>OX336420.1:4778752-5414350 GCA_946903255.1 Schistosoma spindalis
GCAGTTCTAGTGACAGAATAGTTTGGTCACAAAAAATGGTTTGCATATGCTGTGATGACCATGGTATTTATCTACGCTAACAATTGATACTGACAGTGGAAGACCGATGTTGGTGAGCAAAGGCGAATGGCATTCGTTTTATCGTGTTATGCTAGGATATGGAGCAGGTGTTTGCAGTTCAAGAAGACGTATTAATACTGAAGAAATATCATTAACTGTTACATAATCGTTCACAAGACAACAGGTTGAAAGATAAACCCAAAAGACAAATTTACTAAATCCCTTTGGAATCGTGTATGATTAAGAGTATTCTCAATATGAATAAGATGGTTAGACGGCAAAGTTGTGGTCTTTTCTCTTTGGATGGCGGTTCTGACACAAGATTGATTAAGTAGGACTGCTTGAAGATGAATAGTAACTTAACAGCGAGGTCCAAAAGTGTGTCTCTCGAGATGTGCTCACTAGAGCTCGCACAATCCTCCACGAATAATCTCAAGCGCCTTTTTTAATTGACATTCACTTAAATAGTCTAGACTGAGAAAATCGTGATTTTAAGTTGTTGTGTTATCAAAGCATTACTGCGATGAACTGTTTTTTGACCAAATTCATAGCCTGGATTCAGAAGAGATGTCATAAATCCCACTATTTAAATGCCGACCTCAAGAGATCAGGTACGCAAGCCTTATGACACGGCATTTGCTGATATATATTCAAGTGATACGTCGATTCCAGTAGACGACATAAAAAGTCGTTGATGTCGTAGAGAACGCAAAATACCTTTCCCGTAAACATTTGTTTTTCCGATACCATTGCAATGCAACATCAGTCAGAATGACACCTCCGCTGATCTT
Source organism: Schistosoma spindalis (assembly GCA_946903255.1). Taxonomy (NCBI): domain Eukaryota; kingdom Metazoa; phylum Platyhelminthes; class Trematoda; order Strigeidida; family Schistosomatidae; genus Schistosoma; species Schistosoma spindalis. Next base: position 4,779,604 of record OX336420.1, read on the forward strand.
TACCTCATCATGCAGCAATAAACTCGAAAAGGCCCGTCGAACCTGGTACGTTAACAGGAAATTCCCTAAATGGTACAATTTATAAAGAGCTAGACACCACTTCTGAGTTAGTATGTATATGCCCGTTTCGTTGTGGATGCTACAAAAATAATTTCTGTGTAAATGACTGTTTTATATCTTTTTCGTGAAAAAATTTGCCCCGCCATCAAACGAATAATTATCTCAAGGTTATAAATTCAAGAAATTATATCACCTCTCCTACATTTTAAGTTTATGTACGGATAATTTTATCAAGACCATCAATTAACTTGTTTTACAGAGAGTGTTTGTTCGTGAATTACGGGTATTTAACCAAAATACATCATCCTAATTTCACAGCCAACCTTAAACTTTTTGACATCCGTCACAAAATTTCCAAAGGGCTAAACTAATACAGTGTGAAATCGAAAATGTGAATCAACAAGTCAAATTCGAAGTTTAAGTAAAATAAATATATCTGAACCCGGTGACATTATTGACATAGTTAGTAAATATCTTGTTCGTCGGTAAGACTACCGAAAAAGACAATTCATTTTAACAAATAACTTACTGAAGACAAGGTTTATTGTGTTATTTATTCCACCTTTAATTTCCACTTTTACGTGTCACGAGATGTAACACGGTCTCCCACCACCTTAAAGCCTGCGTTGTGGTTGATTGACCTAACAAGAAGTTACGAACAATGGTTTTGCCCAAAAAACACTATAACGAGTAGACAAACTCTTATTCGTCTTACTAAAAGAACATAAAATATTGAGTGTTAATAATATATGTGATTCATGAAAACCCGTGTTTGGAATCGAAATGTGATTTTAAAACAAGTTTTTCAGACAATCACTATTTTTATGGTTTTGATATCTAACTTTTCAAAGCAGCTAGTTTGTAAATATGTTAGGTGTAAATGCACTAGGATTTTAGTTGACCTCCAATTTCGGTAAACCCTACATAATATTTAGAAGTGAAGAGAAATTTCCTGTCAAGGAGAATGGAATGAAAGAGGATATCATGAATAATAATTGGCTAGGATTAGCTTAGTTTGAAGTATGCCCTCATTACATTTACTTTCATTGATTTGTTCATTCCTGTTGAACTTTTGGTAATGATCATGTTTACTCACAACAATTTGTGTCAGGAATATCCCAAGATACTTTCATTTCATATACTCTGTCTCTGCATCCAGTTTTCTAAATAGGTTGCTGTGACATTGAAGTTCACTTGTCTTGTTTTCAAAAATCAAATAGCAGTATGTTGATTGTCAGTTGGCAGTGCACTCTTTTGAAGTATTTCGCCACGATAGGATGTCTGCTAGCCAGCGAATGAAAGTACAAAATGGGAAGGCTCACGGTAATATAGTCAACCGTGGCAATGTCCCTAAGTCACTGGTAATTTACCTGGTTCGTTACAACTTGTATAGAAATCCTCAGACTCGCAGTCCAATATGAATACATGTATTTTGGGTTTAATTGTTTTCGTTGTTTGTGGTTCAGGTAATTGCTCTTTATAACTGACTGTTGGTTTCAGCTATATTCGAAATCATTCAACATATAAGGATGGCATTCTGATTCAATAACTCAATGATTTCAAAAGAATAAAACAGAACTATTTGCTTATTATGTGATATTTGCTGGTCTCTACCTGGTTGCGTTTCCCATTTCTTTCAAGACAAGCGCATGATTCAGTATTTTTTTGTTCCTTTCAAGTGGTTTGTTGTGATACGTCTACCTACAAATGTATTTTGATTGACTGTGTAAATAGTTCCAAGTAGTTCTTTTTTACACTTAATTTGTATAGTTTGGTCAATTAATGTGTAGCTGTCTCTTTAGATTCGTCAAGTTCAAGTCTTCCATCATTAGGATTCCTTATTAGTGTATTTCTGAACAAATATTGATTGTTTTCAATCACTAGAGTACTCTCATCTTGTCTAGTTCTCATTAGCTCCCTATCTTCACCGAAGAGAATATTAGATCGGTTGACCTATGTTATTCCTACCGTTATATATTCCCATGGAGATCCCTTTTTTCCTTGGAACATTAATTGCTATGGCCTCAAAGGTTGTGAGCTCTGGTGAAAGCAAACGAACAACCACACCGAAATCGTTAAAGATACAAAATGCCTGGTAAAGCTTTATTGTATCGCCGAACGACCTTGCGACTTTTACCCGTTCAATTGGTAAAAAGCCACGGATGCTATATATAATTTATTATGCTGCGACTTAGGATGAGAATATGACGTTTATAATGATCACATTTCAGATGCTTTTGGTTCGTTGTGAAAACTACCATAGTTCCTAACTCGCAACCGTATTCCGATGTGTACTCTGCAACATTAAAGTAGTTTGCAAGCTCACTACTGGCTCGACGGTATAGTACAGCCTCATCAAAATACCAGTATAAGGTCACCTCGCGTTCCGTAGTGGGGTGAGGTTTAAACGTTTTGATCGCTCGACGTAGTCCCAACATTAAATACTCCCAAATGTGTCTGCATCCCTAAAAAGTGATACTTACTGCGTTGATGCAATATTCTGAGTGAGATCTGACGTACATCCGGGGTGAAATCTAAAATATGTTCATCAACGCATTTGAAAGCCCGAAAAAAGACGCACTCGAAAGTTTCGAGCAGCTTATGCATTGCAGTGTTCAGCTGCTTTCAAGTCATGACTTCTAATTTTTTGTTCATAGACTTTTGTAGGTTGTGAACCATTGATTATGTATTGGTGTCTACTGTCGTGTTCGATGTGTGTGAACATCCTTACTAAAATCGGTGTCCAAACCACAACTTCAGAACCATCAAGCTTACTTGTCTAAATGAGCCTGGAGATCAAGATGATCAGCATTATCTATTGTTCGTTAGCTTTCTCAATTTGTCTTCAACCGCAAAGGAAGTTTGCCATCCAGTGTTGTATCACACCTATAATTTTAAGGTTAGAATCTCTCCGTATTGGCACAGCAAATGCTTTGCTGAAATATATGATTATTGCGTCAATTGTCTAAATGTTATCTTGGGTTACTGTCTAGTATTCTCGTTTGGCGTAAGACTACTGTGGACGACTACTAAATGTACTTAAGACAGTAGTGTCCTTGACACCGATCATATGTCCCTTTGCCCAAGGTTTCTTTGCATTAATTACAATTTTTATAAAATCATACTATGTGCATGTTCGTGGATTTTACTGAGTAGCTGATTTTGTATGAATACTACTAATAATAGTTGTCCTACCTGAAAAGAAGTAGGTAAAGGAGAGTGCAAGCCTGTAAATTGATAGTCAAGGCCCGAGTAGTCTAACTATCAACCCACGACTGCGTAGATCATTAAATATTGCAGTTGGGAACTACTGTTATCATCGATAACTCGATCACAAGACGATTCGCCAACATCCTGTATTTATAAAAAATTGGGAATTACTTTGCTTCACCTTTCATATGTAACTACTACAGAAACACTAAATACCATCACAGTTGTATTGCAGATATTGCGCGAATCGCTACTTATATTTTGGGTTTATGATGACCTAAACTAGTTTCAAAATCAACTCAGTATTAATTCTTCCTATGGATGCCTAGTTTCTAAGTCTACTCAAAGTTTCATCTATCCCGTGATACTACTTAAAGAATTTGATATTTCATCATAATTTATGTTGCGTGGTTGTTCCAGATACTCGTTCTAGTTTCATTTGAGGCTCCTGCATAATTGATCCTCGAGGAATTTCTTATGAGTAAATCAACCGAATTATCTTTACTGCTATATGTACTTTAATTGAATAATTATAGATATGATTCCAGTATATTTACCACTCTAGGCGTGTCCCTATCAACGTACAATTTACTACAGGCATGTACCATTATATCTCACATCAGTTATGAATGACGTCCAATTCAGGATTTAGGGGAATATAAAAAATAAATGCAGCTATACCTCTTTAACGAGTCTACTTCTGTGTCACCCAACTCTTACAATCAGTGATTGTACATATTGAACCTTCCAACATGCCTCAGATCAGTAGTTAGTGACTTCATGGATTGGTAATATTTCTTGATTTGGCCTCTAATGTTTTCCAACTTACTAGTATGTTGGTCAGCACTACACGTTAGAGTAGGTGGCAGGTAGTCATGTGAAATGCATGTCCAAGTCGATTGAGACCCACAATTTATCGGACATATTTGGTTTTTTTACATTATATTTAGTCTCATCAGCCTACTAAACGTGGTCAGTAATTCGGGGACATCCAAACTAAAATACTTGCAGTTCACGTATGTGTTCTGTCATAGACCATGGCCATAGCTGCTACCTTGACATGGTGGTCCGGCTTGCCTATCATGATGACCCAACCCAGTTATATTGGCTGGAATATATGTTCCTGTAGGTTCTACCATGCCAGGCAGGTCGATTGGAGAACGGTGAGACTAAAAGCAGCGACTCAAGGTTTGAGGGCGAAGTCGTACTGCTGACTATACAGAAGTGTGACAGCAGTAAAGTGCTTCCCTCGGACAACCAGCATCTGCAGCAATGCTGCCTTCTCACAAGGAAGGAAGGGGTTAGAAAAGGTCGACCCTAAAAATGTCACACCTCACCCTACCCCACGGATTTCCGTCTCCGGCGGTAAGGCTCTTTGAAGAACGGAGCTAACACATTAAAAACCTCCCACAAAAAGGCCGTGCGCGACCGGCCTCAAGCAGTTGTCCCTTGGGCTCTGCAATCACGCACCCAGTTCGTTAAGACCAACACTAATCCGATTTCCTTTTCAGGTCCCTCAAGAAATACCCTTCCACGATGTGGGCAACCGGGAAGTGATATCAGCCCTCATACCCGTAACAGCACACGAGACCAAGTTGGTCACATTCAAATCCTTCCTTCACCTCCTAATAACTCCCTTATCTCCACGACTAACCCTTCTCACGTCCCTTTATCACCTCGCCCCGCTAGTGCAAACGATTCGAGTACGCGGAACGTTATTCCTGGTCTCCTGAAACCACGCTCTAAACTACACGTAGGAGCTTTCAACGTCCGAACACTGTGCCAAATAGGACAACAGGCTTTCTTAGCTAAGACTTTAGAATCTCGCTCCATCGATGTGTGCTGCGTCTTCGAAACGCGCACACAGGATCCTAGTAGTGTCATTCATTTGACCGCAACATGTCAAAGTAACGAACCAAATCGATTTACACTTCGTGTATCTGGAAGCCCTGATGCTGCTTCCCGTTGCCTCACTGGCGTAAGTATAGCATTGAGTCCTAGGGCAGAACTAGCTCTCTTAGACTGGATTCCAGTAAACAGTTGTTTGTGTGCTGTCCGACTAAACCGAACAGTAAGAACTCGGAAAGATAGGGACACTCGTCGTTGCCTCTTCGTCGTCTCTGCCTACTCTCCCACTAAATGCAGCTCAGATGATGTAAAAGATGAGTTTTACAGAAAACTTTCCGACCTTCTCCGAAAAGCTAGGCGTTCAGATGTAGTAATAGGGGCTGGTGACTTTAATGCTCAAGTAGGTAAACTAAGCGAAAGGGAAAGACACCTGGGTGGATCTTATGGTGTCGCGGCTCAAAGAACAGATAACTAAGCATAAGGAAAAACATCTTTTAACATGCCGACACCCAAATTCGTCCCAACGCTGGACCCAAATAGATCACATCGCTATCAGCCACCGATGGAGGGGCTCGATAGAAGACTGTCGCTCATTCTGATGCACATGCTTAGACTCAGATCATGCTCTAGTGCGAGCGCGTATTTGTCTACGTCATACTGGACGTAGGAAAGATGGTGCAGGGAAACCCCTTAGGGTCCTACTTAATGATAGTCAAGCTAAGAGTACATTTCAGGAACAGCTAGAAAAACAGTTAGGCAGCCACGTAACTGATGCCCACCCCGAGGCATGACATCCGAAAAGCTGTAGAAACAGTAGTGATGTCTGCAAGTACGGCAAACCATAAGGTTAGGGAGAAACACTGGATCTCAGCAGCATCTACCGCATTGATAGATGCTCGTAAACTCATTCCATCTGGCTCTGAACATAACGAAGAGCGGAGTCAGCTTAAGCGTAAGCTGACTAGACGCTCACGCAATGATCGTGAACAGTGGTGGGTAGCGAAAGCAAGAGAGATGGAAAAGGCAGAGGCAATAAGTAACAGCAGGCAACTGTTCAGACTTGTTAAGGAAACCGGTATTAGGAACCCAACTGTTAGCGAAACAATCGCAGAGAAAGATGGACATATTATTCATTCTCAATCCAGGAGATTGGACCGATGGGCAAAACACTAGGGATCAGTTCAACTGGCCTTCAGCCACACTTCGGTTTCCCACGATCTCCAATCTACCTGAATGGCAAATTAATGTAAGTCCTCCGACTCTTGTCGAAGTTGAAAAAGCTATAGGAAATCTGAAGCGTGGAAGAGCAGCAGGCCCTGACAGTTTTACCCCTGAGATTTTTAAGGATGGTGGTCCAGTATTAGCAGCGAGATTGACTGAGGTCTTAGGTAGAATCTGGGAGTTGGACGTAATCCCATCTGACTAGTCTCAATCACTGATTGTGCCAGTCTATAAGAAAGGACAAAAGTCTTCTTGTGACAATCACAGAGGAATTAGTTTGACTAATATAGTGTCTAAAATATTAGCTTCAATAATACTTCGACGTCTAACCAAAGCTCGTGAAGAACAGACTAGAGAAAACCAGGCTGAATTTCGACCTAGACGTGGATGTATAGACCAAATATTCACACAACGTCAGGTCCTAGAACATAGACACATGTAGAGGTTAACAAAGTTTGTTGAGATAAATTTCCTCTATATTCGACTCCAAATAAAGATATCTCATTAACCGAGTATTTAATACAGGCTTAATCTCCTAGTAGAATTATCGATTTTACTCGAGATCATTAAAAAGCCCAAAAATCAGTTATAGAGATAGTTTATTGTGAAAGCCTGGTAAAGTCCGCAAGCATACAGCAAGCAAGCACCGAGTGAGACAAAAATCAAAGTGTGGTGTGTGTCTGTGTTAAAAGATCCATATATATATTTGTGAGTATCAATCAAGTGTAGATAAATTATTGATTATCTATGTGTCACAACCAATGGGGAATAGAATAGGGATAGAAGTGCAGACACACGCTCAATCATACTCATATGGAAATTAACACAGTTGTATAGACAAATAATACATTAATGGAATGGGCTTGCTACATAAGCTCCCATCCAGAACATTGATGTTTTTATTTACAAAAAAAATTTTTATTAACATCTATGTTCGACAAAGAGATAAAAAACGAAATTGTCTTTAAAATAAATGTACAATTTGATATGATGATGAGTAAGCGTTAAGTTGTCATAACAGCTTGTGTGTTGAAACGCTTTGTATCATGTATGTATAAATGTATATTTCACATCAACGAATTTCATCAAGTTAAAATGTAAGCATAATGAAGATCCGTGGGGCCAATAAAAAATAGTAATGAAAATAAAGAAGGATTTTTGTGGTATAAGAGCAATCTCAGGACTTGGTCTAGATAAATATGGTGGTTGCTACATACCTATCTGGCCAGTGTACTCTTCTTCCTGATCTTGTTGTGGTTTCTGTTGTTGGCGTACTTCGGAGTGAAGTAATGTTTGTTGCGGTTAGTCTGTATGGTGCTTGCTCTGATGCAGGTTTAGACCGTTTTATGGTTGTGTTTTTTTCAGTATACTTTAAAAACGGTGGTTTTACTCTGTTGATGCTAACAGCAGTGAACTTTTGAATATTTGCTATGTCTTGATAGTTTATATCAGGGATCGAGAAGGTATTGATACTTAATCTCGACAGTGCATCTGCTGCCTCATTTGCATTGCCTTTTATGTATCGTATATCAGCTGCAAATTGCGAAATGAATTCTAGTTGACGAATTTCGCGCGGACTGTATTTATCATGATTGTGCATCAAGGACTTAGTTAGAGGTTTATGATCCGTATATATCGTAAAAGAATTGCCTTCTAACATATACCGAAAGTGCTTGATGGCTAGGTAGACAGCTAACAGTTCTCTACCGAATGTGCTATATTTTGTTTGCGTTGCGTTAAGCTTTTTTGAGAAAAATGCAAGGGGTTGCCATTGTTGATCGACATGTTGTTGAAGCACAGCGCCTACTGCTACATTAGAGGCATCGGTCATTACTGCTAAAGGTGCATCAACCTTTCGACGTACTAGTAATGCCTCAGTGCTTAATGTGCTTTTTAACTGTTCAAATGCTTGAATTGCTTGCGGTGTCATTGTCAATGATTTAGCTCGTCCCCTTAATAAATCAGTTAGCGGTTTTGCTATGTCTGCACATTTCGGAATAAAACGTCTGTAAAAGTTGATCATCCCAAGGAAACGTCGTAGTTTCTTGAATGAATCAGGTAAAGGATAATTTTTGATGGCTTGTGTTTCCTCAGGAACTGGTTTGATGCCTTGACTATCAATTACGTGACCTAAAAAGGTGAGGGATTGTTTTCCGAACTCACATTTGTCAGGGTTGACTGTTAACCCATACTCGTTTAGCTTCTCAAAAAGCATTTTCAGATGAATTAGATGTTCATTTTCATTTTTGCTTGCGATAAGAAGGTCATCTATGTAAGCATATACGAAAGGTAAGCCACGTACTACTTGGTCAATAAAACGCTGGAAACTTTGTGCAGCATTCCTTAATCCGAAAGGCATGCGAACAAATTCGTATAATCCAAATGGGGTAGTAATGGCTGTTTTGGGAACGTCGTCCGGGTGAATTGGAATGTGATGGTAAGCGCGGACGAGATCAACTTTTGAAAAAATCGTCACATCAGATAGACTATGAGTGAAGTCATGCAAATGTGGAAGTGGATATCTGTCTGGTATAGTACGGCTGTTGAGAGCTCTATAGTCACCGCACGGTCTAACTTCGGAAGAGTTTTTCTTGGGTACCAAATGGAGCGGTGATGCCCACGGACTATCGGAGGGGCGTATGATACCCAACTCTATCATTTTGTTGAATTCGTTCTTTGCTAGAGCCAAACGAGAGGGGTCAAGGCGTCTTGGACGTGCGAACACTGGTGGACCCTCTGTCTTTATATGATGTACGACGGTATGTGTCAGTTTATCCCGTTTGAAATTCGGTCGTAATAAGTCTGGAAACTGATTAAGTAAACTAACTTACTTGTCATTCTCGCGATGAGGTTTGATCAATAAATGTATGGATGTCTCGTTAGAAATAATCCCTCTAATTTCGCTGCTATGGTCAGCAAGGACAAGTTTCCGACTTCTTACATCTACGAGTATTTTATGGGATTGTAAAAAATCAATGCCGATTATAGGAATGACGACGTCAGCTATGATGAAGTTCCATGAAAACTTGGATTTAGGACCGAAATTTAATTGTAAATGCCTTTTGCCGTACGTCTTGATCTCAGATCTGTTTGCGGCTTGTAGTTTTAGTTTGGGGTCAGGTGTGTTTTTCTCCAATGTAGTGGGTGGTACTACACTAACCTCTGCCCCAGTGTCGACTAAGAACTGTGTTCCAGTCCTTTTGTCTGTAACATATAACAAGCGACTGCTTTGAGAGTTGTGTTCAGCGACTGCAGTCGTCATTAACCGACGTTCATGATGGTCTCTTTGTTGTGTGCTTGCGAAATTACAGGGAGGAGTACATTTTTTAGCTTGCTTACCGTACGTTTTATGGTACCAACAAATGTTATGTCGAGTGGTGCTTGGACTATGACTTTTACGGCTTCTAGACCTTCCTTTCCGCTTGCTGTGGGAGGTATTCAAAAATTGGAGCTGAGCTATCTGATTAGCGAGGACTTCGACTGTTCGTCGCAACTCGGCGATCTCGTCAGATGAGTTTGATTGTATGTGAGATACGGAGTGCGTCCTAGTTCGCTCGTAAATTCTATCGGCTATATCTGCTAGCCTATCAAAATCGATATCCTCGTCTCCGATTGCTAGTATCTGTTGGATGTTTTGTGGTAGACGTCTGAGCCACAATTGATAGAATAGACGTTTATCTACTGTACGATTCCCCAATAAATTTGTCATGTGGCGTTTTAATTGAGATGGTGTACTGTCACCTAGCTCTACATTAGCTAAAAGTTGATCAATTGTTTGCTGGTCGGTGAGAGATGTAACACGAATGACCTCTCTTTTTAGACAATCGTATGGTGAGTCTGGATCCGGTTTAAAAATGACGTCAGACACTTGTTCTATAACATCGTCTGGCAGCAATGAGTTTGCATAACTAAATTTTGTGTTCTGATTTGTGATTCTGTTTGCAACAAAAAAGCTTTCTAAGCGTGCAAACCACAGTTCGGCCTTTCGGGGATTAAAGACAGGTAAAGGTACAGAGATGGCACCCACGGAAATAGACTTAGATGAAAGGCTTGGTGAATTATCAAGTGACATGATACGAAGAAATAATAACAATGGCAATAATAATAAGCTGAGGATTGAAATATATGATATGAATAAGTCGAAAATAACAACAAGAAATATATATGAGACTCACCGAAAACAAAGGTCACTTTGAGTTTAAATAGGCAAATATAAAGTAATAATTCCAAAGCAACAATGTTATAGATGAATTAACTGACTGTCAATGTATTGTTAATAATTGCAATAGTAATTCCAATATGAAGTTCTTTATGATTGGAGAATATGCAGCAGATTTTGTAGAGAAACAGGCGCGTGTTCTAAATGCGGCTCACCAGTTTGTAGAGGTTAACAAAGTTTGTTGAGATAAATTTCCTCTATATTCGACTCCAAATAAAGATATCTCATTAACCGAGTATTTAATACAGGCTTAATCTCCTAGTAGAATTATCGATTTTACTCGAGATCATTAAAAAGCCCAAAAATCAGTTATAGAGATAGTTTATTGTGAAAGCCTGGTAAAGTCCGCAAGCATACAGCAAGCAAGCACCGAGTGAGACAAAAATCAAAGTGTGGTGTGTGTCTGTGTTAAAAGATCCATATATATATTTGTGAGTATCAATCAAGTGTAGATAAATTATTGATTATCTATGTGTCACAACCAATGGGGAATAGAATAGGGATAGAAGTGCAGACACACGCTCAATCATACTCATATGGAAATTAACACAGTTGTATAGACAAATAATACATTAATGGAATGGGCTTGCTACACACACATTCAGACGCCCCACAATGGTAGTATTTCTCGACCTTAAGGCGGCATTCGACTCTGTTGATCGTGAGGTACTATGGCAGTGTTGGTCACTGAAAGGAGTACCAAAGTACTACATTAACCTTATAAATGCTCTCTACTCGAACACAACTGGTCGAGTGAGAGCTTATAGTGAACTGTCATCAGAACTGATTACCTCAAGTGGTGTTCGTCAGGGCTGTCCACTCTCTCCATTCTTGTTTAACTTTGTCGTTAACGTGCTTTTAGAGATGACACTTTCCTCATCTAAATTTCTAGGAGTGGAACTTCTACTGGGAGATCCGCTTGTTGACTTAGAATATGCCGATGACATAGTTCTATTCGGTGAAGACGTTGACAAAATGCAGTCTACTGACCACTCTAAGCAACAATGCAAGCATGTTCGGCATGCGATTCTCTCCCTCGAAATGCAAAATGTTGCTTCAGGATTGGGCTGCATCGGCACCTGAACTAGTGATAGGGAGTGAAGTAGTTGAGCGTGTCGACCACTTCACCTATCTTGGAAGTCTCATCAGATCTTGTGGTCTGGTGTGTGAAGAAATCTCGGTACGGATACAGAAGGCTCGATTAGCAATTGCCAACTTGCGTCATTTATGGCGTAGGCGAGATATCCGTCTATCAACCAAAGGACGTGTTTACTGCGCAGCAGTTCGTTCCGTCCTACTTTATGGCAGTGAAACATGGCCAGTAAGAGTAGAGGATATTCGTAGGTTACTAGTATTTGACCATAGGTGTCTTCGAAACATTGCTCGTATATCCTGGGACCACCGAGTAAATAACTCAGTTGTTAGGAAACCGGTACTATGTAAGGATGGCAAAGCAGTCGAAGTAATGAAACTTCATCAGTTGAGATGGCTGGGACATGTGTTGCGCATGCCCGACGTGCGATGTTTTATGGTGTAGGAGTAGGTTGGAAGAAAGCTAGGGGCGGCCAGACCAAAACATAGCACAAATCCATGAAGTCACTGACAAGTGGACTGAGCCATGTTGGTAGGTGTAGACTACCTGGTTGGGGACCGCGAGACGATAGCAATCGATGGTTAGAGACCTTGAATGACATGGCTCAAAATCGTTTGCAATGCGCAGGTGCATCCACTCTGTGTTCTCTCAAACTCTAATCTTCTGTATTCTTCATGTCCTTTACTTTCTTTCCAAATCTATTCCACTGGACTATACTCCTTACATAACATCATCAAACCTTAATTTTTCCTGTCACTGCTTATACTTTCACTACCTCTACCACTACGGGATGTGAATCGATAACTGAATCTCTGTGCTAATGTGGTATGGCAACTCGGACTGATGTACGTATGTACGAAGTTCCACGTTGTTACTGACTGACGGACTGATAGACCATGGTTTACGGCCACAGAGTAATACAATAAAATTCCACTAATAAACCATCCAGTTTAGCTTGATAACCTGAAACGGACTGGTTTCCCAAGGTTGGGCCAAATACTGATTTTTGCCACTGATAATGCTGTTCGCTATAATTGAGAAATACTGTTACTTACTATTTATCGCAACGTAATAAGACTGCTTTGCTGATCCAAGGAAGACTGTATAAGCGGGCTGACTTATAATCCAACCATTAGTCAAACGATATCCAGAATGATATCAAATTACATATTATTTCTAATACTTTTTATCAGTCAATACATCCGAAAGGATCGAATTGGTAGTTAACTGATAATCTGGTGTGCATAAAATTTTCAAAACCAATAAGCTAACTGACTTGGCTGGAAGACAGTTCGCCACTAAAACTAGATATTTGTTTTCTTAACATATATTTTGATGTGGTGGGCTAATCAGATTTCGACCGTATGTCAAGCTCAAGCAACAGGTCATGATTCAGCGTCGTTTCCTAGAGAACAAGACATATTGTCGGTTAAGCATGTCAGGGACAAATATATGTATGAGTGTACGGGTGTCAGTTTTATTATTAAATAAAGCCTCATCATTCAAGAAGCTGCCTCAGTTTGGACGTGAGGTCGTATATCGGCATTGTCCACCGTTTAATACTTCAAATTACCAAACATGATGAAACTGCCGTCACTATATCTGAAACGTAATGACTATTGTTTTGTCACATCCTTTAGCTTACGGGTCTGTATTTATGCAGAAACTATCAGCTAATGTAGGGCCTAGTGGACTGCCCACAGCAGCAACTGTTTGAAATAAAGCTGCACATTTTCGTGTGCATAGGAGTAGTGACCTTTCTATTTTGTTATTTAGAAAACTTTCCTTTCAGTGTGACTGCATATGAGATCTATACACTTGTCTAGTGGGATATTATTGAATAAAGACTCGGCATCTTAAGAAACTTGGTAATTTCCATCGAGGTCGATCCTATCAGTTCTGTAACAAAGGCAATAATTGGAGGTAGACAACAGAAAACCTTAGGTCTACGTTTCGTACTATTTGGTACTTGGGTTAGTATGCAAAAATATATAACAATCCTTACGGATTGCTTTGTCGGAAGTGTAAACATTCCACGTAGATTGCTAATTGCAATGAAATTATTTCCAGGTAGATCGTTAGTCACAATGAGTTAGTTAAATGCGATTCCCAGCTAGATGTGTATCTTTGTACCAACAACCATAATCATATACCACCCGACAAATCAGTCTGATTGTTATATGAGATTTGGTACGATACCATATCAAAATAAGAGCTTTTGCACAAAGATCGAGTGCGACATTTCACATATCAGTACGCTGAAATAACTAGCCTATCAAAGATTTCAGGGTTCAGAAATTTGTAAAGCACGAACTGATTTTGATGAATGACACCTTCATCCTCACTTGTATAACAGTCGTCTTTTTTTTCCTAGCCCCCTTTAGTTTTTTCATCTTTATGTTACATGTAATCTTCCCCTACCTAATTCATATTACTTCAGAAGATATCCCATTGCAACTGGTTAATCTCTTTCTGTTACTTTTATTATTATGTTTCTGTTCTCCCTTACAATGAGTTTCTTTCATCAGCTTACAAATATCACGTTGATCTTTGATTTTTTCAATCTCAGCGCGCTTAATATGTTAGAGCTTAGAAATTGTATTTAGAATAATTACGTTTATACAAGTTTGAAGATATGTTAGTTGGTATCACTGTCTAGTCAAAATAACATTCCACAGTTTAATCAAGCTATAAATAACAGTAAGATCACAATATCAGTAAATATTTTGCAAATCTCAAAACACTGAAGAATTTCTGGTGAAACCCAACTATCCTAACAACCTGTTGTAACTTATCTATCAGTCACAAATCAGTATTTCGTTATAAAATAATTAAAATTAATGGACTAACAGTGAGAAAATCATGTCGATGTGAATTATGAACCGTACATATTGGTCTACTTATTACACCAAGCGATAAAAGGTTAGGCTCAGGTATTATACGATAAGTCAGGATTATGAGCTACGATTGAGATATGTTATTAGAGTGGCACAATACTTTTTATTGATACAAATCTAACTGATTAAGCATCGAGTCACATGAAGCACGTCCTGTTGGTAAACAAGTAAAATAGTTTGTTAAAGTGGTGATCATAATTGTGACGGGCTGGTGTCCAAAAGCTGATACTGATACATGACGTGCTATGCGCCAACCCCACAACTGACTACTCCAGTGAGAACACAAGAGTGGATGAGAAAGTATATTGGGCTATTGAATAAAATGTAAAAGTACTCATTCATATGTATATCACTTTAATCCTTTACAAATTGATCCATTTCTTAGCCCATGAAATTCACTTCTGATTGGCTACCTCACCTCCATATTAGTAATTTCAAAAGTACCCAATACATAAAAAGAATTTTCGACCTCTGACTTAATTTGGAAGATTTAGATGTTATCTGCCCGTATCTAACTATGCAACATAAATCAAGTTACACCATATATATATATATATATATATATATATATATATATATATATATATATATATATATATATATATATATATATATATATATATATGACTATTTTGTCAGTTTAGTTCAAAAAGTAATTCAATGTCATAACATTGGTCAATTCATGATCTCAATAAAAATGTCGTAACTTAAACCTCAATGAACTATTTATAGATCTTATAGTAACATATAGTAAAATAAGTACTGAATATAGACACCCATCTAATATTTACGCATTGTGACATCTGCTGTTATAAGATGTTACGGCTATTATTACATAAATTACCATGGGAAATTATTTCTATTTAATAGTTTTAGTGACATCACAGTAAATACAGTAATTAAACAACACAGCCTATGTGTCTATCTTTTTTTACCTGCTTCCGTTTGGGCACCCAGGCAGTATCACAGCCCTCACACATATCAATTGAGATTTGTGTGGCGCATATGTATTTGATGCCTCCTTGTACCAATATCTATGTGTTAAAATAAATAAATAAAGTAAGTTTATCTATTTACCTTTCAGTTTACTCTATTCAAAACTATAAGAAACTTAGTTGCGTCATTAAATATACATATTTAAATTGAATTGGAGTACAGAAACATTCACAGAGGAAAGTGCTATGACCGGAGGTGCCCGACATCTGATACTGATACACGGCGTGCTACGCGCCAACCCCACAACTGACTACTTCTGTGACTTGCCACAACAAAAGCGGTTATGCACATTACTAAAAGAGAATACATCGTAAATGAATTTAAGAAAGCAAGGATGCAGTCAGTCATAAATATACATCTCTTAAGCACAGTAACCGTTACAATTAACAAGAAAATAAAGCATCCGAAGCAATATTAGTAAAAATCACAGTGAAAAGAATAATCAGTCCAAATAAAATGTATAAACTTGAGAAACGAGAAGGAAGTGGAGCTAATCCGTGTCGGGTAGAGACAGGTATCTACCTCAGTACAATGGAAGATTACTTACTTACGGCTGTTACTCCCAATGGAGCATAGGCCGCCGACCAGCATTCTCCAACCCACTCTGTCCTGGGCCTTCTTTTCTAGTTTCATCCAATTGTTGTTCATTTTTCTCATATCTATCTCCATTTCCCGGCGTAATGTATTCTTTGATCTTCCTCTTCTCCTTTAGTCTTGAGTATTCGAAGTGAGGACTTGCTTGGCGACTCAGTTGAGTGCTTTCCTCAATGTGTATCCTATCCACATCAAGCGCTTCTTCCTCTGCTGGAATCTGGTTTGTTCTCTCCCACAGTAGGTTGTTGCTTATAGTGTCCGGCCGGCGGATCTGATGTATTTTGCGTAGACAACTGTTAATAAACACTTGTATCTTTTGGATGATGGATTTCGTAGTTTTCCAGGTTTCCGCCCCATACAGTAGAACTGTCGTGACATTTGTATTGAAAATTCTGACTTTGGTGTTGGTTGCCAATTGTTTTGAGTTTCAGATATTCTTCAGTTGTAAATATGCTGCTCTTGCTTTGCCAATCCGTGCCTTCACATCTGCATCGGATCCACCGTGTTAATCGATGATACTGCCGAGATATGTAAAGGTTTTTACATTTTCCAAATCTTCTCCGTCAAGTGTGATTCTATAGGTGCATGTTGTGTTGTATCGAAGAATCTTGCTTTTCCCTTTGTGTATAGAGACCTATTGCAGCTGAGGCTGCAGCTACACTAGTTGCCTTCTCCTACATTTGTTGTTGTGTATGCGATAGAAGAGCCAGATCATCTGCGAAGTCTAGATCATCCTAGCTGTCCATTGTATCCCGTGCTTCCCTTCAGATGTTGACGTCTTCGTGATCCATTCCATCACCAGGAGAAAGAGAAAGGGTGAGAGTAAGCAACCTTGTCTGAGACCGGTCTTCGAACGACTTTGTCAACTGTTTTCCATGAACGATTTTGCAGTTTAATCCATCGTAGGAATTCCGTATGATATTGACTATCTTCTGAGGCACGCCGTAGCGTCGAAGAAGCTTCCATAGGGTTGTTCTGTCCACGCTATCAAATGCTTTTTCGTAGTCAATGAAGTTGATATAGAGTGATGAATACCACGCTAACCAGAAAAAAAATTATCCAAACAATGGAAGATGGTCACGCAATTTCGCGGATTGGTTGATGTTAGACACCAACACCATTAGATGCCGGCTCAGTGGTCGAGTAGATTAAGCGTTCGCGCGCGAGACTAAGGGCCCTGGGTTCGAATCCCGCTCGCGGGATCGTGGATGCGCACTGCCGACGAGTCCCATACTAGGATGAAACGGCCGTCCAGTGCTTCCAGGTCTCCAACGGTTGTCTAACATCATTCGATTCATGATTTCAATCAGAATAGAAAGATGTTAAGACTATAGATTTTGAAGAAAATAAAAGGTGACTTCGTTGACAGACTTAACAATAACGTGATGGTGTTTGAAGCAAACGTTACCAAGTTCGAGTACCAGAGTGTACATCAACTCTAAGGTGCAAGTACGTTTAGCTGATGAGTCCCAATTAGGATGGAGAGCGCGTCCTGGACTTCACTACTATCCATCTTTGCTTATAATGATTTATGGTGATTAGTAATAGCACTTTTTTCTTTCTAAATGCTTCGGAAACATAATTGACCAACACTATAAACAGTCCATTAATAGAATAAACGACAATGAAATATTTGTATTAATAAAAAGATGTTCGCTTTATAATTATCCACTTTATTTATACATAGTTAAAAATAAAACAGATGCATAATCCAGAGGTGAACATATTTCTCAGTCAAGTAAGTTTTGCAAAATGATATTATAATAATTAGATGTAATTGGATTTTGTATGCTAAGAACTGTTCTAGTAGTCACGTACGCACCGGCATCCAATTCATAAAGACCCTGTGAGCACAGTTAAAGGTAATGTATGTGGAATTAAAATTAGTTGTGGAATAATCTATAGATGAATCGTCAGTTGGTACCAAAAGGTTCAGCATGAATTTTCTGACAGTCATCAGGTGGTCCTGGCCATGGACCATTTTAATGTGGATTGAAAAATGATTTTTTAACTCATAACTTCTTTTACAATTATTTGCTGTACGACATATATTTGCACTCATCTATAGCCATTAACACTTTAGTGTTCCCAAGAATTTCATTTTCTCAACACCCAAATGTCCACTACTGAGATCTTCAGAAACAGATTTACTTAATGAATGAGGAATAACAAAACGATCATTTCAATACGAAATACCGCTAAGAACAGTGGATGATTTATTCTCTTCGAAAAAAATAGACTGGAGACCAACATTCCAGATTAGCATCGCAACCTTTTCTTATGGCACTGAGTATACATCTAAAGTACTGATGAGTTTCTCTGAGGTCCAGATGGCCGACTGATAGAAGTTGCGCTAATAAACAGTCTGCAGTATCAACAGGTTTATCTTATAATGACAGAGATATGTAATCAATGTTTCAGATTTGTTCAGAACTACTGAGTCAAAGAGTATAGTCGTAATTACTCAGAGCCATAATCCACCGTCGAAACACAACCGAAGGAAAATTGTTAAGGATTCCTCAAACTGCTGTAATCAATATGTAAGTAAAACACCTACAATTAGTCGATTACCCACAAAGGAACATAAATCTCAATTAAATGGTCTTCGGAGAAATCAGGACTTAGTGTAATGTCGCCCAGATAATGGTGCAAGGATTATCCTTATGGATCGTCTTGACTATGTTACCAAAATATATTCGATATTATCAGATCCTGTCAAATTCTCTATAGAAACCGTTCAAAAAGACACAACTGAAGAAACGGAATCGTTGCTAATTAAAATCCTAAGGAAGATGAAAGATGAGTCTACTATTAACTGTGACCTCTTTGAATATCTTAAACCTTCTGGTTCCGTTGTACCAAGACTATATGGACTCCAAAAAGTTCTTAAGAATAATGTCCCTCTACGTCTTATACTTGATATGAACAACTATCCATATCACTTGATTGCTAAATGGTTAGTTGACATTTTACAACCTGTTAAAAATTATATCGATGAACATAACTTTCTTGATTTCTTTAACTTTGTCGAATCAATTAAAAATATCAACGTAATTGGTAAGAAAATGATCTCATTAGGTGATACTTTGTAACGCGTGTATTCAGGAGTCACAGGAACAGCCTCATGCATCATCCTGTAAGTTCTTCTTCTAAAGCATTTATTCTTGGTTGCCCTGCAATAGAAAGAGAACAGAGTCTACTAACAATACCATACATGACTATTTTAACACCGTTACAACTTCACTTTACAAATGTCCCGCTCACAGAAGCTATATGTTTCTTACGTGACGATAATGAAAACAACAACTTTGATATATGTATCCGTAAACACTATCTAAAAGAATTACTTCTACGATGTACGCTCAACGTGCAGTTTAGATTTAATGATGATTTCCATAGACAAACAGATGGAGTTGCAATGGGTTCTCCATCGGGCTGATTGCTTCATGGCCAATCTGGAAAATTATGTACTTCGTCCAATAATTGAGAGATTTCATATATAAGAGATATATGGATGATACTTTCATTATTTGTGATGGAGACATAGACATAAATGAAATTTTGAAAAGTTTCAATAATTGTCACGCCTCCATTCAATTCACCTTAGAAGCAGTGGCATATAATGAATTTCATCTTCCTGATGTCCGGTTAAAAAGAATGCCTGATAGTTTTTTACAGCGATCTATATATAGAAAAACTCCTCCTGTAGCTCTTCTAGAGTTACTGCCGGTCCCAAGCCCGGATAAAGGAGGAGGGTTGGGCATAGGGTTCGCGACCTCATCTTGTAGAAAACTAGCTCGCTAAAAAACGCTAACCAGAAAAATAACTTGAACCATTTAAACTCTGCCCTGCGAGTTGGGAGGTCTTCATTTAGAAGAAATATGACGCCTCATGGTGAAAGCCGAGTTCCTTCGGAAGCCATGAGGCCGATGCTCTTTCTAACAACCAGAGCAACAATTTTTATAGGTACATGGAACGTCCAGATAATGTGGGAGACCGGGAGGACCAGTCAAATAGTAACAGAAATGAGGAGATGCAACTTGGCAGTACTGGGAATCAGCGAAACCCATTGGACCCAAGCTGGACAACAAAGGCTAAATACGGGAGAGATGCTGCTATACTCCGGTCACGAAGAGGAAAATGCTTCACACACTCAGGGAGTGGCTCTAATGCTATCCAAATTAGCACGAAATGCACTTGTAGGATGGGAATCTCACGGATCCAGAATCATCAAAGGATCATTCAAAACAAAGAAGGAGGGGATCACAATGAACATTATCCAATGTTATGCACCCACCAATGATAGCAACGACGAAGTTAGAGATCAATTCTATGAGAGGCTGCAATCAATCATAGAGAAGTGCTCAAGAAAGGACCTCACCATTCTGATGGGAGATCTAAACGCCACAGTCGGAACAGACAACACCGGATATGAAGATATCATGGAACTGCATGGACTGGGAGAGAGGAACGAAAACGGAGAAAGATTTGTAAATCTGTGTGCATTCAACAAATCGGTCATAGGCGGCACAATATTTCCACACAAACGTATACACAAAGCTACATGGATCTCACCGGACCACTCCACAGAGAACCAGATAGATCATACTTGCATCAATAAAAAGTTCCGAAGGACAATGGAAGATGTGAGAATCAGTAGAGGAGCGAACATAGCTTCAGATCATCACCTGGTTGTGGCCAAATTGAAACTGAAGCTAAAGAAGAACTGGACAACTGGACAAACAGCGCTGCAAAGGTTCAATACAGCCTTCCTTCGAGATACTGACAAACTCAATGAATTCAAGATAGCTCTCAACAACAGATCCCAAGCCCTACAGGATCTACTGAAGGGGGGAACTACTATGAAGGATAACTGGAAAGGTATCAAAGAAGCATTAACTTCAACGTGTCAAGAGGTTCTGGGCCCCAAGAAGCATCATCAACAACAGCGGAACATATGGGCAGAGTACTTCGAGGAACTCCTGAATGGGCCGGCGCCAATGAATCCACCGGACATCGAGGCAGCACACACAGATCTTCCTATAGACGCCAATCCACCAACGACGGAAGAAATCAGAATGGCCGTCAGACAAATCAAGAGCGGGAAAGCAGCAGGACCTGACAATATACCAGCTGAAGCACTGAAGTCAGACATCGAAATACCTACAAACATGCTTCATCTTCTATTCAAGAAGATTTGGGAGGAGGAACAAGTGCCGATGGACTGGAAGGAAGGACACCTCATCAAGATTCCAAAGAAAGGAGATCTGAGCAAGTGTGAAAACTAGAGAGACACTACACTACTGTCAATACCAGGTAAAGTCTTCAACAGAGTGTTACTGGACAAGATGAAAGACGCAGTAGACGCTCAACTTCGAAATCAACTAGCTGGATTCCGTAAGGACCGGTCGTGCACAGACCAGATTGCGGCACTACGGATCATCGTCGAACAATCAAGTGAGTGGAACTCTTCACTCTACATCAACTTCATTGATTATGAGAAGGCGTTTGACAGTGTAGATAGCAGAACGTTATGGAAACTTCTTCGACACTACGGAGTTCCTGAGAAGATTGTCAACATTATCCGGAACTCATACGATGGACTACAGTGCAAAGTAGTGCATGGAGGACAACTGACAGACGCATTTCAAGTAAGGACCGGAGTAAGACAAGGCTGTCTACCCTCTTCCCTCCCCTTTCTTCTGGTGGTCGACTAGATTATGAAGACCTCGACATCTGAGGGAAAACACGGCATACAATATACAGCTCAGAACCAATTAGACGATTTGGACTTCGCCCCCCCTATCGCATACACACGAACAAATGCAGATAAAGATTGCCAGCGCAGCAGCAGTTTCTGCCTCAGTAGGCCTCGACATACACAAGGGGAAAACCAAGGTCCTCAACACACAACACGGAGAACAGCAAACCAATCACACTTGATAGCAAAACTCTGGAAGATGTGGAATCCTTCACATAACTGGGAAGCATCATCGATAAACAATGAGGTTCAGATGTAGACGTAAAGGCGAGTATTGGCAAAGCATGGGTCTCATTCCTTCAACTGAAGAAAAGATGGAACTCAAAGCAACTCTCAACCAATATCAAAGTTCGAATCCTTAATGCGAACGTCAAGGCAGTTCTACTATACGGAGCTGAAACTTCGAGAACTACAACAACCACCATCAGGAATGTACAAGTGTTTATCAACAGCTGTCTACGCAAGATAATCAACATCCATTGGCCGGATACCATCAGCAACAGACTTTTGTGGGAGAGAACCAACCAGCTTACAGCTGAAGAGGAAATTAGAAAAAGACGATGGAAATGGACGGGACATACGTTACGCAAATCATCAAACTGCACCACGAGACAAGCCCCAACTTGGAATTCTGAAGTTAAGAGGAAAAGAGGAAGGCCAAATAACACATTACGTCGGGAAATAGATGCGGATATGATAGGGATGAATAAGAACTTGAAAGAGCTGGAAAGGATTGTTTGGGACAGGGTTGGATGGAGAATGCTGGTGAGCGACCTATGCTCCTTCACGAGGAGCAACAGGCGTAAGTAAGTAACATATAGAAAACCCACCTGGAATGGACAATACACTAATTTCCATGGATGGACCCCATTTATTAGAATGAGGAACTTAACTCACTCTTTATCCTCTAGTGTCAAAAGAATCTGTTCCACTGACACAATAGATGAGGAAATAAACTTCAACAAACTCTCATCATTCACCTATATTCGTCGAGAAAGTATCGACAGTACAGAAGAAAACCTTGTTCATGAATATGGAATTTTAAGAAAACACGGCTGCCGAAATTTTAAATAAATAGACTTCAAAGTCATTGAATAAAACTTTCTACACATCCAAGCTCCGAATATTTTTCTCAAGCCGGCCTACCATTCTTCGATATGTTAAAGATAAACCTCCGCTTTGGGCCACATCAATGTGTGTTTATAAATTTACATTCTCATGTGGCGCTCATTATATAGGCTGAACAAAGCGATCACTGTCCTAACGCATCTCAGAACACTATCCGGCTTGGCTTTTGAAAGGAGAATGTAAGACAATCACTAGTTCTATATAGGAGCATTTAATTAATTTTAGAGTCAAAAGAATTGGATCGAAAGGGTGTCGAATCAATATTTTATGCACTGCTGAGGTATTGGCAATCCATGAACTCAGGCCCGAACTCTGAGTGCAGAAATGACTTGTTCAACTTATCCTTCCTTGACCCTGATTCCCTTAATGGGTATGTTTCTGTTTTTGTTTTTTCTTCACTTTTATATGATTATCGAATTTTTTTAATTACTATTTCGAATTTTAAACTCTAATTACTTATTATTATTACTTTATACAAGTTTTCTTGATTATTATTCAGTTTATTATTATGACCTTTGTGCTTGTCGCTTTTCTTCATATCTGTCAATTGGACTAATAACTAATTTCTTCCTTACCCTTTGATTAGTACGTAACCTCGAATCCACTCTCGAGATGCAATCCTTTTTATCGTCCTACAGACATTTTCCATGTATACCTATATATACGAATGTACAGTTTAAGTAAATGAATCCGTCGGAAAGAAAATTTTCTTCACTGAATTCTCTTCCTCTTATTCAATGACACTATGGGTTATTTCAATTAAACTTTAGACTTCCATGATCTGCGACAACCGTGAATTTTTTCCAAGATAAATCTTTCAGAAGTCACCTAACAGCACAAAACACAGCTCATACGTTCCTCTAGGTTCGCGGAAACCTTGTTCAGCAACAGAGAGTTTAAATGTAACACAAGTTACCAATTTAATTTCGTACTCCAAAACTGCACCAATACCTACAGGTGATGCTGAGAGTACTCTGAGAGAGCGAATTCTAAGAATGGTATCACCTTGATAAACTGAATAAACAGGACTCATGTACCTCACTCTATTTAAATGAGATGGATGTCAAGATCTGAAATAGACCGTTGGAAAGACGAAATTGGGAATAAAACGGAACATCACTAAAAGCCGCTCGGTAGCAGAT
The DNA here is from genome assembly GCA_946903255.1 of Schistosoma spindalis. NCBI lineage: Eukaryota > Metazoa > Platyhelminthes > Trematoda > Strigeidida > Schistosomatidae > Schistosoma > Schistosoma spindalis. The sequence goes on from OX336420.1 coordinate 4,803,773, forward strand.
GTAACTACGTAGAACTTTACGGAGACGGTGCATCCGTACACAAAGATATTCATTGCATATATGATATTAAACCTTTACCACTAACTAGATATCCAAAACACTTAAAACTAGGTACAAAAAATGGACAGTTATTGAGACTTGTATCGGCATTCCAGTGAGATGGTACAGTAAGGCAATAAGCTCTCGGTCATGAGCTGCTTTATCAAGAAAATGATTATTAAATATCATCTTGATAAACCTTAACATCTTTAAGACCAGAAACTACGTTATACACCACTTCTTGATACATGGCTAGAGAACAACTTGAGTCAAATAGAAGGCAGCACTACATGAGTATTAATCGTTGTGAAAATGGATAGAGACTGATAGGAGGTAATTTGCTGATAAGCATCTTTAAATCAACGATCGATAATACCCTAAATCCATCAAGTCGATTGAGAATATTTTTAGCTTCTGCTGTGGTGCATGTTTGCTTCAACAAAAGGGATTCAGTCAGTTGGCTGCAACGTAGGATCAGGGTTTGGACGCCCCTAACTTTCTTCCAACCGTCTCCTGCACTGGTCAGCATTACGCGTCGTGGTAATCGGTGTTCAGGAATACGCAACACGTGGCCCAACCATCTCAGTCGATGAAGATTCATAACCTCATCAACTGATTTACCATCATTCCCTAATACCCTGTCTAACCTCACTATTACTTACCCGGTGATCCCAGCAGATACTAGCAATATTTTTAAGGCATCTGCGGTCAAATACTAGTAGCTGACGAGCATTTTCTAGTCTTAATGGTGGCCACATTCCGCTGCCGTATAGTAGAACGGAACAAACTGCCGCGCAGTATACTCGTTCCTTAATTGATGGACGGATATCTCTCAACAGATGGGAGTTGCCCGATCACCACATGTTCTCCATGATTTGCCATCAAACTTCAATAAGTAGCAGCAGAAGTATCTTGTGCTGAAGATAAAATAATAGAATTAATTTTATGTACAAAAACCATTCAGTGTTTCTTCTCACTGCTTCCCAAAATCCATGAGCATTTTGTGACCGAGAATGTAGGTCCACTGAAGATTTTTCTTATTCATTTTTCCTCTCAGTCATCCATTTCCTGGTAGTCGAGACATCCACTTTGAGATTAATTTGAATGGAAATAGATTTATTTGGGTCTGCAGGGAAAACTTTATAATGACTATCGCTAGTGTCCAGTGGTATTTCACTTTTGATTTGTCTAAAAGTCATTTCTTTTTTGATGTTTCTCATTCCAGCCTCCAGCTTTTGCTGTAACATCACTTGTCACAGTAATATGTTATTCGTGTTCAGTACTCAAGATACTAGACGAAATCTCACCAAATTTCTTGCCGGGCAACGCCTGAGGCTAACTTTCTTTTCAATTCATAACGCTTTGCTCGATCAGCACGATATGTAAAGTCAATGGGAGTTAGACTTCTAGCAACCGTTTTATACAGTAGGATTTTAAAAACTACACACCCCATTATTATGGGGTGTGTAGTAAACCGGCAGAATTCTACGAATTATCTGCTGACACAATTTCTGAAATAAAAGAAATTACTGACGTGGGTCTGTTTAGTACTAAGTTTAATAAATACATAACTATTAAGTTGTCCAGTGTAATATGTGACGCACCTGCTCGTTCTGCAATTAAGTACACAGTTAATCACAATGGTAAGGCAGGTTGCGATCGGTGTACTGTACTTGGTAGACGGCTTGAGGGAAGAATGACATTTCCAAATGGTGAATATACTTTAAGAACGGATGACAGATCCGTTCCCGTCCAGCGATATAGGAATATTTATGTGCTCCGTAGTTAGTCATGAACACACATTGATATCCCTTAAGGACATTGACTGTAAATGTATAACCATTAATTGCATCAATAATTTTGTGATAGTTTCATTGTTACATACCGTACTGTGAATGTATTTCGTTGTATTTGTGCTTCATTAATCGCCGTAAACAATTTCATTAACGATTATTTAATATTTAGCCCGCTAACAAACAATACATCATCGCTGAGGTTCCTAGCAAACAACAACTTATGATTGCAGCCAAGCATTGGATTTTTGGCAAAGACCTTTTCCTTTTTCCAACGGAGCTGGTGGACATACACCTCCGAAACTGCGATAAACCAGATGACAGCTGGTCACTTCTGAGATGCAAAGTAATTCAGAAAATTGGTGAGTAAAATACATTTACACTATAATCTACTTTAGATTCTCTGCAGTCTGCCAAGTACATGTTACTGTCCCTACAAATACTGGAGCAGCATCGCAAAAACACATCAACGGAGGAGAACACATTGCCCTTAAACACGGAAAACCCGAAGAGGTCTGTACAATATTATTACTAACATTTCTTAGAAGTCCATTAAAGCGTAAAGAAGGATTTCTTTACAATTCAGTCGACATGGATGTGGCGGAGATGCAGGCTGGAAATAGCCACGTGCATTATCCAAACTTTCGGTTGTTTACAAATTTGTCTCGCAAATTGCCAAGTACGTTTCATTAATATGTACATGTTAATGAAGTAGTTCTACACAAATAGATACATCACCATCAACAATAGAATCTATGCATATAGACTCTGCATCTGCGGTCCAGTAAGTCAACAGTACCATCAATTGAAGTTTTTAAGATTTGATAGGTTGCACACAACCTTGAAGAACATGTCGTCAGCTATTACTGATTTGAGTAAGACAATGCAAAACATGTCTTCAGCGATGACTGACTTGAGTACTAATGTGAAGCTACTACTAGCGAAGTTTAGCGAACGCGATCATCCCCATCAATTCGATTGCGGAGTATCAAGTCAGCAGTTCCCTTTGTCATCGGAAGAGGAACTGCAGATGCTGGACACTGGGTTGCAGCAGAAGGAAACGAGGGACAGGTTTGTAAGTCGACAACATTAATTTACTAACATCTTCGTATAGCAGATGGCGATGCTGACTAGGTTAATGGGTGATGACCCTAAAACGTCAATGCGTTACGTTTTGTCGTACATCATGACACCTGAAGTGGCCAGTCATTTCACATTGCTCGGCACTTCTTCCAAGCGCGCACTTCATAAATGCCGGTTTTATGGCTGCATACGAAGTAATCTATACTTATAAATTAAACTTCAGGTGCATTGATGAATCGCTTCTTGTCATCCTCCGTTAATGAAAAAGACCTTGCGAAGCTTTACGACATCGCGACGCAAGGTTATTTCCATGACGTCAGAGACAAGTTGATGAAGCGTAATCGACGTAAACGAGAGCAGGTATTTACTAATTGAAAGTGATAATTTCCCTACTGTTTATATTTGCAGACAACAGTCTTAACGAACTTAACCGTAAGTTTACCTTAAAGTATTTGTCTGTGTCTTTGGACATGCTTCAGCATGTTTTTCATATGTCCTTTTGACTTTTTATTTTCTTTACTATTCAGAATTCACAGGACGACTGCATTCACTGCCAATAGCCGAACATACGTTGCTGAAGAATGTAGTCGGTGCAATTTTGTTTGGCGTTGTACTTAATATTTAATAAACATTTTTTCGTTCGAGATCTTAAATTCTTACTCATTGTCAGTGAACTTGCGATAAGTGCACATGTGTTATAAATAAAACATCACCTGTTTCTTCTGTTGCACATCTTTTCAAAGCACGACGAATCGGCAATTACAATTGAAATGCTAAACGACTGATGCTCAAGCTTCCGCTATTATTTTGTACAAGAAAACGCTTTTCCTTTGAAATAAAAATATTTAAGCATATTTAGCGCTTTTCCCAAACATTGCAGTTTCACTGTGCTTGGTTGTATAAATAAATGCGAATTTTGGAGACCTTTTGTGTAATTACAAAGGCGATTCCGCGTGTATTTCGGCGAAAAGTAGACGATTCAGCGTATATTTAGGCGAAAAGTAGACGATTCAGCGTATATTTAGGCGAAAAGTAGACAATTTGGCTGATATTTAGGCGAGAAGTAGACAATTTGGCTGATATTTAGGCGAAAAGTAGGCAATTAAGCGACAAGGCGACAAAAAGGGGGAGATCCGCATTATTTCCCCCGGACAGGCGAAAAAGGAGACATTTTGGCGCGTTTTCCCCTTGATTTCCCCTTTCGTTACCACAGCATTTTCCCCTTCATTTCCCATTTTTCCGCCTTTATTTCCCCTTTATTGGTTGATTGGGAAATGAATACTAATGTGATAATCTACCGGACACAGAGCTCCACCGGACTGATTTCAAGAAAATTCTAGACCTCAACTGAAATAATTAATTTCAGGTTGAAAAAATATTCTTTTGACCCAACGAATGCACAAAAGCAGAGTTTATTCACTACATTTAAGAAATACCTGTTCTTTTTTGAAACACGCGCAATGAGTATTTCTTTCCTCGCTCATCAATACTATGTACACTATATACAACATATTATTTTCATGAATTTACAGTTCTTTGCCATATAATTTGCGAATATATTTTGTTTTATCCTGTTCTCGTCGGCCTCATAGTGAGTGTTTTAAACGATGCGCACCATAGAGTTAAATACGCGTTTTTTTGAAATACTTTGTAACGCGTTCGAAGCCTCATACCATAAACCTCTTACTTTGATCGTAGGAATATCTCAGCCTTAAACTTATATTATTTTTGATTGTCGCATATCTTTGTTCAATGTTATTGTGTTTTCTTAACCTTTGGCTCACGTTTTCTTTATTTCTTTATCTCTTTTAGATAACTACACTTATTGTTCCTGACGCTTTCCAAGCACACAAGACACCTTGAAGCTAGAAGCAAACATAGAAACGGCTAATCTTTATTTTTTATCGATGGCACTGCCGTTTCTTCCTGGATATAGTTTTAATGGAAATGTAGACGTCCATTATTCTCATGTATTTCTTTAGATTGGGAAAGAAAAGTTCCACAAATCACATTATTTGAAACTGGAAGGCGATGAAGCTTATATGCATGGTGATGACAAGCCAGGGATTGGTGGAGAAAAGCTACCAGGACAAAGAATCGATGTACCAACCAGCGTCTATCCATCTGGAATGGGTAGTCAGCTCTCCGTATGGCTGGCTTTTGATAAACAGGTACGAAATAGACAAAAATGCCATAATACTTATATCAAATACATAACAAGACAGGTAGGTACATGTTGGTGAGTCAAAAGTATATTGAAATACTTATAACGAAATTTGGACGATCAACAATAAATAATTGTTGCAAAACTAACAATTCTGAACACTCCTAATACATTGATGTTTTTGGTCATGGTGAAATATAGATCTTTTTTGAAAAAAAAGTTTATGGAATTATGAGTGATTTAATACAATCGAGTTTATTTTAATTTACGAAAGTCTTATGTGAGGTTCATAAACTGCTTTAATGTACACCACATAAATCTTTAGTAGCCTGCTGTGTTCGCTTGTGGTGGCGAGCTCACCATTTTAGTGGCCCGTGATCTGACTCCAATTCGATCGTGAAATGATTGCTATCGCCTATCCTCGTATATAATCATTGACTTAAATCGCGTTAGTTAATAACGGAATTAAATAAGTCAAATAACGAGAATGGAGTTTTGAATGCATATATTTTGTATAATTGTTGATTAGACAGAACGAACGGAGGAACGATGCAAAGATGAGAAAGCGAAGCTAAGTTGGCGCGTGGTGGAGATGGCTGGTAAGCCAACTCCCGCTTAACAAAGAGTTAATCAATATTTATAAGCCCACAAAAATAAATTACAGACATGTGATGAGTAACGGGATAAGAAGTGTACATACGCCTACGCGCTCATATACAGACAGTCAAGACATTGATAAGCGAATATTTAACAAGGTCAGAATGTGACTCAAATAGAATGAATAGAATGAGCTGTCCGAAAGTTAGAATAATGAGGTATTTGGGCTTAACATAATGACAGACACTACAAATCCTATTCTAGTTGTTGATTAGTTAATTATTCAAAGATCCAGAATTGCTTTTCTAACACTAAGACTTTGCTAGGAAAAAACGGTCAGTTTGCACCGGCCTGTTTCTGATATATTGGGATTGCGCAATAAATAATATTTTATTTTATTCTTCTGAGTGATCCTTCGGTTTGTTTTCGTATTTTACGGCCTCATCAACTTAGAAAGTGGAGCAGCAAATAAGCTACTCATATATTTTGACTACCATGATCATCAAACTACGACTTACACATTCAAATTCCATATCAACTGTATGTCTGCCTGGTTTTGAGCTTTGATGATTGATCTTTTTTCCTTGTTCGCTCATCTCTTTCATATTAGGCTCAAATGTTGTATGTTTTCTTCGTTAATTATCTACATAGACTTTTTTGAGTTAGTGTTCATGATTCACATGGTTTCATTTAAATTATTCAATATATGTTTTTGAGTATAGGGTTGTGGAGATTGTGATTTTACTTCTGGTAAAAACGGCATAAAAAATCCCACTAAGTTTCGAACTGTTTAGTATTTCTATGTTCAATTTTTAGTCTCTAAAATCCGTTATTTCTTTTATGAGTAAATAATAAACTCCATGCCTAAAAAATTTGCCATGTTTAAGGATCAGGACTATGACTCAGTTTTGTTTGTGATATAATAGAAATCAATCCTATTTTTAAGCAATTACTCATGTTAAGGAAATTATTCTGCATACCGTAAGTTTGTTAGTTACAGAGAATTTTAAAACAGCTTTCTATTATGACGATGTTACGATACGTTTTCAACTTTTTAGGTGGATATTTGTGCTAGTAATTAGGTCTTCCACTCAGCAATGAACGCACAAACGTTTTATTTGACATTGACCTTATACTCGTTTGTGCTTATAATCTGTTGAGGCTGGAATACATGTAATTATATACCTTATAAGATACAAGAGTTGGTGTATTTTGACATGGAGTCAGTAGGATATTGCCTATTACATCTATTGTAACTTCCATTTGTAGTACGTTTGGACTCGTCTTGGACATGTGTGTTTCGGGCATGTAAAAATGTTGGAGTAAGTACGTGTTATAAGTACCCAGTTAACATAAACGCTAAAATATCTAGTTAGGAATGAAACTCTTTATAATCTGTAGCATCCTAAACTTAAGCAGGCAGTGCTCATGGACACGTGAACCTTAGCAGATATCCTAATAATATGGCACTCATCTCCTACATTTTTGCAAGGAGTTAAGTAGAAAGTGATAACATTTAAATGTGTTTTAGACTAACAAGGTCATGATGACTGTTAACTCAATGTAAGTGGATAATTAAATAAATGTAATGGTCACTTTTACCTCCTTACCTATCATGTGTAAATACACATTGTGCAGAGTTAAATCCAACCAAATGTATTGATTTGATAGAATTTAGGAACCATTTGAACATTCATGTTTAGTATTTAATGTTTGATATCACGTATGTGTCATATTTCTTAAAATATTTGGAGGATCGAACAAAGCTTATGGATTTACTTGCAAATAACCGGGACCATCATGGAAACTTACTGTTACAGTAAATGATCGGGAATTATTTTGCTGTCCATCACGCCCTAGATAAAATTCCGACTTATATCGATCGCTTTTGTTTACGGTACGTTTTATTAATTTACTTTTTCTACGTTTTCATCTAAAAACAGTTTTATTTCCTGATCTTTTACGACTAGGCCTTATCTTTTGATGCTTACTTCCAAGAGTCCGTTAATGAAAGACGTGAAGAACAATATCGTATTAGAAAATGTAAAATCTTATTTTACCCAGAGGATGATACTATTCAAGTCGTTGAGCCACGTATTGCAAACACTGGAATGGCTCAGGGTAATTTATGTTATAATTTGCTTCTGCTTTTTAATTACATTTTAAAGTGTTTTCTGTCTCATCCTGCCTTTTGTCCTTCGCTCTTAACTGTGTCGTGCAATCCATTTGGTTACTTCTTTGTCTTTGGTCTTATTTCGCATCATGTACTCTCCACTGAACTGTGAGACATTTGTGCTAGATATTAAGTTATAGCTAGAGTTATAATACCCCATTAGGCTTTTTATAAATATGTTTTTTTTAACAAAACGGAAATTATAGTGAGTAAAGTTAATTTTGAGTTTTTAAGACTAAATGTTAAAGAATTTGTGCTGGTATAGCTGGATCGCTTACCACTTCATTATCCGTACATACAGCACTCTTCATTTTAGAAATCAACTGGTATGTTAAAGAAATACCGTAGTGAAGACTCGTCATCTTCAATCCGTATAGTTTACATACGCATTTATAGAAAGTATTTAGTTACACTAATACAGTCTTAAGCACTTTTGGCAAAACTTGTATTATCGCTGAAATTTATCCCAATAAATGATGCATATGATTGGTTACTCTGGTAGCAGCTAAAGGACCATCGCAGATAGTAAATCTTGAATAAACGTTTCATTTAAATTTGGAAAACTCCAGAAGTGAAAATTATCTTGTATCTTCTGTATTAAACTTTGAAGTTACTCAGTGAAAATCCGTTTTACAGTCTCAAATAAATTCATCTTCCAGACTAATACATTATTCATTTCTTGGGTCATTAACCTCACTGGCGTTTTATTCGAACGATCAATGACTCAAATCAAAACTGAAGTCTCAACAATGGTCTGTTATCAAAGTTCAACTAGTTTTAAACCTTCCGGTTCACATAACTTACCAAAGCCGACTTTCTAAAGTGATAGTGGGTGGGTTAGTGAAATATTGAACATAAATTGGGGTGTTGATAAATTTTTCAGAATGTTAGACATGAAAAAGTCAATGAAATGCCATATAAAAAATACTTGACAACTCTTTTCCCTTTATATATTACCGGTCTATTCTAAATGCCCTTTTGCGATCCCAGAGTTGTGTATGTATCAATAGGGTCCGTAAACCAAAATAACTGATTCATTATACCAAAAAACATAAGGTTTCCAGCTATCGAGTAGTCATATAGTGAACGAGAATACGGGTGGGGACAATCGAATGTTTATGACAACAAATTACAAAACAAGTTAGTAAAATCTAACAACCATATATTAAATGGTCAATTTGCAAAATGTACATCAATTGTCTCAAAAGACTCAGACTTCCTTTGTTCATGCATTTTCATACCAATTGCGTTTTGTTTTCATTCTTCACTGTTCGATCTTCTTGTCTCTCTGCTGCCAGACATTCTGTTCACGACTAACATAATATGCTACTTATGTCTACATAAGTAGCACACACTACAGTCATATTTACATAAGTTCCAAAAACTGTTTCATAAACCAGAAAATTAAAAATATGTTGCTTATTATCCTAAAAAAAGCTGATCAGTAGATAGATTAACACTCTATTCATTGTTACTGCAATAAAATTTTTTTAAGATTATCATTCATTAAAATGATCGAAGAATAATTATTCTGATGTTACTTTTTTATCAAGGAACAATTATTAAACGGCATCGTATTTCCAAACCTGTACCAAATGAACATCTCTATTATACTGTGTATGATTTCAATGTTGGAACAGAGTTTGTAGCTTATGGAAAAACATTTCGAATTGTTTCTTGTGATCAATTTACATCAAATTTTTTACGTAAACTTGGTATAAAATTAGGTAAACCAGAATCAATACCAGATGATCCTTATAGTATTCATCGTAAAGCTGTAAGTAGGTTAGGTGTTTATTTCGTTTCAATTAATTTACCTTGTAAAAACTGTAAGTTATATATTTTTTTAAATTATATTAAAACACTTTTAAGTACGTGTAATTTAATTCTGTTTAGGTTTTTATAAACAATAGCATGTTCCTTACAAAACTGTTATCCTGAAGAATAGGAAAAGTACTATCCATAATGAAAAACCTAAAAATATAAATGTTAATGAAATTATATGTCAGACTACTGCCATCAATATTTTCCAGTGAATAAAATAATGTTTTATGCTCGCTCACTAATCAGCATTCGAATTTTAATTTTGTCTGCTTTGTGTCTACTATTTCCACCGCAGACTAACATCCCCAAATCAACCAATTACACGCCCAACCGGCACTACTAACCTTAAGCCGATAGTCAATTGTTTATCGGTCCGTTATTCAAATGCTTCAATCTATGCCATGCCCTGAGTTCAGAAATAGCAACCAGCCTCTATGATATTTATTTCTCAAACAGTCGTAGTTTATAAACAAACATATTAGATCGGATCACATCATAAAATGATAAGTCACAACTATAAATAAATAAGCCGAAAGTGGCTTTGAATAGGGAAGACAATAAATAAGCAACCGTCGACAAACTAGCAATAATAAATCGTAAGGAAGTAGTTTATAGGTTAATCTAATTCTTATTATAAATGGAATGCATACACATAGCGTAGTGAAGAAGAACACGAGTGGGGACAATACAATGAATCTGATACGACATTACGGAGCATCACATTGAAATCTGTGAACCATATAGTAAATACTTAATTTGCAAAATATCAATCCATCATCTCAAAATTGACTGTTTCTTTTACAAATAACAGCCCATCGTCTCACATTTCATTGTTGACGCATTTTCATACCAACTACATTCCGTTCCATTCCCGTTCTATCCTTGTCGATCTTCTACTGAAATACATTCTATGCCTGACTATCGTTATATATTACTTATGTGGATATAAGTTACTCACACCACACCACTTATTTAGTTATGTTTATTATTATAGGAACAACTAAATTTATAAGTACATATGGAGGTGGCTTATCTTTTAATTGTATAGAAAGTAAACAACAAAGTGTATAAATGATATACAATTTGAGTAAAATAAGTTTCCCATCTATAATGTTTCTTAGTTTTCTTGTTAATACTTTAATAATTTCAATCTCTTTGAATTGAAGTGTAAAACAAAATGGTTGTTTGTTTTTGTTGTTGCTTATGCATGTTGAATGATTTTCAGTTGCTACTTTGATTAAATTAACCTTGATAAATTCTTCGTACAGAGTCATGTGTACTAATGTTATTAACTCTTCAACAGTATTCTGTGTGTCTGCCCTAAGCTACTGAACTCTGTAGATCAAAACATTTTTGTACTGAACGAAAAGAAAACAATTTAAGTTAATATATTTTTCAAAATGTGATATTTCATGTAAAACTGCTTGTCTGATTGCTGTCATCTATTCTTCTTAATATTAAAATATTGTAAAATATTAGACATTCAAATTTTTCTAGTTAAAAGTAGATTTGATTTATTGATGAACAATAATAAAATCTCAGTAGTTGCGACCATGGGTCAATCGAAGATGAACAACTGTGGAAAATCTGTTAGCACTAGACGACCGTTTTTTCCTAGTGTGGGAATCCTCAAGAATGCGCATCGACTATCCCGCCCCCTGTGAGATTTGAACCTCGATCCTGACTATCATCATGTACTACTTATGTAGATATAAGTAGTTCACTCAACAATAGTAATCTAGTTATTCAGTAATTATACGAAACATTATAATTAATAATGCTTTGAAACCAGTTACAGATTTTACAATATTCATTTCACTATTTTTTACCCTGTAAAAAGTAAAAATTTAATCTACCAAGCATTTAATATCTTCATTTTATATTAGTTTACTGAGAGTATGCAACCACTTAGACCATATGAAAGAATGGATAAACTTCGTCAATTTCTTGATCATGATCGTCATGTGTTGCGATTTTTCTGTTTTTGGGATGATACAGAATCACTTTATGGTGATCCTAGAGAAATGATATTAAATTATTTTCTAGGTAAGCTAACAATTAATTAAGATGAATATTTCTTTTTAAGTACATGTCTGTTTGTTTGATACATTGATCTGATGAAGATAAATGAAAGATCATCCTATCAGTTTTTAGAACCTTGATTTTTATCCATAATTAATCAATGATTCTCTAATGTACAGGTTCAGAATTCTATCTATAAATCATAGTTTTACTTCCTTATCTATTCAATTGACCAGGGGTCTCAATTACCTAGATCTATTTAATAGATATTTTAAGACCAATCGGTAACTTATCATTTACAGCTCCAACTGATCAAATTTATTGTTTGTATAATAATCAAGAAGTCTCTCAATCAAAAAACAGTGTTCTACATCGCTAGCTATCTATGAAGTAGATATTATCAATTTAAAGTTTCATTAAAGGTGGTTGTATATTTAATAGTATGAATAATAATCCTTCCAGCTTGTTGAATGATTGCAGGAAACAGACGAAAAGTCTCAAAGTTTAACATTCACATCTTTTTACACTTTTTGTACTGAGAGGAGTATTTAAATAAAAGTGATCTCAACAAACCAGTTAACAAAAACAATTTAATTTTCAATTGAATGATTTTAATCTTGTAAAAAGAATGTTTTAACTTCAGTTTACTTAAACATAAAGCTCTTTATTTTGTCATTTAACACTAAAATGTAGTTTATCTTTTACAGCCGATGATACAATTGAAATACGTGAAATTATACCAGCTAATTCAGGCCGTGATGCTGTACCATGTTTTTTACGTCGTCAAAAACTACCACGTACAATTGCATCAATACCGTTGCCGGGTGTAATAACTGACAGAACATTATTAAATGTATTCGGTCATCCACAAAGAGGTGGACATTATATACTGGATAGTCTAAAGGTAATATTAAAAGAAAGAAAAAAAAACGAAAATTTCTATTCTTATTTAAATTATTGTTTATAAATGTAAATACATTCATAGAAATTCTATATTGTATAATTGAAATTGTCATATTAGTCATTACCGAGTACTTAATCAAATTTATTATCTAAAATAGTCCTGGGTTCGAATCTCGCGGAGGGCGAGATCGTGGGTGCGCATTGCTGAGGAGTCCCACATTAGGATGAAACGGCCGTCCAGTGAATTCAGGTTTTCCATGGCGTTCTAGCTTCAGCTGACTCATGATTCCAACCATTGAAATAGTTTTATTTGATAAATCAGCTTGAATACTTCTTTATTAGTTATAATGATTTATGTAACAAAATCTCGTATATTACAAAATTTGAAACCTTGATTTTTACTCTTGTAACCGGATTATATGATAAATGTCCTGTAAATTTCCAACACTTAATCAGTTTACAAATAATATTACTAAAAGTCTGTAGACTATTCTTTGCAATAAATAGATCTGAATAGGTTTAAACAAATGAATTAAAAACCTGATGTCACAAGTGAAACTTATGTTTTGGTTATCATTCAGTTGTTAAACATTATCTATGTCTTAGACTAACAAATCAAGGTCATATGTTCTTCTTACTGAAAATGTACAACTATCTTTGTTTTTATAAGCGAAGATGGATAGTGGCTAGCAGTGGAATCCAGGATGCGCATTCCGTCCTGTTTGGGACTCGTCAGCTGGATGTACTTGCATCTCAGAGTTGATGTTCACTCTGGGACTCGAACCCAGTACCGTTCGCTTCAAACGCTGTCGCGTTATCCACTTAGCTACTGAGTCCTGATAGCCACTTGCTTGTGCAATGGGGTGAAGCTTAATTCACTTGATATTGTTTTACTTGAATTTTCCCATTGACGTTTAGGACTGAAATTGATCAGTCTCATGTTGGTATATGTGCATACTGTGCGTATTACCTCGATATTGTCTTAAGTTACAAGCATTATAAGCAAAGATGGAACATCAACTCTGAGATGCAGGTATATCCGGCTGACGAGTCCCAAACAGGACGGAACGCGCGTCCTGGATTCCAATGCTAGCCACTATCCAACCAAGGTTACACTCAACCATTCCTTGCAAATATGATTGGCGTTTTTCATAAACTTTAATAATAATATATTCTGAAAATAATAATTACAGAATTCACTCCAGTTTACAGGCATGAGCGATTTGATATAAGTAGTAACATTAGATAAAGCGAACAAACATATGATAGAAGAAAGTTTTAAGTATACTAGTTTAGTAATTGTTTAGGTAGTACATTTATTACAGCGATCCAATGCGTCAACCGGGAACTTTTCAATTTTCTTAAATGGATAGCCTGTTGATATATGAACGGTGTAATTAAGGTCATTTCCTGTACCCCATCGAATTAATGACAATTATCTACAACTAGAGAAATTAAAACAAAAACATAGAGCATGGAACAACAAAGTAATAACTGCTAAAATATGTCAATCAGGTCTACCATAATGCATGTGTCATGTGACACAGTGATATACTGTTTATGTTAGATATTATTCAAATTAGTTAAAGTTTCTAGGGATGGTGTTAACATAAAGTGACAGCAAATAGGTGGTTTGACTTAGGGAATGTACCAATAAAAATGTCTAAACATTTAAAGTTCCTATAATATCACTTGTGGAATGAGATACACTTACAGGTGCTAGAACATTGCATGTATTTTCAGAGGAGCACTATGCATCAATGCAGCGAACAAATAATGGGAGTGATTTTATCGTACGGATAGATTCGTATAGAGAGATAATTTATATTAAATTTGTTACACTAGTGACAAGGAATTACGGATGTCATAATGAGAAGTTTCTGCATATTGGATCACGTGATTGGATGTAAAGGATAGTTTATTAAGTAGTTTGAAGAAAAAGATAAGATTTAGTTTGAGTCTCCTCATCCATAAAGGGTTGAGCCCAAGTTTAGTTTGTAATCAAAAGTATTAAACTTTAATAAATATTTACAACATTACTAATTATCTAATTATTATAATATTACTACAGTTAAATGCAAATGTGTCAAGTTATTCAAGTAGTTTGAAATTAATAAGGTTTACATTAGTAAAATGAAAGTCAATAAATGGTATTATTACAACCTATTCTTGTATTCCTTGATGGAATGAGATTATAATAAATTGTTAACTATTACTATTTCTATAGCTATAGTAGGAAATGATCTTATAAAACATTAACATTTTAGGATATTCACCAATATGATAGAAATTTACTTAGTTTATATTTTTACTCTGGTCCACCAGGGTGCTTAGTACCTGCGTGGTTGTGCCACAGGATTGAACTGTACTATTCAGATTGTAGCGTTAAAGCCTATGTGGTGTCTGGTTCTATTGTGAAGCGGGATTGAGTTGTACTGCTCGGGTTCTCCTGGAAACGGGATTGAGCCGTACTATTTGGGCTACACATTTTAAGCTTGGGTGGTGTCTGGCACTCCTTTTAAACGAGATTGAGCTGTACTGTTTGGGTTGTCACGTGAAAGTTTGGATGGTGTCTGGTTCTCCTGAAAACCAATGTATAATTACCATGGCCCACAAGGGTATATAAAAAAAGAAGAAAAAATGTTTACTCAGGTTTCTATATAATCTGAATAGACCCATTTTGGATTTTCTTCTGTTTTTATACTAATCAGTTCAAATATTTTAATTCAAGAACCTATAAAATATCCATATAAGTATTGTATTTTTGCTACATAATATAACTCTACTCAGTTACAGGTTATGCTGTATTTTTTAGATTTTACTGACTTATGAGATAGAATGTTACAAGAGATTGATCCCTGGGTAATGATTAATGTTATGTGTGTCAGGTCCTTCTTAGTGCAGATCGATTGTATACGATCTGATCAATCATTTGTGAATACATCTCAGTCCTACAGGAAGTCTGTCGCTACCCTGATAGCCCGGTGGTAACGTCTCTGACTTTGAAGCTGGGTGACACGGGATCGAAGCCGTCAGGGAGCACCAGTTCCCTCAAGATTACAGGCACGGAACCTGAGTCCAGGGTTTCCTGTTGACTAACTCCGGCCACCATTATGTGTCATTTGTTTCCTTAGGATACTGGAGCCCATGTCCCCTAGATGAAATCTCCATGTCCACCAACCCGGTTAAATTGCCGGACATTCAATTTTCGTGCCACGAGAATGCAGTGAGTAGGACTTTCCTGGCAGAGGCTATATACGCGTGGCCATGTGAGAGCATTTCGAGAGGGTGAGCGGACTCTCCTCACTCTCGGCCGTACCAGGGCATTTGGGGACGATATTGACTCTCGATACAATCCAACCAATAATATTTATTTTTGAGGACTTTCGCTTAACTGTTTAAGCTAATTTTAAAAGAGATGAAAAATGAACTTAGAGAATATACCCTTTCACAAAATGTTAACCATTGTCTTTCTTTATTGTTTATAATTTTTATTTCAATGGTATGCCATAATTAAAATAAATGATCCAATTATTTCTTCATTTCACTAAAACTAGCTTGGTGCACCTAAAGATGACTTTTACAAAGATCGTGATTTAACAATCGGTGCAAATATTAATGTTTACGGTAGAAAGTTTTTAATATGCGACTGTGATGAATTTACCAAAGAGTATTACCGTATCAAGTATGGCATACGTAAGTCAGTAATTTTCTATTTGCATTACGATTACTAATTATATTGATGCCAGTACAAGACAAATTTGTTATGGTCATGATTTATGTTTCCAACTAATTCCCATGCTATATTAGGATAGATCATTTCAATTTACTTAACGAATCAAAAATAGAAGTTACACTCACAATTACAACTATTACGTGTTTACACATAATTTAGCTTTAGGGTCATTAGCTTAAATTAGATGTGCAAAATAAAAACATGAGGAAGTTCACGCAGATATAAGTGATAGCTTATGGATTATACTTCTACTCGTAAAATACTACTATCAGATAATACTGGAATACATCAAAAGTCCTTAGGTAACATTACTCAACATCAGTTTCAGTGGCACAGATTTATTTGTTCCTTATTATCTTCTAAATCGAAAGTTGTAGGGACCTGGTCTATTTCACAGTGCTAACAGGTCCAATGTTGTTTTTGACTGACTGACTTACCTACTGATTTAAGTTCTATGAGTTGAGATAACTGATGAATTGCAGTTCTAAACATCATTGGGAAGATCCATGCGAACAATACAAAAAACATACAAGTTCTCTTTGAAAATTGATATTTATGATTTATCACGATTGATTTTTATTAATTCTTTGCAGAAGATTTCACCCCAGTTAAACCTAAGCTTCAAGATCATATCACCACTGTGAAACGTGAAATTCCACCATATAACGGTTGGGGTACTGATGAAGATTCACTGGCTAATTGTTATAGTTTAATACCAAAAGCACCAAATCATAATTTTAAAAAATTCATGGAATTAGACCGTCAAGGTTTAGATTCTCATGTTTTACGTTTTGCTGGGCGTTTATTGTCTGGACGACCGATAGATCGTGATCGTCAGTTTGTGATTAGTTGCTACTTGTCAGATGATACAATTTCAATTTTTGAACCGCAACAAAAAAATTCAGGTTTGATATTTTATTTTTCAATCTTTTCCTCTTAATCATAATGATGATTATTTATTCTTTAGGATATCGATCTTTTCAATCCTTTATTCACTAATACTAGTAAATGTTTACACTTCTAATCTATCCGACTGATGGATCCCAGATATAACGAAACACACTGCCAGCCATTATTCAGTCTTTATCTTTTTATTTGTTACTTAACTTGGAACTTATTCAGCTCTAAATATTTAATAAGTTTTCAGTTCGCTGTAGTTCATTAACTAACTTTCAACTAATAAAAAAGCCAATCATTGTTCTTCTAAGGTTGAAGTCTGGCTATTTGATCTTTGAAGTGGATGGATTACTTGTTAAGATAGTTGAATTATATAAAAATTTTCAAGTTATTTATACATATATGTTTTAAACAAGGGCATTTTAAATGTTACATGAAAATGTAATTTAGGTTCTAGATTCAAAAGACCCAACAATAGCATGAACAAAGAATGTTCAATATGACTTATTGTTTAGGTAACAATTTTAATAATTTAATAGTTGAATTTATGAGTTATTTGAAGCTAGACCACTATGGGAATTGTGAAAGCACTGGACGACCGTTTCGTTGTAGTATGGGACTCCCTAGAAGTGAGCACTTACGATTTCACCTCACGAGATTCGAACCCAGGACCTATTGGTCTCGCGTGCGAACGTAATCGTTAAAGAAAGTTCTGTTGAAAGCAAAGTAAATATAAATAAAGTATTGATGAACAAAGTGAATTTTTTTAGTGATTTCTTTGCATGACAAATTATTTTACCAGATAAATCAATGAATCCTCTGAATGTCAACTTATTCGTTTTTAAGATTTCTTTAGTAGGAATTATGAACTAAGTTTATGAATTCGTATTATAAAAGAAAAAAGAAATAAGTACATCATTATAAACATTAAGTACAGTGATTATTTACATCTTTCTCGATAATGGAATTTACTAATAAATGGTATTAAATGTAGAAATGAATTTCCTATTAGGTCTCTTGTTTGATAGATTATGAGTACAGTGGTCTTGAGTGCTGTTAGAGGTATGAGGGCGATTATCACTTCCCAGTCGCCCACACCGCGAAAGGGTTCTTCCGGAGGTACCTGAAAAGGAAATTGGGTTAGAGGTGGTCTTGGTGGCTGAAAGCGTGGCCGCAGTGCCCAAGGGACAACTACTTGAGGTCGGTTACACACGACCTTTTTTGAGTAGTTTTTGTGTTAGTTCCGTACTCGTTGAGACCTTACCGCCGGAGACGAATATCCGTAGGATAAGGCGAGGTGTGCATTTTTTGGGTCGACCCTTTCTAACCCTACCCCTTCTTGTTGGAAGGCAGCATCACTGTCATGCTGGCTGTCTGAAGGAAACACCTTATTGCTGTCACACATCTGTACAGTCAGCAGTACGACTTCGCCTTCGAACCTTGGATTTGTTGCTGTTATGACTTGTGAACAGAATGCTACTTTTGTATCTGGTCGTCGCTGATTGTTATGGTGGAATGGCTGACCACTTAAGCTAGGAACGAAGGGGACCTCCACAATTCCCACGACGCGAAAGTAAGAACACAAGACTGGTATAAGCGAAATTTTATTATCCCCAAACACTATGATGACGACGACCTTAGTCGAAAATACACTCATTTATATATTGATTGTACACCCGTTTTGATTAATAATTGGAATAAAATCACATACATGAAAAATACTCACAGTGATAAGAAATCATATGCTGAGTATAGTTCATAGTCAATGAAATACAAGAATATTGTGTATTATACAGAATAAAATATCATGCGAGAAAAGAAAACAATTACTACATTGAGTAATCATTACATTGAATCTGATAGGATGGGAAGAAAAATCAATATTCGATTGATTCACTCAATATGAGTTTTATTCATCATCACATCCTTCTTGATTCAATGTAATGATTACTCAATGTAGTAATTGTTTTCTTTTCTCGCATGATATTTTATTCTGTATAATACACAATATTCTTGTATTTCATTGACTATGAACTATACTCAGCATATGATTTCTTATCACTGTGAGTATTTTTCATGTATGTGATTTTATTCCAATTATTAATCAAAACGGGTGTACAATCAATATATAAACGAGTATATTTTCTATTAGACACTTTTCTCTGGTCGCTGCAGAATACACTTCTCATTCCGAGCTTGGACTTCTCTCTCTAGATAGCGGGGCTGGGGCGCAGTAATAGCTAACTTACTGAACCTTGATCACCGAATCTCGTTCTCGTACGCGGACTACGTAAACCCGTGACAGTTTTCAAACCTAACAATTTGGCGACGGTGGTTCGGAAACATGGGTCCTTCCCAACTTGAATTATTACTCGAACAGCAGACGAAACTCATTCAGATGTTAGCAGATACAAAGCTTACCTCTAATACTCAACCAAGCAGTTCTAATCCTACTACTACCGCACCATCAGTGGATGGTATCGCTAACAGTATCTCCGAGTTTCATTATGATCCGGAATCCAATGTCACATTTGATATGTGGTTTCGACGTCACGAAGATTTATTCAAATTTGAATTCGCTAACCAGGATGATGCTCGGAAGGTCCGCTTGCAGCTTCGAAAGTTGGGTCCTAGTGAACTAGACAGGTATTGCAACCTAATTCTGCCTCTAAACCCACTCGATCGCTCATTCTCGGACACCGTTCAGTCGTTGAGCCAACAATTCGGAGACAACTCCTCACTATTCAATGCGCGCTATTGATGTTTGAAGCTCACTATGAACGAAGATGCTGATTTTCTCACACACGTGGGTATCGTCAACCGAAAATGTGAACGCTTCCGGTTGAAGTCGCTTACTGAGGACCAATTTTAAAGCACCCCTTCTCATCTGCAGCCTTCAATCGCAGAAGTTTAGTGACATTAGAACACGTTTGCTAAGTCGATTGGACCAAGACCCAAAACTAACTCTTAACGATATTGCAAACGAATATCAACGCAGCGTGACACCACTTTGGTTCAATCTTGGGGCCAGGGTGGTTCCTAAGTTCATGCTGTCCAGCACCAGAAAGAGTCTTGGAGATTGAAGACCTCGAGTCCTTCAAATGCCAGTGCTGTTTCCGTCTCCAATCACTCTAAACGAGCTCAGAAGAAGCCCCCCTCGCCATGTGGGCACGGTGGAGACTGGCACTATGTGAAGTATTGCCCGTTCAAACAGCATATGTGCGATCGCTGTCATAAAGTGGGTCACAAAAGCGGCTTTTGCAAATCCAACCGATTCAATAACCGTCGAAACCCACAAACAGAGCGTCGTTTTGCCGAAAAGCCGATTATTTCATCAAGAAGTTTAGCACCAGTCTTCCACACCCACGCCTCGACTTGACGCAAATTTCTGACCCTCTTAATCAATGGTCAACCAGTCCGGTTGCAGTTGGACACTGCATCAGATATCTCTATTCTTTCGAAAAAGACTTGGCGAATCTTGGGCCAACCTCCCATCAAACCATCTTCTCAGACAGCCGTCAGTGCCTGTGGGGGTCATATCCGCCTTCATGGTGAACTCTATTGTTGCATTTCATTCAGAGGTACAACCTTCAATGGGACGTGCTACATCACCAATTCTCCGCTCAACCTTCTGGGCTTAGATGGGTTCGAAGAACTTGGTCTCGCTGATCTTCCCATTAGCGCTATCTGCAATCAAGTATAAGCTACTGCCTCTACACAACAGCATACTGCAGACTTTCAAAAACGATTTATTGAAGTCTTTCAGCCTGGTCTCGCACGTTGTTCCACAACATGAGCTGTTTTAAGACTGCAGCCAGAAGCTACACCAGTTTTTCGCACAAAACGCCCAGTTCCATACGCATCTCTACCTCTGATTGACGCTGAACTTCAAAGTTTGGAATCTGAAGGTGTTCTAGTACCTGTTACTTATTCATCATGGGCTGCATCAATTGTGGTTGTAAAAAAATCCAATGGTTCCATACGCATCTGTGCAGACTTTTCCACAGGACTCAACGCGGCCCTACAACAGCATCACTATCCGCTACCGATCCCAGATGACTTATTTACTATTTTAAATGGTGGTACCTACTTCGCTAAACTGGATCTGGCGGACGCTTACCTTCAAATTCCTGTCGCTCCCGAATCAAGAGAGTTGTTGACAAATAACACGCACCGAGGACTTTTTCAGCATACCCGGTTACCCTTTGATATCAAAACTGCTCCAGCGATCTTCCAGCAGATCATGGATACTATTCTGGCAGATGTTCCTGGTGTTGCTACATACCTTGACGATGTCCTCATTGTCGGCTCAACGGCTGATGAATTGCATATAGTTCTACAATGCCTTCAGGATAATGGTTTTCGCCTTCGTCCAGAGAAATGCCAATTCTTCTTACGTTCCGTTAGATACCTGGGATTTATCTTTGATGCTTCCGGACGACATCCTGATCCTCAAAATACTCACGCAATCCAACAAATGCCTGCTCCCACTGATGTCTCCTCACTGCGATCATTTTTGGGAATGATTAGCTACTATTCAGCATTTCTTCCATCACTGCATGACGTACGATATCCATTGAATCGTCTGCTAGAAAAGAACGCTACTTGGATTTGGGCCACGCAATGTCAGTTAGCCTTTTCCAAACTTAAATTTATGCTAAGTTCCAAACTACTGCTAACGCACTACAATCCAAAACTACCCATTGTGGTTGCTGCTGACGCTTCAACACATGACTGGGTGCCGTACTCTCGCATGTCTTTCCAGATGGTTCAGAGAAAGCGGTGATGCACGCTTCAAGAACACTAACACCTGCTGAGAAACGCTATGGCCAGATCGAGAAGGAAGCGTTAGCCCTAATATTTGCTGTCCGTCGATTCCACAAATTCATTTACGGGCGCCGTTTCACCTTGCTCACAGACCATAAGCTGTTGTTATCAATCTTTGGATCAAAGAAAGGCATTCCTGCCCATTCTGCTAATCGTCTTTAACGTTGGGCGTTGGCGTTGTTGGGGTACGACTTCGACATCCAGTATCGACGTTCCGAAGATTTCGGCCAAGTAGATGCACTATCCAGACTTATCAGTAACCATTCTACCACTGATGAGGACACACTCATAGCCACAATATCAACGGAAGAGGATTCCGGTGCTACATTATTAGCGAATGCCGTTCGAGCAATGCCTGTTACCGCCGAAGGTGTTCGGGAAGCTACCAGAGAAGACCCGATTATTCAAGAAGCGATCACCTATGTTCAGAGCGGATGGCCAGTTAAGCAGCTGAGTGGTGATATGCAACAACTATCGAATCGTCGAAGTGCCCCCTGTGTTGTCAACGATTGTCTGATTTTCGGTGATTGCGTAGTAATTCCAACAACCCTACGTTTCAAGGTCCTACGTCAATTTCACTCTGGACACTCAGGAATAAACCGTATGAAATCTATCACTCGCAGCTATGCATATTGGCCGAACATGGACAAGCAGATTATCGACTTCGTCAAAGGATGTTCACATTGTCAAACAGCTGCGAAAAATCCCCCTAAGTTGCCTCCAGTACCCTGGCCAAAGTCAGAAAAACCCTGGTCGCGAGTACATATTGACTTCATCGGACCCCTAGATGCTGCCACATATCCTCATCTTCAAATTTATTTTCTCTTTAATTTTTTTTGTTTACTCAGCAAGTCTAATAATTCTTCATATAGATCCTTAAACACCCAAAGCTTATATTCCCTCAAACTGCTTAACTGAATTCTACTATTAACGTTGGAAGTATTAAACTTCATCTTTTGTGTGTAAAACAAATATTAAAAATTTTAACTACTACGCTTTCTTCTTCTTACTTCTAATTATCTTCTCTTAACGATCAATTTTACACGAAGTGAAACCTACAAACTATAAAACGAAAATAAATACACTAAAAGAACCACCACACTATACTCTCAAACTAATAAAACAAACTCGTCAAATCGTAAACGAGGAAGTGAACCCCGCATCATAATGAATAATATTAAATTTAACGTAATGACAAACTTAGAAAACCTAAAAAATAATACAAACCTTACTCAACTAAATATATACATCATTAAATATTCACAAGCAAATATCACTAAAAATAATACTCTTCTATATTCTACCCTTACTCCCCTTACTAATTCCCTTTCTCTTTCTGCATAATCAAATGGTGTACGGTTTCTTTCCCTCATTAAAACTAAAAACCAACATACCAAAACTAGAGAAACAACTACACCCATTATTCTTTCCATTTTGGGCTTTCTGTAACCTTTATACATTATACCAAATAAAATCAAAATACACATAAATAATATTTCAAACATTACCCTAGAAAAAGAAACACGAATTGAATTAATTAAACTATACTTAGACCACGAACACCATCCTATCAATAATAAACTATATCCTACAACAGAAGATACTACTAATAAATATAGTAAACTTCCACTTCCAATTTCCCCACTTTTAATGAACCTAAAAATTTCCACCATAAAAAAAGAGCAAACAATCATCACCATGCATCCTAGAAACGAAAACCACCTTCGAAAGCTAAATCCCGCTATCTTATTCTTACATAATAACTTTATAAAATCAGCAAATCTTTGTAATAATCCCATTAAACCAACCTTTTTAGGACCCTTTCGAAACTGAATATAAGAAAAAACCTTACGTTCACCTAAAATATAAAAAGCAACCAATAAGAAAATCATTACTAAACTGTCCATACTAACAACTAACCCTCAAAAATACATTCTATATTTAAAATATTTAAACCATCTCATTCACCCTACACATATATATTCATCATCTTATTTCTATTAAACTGAACTTAATATATGCATAACACATACATTGATTAATATTTTAACCTCCTAAAGCATGAAAAGCATCTATTCTTTTATAAACTAATTGTATTTACATTTTTATTAATTTAATTTACTCACTTTATATACCCCAACTTCAACTCAATTATATAACCAAAAAAAAAACAAAACAAAACAACAACAACAACAACAAAAAAAAAATAACACCAGAATATATAAAACCAAACACCATCATATACTATTTTTATTAATAATGATATGTCCAAATCATATACTACAAAAAAAAAAAAATTAAAAAAAAATAAATTAATAGTTTTTAAAAATTAAGAATATTTGAGCGAACAATTGTTTTCAATAACTTCATCATCAGGCTCTACAGTTATAAGTCCATAATTATTGTGATATTTTACAAAGGCCAAAAATAAGGCATGTATTCATGAAATTTGACAATGTTATGTGTTAAAAAATTGGTGCACTTTTGCATCTGTTACGATATATATATATACTTCAAAATGGTATTATTTGCAAATGAGAAAGGTCATTCAATAAAGGTCAAGCTGATTTGGAGTAAAGTGTTCAATCGAAATAAGTAGAATAGTATTATAGCAAAATCGAAAAACAAAATTGTGTGAATAGAATGCATAGTAAGAGAATTTATTCAATTGACAACTGTAGAGCCTGATGATGAAGTTATTGAAAACAATTGTTCGCTCAAATATTTTTAATTTTTGAATATTCTATGGGGATTTTTAAACTGCTAATAGTTTTTAATTAAGAAAATCTGAAAAATTTCACTTTCAATCCATGATTTAAAAATTCACATACAAAATTTCTATATCACTTATAAACATTTAAATAAAGATTTCCTTTTTAATTTTTACTACCTAATAAAAATAAATAAGAAAACTTTATTAGAAATATAAAAATCAATCTTAAAGTAAACAACATTAAACTTGACATCCTCAGTATTTTTAACTTTTTACTATAAATTCAATTAAAATAATTTACCTAACTAATAGATTCTATATTTAAATATATTAAGATTAAGAATCTTATAGTTTTGACATTAAGTTATTATAAGAACTTTTTCAACTCTCAAAAAACCCCCCATTTTGACCAAAACAACTAATGAGATTATTATTATTATTGTTTATCAATAAATCAAATCTACTTTTAACTAGAAAAATTTGAATATCTGATATTTTACAATATTTTAATATTAAGAAGAATAGATGACAACAATGAGATGAGCAGTTTTACATGAAATATCACATTTTGAAAAATATATTAACTTAAATTGTTTTCTTTTCGTTCAGTACAAAAATGTTTTGATCTACAGAGTTCAGTAGCTTAGGGCAGACACACAGAATACTGTTGAAGAGTTAATAACATTAGTACACATGACTCTGTACGAAGAATTTATCAAGGTTAATACAATCAAAGTAGCAACTGAAAATCATTCAACATGTATAAGCAACAACAAAAACAAACAACCATTTTGTTTTACACTTCAATTCAAAGAGATTGAAATTATTAAAGTATTAACAAGAAAACTAAGAAACATTATAAATGGGAAACTTATTTTACTCAAATTGTATATCATTTATACACTTTGTTGTTTACTTTCTATACAATTAAAAGATAAGCCACCTCCATATGTACTTATAAATTTAGTTGTTCCTATAATAATAAACATAACTAAATAAGTGGTGTGGTGTGAGTAACTTATATCCACATAAGTAATATATAACGATAGTCAGGCATAGAATGTATTTCAGTAGAAGATCGACAAGGATAGAACGGGAATGGAACGGAATGTAGTTGGTATGAAAATGCGTCAACAATGAAATGTGAGACGATGGGCTGTTATTTGTAAAAGAAACAGTCAATTTTGAGATGATGGATTGATATTTTGCAAATTAAGTATTTACTATATGGTTCACAGATTTCAATGTGATGCTCCGTAATGTCGTATCAGATTCATTGTATTGTCCCCACTCGTGTTCTTCTTCACTACGCTATGTGTATGCATTCCATTTATAATAAGAATTAGATTAACCTATAAACTACTTCCTTACGATTTATTATTGCTAGTTTGTAGACGGTTGCTTATTTATTGTCTTCCCTATTCAAAGCCACTTTCGGCTTATTTATTTATAGTTGCGACTTATCATTTTATGATGTGATGCGACCTAATATGTTTGTTTATAAATTACGACTGTTTGAGAAATAAATATCATAGAGGCTGGTTGCTATTTCTGAACTCAGGGCATGGCATAGATTGAAGCATTTGAATAACGGACCGATAAACAACTGATTATTGGCTTAAGGTTAGTAGTGCCGGTTGGGCGTGTAATTGGTTGATTTGGGGATGTTAGTCTGCGGTGGAAACAGTAGACACAAAGCAGACAAAATTAAAATTCATATGCTGATTAGCGACTTGGCATTTGATATTAGTCAATGGGTCAAAAGACATAACAGGGTAATAATGCAAATCCTAAGCAGAATGTATCATAAAACATATGAATATTTAACATTGTTTCATATTAAGTGGTATATTCATCAGTACTATTCCTAGTTTGTACAAACAAGATATTGAAATATTTTCATACAGTAGAGTATTTTTTCCAAACATGAAAATATAATTTTGGATTACATTTTTTGACTAATCTTATCTAAGAAGTAGTGATTGTAATGCATTCGACACGTAAAGAAGGAAAACGTTGGATTAAAACTTCATTGTCTTGATAGACTTTGATGTTCACCAAGACTCTACCCACTAAATCTTAACTTGTATACACTACTCACGTATATAAACGATCGAAGGTGGACATGATGGATTGATATTTTTGATATTAAGTATTTACTTTATGGTTCACAGATTTCAATGTGATGCTCCGTAATGTCGTGTCAGATTCATTGTATTGTCCCCATTCGTGTTCTTGTTCGCTATAGTAGAATGATCTAGAATGTTCATCGCCGATTTCTTGGACTCTATCCAGTATGGTTGGATAAACGTTTTAATACAAAATATAAAATGAATGAAAGTTCAATAATCATATATATATATATATATATATATATATATATATATATAGTTCTTTCATTCTTAATAGTCTTTATCAACTATAGTTTCATAACAAAATTCATTTTTTATTGCAGTGAAAGGAAAAACTTAATTATTAATTTTATGTATATTTTAAACAATACTACTGGTCGTATTGTTGTTAGTAACAGTTTTATTTTTGATTAAATAGTGAGTCATTCATTTTGTGATATGTACAAGGCTCTTCTTACAACTTATGCACGTAACAAGTTAGCCTGACATTTACGTTAGTTTAATGGAATTATTATTGATATTATCATCATTTTGTTAAATTAGATACATCGTAGCATATGTGCTCACATTATTTCTCAAGTATTACTATTCATGTTATCGTTTAGATTGCTAGATAGTATTTTATCCGGCTATCCGATTTAGTACAATATACACTTCCTAAGGTATACTAAACCTAATATCCATGTGATTAGCTGCGAAAATTAACTATGATGAACATAAACCATGGGGATAAACTCATTTACTTTTATTTTTTACCCAGAAAAGGACATGTAGGTTAAGACCTCGAGTCGTGCATCGGCTTCATTCAATAGCGTGTCTCATGTATAATGTTACCTACTATTCCATATTGAGGCCGCGTGTGAGCACCAACACGTAATATGTTTATACTCTCACTGTTTATCAGGCAGTCATGGAAACTAAAACTGCTTCAGAGCCACCTAGTTTCGACTTACAGCCATATTACCTTGGCAGGTCTTGATCTCACTACCCTGATATTTGTTACGACCAACTGAATATTTTTTTATAACCCGCCAAGTTAAAATAATCAGTAAGAGGATATCTACAAAAATACTTATGAATTAAATAAATAGTTTTTTAAATATTATTTTATGTTTAAAGGGAATCTTAGTTTGTTAGAAACTCTCAATAATTCCTCAAAGGTATCTTTAAAAGCCGGAAAAATACTGGGAACACTTCGGTGACTGATTACACTTCCGTCCCTAGGTTGAACAATTACTAAAATTTTTATCAATTTCAGTATGATTTTTAGTAGCTTCTGTAATCTGGAGTTCCTATAAATCAAGAGTCCCCGAAGTAAAGTTTCTTCTAAACTTCCCGAGAACTACTAGAACACCTAACAAAGACCGGATAGCTATTTTGTTTTACATTCCGAATGAGGTCCGATCTAGCATCTGTAGGTTTTATAAAGAACAATGTCATGAGCTAATAATCAAGAATGGCATTTTAAATGTGAACTACTGAATTTGAGTTTACCAGTCAAATTGTTCTGTACTAGTTGCAAGACCTATAGAACCAATTCGGCATCCAGTGCACTTTGAATTTTCAACCAATGTCTAAGGAACATCGGTTTATGATGATAATTACATTAAAAATATTGTTAATTTCAAGTGTGGTTACTTCATTTATCCGTTTTACATGAATCTTTACCTCACAGTACAACACTTTGCTGAGCTAATCAGTTGAGTTTCAGATTTTTTTCCCCAATAATATGATCCCATTTGCACCTTCTCTAATATCAAGAGATAGGAACATCTTGATAAAAAAAAATTACTGCTCGTTTCTTTTCTCAATTATCTAACTTCTTTACTCGCTCACCCTTGTAAATACAATTTCACCTGCTAATTCTTCTTTTGTTTCAAGGTTTCCAAGGTGGTTTATTCTTAGAACGATCAAAAATAAAAAAACCCGACAGTAAATTATTTGATAATAAACCAATGGAATATTACAAACCAACAGATTTATATGTTGGTGCTAAACTGGATTTTAATACATTTCTATTTGAATTAACTGAAGCCGATGATTATACATTAGATTATATGGAGAAACATAAAACACAATTTAAACAAGCTGACTATCAATTAATATTGAATAAATTAATAACAATATTAAACAATGAACAATGTGATGAAATTATCAAGTATGCTGTAAATCAAGATCCAGATGATACAGGAACATTTGGTTTTGATCAAATGATAAATTTAATTAATCAGTTGACTGGTAAAGAGAATGCGTTAACAACCCATGAACTTGGTACATTGGCAAGACATTATGGTGTTAGGTAGGTGATATTTTTTTCAATAAAACATACAATGATTTTTTTTCGGTGAACGAATCAGATATGAGATAACAAGTAATGAATTTTGCGTGAAATTCATCCACATATTTGGCTAAATAGAGTTTTGGCATTATAGCCAATGTCAGCTGACATTCAACTGTAAATGAGAATTTTAAATGCTTTATAATCCTCATTTAGTCTTAATCAGTAAGTGTCCACTCTCAATGTCACTTCAACGTCCCTCAAAGGTTGTTTATAAATTATAGTCTCACCTCATTTTCTCTCTGTGTACCTATAATTTAGATGTGTGTAAACCTCTTTAGCAAACGTTTATAAGAATGAAGATCGGTTGCAGATATAAAATCTGAACGTGTTTCGAAATAAGATAGTGAAATTTACTATTTGTTAACGAAGTTAACGTCGACTTACCCAATCACTAAAGTCACGTTATCAATAAAATAAGTTAAACTTTGAAGATTTCATCATTAGTGAATTTTAATCAAGAATTATCTCGCTAATCATGATTCAATTCAATTAATTATGGGTTCACTTATGCTTAGATTTTAGTTTCTAAGACTTTTATACAAATTATCATGTTTACACAAAATAATTTCGAATCATCCCACTTTCCATTATTTACACACGTTTTTAAGTGATCTCACAGATGATCATTTGTCCACCTTTAATGTATTCCTTAAATAGTCTATTTATACCTGAATAGAATATGATAAAAGAATCTGACTGAAATTCAAAGTAATCTAGTCGCTCTTTTAATTAGATATCTAATGAGAAAGCAGGCAGACTTCATGATTTCACAAATCATCCTTGACCTTTGAAAGACAATTAAACATCTTGTCAGCGTTATATATTGTGAAGTAAGATTCATTCTACTTCATATACTCTTATATGCACATAGATTTTCTAAAAATGCAGTTTTATGAATGTGGTTCTACGAGAAACATGCATAAAGTGGTCCAGTTTAGTGATAGAAAATAATGATACATATATTTCACAATCATACTGCTATGTTTGAATAGATTACGAGCTCATCTAATTTGAGAACAGAAAGAAGACACTGTGACACAATGACCAATAAGCTAGCTATTCCGAAGCGTCCCAGACCCGCTAACTAGAGAGAGAAGTTCAAGTTCGAAACGGGATAATATATCCCAAAAGCATCCAGAAGCTCGAATAATAACAACAAGCACAACGCAAGCACATATATACAGCGCAAGAATGTCCTTGAGAAACGGTACAAAATAGCATACTAAAAGAGATAACGAGCCAATAGCATTTAAGTTCATCCCAAGTGGGAAATACGATACGAAGGTGAAAATGGGTGTTTTTGGCACGAAAACAAGAAATTCACATTTCTGAAACAGAATTATAAAAATAAAGCATTTACCAAGCGAGTTCTGGTGATCTAACATTACCAACACATACATACAATGAAAAAGAAT
This sequence comes from Schistosoma spindalis, assembly GCA_946903255.1. Classification (NCBI taxonomy): domain Eukaryota; kingdom Metazoa; phylum Platyhelminthes; class Trematoda; order Strigeidida; family Schistosomatidae; genus Schistosoma; species Schistosoma spindalis. The sequence continues at coordinate 4,834,432 of OX336420.1, forward strand.
AAATGAAACAGTTTATAACATAACCAACTGCAACGAACATGTATTAGCTTTTTTGTGTCATGTAAGCAGATAAAACGACAGTAATGACAAAACAGCTTAAGAAATAAATGATGATAGTAAGACAATAACGTGAATTACCGAGTGACGAGTGATTTAAAACACGGGTGAAATAATGAGCAAGAGTATACCATTTGAATGACCCAGAATAAACTCGACTCAATGACCATCTGATAAAAAAGGTAGAAGAAAAAAGATTGAAGTACAATATTAGAAACGTGTACCAGTCCAGCCAATCACTATTTAGTTGGTATGGGTATATCACAGGGGTGGTAAGTGAAATTTTTAAAAAAACATGGATACTATATCAAGTAGAACAACGTGATTTTGCATCCATTTGAGTTTGTTTCATTTACTAATTATAATCATTATTCTAACTTTAGCCCATCCAAGCAAATAAACCTTGAAATTTTGCTCGGGATTGCACAACAAACACTTCGTAGAAAAGCATTTGAAGACTTCTCCAGTTTAATGATCGCATGTCGCCAACAAGATGCCGATAAAACAGGTGAACTAAGCCGTCATGCAATAAGACGCATATGTTTAGCGCATCACTTACCATTACCTGATGACATGTTGAATTCACTTATGAATTGGTAAGTCACTTTTGAAAAATGCTCGTCATTAAATATTGACTTCAGCTTAAGAATTATTTGATACAATGAAGGACTGAACAGTTTAGGACTACTCAGCCGAGTCCAATTACGATCACGCTAGTAGTCGAACCAAAGAATTAGTCGCCATTGAATAGTTCCAACTTTCAACTCCCAGATATTCCCAATACACTATGACTAACTCACTTGTTTTGTTATATTTTTTTACAATGAGTTTTATAACTGTGTGATCTCATATCTCTGAAACAGTAAGTAACTAAATGACAATTAGTTAAAACCGGTGTTATGTAAAAACGCTTATTTTCATAAGGTTGATATAAACCTTCTGTAAATAGTTCAGTGAAAATATAATTTTCACGTGACTATATACATTAATAAAACATTTTCTGACGGGACATTTCAGCTATGAATAGCTTGGTATCTATGTTGCTTCAACTTAAATTACAATACTTTTATTGTTAAGTCAAGATAATACAGCTTTTCAACATGAGAATCTGAAAAGACAAATGGCTCAAGATACAGTCACTTGATGTTAGCAAAACAAATAAGCTTTTTTCACAATTGATTGATCACTGAGTGGTGATCAATTTCATGTGTATCAAGTCCCTCTTAGTGCAGATCAATCAATTGTGATTACATCTCAGTCCTACAGGTGATGTCACAGCCTGGAGAGCCCGGTGGTAACGTCTCTGACTGTGAAGCTGGGTGACACGGGATCGAATCCGTCAGGGAGCACGAGTTCCCTCAAGATTACAGGTACACCTTGCTGACGAGTGCCAAGTGGCACGAAACCTGGGTCTAGGGTTTCCTGTTGACTACCTACAACCACCATCTAAATAAGCTATTTTATTTGTTGTGTACTTTCGAAGCCTTAATATCATGATTAGAAATCTGTCGTTTGAGGGAGAGTAAAATGATTTTAGTCCTGAACTTTATTTAACAACTTTAGCATCATTGGGAATTATCTGCGGAATGTATCATCCCTGTATCTAATAAATTCCTTTTTTTTATCCATTTGATGCATTGATAACGCACTTTAGCTTTACATTTCTTAATGTACTAGTAACTATACTTGATAATAAAGAATTTAATTTGTTGTCGGGTGGAGTGTGAAGAGCACTTGTCTCATTCGTGCTGTTTGATTCGTTTTAAATGTATGATTTACTTGCTAATTATCCATTTCATATTCTTCAAAACTTTGACTTGATATCACCGGACATATTTACTAACATATTTTCTATATTGAGAATTAGTTAAATAGAATTAAGTAAATAGTAAAGCCCTAAATGAATATCTATCACAAGTGAAATTAACAATTACTTTATATTTGATATTTATATCGATATAAATAATAAAAATATTAACTATTCTTAGTACAGTTATTAATGATGCTGACTCAGTGGTCTGGAGGTTAAGCATTCACGCATGAGACCAGAGGATCTCGGCTTGATTCCCACGTGCGGGATAGTGGATGCACACTACTGAAGTGTCTCATACTAGGACGACACGGCCGCCCAGTACTTCCATGTTTTTAGTGGTGTTATAGCTTAGATCAATTGGTGAATTCAACTGTGATTATATATCTGATGATGGATATATTTGGATAATTGATTATTCAGTAATGATTTTTAAACTTCGTTGTTTCAGTGAATTTCACAAGATGGATGTATCAGTTAATTGAAATAAAATCAATTCTTTATTTTTAAAATCGTATTATCTCAGTAACATACCGTAGTAATAGACTAGATTCAAAACGAACAACTAATTGAAATGGGATTATAAGCCTTCTCTTTGAATCACTGATAACAAATAAGATAGAAGCAATACTAAGTTGAAGGCCATGACAAGATTTACGTTAAGAAATATGAATAATCTTATTTTTCCCATCAAAAAAAAAAAAATTTGTCAATAAAAATAAATAAATTTCTAGTCAGTCAAGAAAATATGGGATCTGACAAAAATATATATTGATCCAAATTGCCATTTTTTAATATCGCCTATAAAAAAAAAGGAAAAGATTACTAATACGAAAGTGAAAAAAGTCTAATCAATACAATTATCAATGATAGGAAAAAAATAAAACATTTATTTCGAAAATAAACGGAAGAAATGGACAACAGTGGATATGAAGAGATTATGGGACGACATGGACTGGTAGAAAGGAACAAGAATGGTAACATATTTACAATTTTACGTGCACTCCACAAATCGGTTATAGGTGTGACAATATTCCCCTCAAAATGGTCAATATCATACATTAATCATACGACAGACTAACCTCCAAAGTCGTGTACAGAGGACAGCTGACAGCCACTTCCCAGGTGAGGAACGGTGTCAGACGAGGTTGCTCACTCTCCATTTCTTTCTCCTGATGGTCGACTGGATTATGAAGACCTACACGTCTGAGAGGAAGCACGTAATACAATGGAAAGCTCGGAATCAGTTAGATTTGAACTTCGCAGATGACCTAGCTGTTCTATGCCATCAGTCAGTCAGCCAGCTACAACGTAGGATTCTGAGCCATGTCACACGCGGTCTCCAACTATTGGTTACGATAGTCACGCACACCCCAACGGGGTAGTCTGCATCTACCAACATGGTTAAGACTAGACGTTATTGACTTCAAGCACTGATGCCACGATTTTGTTTGGCCGCCCCTAACTTTCTTCCAACCGTCTCTAGCACTGGTCAGCATTGCGCGTCGTGATAATCGGTGTTCAGGAATACGCAACATGTGGCCCAACCATCTCAGTCGATGAAGATTCATAACCTCATCAACTGATTTACCATCATTCCCTAATACCCTGTCTAACCTCACTATTACTTACCCGGTGATCCCAGCAGATACTAGCAATATTTTTAAGGCATCTGCGGTCAAATACTAGTAGCTGACGAGCATTTTCTAGTCTTAATGGCCACATTTCGCAGCCGTAAAGTAAAACAGAACAAAGTGCCGCTCAGTATACTCGTCCTTTTATTGATAGCCGAATGTCTCGCCTTTGCCATAGATGACGTGATTTGGCAAAAGCGAAACGAGTTTTACGAATCCGTGCTGAGATTTCGTCAGACCCTTCTATACCATACACATCAAAAAGTGCAGGTAGAAAAAATCAATGCCACAGCAGCCCCTGAATCAGTAGGTATCAACATACAGAAGGGAAACCGCAAGATCCTGAATTGCAGCGCCGAGAACACTTGATGGAGAAACTCTGGAACAGGAGAGAGCACTCATGTACTTGACTGGTTAGCATCATCGACAAACAATGAAAATCTGATGCAGATGTGAATGTAAGGATTAGCAAACCAAGAATGACATTCCTGCAGCTGAAGAATATATATGTAATTCAAAACAAGATTACCGCACGATCGATTCTTCCTAAAGGTGGAGGAAAGTTATTTGATTGACATCATCCCCGTGTGTGAAGACTAGGCCCAAGAGAGATGAGTTATGTAGGTCATATCTAGTTGGATCTCTAATGTGCTGGAATAAAGCTGGGGACATTGCAGTTTCTAACAATCTGCAATCGAATGATGTTGATATCCCTACTTCTAGGTTTCCCCAATTTATGTACGGTGCATTAAAGTTGCCTATTATAAGGCTTTTACTCCTATTACATCAGGACTTAATTTCGCTTAGAAGGAAGTCACCCACTAAACATTCTGGACTACGGTATACTACAAGTAATTCAATATCTTGCCGCCCACATTTCACCATGCAGCGCATCAGTTCACACGTCCCCGAGTCGTGTACCACTGTCTCGACAGTTCGTATGGTTAATGTGCTTTTCGCGTATAGGATAACCCCATCACACCTACGGTTTAGTCTATCAGTCCTGCTAGGTAAGAAACCAAGCAATCGAATTTCACTATCATACACTTCTGACGTCAATCATGTTTCTGAAATGTCAATCACAACAGGGAATTCAGTATCCACCACTGGTTTGAGCCCCGCCATTTTATTAGGCAGGCTGCAAGCATTTGTATAGCACACCTTTAATTCTGTAAATAACTTTCCCTTACCACCCAGAGTGGTTTGAGGATCGTTTCGGTCCAAACGTCTACACTGTGGAAACCCTTAAGTGTAAGTTTTTTTCACCGTTCCGGCGGCACTCATTTATTTCTACCTCTGTCGCCCCCAAATACCCTGGTACGACCGAGGGTGGAGATAGTCCACTCTCCTCGAAATGCTCGCAAATGGCCACGTACATACAAACACTGCCAGGGAAGTCCTACTCACTGTATTCTCACAGCATTATTGTTGTTTACGAAATTGAGAGGACGAAAATCGAATGTCCGGCAATTTAACCGGGTTGGCGGACAGTTCACCTAGGGGAGTTGGAAAACCCTGATTCCAAACCAGTGGTACACACGGCCTCTTGTATCCTAAAGAAACAAATGGCGTATGAACCAATTGTCGGTCACCGACTATCATGGGACTGCATCTCCTAACGTTACTCCACTACCTTGTATATCAGACATTTTAGGTGCAAAGGCTCAGGGTGTGGTCACCTTTTTTGTTAAAATCATAAATATTAACATTTTTCTTTTTCTTTCTTTCATTTAAATTACAGTTTAGTCAATCAAAATGATTTAATACAATATGAACAATTTATTAATCAGCTTAATTGGAAAAATTATAATATTAATGAATTATCTATTCAACCATCATTGGATTATACTGGAAATATTAATATTGACTGGTTACCAATAAGTAAAGGTGATATGCCAAAATCAATGAATTTAAGTAAAAAATTAAAAGTCGATAAAATCAATTATAAATCATTGATTAATGATTTATTTATGAAAGATTTATTTCATTCACAAATTGATTAATCAATTAGTTTAATAAAATAATTAATTATTATTATATTTTTCCTTTATATACAAAATCTATATACGAAATAAACTATATATTCATTTTAAATATAAATTGCCTAGTTGATTTTAGTAATTAAAAGAATGAAAAGATAACAAATTATCTATCTGTTATGTTAATAAGAATGTTGAGGTAATAAAAGAATAACATACAGATAGATAAGTAATATGCTTTACAAAGGTAATCAATAATGGACATATAAAATATCTAAATAAAATCATTAAACAAAGAAAGGGTAATAAAGTTTAGGGAATAAAATGAACATATTCTATTTCATAGCTTCTTATCAGCTGCATACAACCTAAAGTTGTAATTATTAATATCGTGAGTCAATTGAAGCTAGACCACCATGAATAACCTGGAAGCACTGGACGGGCGTTTCGTCCTACTGTGTGTTAGTTGAAGTTAGACGTGAACACCGTCTAAAGGTTAAGCGCTTTCACTTGAAAACGATAGGTTCTGGGTTTCAATCTCGCGAGGAGAGATCGTGGATGCGCACTGCTGAGAAGTCCTACAATAGGACGAAACGGCCGTCTAGTGCTTACAGGTTTTCCATGGTGGTCTAGTGTCAATTGACTCGTGATCTTGACAATTAAAATAAATATAATTATCACAATTGATTGATCAATGGGTGGTGATCAATGTCATGTGTGTTAAGTCCTTTTTAATGAAGATCGAACGCTATCAACCAAGTTGTAATGTGGTCACTAGTCTAGATGACTCGACATTGCGTGCACTTGTTTAGATAGAATGGTGGTTGGAGGTAGTCAACAGGAAACCCTAGACTGGTGGCCACATTGCAACTTGGCCGACAGCATTTGATCTGCATTATAAAGGACTTGAAACACATGACATTGATCACCACTCAGTGATCAATCAATTGGGATTACATCTCAGTCCTACAGGTGATCTGTCACAGCCTGGAGAGCCCGGTGGTAACATCTCTGACTGTAAAGCTGAGTGACACGGGATCGAATCCGTCAGGGAGCACGAGTTCCCTCAAGATTACAGGTACACCTTGCTGACGAGTGCCAAGTGGCACGAAACCTGGGTCTAGGGTTTCCTGTTGACTACCTACAACCACCATCTAATCTAAATATAATTATTAACAAATGTTTAACAAACTAAAGTTTGCTAACATCAACTTCATCGGTCATTTAAGTTGGTGTTTAGATAAATTTTCGAAACACAATCAAAATTATAATATTAAGAAGAATATATATAGAAATTATATGAATAAACAGAGTGAAGATTGGTTTGTGTTTATTATTTTGGGAAGTAATAATTCAGACATTATATGGAAGTAATGAAATTAATATGTAAACAAACAAATATGTGGACATAAATCAGATTATGTAAAAGATGAATATCAGAAGACAGAAGAAGAATAAAAATAAAAGTTTTGAAACAAGGTTGAATAAAGACTAAAATTGAAGAAGGTTATTTAGACAAATATTCAATCATCATAACAGGGAAAAGTTAATCAAGTTTTCCTTTCGTATACATAGGTCAGGTAGGGAAGGTTTGGTAGCGATCGCCTCTGCAAAACGGAGTGAAATCGGTACTTTTTGTCTGTTGATTATTTCGAATACATCAACAGGAAAGCTTCTTTTCAGTTAAATCTAAGGATCATGGGACAGCTCTTTCGTGCACATTTGAGAATCTTCAATAGTGTACACGACTAACTGGTGTTCTGACCCATATCTGAAGATTGTTCAAACCAAATTATAATAAACATACCACTACTCTTGGTATATGCTCTGAAAGTTGAATTAAGTGTTTATTTCAAATATAGAGATAGAAATACATTGACGGTTTAATAGAGGGAAACACTCCTTTTGGCAATTTTCTCTTTCAAAATTATTCAACATCATATACTGTAACCCATTTAACAAATACAAGTTAACGTAGTCGGTTTTGAATGACATAGTTTTTGTGAAAGATAGTGATACTATACGTTTAACCAGAGATCTACTTGTAAAAACCGAATTAAACATTAGAACACTGCTCCGAAAACATACAAACTTATATTCATAAATACTGAAAGTATAAGACACCTACCATCACAGACTAAAAACCACTGAAAGGGAGATTAAATGGGAGTACATTTTCATGTTGTAACCAAGGTTTGAATTGATAAATTCATAATGAGTGTAAGCGTTGTTCAAATACTGATAATAATATATTTGTAATATCCCAATGATTAGAGAGAAAGATTCAATTTCTGACGTTTCACAAATTAGTGTAAGTCGCTTATCCAGTAAATAAATTAACAAGTTCAAATGGACAAATTCAATATTAAGTACAAACAAAACCTACCTCATACCAACGTCTGTCCATTCAAGTTAAAGGGACTCCTTGTGAGATATAATGATGTGTGTATATGTGAGCGGCTATGAAAAACGTGACATTTGCCATTTTAAAAAGTAGAGCAAATTTAAAGGCAGTTATAATATAAGATTTGAACAGGTTAAGAGCTCCCGTTTATTTTGGAAGTGTCATAAAAGCCATACAGGATCAAAACATTGAAACGGGTTATTGTTGAACATTTGGATCAAATTTTTTTAAAGTATAAAACTCCAAAAAAGCGAAAACTTCAATTTTATTTTAACTTTTGTAAATTAAAACGGGGATCCAATTACAAGTAATATCTAACCAAAAATCCAAGTTATTCTAACACGTGGTGTAACATGGATTCATTGTGTTGTCTAATTCAATAATGCATTCGGATAGTTAACTTTAGTATACCTCATGATATGGATTGACCAATTTCTATTTACATTATTATTATTTTAACACATAGGTATTGGTTCAAGGAGGCACCAAGTACATATGCGCTACACGAATCTCAATTGATTTGTGTGAGAGCTGTGATACTGCCCGGGTGCCCAAACCGAAGCAGATGGTTTTCTTAGGGGGCCACACCCCGAGCCTTTGACCTGAACGTCTGATCCACAAGGCAGTGGAGCATCGTAAGGAGATGCAGTCCCATGGTAGCCGGTGACCAACGATTGGTTCATACGTCATTTGTTCCTTCAGGATACTGGAGCCCATGTGCACCATTGGTTTGGGGTCCGGTTAAAGCACCGGACATTCGCTTTTCGTCCTCTCATTTTTGTAAACAACACCCTTGGTGCGAGAAGGCAGTGAGTAGGACTTCCCTGGCAGCGGCTATGCACGCGTGGCCATGTGAGAGCATTTCGAGAGGGAGAGCGGACTCTCCCCAACTCTCGGCCGTACCAGGGCATTAGGGGGGCCTATTTATAACAACCAGATTAACACTATGATAATCCGATGGCATAAAAAATCAACTATTTAACTGTGAAAAATAGTGGCATTCATTTTGTAGTCTTGTAAATATAATAAGCAAAGCAGCCCATGTTCATTCGTACTGATAGTGAAAATGAGTAAGTAGTACAACCAGAAACGGGAAAAACCACCCACTACATGTTGATTTTCAAATGATATTTTAACCGACACTAATGTTGTAGATCATTCAACAATTATGCATTGATACAAGGACTACCAAATTTATCGGATTTAGTTGCAGTTTTGAAGAGATTGGTCTAAATTATAGGTTGTATCAATTGAACTCGGAGTACCACTGATCAATATAGCCTACAAAGTAAACCAATCTCTACAAAACCCGTTTAGCAAGCTCATAAGTGACTATAAGACGTCCCTGGAGCTCTAGTAAGGACTCACGACTGGTAGGGTTAGACATGTAGGGAGTGGAAATTGCTACCAGTGATATTGGATGATTGTCATGACATATCTCAAGTTGGTTGAAGCTGCGATTGCACCACCGCAACTCAACGACTGAGTTCCATACAAGATCTGATGGGTTTAATCCCTGAATGAGTCGTGAGTGAGCACCACTGTAGTATGAGACAGCTGTTTAATGCGTCCTAGTTTTTTAGTGATACTCATATTGAGACTAATTCATGACAAACACAAATTATCCCAAAACTTCCGTTGAACAGAATAATCGATAATTACATGACCAGGTAAACAGTAGTAGTGAAAACAATATGAAGATAATAAGTGAATAGACACTAAAGATGAATAACAAGAATTTATCGTGTATGTTTTATATTGGCAACATTGAGTAATTTATATTTCCCATCGAAAATTACTGAGAACTGGAATAAAACAAAATATAAGAAACAAAACTACATACGTGTACACAGACACACACATTTCAATGGAAAAAAAGACCAGTTAAGGCAAAATATAAACAAAAACAAGCAAAAATAAAACTGAGTAAAATTGCAAGGGTAAAGTCGAGCAGTGGGGGATAAGGAGTTAAATGCTTAATGACTGAATGAGTTGATAAAATATGAAATAGGATCGTAAACACAATAAGTAAAATTACTTTTATCGCAATGGATTAAATTGAATATATGGATGAATGGGTGAATGTAGTGTTTTATACTTTTTGAATAAAAATTATTTCGAAGATAAACAGACAAATTTCTATCGAAAAAAAAACAGGAAAACAACAAATAAGGAAATATTAGGATATTTATATATATGATTAGTATAAACTAGTATAAATGAAGTTCCTTTGAATACTGATGACAATGTTCCTTGATACGAATTACAGGAGTCCTGATCTTCTATGTACTCCATTTTTCCTCTCACGACAAAATTTCTTCCCAACTTTTGGTCCACTATGTGAGGATGGAGATAGACTGCCGGAAGGTGGCGGAGCACCACGTGTTTGATGTTTACGTCCTCCTCTGTGACGACGTTCCTTACACATTTGACCTGTGAAAAAAAAAACCAGGAACTGAAAATACAACCGACATGTATAGAATATTCTAATACAAATAATTGAGAACTGGTGTAGTCGTCTTCCCATGACTTATTTACCAAGTAGAAATTCATGTACTCCCGGTTTTGAGCCATTCTTTCGATTTGAAGGCAAGTGATGCTACCCGGTTCCTGAATTCATAGTAGAAGGAAGTGAGGTTCAACCCAGTGGTTGGACATCGAGTGCCATTAACTACCAAGTGTCATTCATTCATAATCTCTTGATGTCAAGTGTATGTAACACTTAAATTTTGAAATGAGAATGATACTTCAATTATGATATTAAGATATGAATTATTAGCTTACTAAAGGAAACGAAACTTAGTAAACAGAACGAAATTTCTTTTCAATTAGTTTTTCATCATGACTACAAATATATATATATATATATATATATATATATATATATATATATATATATATATATATATATATATATATATATATATATACATCAACGAAATAATACTCATCAAGTGGTTGCGTGATGTAATGATTATATAATGTATCGAATAAAAAATATATTGAGTAATTGGAAGAAATAGGAATATAACAATCAAATTATTCGAGAAATCAAACAATTGCTACATTGCGCGCGAGATAGAAGGTCCTGGGTTCGAGTCCCGCGTACTTCCAGGTTTTCCATGAACACAACTCTTAATGACTCTTACATGTCCTGTTACCAAATGAAAAAATTTAATCCTAGGGTGTACAATGAATGTACATTTTTAACTTAACAACCAATTTTAAAGACAGCTTAATGGTCTTATTATGTAATCACTACTAAGACCACACCATGGAGATATATTCTTGATGAAATTAGAAAACGATCCAACTACATAAACCAATCGATTAGCATTTATTCTCGCCACACAGAACACATTTGTTTAAACGAGTGGCTGATAATTCAGTTTGATCGGCACTGAAGACTAGATAAACATAATAAAAGTTAATAATCTATGAAAATATATCAGTCCCATAAGAAATCAGTCACAGCCAGAATATGTAATGTCTTTGATTGTTAAATTGGGTGGTGAGTTGTGTCGAGTAACAGGAGTATCATTTCGTTTTAAAATGACAATATACCTTTTTAACAACCTGATCAACTAATTAATTTAAAGAATTAATATTTAAAAAATAGAAACTTGCCCTCAGGACAATCACCATCACCACTGCATCGTGTACGCTAAAAAGAAATAGAAACAATGCAAAGAATAAACATTACTTTTGAACAATATTTAATTAAAGACACTAAATTTGAAATTTTCTGAATGGACAAAATCCGTAGAGAAACCATATTAGCACACTTTTAATTAATATCACCTATATAATGGTGTTCAGAATTAATGAAGATTGTCGTATAATGGACGCTGAAATAAATCAGTACGTAATATGATTGAATGGATAACTTTTAATTTTTAAAGAATAACATAAAGGTAAACAAAGGTGAATATTATATATTGTCAAGCTATTTTAAAAATACACGCATGAAATCCAGTCTAAATTTTATGAACACAGCTCATAATCCTATTCAGTCAATCAGCCAATGTGGGATTTGGCACATTTTATTATTATTATTATTATTTTATTTCAACACATAGATATTGGTACAAGGAGGTACATATGCGCCACACAAATCTCATTTGATTTGTGCGAGGGCTGTAATACTGCCCGGGTGCCCAAACTGGAACAGGTGGTTTTCTTAGGGGGCCACATCCGGAGCCTTCGACCTAAAAAGTCTAATCTACAAGGTAGTGGAGCATCGTAAGGAGATGCAGTCCTATGGTAACCAGTGACTAACGATTGGTTCATACGTCATTTGTTCCGTCAGGATACTAGAGCCCATTTACACCATTGGTTTGGAATCAGGGTTTCCCAACTTCCCTAGATGAAATCTCCATGTCCACCAACCCGGCTAAATTGCCGGACATTCGATTTTCGTGCTCTTAATTTCGTAAACAACACCCCCGCCATGTGAAGGCAGTGAGTAGGACTTTCCTGGCAGAGGCTATATACGCGTGGCCATATGAAAGAATTGCGAGAGGGTGAGCGGACTCTATCCACTCTCGGCCGTACCAGGGCATTTAGGGGCAGGACTTGGCATCATCACAACAAGAGAAGAATTAAGATGAAAATGAAAACAAAAGAAGGACAAACACCAATAATATTAGGAAATTAAACACTGAAGAGACAATTCGGAAATAGCGAATAAAATAGAGAAATAGGATATACAATACAACGATTAAGAACAGATCAAAATTCAATGCCTCTGAGCCACTATGACCAATTTCAAAGACTAAGGTGTTCAACGATAGTAAAGTACAGTTAACTGATGAAGTAATTTTTATCTACACATAACACTTACATGTTTTTTTCCACGTCTATGTGACCGTCTCCAATTAGCACCACCTGAAATAGTGATGGACAATAAACAAAATAGAATATAAAACTATTATTATTACCATTAGTGGTGGGATTTTCTATAAAACTACCAAATCTCAAACTTACTTTATACAGAATGCAACAACTAGAATAAGATAATTGAAAATTACTAGAATTTTATCTCTAATAACTGTTAACACTTACTTCTCTACATGATACACTTTATTCAAATTCGATTGGTATTTCTCTGTAAAAAATCTATTTAATTATTACTTAACCGGTTCGATTAACACGTTGGAATTACTTTTTTCTTCTTATAAAAACACCCAAAATATTTTTTATATGCTGTTATATTGTGATTTTTGGAGATGAAACTGTGAATGCTATTTATTCCGTAAATTCATGTATTTACATTTTAATATCAACGAGGAAATTGGGAAATTATGACGACTAGGAGGGATTTTGTTCAATATGTCGGAAAATTCAAGAAAGCCCGAATGATGTTATTAAATAATTCATTAGATGTGCTATGTTCATGACCATACTAAAACTAATCCTATATATTTTTCACATAACCATTTCAATTAGTTTCCTACAGATATGCTCTTATGAATAACAACTTTAACTTTTACCGAGTTGGTCCTTTTCTCGAAGATTCTTAAACTGCCTTACAATAGTACCCAGACGGCATAGGTTTGTTTGGTTAAAATTCGGGTAAAAGTCTTCGGCGTATTTTGAGTGACAAAGCGTTTCTTGGAAAAAGATTGAATTTATTTAGGAGTCATCTGCATACATGAATTGTTTAGTTACAGAGTCTATACTTGATGGATCAGTGAAATCTTAGGAAGTATATAAAAAGGTATCATCTGTATGACGAAATACAATTTTATGATAACAACATATCCTCCTAAGAGAACTTTGAGAAGCCTTATATATATATATATATATATATATATATATATATATATATATATATATATATATATATATATATATATATATATGAAATTACTTTGAATAGGTTGGTGAACTGATGATTATCTAACTGGGAAAAGTTTAATTTAAATAAACCTATCCATAAAATAAACCTAGTTATAAGCATCTAAAAAAACAGTCAGTAATTTACCTTCAGGACATTGGCCTGGTTGTTCACAATGTCGGTTCTGCGAGGAAACATAAAAATGTAGAAATAATATAATGTATAAACAATTTTAAAAAGATAATAACAAAAAAAAACAGTACTTCCTAAGGTAGTTCTTATAAGGAGTTTGCACTGTTTGAAAGGTATTTTTAGTATGAACTAGGATCAATTGTAAAACCATTGAACACCAGATAACACCAACTAACTGATATTGAGCTGAAACGGAAATCATTAACAACGAGGACGCTCTCGACAACCTACATCAGATTGAGCCTAGGACAGATATTACAGGGAGCACGATACTATCCAAACAACTGAGTCAGAATTTAACTGCTCATATTTTTAACTTTAGTCAATTTGTGTTGCAGTAGGATTTTCAACTAACATTACTGATGAGTTATTGAATTACGTTTGATGTGATTAACTATGTATACTACGAAATCAATTTTGAAGAAAACTGATAGTGAGCTGAGAAGAATCTTTTAACAAGTACGATAGTCATTCCAGCAAAATTTGAAGAGTTTCATTAACGTGTCTTTAGTATATAACGTTGAATGTGGACAACTGCAATTCAGAATAACAGTGTAATAATTTAAATCTGGGCCATATTTAAAGAAAAGTAGTTTCTCGTAACAAAACGGAAAACAGTAACTTTTAAAGATCACAAATAAGGATAAGATAAACAACTACATTATTTTTGAGAAAATACTAGGAATATTAGTTGGTTAATGAAACTATGACCTGCTAATGTGTATCAGGTTTAAGTTATTGCAACTCACAACAGCACCGAGAGCGAGACAGAAAAAAATCAACAGGATAAAAAACATAAGAGATTCGAAATACAAAATAGGGTCGGTATGTCGCAACGTAGAACTTGATATGTGTGTATATCGGTTCAAGTTTTCACATCCCATTAGCACAACGAGATGAAACTGTTAAAGTAAATTTCAGAGTAGCAGACATAGTAATAGTTTCAGAGGTAATAAAAATTATCCATCGAGGATACAATTAAAAGAATATATAAATTAGGGGAATTTTAAAAAATATGAGGAATTCAGATGCTTAGAATTTGGAGGAAGACGAAGAATGGATGCAACTATGCCACTGCAAAAGAATACATTTGCAAAAATGCGACGACGACCGAGTAATGAAACCTATGAAATAATAAACGCAATATCTGGCAAACGAATGAAAAACAGAAACAATAAAAGTAATACAACGGAAAAATTAATAACAGAGAGGGGAAAATAATCACGGTAATCAACGTCCAGAAATTTTTCCCAAAATGCTTTGAATATGGGATAGAAATACAAAAGATGAGACATCAAATAAAACATTTTTGATGAGAGTGCTTCTTTCAGTCGCCATTGGAACATACATTTTTGAAACACTGTAGGGAAAAACTAAGTTCACATTTCTTAAAATGTAATCCGTGTGATATAGAATAGGGTTTGAGAAAGGCTGAGCTTTAGGAAATATTCCACAGGGAATTACTGTTAATATTTTTATTATATAGTTAATAGGTGCTTGGATTATGTTTATTATATTTCCCTACATGAAAGCTTTGGCCTGATCCAAAAACCGTTGTTATATCACTCGTCATACCAAATCTAGAATAACGAGCCCCAAATGTCCTGGTACGGCCGAGAGTGGGGAGAGTCAGCCCTCCCTCTAGAAATGCTCTCACTTGGTCACGTGCCTACAACCACTGCCAGGGAAGTCCTACTCACTGTATTCTCACGGCATTACTGTTGTTAACGAAACTGAGAGGACGAAAAGCGAATGTCTGGCGCTTTATCCAGGTTGGCGGACACGGCTAGTCCACCTAGAGGAGTTGGAAAGTCCTGATTCCAAACCAATGGCGTACATGGGCCCCAGTATCCTGAAGGAGCAAATGGCGTACGAACCAATTGTTGGTCACCGACTATCATGGGACTGCATCTCCTGACTTTGCTCCACTGTTTTGTGAATTAGACCTTTAGGTCGAAGGCTCCGAGTGTGGCTTTCTAAGAAAACCACCAGGAAGGCATCTGCTTGCTGTCTTTGTCTACTAATCGGGAACAGCTCGCGAGACAATAAGCATCAAAATTCTCCAGACATGAGATACAGTTACTGAGTCACTGGTTAGAAGTTCGTGGTTTTATTGGATAAAGAGACCATTAGGCCTATAGAAAATATAGGCGAATAAGTCAATAATCGGACTAGATAAAACAAATCTTATTTATTATTTATTTTAACACATAGGTATTGGTTCAAGGAGGCACCAAGTACATATGCGCCACACGAATCTCAATTGATTTGTGTGAGAGCTGTGATACTGCCCGGGTGCCCAAACCGAAGCAGATGGTTTTCTTAGGGGGCCACACCCCGAGCCTTCGACCTGAACGTCTAACCCACAAGGCAGTGGAGCATCGTAAGGAGATGCAGTCCCATGGTAGCCGGTGACCAACGATTGGTTCATACGTCATTTGATTCTTCAGGATACTGGGGCCCATGTGCACCATTGGTTTGGGATCCGGTTAAAGCGCTGGACATTCGCTTTTCGTCCTCTCATTTTTGTAAACAACACCCTTGGTGCGAGAAGGCAGTGAGTAGGACTTCCCTGGCAGCGGCTATATACGCGTGGCCATGTGAGAGCTTTTCGAGAGGGAGAGCGGACTCTCCCCACTCTCAGCCGTACCAGGGCATTTGGGGGCGATAAAACAAATCCTTCCATAATAAATGGACATTCACACAACCTCTAATACAATTTAAGAATTTGCCCTTTTTGAAGATACGACAATCCCTCGCACAGTTAGGACGATTTAATCTCCTACAAATTTCGATAAGACAATACAGTCAATTTACCCGTTTGTGAATCACCAATCATAACATAGAAATAACTCACCAAGTACCTCTTTGTGCATTTAGTTTTGAAGTAAATCTTTTAGTGTAAGGACCAGAAATACTAGCTAGCTTTTTTAAAGCTCAAGATATGTTTAACTAGTCAATATTAATTACACAAAAGTAGGTAAATTAACAACCTTTGCATATATAAACTATACGATGAGTGAAAAGTATTACTGTTGGAAATACCCATAATTGCGCCCCAACAGCTGAACAGAAAAGAATTATTGGAGTATGATGAAACGAAAGGTACAAGAAAATGTTAACCAAATTCGACTTGAAACTCACATGCTTTCTGCGACGCCTACGTGACCGTCTTTCACCAGGTATTGAATCATCTATCGGTTAATCAACAGGATAAAATTTAACATTAGTGTTAAAATATAATAATATGATGGAATTCACTAACCAAGTAGATGGTCATGAATCCCGTTAGTGATATCGAAGCAGGTGAAGTAGGATTCAAACCAACAGCTTATTATTCACAAGTGTTTCAACCAACAAGCCACATATTTATGGTCAATTAATGTGCGTAGTGTGAAATCACAACATCAAAGACAAACAAACAGCAAAATTCACACAAAGCTTATACCGAAAAAAAGTAAGTAGGATATCGAACAGCAATTTAAAAGGAATAAATAAATTGCAAAAAACGATAAAACAAAATATGGAAAACAAATTAGCTCACACCAACTGCAAATAAAATTACCTATAAAATACTGATATTCCTCTAAAGCGTGTCGTCTTAACTACTTAGAAAAAAAAGTTTCAACGCCGTTTGTAAATGGAAACTTAGCGGTTGGAAGTGTTAGACTCTTAATAACACAGCCTTTTATGCAATCATTAAGTCTCCGTTCGCATTTACAACTTGGAAGAATCACTGCAAAGCTAGAAACATTATAAATCGTTTTATAATCACCACTGCATACCAAATACTAGACAATAGCATAACATTCAGTACCAACTCTAATGAATGAATAGTATAGTTTATTTTTGCCAGAGGGTGCACAAAATTCACTGAGAAATCTATTTGTTTGACAGCAAATAACCAACTTACTTCATGAATGAAATAAATAAATAAATGCTAGACAGTGAGGAAAATAATACGTGAATGTAACAATAACTGATCTATGGAAAAAATTTTCTAAGCTTCTTAATAATTTATAATGAAATATATTTATAAAATAATGGATCAGAACAAAGATTTAAGTGATTAACTTGAGGATTAAAGGATTGGTTTTCTAATAAGTGCGATAAACTAATTGCTATCAAATTCCATATGAGTACTGAACAGTAAATGTTGTAAGCAAAAAACAGGACATTGATTCCCACATTTCTCAACAATAAACATTGAAAATTTGTTGCTTAAAGTCTTGTTTCAAGGCCACTTTTTACAGACAAATTTTTTACTTCCTTTTTATTTGATAATACTTACGATCAGACTGCACTAAAAGTCTTAAGTGCTAATCCCGACCGTAGCTGCTACCTTGACATGGTGGTCGGGCTTGCCTATCGTGATGACCCAACCGAGCTCTATTGGCTGGAACACATGTTCCTGCAGGTTCTACCATGCAAGGCATGTCGATTGGAGAACGGTAAGACTAAAACCAACAACTCAAGGTTTGAGGGCGAAGTCGTACTGCTGACTGTACAGAGGTGTGACAGCAGTAAGGTGTTTCCCTCGGACAATCAGCATCTGCAGCGATGCTGCCTTCTCACAAGGAAGGAAGGGGTTAGAAAAGGTTGACCCTAAAAATGTCACACCTCACCTTACCCCACGGATTTCCGTCTCCGGCGGTAAGGCCCTTTGAAGAACGGAGCTAACACATTAAAAACCTCCCACAAAAAGGCCGTGCGCGACCGGCCTCAAGCAGTTGTCCCTTGGGCTCTGCGGTCACGCACCCAGTTCGTTAAGACCAACACTAATCCGATTTCCTTTTCAGGTCCCTCAAGAAATACCCTTTCACGATGTGGGCAACCGGGAAGTGATATCAGCCCTCATACCCGTAACAGCACACGAGACCAAGTTGGTCACATTCAAATCCTTCCTACACCTCCTAATAACTCTCTTATCTCCACGACCAATCCTTCTCACGTCCCTATATCACCTCGCCCCGTTAGTGCAAGCGATTCGAGTACGCGGAATGCTATTCCTGATCTGAAACCACGCTCTAAACTACACGTAGGAGCTTTCAACGTCCGAACACTGTGCCAAATAGGACAACAGGCTTCCTTAGCTAAGACTTTAGAATCTCGCTCCATCGATGTGTGCTGCGTCTCCAAAACGCGCATACAGGATCCTAGTAGTGTCATTCATTTGACCGCACCATGTCAAAGTAACGAACCAAATCGATTTACACTTCGTGTATCTGGAAGCCCTGATGCTGCTTCCCGTTGCCTCACTGGCGTAGGTATAGCATTGAGTCCTAGGGCAGAACTAGCTCTCTTAGACTGGATTCCAGTAAACAGTTGTTTGTGTGCTGTCCGACTAAACCGAACAGTAAGAACTCGGAAAGATAGGGACACTCGTCGTTGCCTCTTCGTCGTCTCTGCCTACTCTCCCACTAAATGCAGCTCAGATGATGTAAAAGATGAGTTTTACAGAAAACTTTCCGACCTCCGAAAATCTAGGCGCTGTGACGTAGTAATAGTGGCTGATGACCTTAATGCTCAAGTAGGTAAACTAAGCGAAAGGGAAAGACACCTGGGTGGATCTTATGGTGTCGCGGCTCAAAGAACAGATAAGCATAAGGAAAAACATCTTTTAACATGCCGACACCCTAATTCGTCCCAACGCTGGACCCAAATAGATCACATCGCTATCAGCCACCGATGGAGGGGCTCGATAGAAGACTGTCGCTCATTCTGATGCACATGCTTAGACTCAGATCATGCTCTAGTGTGAGCGCGTATTTGTCTACGTCATACTGGACGTAGGAAAGATGGTGCAGGGAAACCCCTTAGGGTCCTACTTAATGATAGTCAAGCTAAGAGTACATTTCAGGAACAGCTAGAAAAACAGTTAGGCAGCCACGTAACTGATGCCCACCCCGAGGCATGACATCCGAAAAGCTGTAGAAACAGTAGTGATGTCTGCAAGTACGGCAAACCATAAGGTTAGGGAGAAACACTGGATCTCAGCAGCATCTACCGCATTGATAGATGCTCGTAAACTCATTCCATCTGGCTCTGAACATAACGAAGAGCGGAGTCAGCTTAAGCGTAAGCTGACTAGACGCTCACGCAATGATCGTGAACAGTGGTGGGTAGCGAAAGCAAGAGAGATGGAAAAGGCAGAGGCAATAAGTAACAGCAGGCAACTGTTCAGACTTGTTAAGGAAACCGGTATTAGGAACCCAACTGTTAGCGAAACAATCGCAGAGAAAGATGGACATATTATTCATTCTCAATCCAGGAGATTGGACCGATGGGCAAAACACTAGGGATCAGTTCAACTGGCCTTCAGCCACACTTCGGTTTCCCACGATCTCCAATCTACCTGAATGGCAAATTAATGTAAGTCCTCCGAGTCTTGTCGAAGTTGAAAAAGCTATAGGAAATCTGAAGCGTGGAAGAGCAGCAGGCCCTGACAGTTTTACCCCTGAGATTTTTAAGGATGGTGGTCCAGTATTAGCAGCGAGATTGACTGAGGCCTTAGGTAGAATCTGGGAGTTGGACGTAATCCCATCTGACTAGTCTCAATCACTGATCGTTCCAGTCTATAAGAAAGGACAAAAGTCTTCTTGTGACAATCACAGAGGAATTAGTTTGACTAATATAGTGTCTAAAATATTAGAGATGACACTTTCCTCATCTAAATTTCTAGGAGTGGAACTTCTGCCGGGAGATCCGCTTGTTGACTTAGAATATGCCGATGACATAGCTCTATTCGGTGAAGACGTTGACAAAATGCAGTCTACTGACCACTCTAAGCAACAATGCAAGCATGTTCGGCATGCGATTCTCTCCCTCGAAATGCAAAATGTTGCTTCAGGATTGGGCTGCATCGGCACCTGAACTAGTGATAGGGAGTGAAGTAGTTGAGCGTGTCGACCACTTCACCTATCTTGGAAGTCTCATCAGATCTTGTGGTCTGGTGTGTGAAGAAATCTCGGTACGGATACAGAAGGCTCGATTAGCATTTGCCAACTTGCGTCATTTATGGCGTAGGCGAGGACGTGTTTACTGCGCAGCAGTTCGTTCCGTCCTACTTTATGGCAGTGAAACATGGCCAGTAAGAGTATAGGATATTCGTAGGTTACTAGTATTTGATCATAGGTGTCTTCGAAACATTGCTCGTATATCCTAGGACCACCGAGTAAATAACTCAGTTGTTAGGAAACCGGTACTATGTAAGGATGGCAAATCAATTGATGAAGTAGTGAAACTTAATCAGTTGAGATGGCTGGGACATGTGTTGCGCATGCTCGACCACCGACTGCCCCGACGTGCTATGTTTTATGGTGTAGGAGTAGGTTGGAAGAAAGCTAGGGGCGGCCAGACCAAAACATGGCACAAATCCATGAAGTCACTGACAAGTGGACTGAGCCATGTTGGTAGGTGTAGACTACCTGGTTGGGGACCGCGAGATGATAGCAACCGATGGTTAGAGACTTTGAATGACATGGCTCAAAATCGTTTGCAATGGCGCAGGTGCATCCACTCTGTGTTCTCTCAAACTCTAATCTTCTGTATTCTTCATGTCATTTATTTTCTTTCCAAATCTATTTCACTGGACTATACTCCTTAAATAACATCATCAAACCCTAATGTTCCCTATCACTACATCTACCACTACGAGATTTGAATCGATAACTGAATCTCTGTGCTAATGTAGTATGGCAACTCGAACTGATGTACGTACGTACGAAGTTCCACGTTGTTACTGACTGTATTTTATTTATTTATTTTAACACATAAGTATAGGTACAGGGAGGCACCAAGTTCATATGCGCCACACAGATCTCATTTGATATGTGTGAGGGCTGTGATACTGCCCGGGTGCCCAAACCGAAGCAGGTGGTTTTCTTAGGGGGCCACACCCCGAGCCTTCGACCTGAACGTCTGATCCACAAGGCAGTGGAGCATCGTGAGGAGATGCAGTCCCATGGTAGCCGGTGACCAACGATTGGTTCATACGCCATTTGTTCCCACAGGATACTGGAGCCCATGTGCACCATTGGTTTGGTGTCCGGTTATAGCGCCGGACATTCGCTTTTCGTCCTCTCATTTTTGTAAACAACACCCTTGGTGCGAGAAGGCAGTGAGTAGGACTTCCCTGGCAGGGGCTGTATACGCGTGGCCATACGAGAGCATTTCGGGAGGGAGAGCGGACTCTCCCCACTCTCGGCCATACCAGGGCATTTGGGGGCTGTTACTGACTGACTTAAGTGCTATTCAATGGTCTCTCTAAATAACTGAAATTCCACTCGGTATTGTTACTATTCAAAGGATAATGCTTAGAGTTAATATCAACCAAACTTTAGTTCTGTTTTGTCTACGAAATATTGCCTCACAGTGGTATGGGACCGAAAATATATTCAACATGATAGTTTGACAGTGACCATAACTGGTGTTCGGCTCGTATGGGCAGCTTAACAAATGGTTTTAGATAAATTAGTCCTAAGCATAACACTAACAATATTCTGCAACCTAGATAATCAATGTGCCAAAATTAACCATGCCCCAACTAACTGTTTTACCGAAACAAAAGAAACTTTCCTCATGGTTTATCAACATATGTAAGCACAGAAATAACCAGGTTTAATTTAGAAGCTCAGGATACAAAATAGATTATTCCAAATCACAGTATTTCTCGGCATACGTTTGACCGGGCCTTTTTATAATTTAATGATCTCAATCCTATGTAACCCAGACTGCTTTGATGATGTGACATAGTTAACAAAAAGTAACTGAAAAACTAGAGCTGTTATATAAAAATAGCCTACTTTTATCAGATCCAAGCCTGTTACCAAACTGGCGTCCTCGAAAATGTGATCTGTTATCTTCTATTAGTTGACTGTCAAAGCTAAAGAGATTAAAGGATAATAAATTAAATGTCGAAAATAGCCAAAAACAAATTAACTTTGGTTCCTTTGTTTAAGACAATCGACTCGGTAGACTATCTCAATTATATTTAGAATTCTACACACCGCCCCTAAATACCCCGGTACGGCCGAGGGTTAGGGGACCACTCCCCCTCTTCAAATCATCGTATGGCCATCGATACACAGTCAGTCAGGAAAACCCTACTCGTTACCTAGCTGTGGGGTGTTGTTCACGAAATCAAGAGAAAGAAAAACGAATGTCTGGAGCTTAAACCGGGTTAGTGAGTATATAGGATCTACCTTGGAAAGTTGGATAAGCCTTATCCGAAACGAATGGTCAATATGCGCCCCAGGATTCTGAGGGAAAATATGGGGTATGTACCTATACTTGAACACCAGTTACCATAGGACCACTTCCCTTATCGTTGATTTTGTAGTGTCAGTTGCTATGCAAGCCCACATATCTTATTCTAGCCTCTGTACAGATCAATCTATTCATTCTTTCTAAGCACTTTGTACCCTGTCACTTATTCGCTTACCAACCTTTTGTTTTTATGTAAGCGTATATTTGTGCATTTCTTATCTTACTTATCACGTTGGGCTTACCACTTTAATGGACCAATATCTGACCTCAGGTATATCGTTTGCTACTTGCTATCGAAATATACATATCGCCAATCCTCGCATATAATCACCGACTTAGATCGCGTTGATGAATAATAGAATTAAATAAGTCAAATACGAGAACGGATTTCTGAATACATATAATCGTTGATCGGAAAGCGAAGCAAAACGAAATGATGCACAATGGAGTTGGCTCACTCGGCTAACATAGCAACCGACACTACACTCTACTGCCTTGTGGATTAAACCTACAGGTCAACGTCGCGAAGAGTTACGGCCCTCTAAGAAGACCACCTCTGGTTTGGAGATCCGAATGATATCCCAGCCCACATAAATTCAATGGTTTGAGGGACCTATACATATATTAGTGTCCCTTTGTACCAATATTTATGCCTAAAAATATATAAGTAATTCTGTACAGCAGTGAGTGACGTTGATCAGTATGTTACTCATTTCACTGACACCAGGTATCTAGATCCCAGTAACCCAGACAAGCTGGGGAAGTTTACAACAAGAAATGATTGTGTATTTTGGTCATCAAGTTCTGTCTTCCGAAAAGACCTATAAAAGTTCCACATAAAATGCCTAAGAACACATCTCTGCTATCCGCAAGAAGTAACTTACATAAATCGAAAAATCACACGGAAAACACACAATCCTGGTTTCTATTAATAGGCGCTGCAAAGTCTTGAATCCGTTCTTATCACTTCACAGTATGATTAGAATACCTCCAACGACTATCTACACTTTCCGGTGGACAAAGAATCAACCTGGAACTTAAATGTAACAACTGCGGCACTAGTTATGATCCATCTACTAACAGTAGTGCCCTTAGGGTAAATATCTTGTTGACAAGAAATCTGTTAGTCCAGAGAATGGTCAAAATGTAGAAACATACTTCACAATAAGCCGTTTTCTTGTAAAAACTAACGATGCAAAAATTCTAATAGAAAGTGACACGTAACTATGAAGTTTTAGTAGTACAAAAAAGAACGTAATTCTTGGATGTACCGGAACTGGTACTGGAAAATAGGTTAGTCAAGGATAGACTTGATATGAATGTAAATTCGTTCAAATTGCCATGGCTTAATTCAGCAGAGGAAATATTCTGAAATATGATCTATACGAATATGATACATAGCGTGGTGTGAAACATCACAAGCTAATGAGATCTGTTTGACAGGATTGGTAGACACATCTATAACCCGGGTAGACAGAGCTCCAGTCAACAATACCATCCCTCCAGAATTTGTTTGCAGCCTTTTCAAACATATCGATCATTAGCAACAGCTCCCTAAACGTCAACATAAAATCAACTAGATACACTAATATGAGTAACCATATAAAGTATGTCTTAATAATAAATGTAAACTGGTTTTACTAACAGAAGAAACTTTAACGGCATTCAAAAATCGTAGAACTTACGAATCATTTTCTTCAAGCTCGTGTTTTTGTATTGATGTAGGCACCGATGAAACCAAAATCACTATGCATAACAAAACCAAAGAGGCCTGAAGCCAAAGACCCATTCTGAAATAAAATAACTCTCTTTTAGCCCATGAAAAGTAGGTAGTTGGGATATCGTCGAATAACTTGTCGAAGATTGTGCCTTCACGAATTCCAGACGGAAATAGGATAGCATTCTAGTTTTCCAGGTTAGTGCGAAGTCACTAAACAAATTACTCAACTAACAAGTGACCCAACCAGACCGAAACCGTAAAATAAATAAAATGCTAATGGGTTACAGAGTCATGACGCACACATAGGACCAATTATCAAGAACATTGTACAACTTTCATTCAGATACACATAGGTCCACCATACATTTCTCAAAGAAATTTCGAGGTAACAACAAAACATGATTGCGAACACATAGTAATATTCCCGATTTTAACTAGGTGCTTCTAATGAAATTTCAAGTAGATTTCTGCACACATTCTAAGTTTGAAAAAGTCCATAAGGGAGCTAAGGAGAGTTGGTCTACGAACATTACTAGATCGTACTCATCAGAAAAATTTCATGGTTGACCCAAATGGGAGTGTAGATTTCATTTTAACGTATTCGATAAGCTTGCAACAGACCAAGCACCATTACATGCATTTAAGCTAATGGAAACGCCTACTTATCCTCAGAGGTTTCTCAAACCTGTGTTTTGAAAACCTTATTTCATGTGGTATAACGTGTTGAGTTAGCGAAAAAATATTCTAACGCCATAATTTATGCTTAATTTGCTGACTAACAATCCGTAAAGGAAATTCAGCTTAGAATACTGACCAATAGTCTGCAGAAGAATCGCAAGATTCAGATCATGGTTTTTAATCATCGTCAACTTTTTTTTCTGAAATCATATAACCGGCACTTTCAAATAAAAGACTTACTGTAATGTTTAATGTACCTTGACTTAACATAAAAGTCATGACCGCATAATGATATCGTTAATCCATGTAACAGTTTTCCTAATTTAAGAATTCTTTTTACACATAATGGTTGAGTTACAATTAGACCTAGAGAACAATCCGTTCATAACGAATTCCCATCAAAAACCGGATATCACCCTACAAAACAATCAGTCACCTCCACATCGCAGTTCCAACCTTTAAAAAGCGTCACGCACAATGATGAATAAAGACGAACTTTAGTTTCAAGTAGTGAATAAAGTCCATTGTGTACACAATTTTTACGTTACGACTCCAGACTTGATTTTAATTACAACATACATATTCAAAAATAAAAATAAATGTTAATTACTACCTTAATAAATGCGGCAACTAATAAACTAGAAATCCACACTTGATGACATTCAAAGAATCCTAAGTTCGTTCAGCCTGTTAAAACATACGCTATGTGTCCCTATGAATCAGGATCGGTGTCAGTATTATTGTGATTGGTCTTTCAAACAATCGATTCTCTAACTTGTACAATGACCAATCAACAGTCAGTGAGCGATAAACTGACACATAATCCCACTTCTTGAACATATGGTCTAGTAATGTTGTTTGCTATTCTATAGGAAAGAGTCCAAGTGGTTTGGCCCAATACGAACGTGTGTTTGGTGAACATGCATGCAAAAAGATGTTCTGAGGTCTGACTTTTAATGACGTGAACATATGATAGGCTAACAGTTTCGCAAAATCCATGTTAGTGCTGCACCGAAGCCACTGGTAATGTACCTAGAAGAGCTCTCGAACACAATGTAGGTGATTAAGGTTCTGAGAAATTTTGATTAAACTTCTGATATGACTATGCCTTTGGGAGAACAAATATGAGCGACTAACATTGTTTCTAATGCGATCATTAAGCTCTAATATACATGAATATTTATAGGAAAACCAATGTGATGACGATATAATTGGGAACAATATTGTTCGCTTATTTTCACTATGGGAATCTCTAATACTTTGACGTTTCTGTCAATTTCCTAAAATATTCAAGTTTCACTGGTAGTACTTTTGACTTCGTCTGCAGCGAAAAAAAACTGTCAACATTCAACCAGGTCTCCTAATTCAACAATATGATGAGTAGTACATCAGGAGATTATGCGCGTTTAGAAATGTAGCGAATGTATCTCAAACTGATAAATCTGTGGAGCTATTTCAGTCTATATGTTCGGTACTCATGATTTATCCAGCTTTCAACTTCATTATTTCTTTGAAAAAGCACAGATCAGATGACCAGGTGGAAAGTTGAAATTATTTAAATTGTTGTCTGAGATTATCCCGAATTTAGTTTCTATATATTGATTTGGTTGCATTCCTACTTCGGATTAGTATTCTTTCAATTGTTTATTCGGTTTCACGAAAATGCATTGATTCCTTTGACATTTTAGTCAATTTCTATGAAGTGTTATTTTACGTTGCATAATCATATAACCTTGTTGGAAATTCGAAATTTACTCTTTGTCCATCACAATAGTATTGATTCCCTTAGTCAAATATAGAAGGTAGCGTTAGGAATTCAGTGTGTTATCATTGATATGCATCTATTAAAGTATTTTTCAACTATGGGATTTTTACTAACCTTGTGTTGGTTTTACTGTATTTAGATTTGAACATTCAACATAACTCTTGATAAATTTATATTATTATTTCTTTTGAAAATTACAATCCCTTGTGTTTCTTCCAGATTTTTTATTTGAAATTTCCTTGCTCTGTACAATGCTATTTTTATCTGTTTGTCTCCGTACTTAACAGTCTGACGAACGGTAGACCAGCAGTGTGCGAGTGTTCAAGTTTTGGAAAATATTCTAGCTTAATCCGTCTCTGGAGTCAAATCTAGTGAACAGATTTCTTAATAAACCTGAAGAATTCCAACACATACACCAAAGAATCCTATTTAGCGGGTACAAACGTAAGGTCGTACTTTAAATGGTATGTCGAACTCGCAATAACTGGTTAGATATATACTCAAATTACCCTGTGGTAGAATTAGGGATTAGGTATTGCCAGCTGAAATTTAACTAAACAGACAGATACAACATGAAGTCTAATCAATTTTGTGAAACTATTTCTATTTTAGTGGTTGAAAGAAGCAAAGTTATGTTTGAAAATTGTTTTTTGAAGTTTCGCTTCTAGACTATTCATTTTCTGCTTAAAATCATGCTACTCGTCAAGAATAGGTAGTTCAATTTATTCCGTTGTAACGAGTTATACTCCACAGATTTTATCAGGTACATTCATCCTTCTACCTCAATAAAGTACTTTTATCACCCTTACTTATCATGTTATTCCTCCCTTCATTACTATAAACGTTTCTACCAAATATTTTTCTCCTGGATCCAACTATTCTCAAAAAAACTCACTTTTCATGTTGGTTGTGACTTTGAAATGTAGCCAACACCTAAAGGTCTCGCGATTCAAAGTTTTTAAATTTAGAATATTCATTCTGACATTTACTGCAGCACTAGATAGTTTACATCTTTTGATTTTAGAAATTAGCGTAAAACTTTATCTCTCGGCTAAATTTCACTTGAGAGCCGCCTATTAGGAATAAAGGATATTTGGCTTGATTATCACAGTGATCTACTGTAATTTCATCGAATTTCACAAGATCATCTTATTTACTAACCCAAGACACTTGGCTAGTGTCCAGAAGATAACCACAAACAGCTGTTAGCAATGTTGCATGGCATTAGTTAGAATCGATTGCAATGGTTCAAGTGTATGCTCTCTTGGTTTTGAGTAACAGTAATTCTGCTTGCGTATCTTTTTATGTCTTTTCGAAGCATATTTTCAATACCCAGTCTATCGCATAAACATCGCTATTACATTATTTTGAATATTTTACTACTGGTCTTCCAAACTTCTTGTCGTGCTAAAGTAGTATAGAAACTTAAGTTAAAAAACAAACCTGTTTCAGACCCCATGTTGATAATGATAGACTGAAGGTTTGACGTACAAATCATAAATGACAACAGCACCTAGTACAGCACATTAACGTCACCTAATATTAGTTGGACGAATAAATGTTTCTTGAGAAGTGGACATCATACGGTCAGTCATCTACAACGTAGGACCAAATACATATATGCATTGGTCCGAGTTCCTATACCTCAGCACAACAAGATAAACACCAAATCCATAGAAGCAGTTACCATATAAAAAGAATGCGTATAAGGATATGGTACAGAGAGAATCAGTTCGTAGAAAGAAACGTATATAGTACTTTTAATCTCATTGTTTAATGAGAAAAGTGTATACACCTACGCCATTATGGTCGATTCTAAGCCAGAGTCTCCAACCACCATACAATTAAGCTAGGAATTCGAAGGAACAAACACTACAACTGATCAAAATTAACAACCGTAGTATTTCAGGTAAACAAAACAGAACACGTTGACTCTCTGAATCTTATTATTCACACTAAGTGGAAAGATCTTTGAGATTGCTTGTTGTAGACGTCAAATAAATTTGTTCTGAAAATTATGTATATACGTATAGTACTGCTCAAAACCTTACGACTCGGCATGACCACAAGAATAATGAGAGTTAAGAATTTACTAAACAAAACTCAAAGATACTGCACAAAAACGTAATTAACGCTACAAAATGCTTAAGATTGAGAGGATAATAAGGATTGAATACATTCGTCCAAATGTTTCCGATTTCCAACCAACTCACACAAAGTTCGCAATTTGTACTTAGGACTCATCAGTTGCCTTACCAAGCCTAATGCTGCATTAAGGGTTACGAATTATACAAAAACATACACTTACAAACACACTCGATAAAGCTTCACAACTTTACCAAGTATCCTTTGGAAACGTCTTGTCTGAAAGCGGTTTGTTATGCAACTTCCACTTAAATAACTGGTTGACTTTCAAGCATCTTATGATGGATTTAACTATAAATGTCAATGCTGACAATGCAAGTGAAATATCTAGATCTATTTGGGTCGGTGTTTTGATAAAGACCGGACATCAAAATGATTAGTTATATTCAATAATCCACAATATCTTGCAATAAGTTACCATTGGTTACTTAGCGTGACCTTTATGCTCTCTTGATTGACCAGTCGTCAACTAACAAGTAGCATTCATACTATTACGACTGAGAATCTTGTGTTCCTATTTTTTAGGTGATATTCATCAGGAAATGATTTCAGTTGGGATGTTACTGAAAACCAGATAGCGAGTAGACAGATGTTACGCCTTAGTATGGGACTCTTCTGGAGTAGGCACCTACGACTCCATCATGGCTCGACCCCACATAACCCATTCGTCTAAACTATAACAAACTCACAAGTGACTTTAAAATGCGCTTATGAAGTTCTAGTGAGAAGTCACGATCAATAAAGTTCAAACATGTCTCGAGTGAAACCAACTAGCTATTTCTCTGTGATACTAACGCATAAATTTCCAACAAAACATATACACTCTTACAATTTTGCTACCCTTATTATGATCATTCTCAACTCTCCAATTCATGTGAACGTTCTATGATTTCACTAAACACCGACTCAAGTATCCCGAGCAGAATCATCTAATTGTAGTAGTAAAGCTTGATGAAAAGTTACCGAATATATTTGCTGAGATCTTTTGTTGATCTTCTGATTAGGTCAGCTTTTAAGAAGATAAATACCTATCAATTTATTGAGTATTACCTTATCGCTTATAAAAAAACTGCGATAGACGATAGATAAAATGATTATCGCTTTCATTTCCTTTAAGAAATAGTGCTTTCTGGCTGTAAGAAAGTACACCGAAATATAAGTTGATAATGATGAGTTGCATTATGGATCCGACTTGTAGTGTCTGTCACTACGTTAAGCCCAAATACCTTATTATTCTAACTTTCGGACAGCCCATTCTATTTGAGTCACATTCTGACCTTGTTAATTATTCGCTTATCAATATCTTGACTGTCTTTGTATGAGCGCGTAGGCGTATGTACACTTCTTATCCCGTTACTCATCACATGTCTGTAATTTATTTTTGTGGGCTTATAAATATTGATTAACTCTTTGTTAAGCGGGAGTTGGCTTACCAGCCATCTCCACCACGCGCCAACTTAGCTTCGCTTTCTTATCTTCGCATCGTTCCTCCGTTCGTTTGTCTAATCAACAACTATACAAAATATATGCATTCAAAACTCCATCCTCGTTATTTGACTTATTTAATTCCGTTATTAACTAACGCGATTTAAGTCAATGATTATATACGAGGATAGGCGATAGCAATCATTCATATGATCAAATTGGAGTCAGATCACGGGCCACTAAAGACTCATCAAAGCTACGCAAAACTCATCTTGGAGCTAGTCCCAGTTGAACGCAGGATTATTTAGACATAGTTTCGGCATTCATTTCGGATCTCCAGAGATATACAACAACCATTAAACCACTTAGCACATATTTCTAAAGCTATAACACTATTTTTGAGAAAAGATCAAGAAAAAGACTTGAGCTCTCTTCGGTTATCAGACGAAACTATGTTCATAAATTTGTGTTTTATTATAAAGCAACACTAAGTATGATGGGGAAAAAAACTACTCACCTATTATTTCATGCTTACAACGACAAAACAAAGTTTAGTACAGAAACATATTAAGAGGGTGGAATAATATTTGCAACTATAAGTTCATAATTTCAGATATTTGATCAAGGAGGTAAAGTGTAAACTTATTATTTTCCCTGAAAACTGTTACTTAAACACAGACCTTTATTTACATTCACGAACCCTTTTGGACCAATATTTCTATCCCCAGAAAACTTATGTTATTACAGATTATATCATACCTGTTACTACATTTAGCAAAGTATTCAGTGGATTTTAATAGCTAAATAATAAATTGAATACTAAATTCAAGTGACAAGGGAAGGGTTGCAAACGTTCAGAAGTAGATTCGGAATCAGTTTTTGAAATCTTAACATGAAATCTAAGGGGCCTTAGCATACATTAATGAGTCTTAAGACAGGTCAATCAGAGTACTTTACAGTTTTGTTACTTCAGAATAAAACATTGAACCATCAACTTCAGAGGAATATTGTTCATTACAAAACCAGACTACCTAATTGTCTAGTAACACTTCATCTGAACAATCAGTTCACTAGCTCTTCATGAGAAATTTACCACAGAATGTAAACTCATTTTGACATAGTTGTATTTCAAAAACACAACTAATTTACAATCGCGATATAATACAGAAAACAAGGGAATATGTTTCTTTACATCTAAATCCTCAGTTTAGAAAACAAGCTTTCCAGAATATGTCCTGAAAAAGTCTAGTTACTGGTTACCACTTTTGGGTCTGACGATGCCATTGTAGATAACTTTTTAGTAGTTTGCATATACGCTTGCATAAATTTTGAGGCGCATCTATCTAAACAAACTGCTTCACCTTTAGTTAGATCACCATCATTATAATTAGATGGAATACATTTAGCTAGACAGCTACTTGTCATACTGGTAAATACTTGTTGCATCATTTCGATTTCAAACATTTGCATTTGTCTTTCAACAGCTTTGTCACCTTTGGTCGACATCATGATTACGATGTTTGTTTGTTTACAGTCACGATTTTAAAATTAACCAATTTATAAGCCTACAAACGAACATTTGGATAATAAAGAAATTAACGGAAGGTTAACGCAACACTTTAAGCAAATAAATGGTAACCTTGTTTCAAGTTTAAAAGTGAACACTAAAACAAATTGTGGTTAGATTTAAAAGGGAAATGTTGATAAGATCATTTGCCGAGAACGATGGACAACTTATAAATGCAAATACAAAGGTTTCGATAAGTACTTATAGAAATAACTAATTAATTAAAGCACTCGACATTTAAATATTTCAGTACAGGTACGAACTCCAATTTAGTTTAAACAGTTTACATGGATAAAAGTTTGACCTGAAGTTGAATATAAAAACTAGTACCTATTGATATTGCATTTACTGTTGGGATAAAAAAGTAAAGAAAACAACTATTTATTTACTTGTTTATTTTAACACACAGATATTAGTGCAAGGAGGCACCAAATACATATGCGCCACACAGATATTTGATATGTGTGAGGGCTGTGATACTGCCTGGGTGCCCAAACCGAAGCAGGTGGTTTTCTTAGGGGGCCACACCCAGAGCATTCGACCTAAACGTCTGATCTACAAGGCAGTGGAGCATCGTAAGGAGATGCAGTCCCATGGTAGCCGGTGACCAACGATTGGTTCATACGCCATTTGTTCCTTCAGGATACTGGAGCCCATGTGCACCACTGGTTTGGAATCCTGTTAAAGCGCCGGACATTCGCTTTTCGTCCCCTCATTTTCGTAAACAACAGTAATGCCAAGAGAAGGCAGTGAGTAGGACTTTCCTGGCAGAGGCTATATACGCGTGGCCATTTGAAAGCACTTCGAGAGGGAGAGCGAACTCGTTCCACTCTCGGCCGTACCAGGGAATTAGGGTCTAACAACTGAAATACATCGGTTATGGAGTTTTTTTAACCTCATATTGTTTAGCATCTCCCTTAAAATATGTTTGGAAGTATTTGACCTCTGTAGAAAACTAAGTTAAAACGAATGCAAAGTAGTAATTCAACAACGGTTTAAACTCGTAACTACATAGTGATCCGACAAACATACTGAAAGCTATTTTGATGCATGGAATAATGTAAAAATTTTAAAACAAAGGTTAAGGTGACAGGTTTAGAGATTAAGTACATATATTTTGACGCATTTGATTTAGTTATTTATGAATAAAACAAATGTATTAGGGAATGAAGAGATAAAGAAATAACCAAGGGTATCATTTTTGGTTCCAAAGTAATTTATCATCTGTACTTTCTGAGTACAGAAACAAAACGAGCAATGGCATTTCTCCTCATTGAGTAAACTTTTCAGTGTTGTTTGTACTCAAAGGTGTAAAGGGTTTTTTTGTACTTATTTCCGTCTGATTTTTGTTTTCAGTTACAGTACACATAAACCTCAGCATCTTGTGTTCAGTGTCTGTTACATTTAGGGTCTTAAAAAAATACTTATTCTATAGATCAAATTTTTGTTCTTCTATTTGTGAGAT
Organism: Schistosoma spindalis; assembly: GCA_946903255.1. Classification (NCBI taxonomy): domain Eukaryota; kingdom Metazoa; phylum Platyhelminthes; class Trematoda; order Strigeidida; family Schistosomatidae; genus Schistosoma; species Schistosoma spindalis. Next base: position 4,868,379 of record OX336420.1, read on the forward strand.
CACTAAACAATTTTATGATGAAAGTAAAACATCTTTGTGGTAGACCCGCGTGTCTTTTCCTGATCTGGGATGTAATGCAATGTGACAACTACAACAAGTGATATCACAACATGTGTACCGGACTCACACCGGCTGCATATAAAAGGTGCTGCAACCCACTATCACGTTGACTGTGAAGAGCATGCTGCTCCATAAAGTGTCTACTGAGTTTTGAGGTGATTGAGTTGCTGAACATAATTAAAAAGATGTCCTCAGATAAACAGCCAGCAGTAGATTAACAGTTTTCAGTTTTTGAGGAACCAGCGAGTATTATCATGAGTCCAACTTTGGATTTTAATGAAACCATTAAGATGGACCCAAATAGCGTAGCGAATAACAAACTTACAGATGTAGGCATGGTTACCGGAAAAAGAAAAAGCATGCTGAGAAAAAACAAACTATAGGGAGCTCTAAGATATGTGAGTCGATGGTTTCAGGTCCGGATCCACATCTCAACACAAAATAGAATATTGAGGAGCAAAGCATGAGTGGTGTAGATGATGTGACCAAGAGACAAAATAAGGTCGATGAACTACTTACAGTTACACCCGGAAAAGAAAAGTAAGGAAACAAAGTGAAACCTTCGTGTCTGACTTCAAATTGAACCGCAGAGATGGGGATATTTTAGGGAGCAAAACCTCGCAGCTTGTTAAGACGTGTCACTCTGACAAGTCAGTGATTTTTCATAAGTTAAGAGAATCTTCCAAAAAGGAACCAAAGGCTGGATTCGAACATGACCTAAGCCACATTAAGACCTTAATAAGCAAACTCCTTCCAGAAACGGTAGAAGTTAACATCTATAAACTTTGTACAGTAGAGAAAAAGTGGACTCCAAAAGCGCGTAGAAAAGCTGCCTCAAAATTTACCTTAGCTCCTGCTGAAGGAAGACACCTTATACTGGAAAACGCACACAAACTGACTGGGTCCGGAGTAGATGTCCGTGAGGATCTCAGACTGGTTGGTCGTATTAAGACTTATTCTTATTATTTATTATTTAAACGCATAAACATTAGTACAAAAACGCACCAAATAGAGATATGTGCCACATAAATCATTTGATATGTGTGAGGGCTGAAATACTGCCTGGGTGCTCAAACCGAAGTAGGTGAGTTTCTTAGGTGGCCACACCCTGAGCCTTCGACCTAAAAAGTCTAATCTACAAGGTAGTGAAGTAACGTTAGGAGATGCAGTCCCATGATAGTCGGTGACCAACAATTGGTTTGTATGCCATTTGTTTCTTTAGGATACGGGAGGCCATATGTACTATTGGTTTGGAATCAGGGTTTTCCAACTCCCCTAGGTGAACTGTCCGTGTCCACCAACCCGGTTAAATTGCCGGACATTCGATTTTCGTCCTCTCAATTTCGTAAACAACAATAATGCTGTGAGAATACAGTGAGTAGGACTTCCCTGGCAGTGTTTGTATGTACGTGGCCATTTGCGAGCATTTCGAGGAGAGTGGACTATCTCCACCCTCGGTCGTACCAGGGTATTTGGGGGCGACAGAGGTAGAAATAAATGAGTGCCGCCGGAACGGTGAAAAAAACTTACACTTAAGGGTTTCCACAGTGTAGACGTTTGGACCGAAACGATCCTCAAACCACTCTGGGTGGTAAGGGAAAGTTATTTACAGAATTAAAGGTGTGCTATACAAATGCTTGCAGCCTGCCTAATAAAATGGCGGGGCTCAAACCAGTGGTGGACACTGAATTCCCTGATGTGATTGACATTTCAGAAACATGATTGACGTCAGAAGTGTATGATAGTGAAATTCGATTGCTTGGTTTCTTACCTAGCAGGACTGATAGACTAAACCGTAGGTGTGATGGGGTTATCCTATACGCGAAAAGCACATTAACCATACGAACTGTCGAGACAGTGGTACACGACTCGGGGACGTGTGAACTGATGCGCTGCATGGTGAAATGTGGGCGGCAAGATATTGAATTACTTGTAGTATACCGTAGTCCAGAATGTTTAGTGGGTGACTTCCTTCTAAGCGAAATTAAGTCCTGATGTAATAGGAGTAAAAGCCTTATAATAGGCAACTTTAATGCACCGTACATAAATTGGGGAAACCTAGAAGTAGGGATATCAACATCATTCGATTGCAGATTGTTAGAAACTGCAATGTCCCCAGCTTTATTCCAGCACATTAGAGATCCAACTAGATATGACCTACATAACTCATCTCTCTTGGGCCTAGTCTTCACACACGGGGATGATGTCAATCAAATAACTTTCCTCCACCTTTAGGAAGCAGTGATCGCGCAATAATCTTATTCAAATTCATGGTTGAGATGGTCTGTCAAACAGTTGTACCGGCCCGTTCTGACATATAGAAGGCAGAAATGAATGAGATTATCTCTGCAGCTTCGGTTGAAAACTGGAAAATTGACTCAGAGGCATCAGTAGAAGATGCATGGTTTCATTTTCGGCAGTTGTGCAATCAAGTAACTCAACCATTCATACCCTAGATAGTCCCGAAGAAGAGGCGCAGCCATCCCTGGATAAACCGGGATATTGGATGTTTACTAAGGCAAAAGAAGAAATGTTGGAACATCGCCAATAGCCTTGACACAGTAAATACGATGGAACTCTACAGGTCAGTAAGAGCCAAGTGTATGATTACGACCCGAGAAGCTCAGAAAAAACATGAAACCAGTTATCCCGATCTGCGATCAAGCAGCCTAAGAGACTATCCTCGTATATAAATTATAGAAAAAGGACGCAGCATTGGATTCCTAGCTTAATTACGGAACAAAGTGGATCTCAAATGACAGAGGATGATCAGGAAAAAGCAGAGGATACGGCAAACTATTTCGCGACAATTTGCACACAGAAGCACCTTACAGACGAAAATATAGACCCAAATACAAAGTCAAAAAACTCGTCTGCTCACTGTGGACTTCAATTGAGACGATGTTCTTAAGGCCCTTAACACCCTAGACACAGAAAAGTCAGCAAGACCGGATAAACTTCATCCGAAAATATTGAGGCAACTTACAAATTATATTGCTGCCCCATTGACTACGACATTCAATGTCACTTGGCCAAGGTAAGTTTCCTATAGACTGAAAGGATACAATTATCACTCAAATACATAAAACAGGATCAAACCAACTGTCATCAAACTACAGACCTGTCAGTCTCGCCAGTGTCGTAGTTAAAATACTGAAAAGAATGATCAAAAAGACCATAATGACATTCGTGGAAAGAAACATCTTATTAACCAGTGAACAACATCGTTTCAGGAAAGGTTTATCTTGCACAACAAATCTCGTTATAGCATGAGAGAAATGGATAGACACTCTAGATAATGGAAAATCAGTGGGTGTTGTCCACATAGATTTCAACAAAGCATTTGATAGGGTACCAAAAAGTAAACTACCCTTGAAGCTGGAAAATCCCGGTATGGCCAGATCTTTTCTAAAATGGCTTAATGACTTCCTGGTAGGCAGAAAGTAAGAAAAAATCCCAAGTGCTCTTACTAGAAACCAGTATTTAGTGGGATACCACAAAGCTCTGTCCTAAGTCATCTAGTTTTTATACAGTATGTAGAAGAACCCTCAACTATGGCTGTCCCCAATGCTAATATACGCTGATGATATGAAGGCCTGGTGAAAAATGACAGTAGACGCAGACGCATGCGCACTTCAGGCATACTTAGATATTCTGATTAGCTGGTTTAAAAATTGGCTGATGCTTATCAACGCGGCCAAGTGTGTCCACATGCACTTTGGGGACACGAAGGTAAATAGGTACAGCGTACAGGGAGTGTCTGTACCAGTAGTCCGGTCTCACAAGGGTCTTGGGATGACATTGATTCATGACCTTAGGACCATAACCCACTACTATGAAGTTGCAGCTTAGTGGTTAAGAACCCCATAGGCCTTAAGACGGATATTCACCAAGTTAGACATTACTATATAGTAATGGCTCTAGAGCCATATATGGCTCAAGGTTGTTGGTCATCTAGTAATTTCATCACATTTTTATTTGATTATTCCATAATCTGCAGATAAAAATAGCACACACTAATATACTCTCAGAATGAAGGAAACTTAATGGTCAGCCTTACCCACAAAACTACGAAGGGTTGACAACGAACAATGTTAACTCATTTGTGTTTGCGGTCCTCCAGTTTGACCTAGAACCCTTACAATATCCAATGAATATATGAAAAGCTTTTGTAAATTGATCGGTTCATTTGCGCTCGCTTCTTGTTGTTTCGCAAGACTCCAAGTATTCGGTTGTGTTTAATGATTGGTAGTTTAACCACTCAACTTCACTAGTTCTAGTCATTTTGTCAGTAGATATTTATGGGTTTTATATCTTATGGTTTGAGTGCGTTTGTCTTAAGGCAGTGGGGTTTCTTGGCACCAGCAGTTACCACATTACCAGTCAGGTTGTCCGGTTGCTCGTAGTATGTAAGATAACGGAGTAAAAATTCGAGTATTAATAGAAGACGATTGTTTCAATAGTTAAATAAGTACTGTGTACTAACTAATTGGTAGTTGAGAGAGTGTGAGAAAACTGGGGTTAAGAATTCGAGTGGAAACGGAGATGATAATATGGGAGGTAGGAAGTAGTTACTGATATGTGATAATAATAACAGTAGGTAAATTATGAGACATGCTCGAAGCATAGCTGGTCCAGGAGGCAGATGGTAATCCATGAGTAAGTATTTGTTAGTGAATTCTCCTCTTGTAGCTAATCATTTGTGGAGCTGTGTTCACTTCTGCTTGGGAAGTATTTCAAGGGGAGACAACTCTTAGTGTGAGAAACTGGGATCTTACCCGGTTTTTTCGGTATTTCATGTGCAACTTTCTGGGTTTGCTTCGCAGCGTGTGATGGTGATGTTCTTATTGGGTGTTCATGTCGGAGTGACTTGGCATATTCAGTGTCTTATATAATATTAAGAGATTACCTCATATTCTGCTGTAGCTGAGCGAGGATAATTCCTGGTTTTGGAGCCTATCTTCTTGAAATTTACTCTCTAAATCTACCAACCACCTGATCGCTTGTCCCTGTACGTGTTCTAAGAGATTTATATGTTTTTCGAAAAGAGGGAGAGCAACGGAATTGTAAACCGTGGGGTGCGGCTGTGCGTACCTTTTAAAGTGTTAGGAACAACTCTGGGGTGACTTCTCATAAAATGAACAGCTGTGTCTTGCACTGGCTGCAAACCCTATGAAGTTTGAGTAGGTGTTTATGTACTTTGTGGTTAAGAGCCCAGGATCACGCTCCGAAGGTGTAATTGCTTTGTATCAAATGTAACAGAATGTTCATGATGTGACACTTCGACAAGTTAAGTTCTGACCGGCTGTCTACTGCCTATTCTTCTATTGTTGCAAGTTCCTTTTGAAGCTCAAGTGAATCCTTTTCGCTTTACACGAACCCGTTTCATGTATCCCTAGCAGCTCATCCTGCTTCCTCATGCCATGAGGAAACTAGACGCACAGGACCTGCTGTTTTTGAGCCCGTGTAGGGCTTCATGGATGATGTTTTTTAATCTGTGCGTTGTCTCACTTATCCACTAGTCGTCTCTAACAGCATTGAAAGTAATGAGACTGGTCTGTAACCACTCCTTCGATGGTTTGAGGAGAGGTGACCTGGTTTCATTCTCTTGGCAATTGGTGTGAATCTAGGGAGTGCCTGATAGCTTCCACGCACTGTTTCACGATTATATATCGGGTGTTGTCATATCCAAGTGACTTTCCTGGGCCCACAAATTTCCACCTCTTTAATACTGACCCGGGAGTTTGTTGAACTCTCAACTGGCACCACAGCTGAGAAGTGTTCCTCACTTACGGGCTCCTGGTTCTGTTGGTCAACGAGGTTGGCATCAAAGTTCTCTGCAATCTTTGAGCTAGTGTGATAGCCATTTTGCCCTCTAAGAGGACAGATCTTGTGGTTCGTAGGCTTTCACCTAGTCATTAATCTGTAGAGATATTTGTGGTTAGCTTGCATTTTGGATGCTAGCTTGTCCCTCCTACCGCTTCTGACTTTGGCATAGCATCTGAGTGGCATCTGTTTCAAGTAACAGCTACGGTCAGCATCCTTCGGATGGACTCTACCACTATGCAAGGCACACCATTTAGCCTATACCAATCGTTCTGTGACTCGCTTAAACAAGGATCTTTACATGCAAGATATCCACTTTACATGAGGTGCGTTATGTAGGATAGCATCCTGATTAATATTCTTCACTATCTCCCAGTGGTCATTCACCATTAGCCTCTACCACTCTCGTTGAAGGGAAGGAGAATGTAGGCAGAGAGTGATAATGACACCAATAAAAGAACGATTAAGTTTAATACAGTTAATCGAAGATTTGCTAATGAAGTATTTGATGCAGGGTTTTACGCACATTACGAAAGAACTCTGCAATTTTGCACTGAATAATTAAATTGTCCTCTCGTCCAGTACATTGTGGCCATGTGTTGTTTTAGATGTTCCATACAGTAGTTTCGTTTTGATGTTGAAGATGCCACAGGTATTCGGAGTTTGACAACGCTTTAACCAGTAACACGTTCTAATATGAAGCGTACCCACCAAGTGAAATCAAAAGACATAAGCGAGGAGGTTCGAAGATATATTTGATAGGCTATCAACATATCGAGGATCGTCCAAACTAATCCGGCTAGCGATTGCGGTAGATGTTGAGCACGGCGTTCCCACACGTGATCTGGTGCGGATGCATGACCGAGCGCCTTCAGCTAGATGAGTCCATTAAAACTAATGCGGTCAGCGTCCAATGTCGAAAACTTACAGGGCTATTTATTTTGGGGATTTATTTACCGCTACAATGTTTTTCCAAAAAAACATGACTTTGTTGATGTGTGGCAGTTTTTCCGAGTCTTGAGTCTTCGTCATTTTCAGATATTTTTTTCTTGTGTTTGTCATTACTTTCACATCTGTACCAGACCCTCTTTATCAGTGATACTTTCTAGGTACGTAAACGTTTCGGCCTCTTACAAAGCGTCACCATCGACTGTAATTTGTTTGAGGCTGACTGTTGCAGGTTGTCCTTATGCATAACTTTACGTCGAGCCCACCGTACTAGTTCCGTTTCATGGTAATGGTCTTATCAGATACTCGGCCCATAGTGTCAGGGGAGGTTCCATAAGGGTCTCCTACCCACGCTGTCAAGTGCTTTCTCTTGAGGAAGGGGACGTGGAATACATTATCAGCGGAGTGTGTCGAACCTCAATGCTTCAGCTAGTATGCTACCTGATCCAGCTGCCCCATTTCGACCATGTCTGAAGGCTGATTTCTTCGATTGTTGATTGGGTAAAATCAATAGGAAGATCTGTGTGTGCCCATTAACGTCCGATGGTTTCTATGTCTCCGGTCCGTTTAAGAGCTCTTCAATACGTTCTGCCCACCTGGTTTGTTGATCTGCAATCTCAGCGATTAGTTTGCCTTGTTTATTCTATACTGTTCACCCTGGTATATCATATTTTACAGTTAATTTCCATGTTGTGTCACATAATTCTTTTACATTTTTTAATACCTTGCTACTATTTCTTTTCTTTATGCTGTGTCATCCACACATTTTACTCATCAGCTCCAGTTTTTCAGTTCACCTACCTGTTTGTCTTTGTGTATTCGGCTTGTTCCCTAGCTTCTACTGCTACTGTTTGGGTACCATTTATTTCTGGCTTCTTTTCCTCCCTTTTTCTGGTCTTCCTCGGGGTATAAGTAGAGATTAACACTGTCTGCTGTACCTGGCTACATATCATAACCTAATACGTTGAAGTTATTGCTTTTTTGCTATCCCCCATTTTGTTTCCCATAATAAGTTCTTGACTTTCTCGTCGGGCTTACCGATGTGATTTATGGCCTACTTAGTTATTAGTACTGCTCTAATAGTAGACCTAATCCTAAGATTGTAGATTTATCATGATGTAACCGTCTAATCTGTAAGATCTTACATGGGGGTCACGTCATTGTCTACACTGACTCATTGTATGGTAACAGTCACCAACATATGATGGAGAACACATTTAAATCGAAGGGAAAACAATACACTTAATATGAGTAAAGGCAACGGTACATATTTACATAAGGCTTGGTCGCGCCTACAATGCCGAGCCATGCCATCCGATGAATTCCATTACCGTGTCCACAATTATTGACCTTCTCTTAGTGTTACATAGTGAAAGTCTATTTTCCCAGTTATCTCATGTTCAACATTGCAGACTATGGTTAGGATCCGATGCCACTACCTATCCCTTAAAAAATTGAGCTTACTACTGAGAGCTATCTCGTGTCAATGAGTTCGCTAGCATCGCAAAAGAAGGCCATAACAAAGTTTTGTGATGTCTCTAGTCTTATGCTTCTTTAGCTTCAGTTTTAACTTAGCCACCACTAAGTAGCCATCCGAAGTTACATAAGCTACTCTGTGTTCTCATATCTTTTACTGATACAAACGTAGTCGATCTCGTTCCAGGTAGTGTGGTCTGGCGAAATACTTTTAGCTTTATATATGCGTTTGTTAAGGAATATAGTCCCATTTATAACCGTTTTGTGATGATCTGAAACTATACGTGCTCCTATCTTGGGTCCTATGTTTTTCAGGTGCTCTGAAAACTATTTGACGGTACAGACGTGACTGGCACGGTTCTCCGTTATATAATCTGGCAAAACCCATGTGGCTTTATTGGATTTAGGTCTAGCCTGGTAGTAGTGAGCTTATCTATGCTATTGAAACAGTAGACCTAACCCAATATTGCGGATATGTTATGATGTGGTTACGTAATCTGTAAAAGCCCACATAGGAGCCACATAATTTTCCACACTGAATCGTTTTATCATGACAGTCAGCAGTGTGAATTTTATAGAAACATCACGGCACATATTCAAGATGGAAATGGGACGACACTAAATTCTATGCGCAGTATTTATGATAAAGTTCATCCGTATTCTCTCTAATTAAGATTTCTATTAAATTGTTTACTCATCTATATTTTCTCTCTCTTTCATTAACATTAACTTAATATTCCTCCAAATATCTCAGAACCTGTTTAAAAATGTTGGATATTATGTAAACATTATTGACACTCCTAAGTGACCTTTCACTTCTGATGAAATCCAAAATGGATTTTCAAAGCACTTGGATAAGTCGTTCCATAAAAATAACGAAACTCAATGTAAAATGTAAGGGGAGACGTGGAATGGCCACACCTAAAAGTGCTAGTGATACCATCCCGATTGTGTATGCCCTCTTCGACTTTTATTAACCTTATCCAAGTGTTTAACGGCTAACGTAAGTATTCTCGGTTCAGTCCATCTCCAAGGGTCGTGTGGATGTGTTTATGAAGTATAATGGTATCACCTATGACCATGTTGAAAGCTCACAGATTCTGAAGACTATACCACTCTAGTTCCTTCATTCATATCTTGTCTCACCTAACGAGGAGTCGATGTTTAGGTCCATTATCAGGTTGTCGAAGCTTTTTCGTAGATATTTCTATACGATCTAGTACGATTTCATGTAAAACTAATATTCATCAACTACGGAATCGTAAGCATTCGTGCAACACTCGGTAAACACACACTATCACTTTTCCGTCTTTCTTTGAAGCATGATTCGATGATCCTGAAGTCATGTGATTCAAAAGCACAAGCAGTTTTCGCGCTTTTCATAGGGCAGCAGCGCGAAATATTTTGTCCTCCAGGTAATTACTACATTCTGCCCAGACTACAATAATACCTCTCGTAAAGCTAGTCTCATTCGATCACCTTTCGTTCACTCAATTTCAATAATCATAAAAAGAGTCAAAATGTAAATGTGATATTCTTTTGTTATTCAAACGGCCCCCAAATGCTCTCACACCATACGAAAATTTCATGTATCCATTTTGATCGTTGCTCTGGTTGTTAGGAAAAACATTAAGCTTGTAAATTTCAACGAGTCACGAATCTCAACATGAAGCTTTGTCATTCGTCCAAACTAAAACCTCCTCACTGTCAGTGCAAAGTTTCAGTAGTCCTTCTGTAGTTTTATGTTCAATGATTTTTATCAGCAGGGTTTTACTTCATAGAAAGAGATTATTGACCACATAATCAAAATTCCTTTTATATTCTTTGGTCAGGCATCAAGCATAGAAAGGCACCAAGCGGAATTATGACGAACTAAACAAATATTTTACTCAAAAAAACAGAATTTTCCTATTTCATAACTGCACGTAAATGACAATTTTGCTTTAAGCATACGAAAAAGACTGTAATACACAGCATGCATGGATTTTCATGAAAATCACATATAAGGTAGATGCAACACCCAGCTTTGGTGCCATACCTCGAATGATATAAACAAATAACAACTGCCTGCTTGGGAAACCTAGAGCAATTTCTTGACAATGCTCTTTCTCTAGAAATGGGTCTATTTGGTTGAGAATGGATACTCGCAATAGTAGCCTGTAATGATGCTAACTGAGTTGTTAACTGCGTTAATTGTTGCTGGATGTTGAGTGTGGTGTTCGTATCGTCGAGGGGATTCACTGGGGGACACTCCATATCGATAAGTTTATTTGGGGAGTACATGATGTGAAAAAAACTAGTGTTTCAAGTAAAAATATAAAGAATATAACTATAATACACCCCAGGATCACCAGATAATTGTGGTGGACCAGACAATATATTGACCCAAAAGATAATAACAGAGTTATTAATAGGAAATTATATATATATATAAGTTAAATGTTATGAACACAATAGAAATAAGGAACGTTACTTAGTTCACCTGGAGAGTGCGTGTTCTAATTTGATCTGGTATTCAATATCCACAATTATAGATGGTTAATAATTCCAGTAAGTTTGATGGATTCCCCAATGATATGATCCAGCGTAGTGTATGGTATATTCCAATTACAGTCTGTAAAGGTAGATGGTGTTTGATTTAGACTTCGGTTAACGTAAATACGAGTGAATGCAGAACGAGAGGTGTGTGCTCAACAATGTATTTGTTAGCGATCAACAGTATGTCATGCTATGCGTGTAACACAACAGAAGAAAAAAGTGTTCAAGGTCATACACTTAAACGACAGGTACAATCATTTAATGATAAACGTACATGCAGTGGGAAATTGACAGGACAAATACAAATAACATTAAAAACTATTTACAAAATAAGCTTGTCAGGCATGTCTCCACAATGTCGTCGTGTGGCTGGACTATCACACATTTGAGATGTGCAGAAGTCCAAAACGGTGCGGAAACAACAATTAGCGAGCATCAAGAAATCAACTGCCTCACAAACGCTCGCGACACATCTATAAGATATTGTATACGAGTTTGTGATAAAGATATTGGACATTAGATATTGGTTGTCATGTTACGAGTAAATGAACCTTTTCGAACTAGGAAGAGTTCATTCATATGATTTACCGACTCAGTAAAGTTTCCCGTTTTGTCACATTTTAAGTTTCCCGGTCAATTCTTTTTACACTAATCAAAATAGTGCTTTGCTTTGACCACACAATTATGAAATCACGACTTAGTTCAATTCATATTTCACTAAATCACAATAAAACAGAAATGAAAGCCAGAAACAACTCAACAAAGTAAACAGAGAAAGCGTTTTAACACTTCTTTAAGTTTCTAGATATATATAGAAATAAGTGGGTGAAATAGTTGATTAAATTCGCCATAACTAATACGGTCAGACTTATCGATAAGTCTGATCCTGGCATTTGAAAAATTGTATTGATCAATACACGTTTTCAGATGCTATGAAATCCTTAACCGGTTCCGGTGATAAACATTTGTCTCCCGTTTTTATACAAGTAGAATAGGCTAAAGGCTCTTAAGATTTCATTAACTATCAAGCTATGTGCCAAAAACCTCAAAGCACTACTCACAAGAGCTACTCGATCTTGATTATCATTTTCGTTTAGGCCTTAACATGAGTTTTCTGATTAGTTAGCTATAACAATAATGTTTTCCAGTATTCCTGTTTGAATATTCTCGGAATCAGAGAAGTTAAGTGTCTTTAGTTTCTTCGTCATACGTTTTATTGATGCAACCATTTTTGGTGAGTTTGTTCTAACCTTTACTTATAAATCACGATACATTCTGCACAGAGTAGTTTTGTTTACAATCCTATTTGGTTTCTGATAAATATTATGGATTGCAACCGTCCCGCTTTCAACGTTTTCCAAAAGCCCTACACTTTACGTGTTTACGACAGGATAGACAGATTGACTCATGATGCTTGATGAAAGATTGGAAAGCTTACGAGCATTTCGTGGTAGATAGGCGGACATTTCTTTTAGTTCAGCACTACATATGAGAACATGAAGGTTTAAATAGTGCTATTCTGCATCAAACTCTCAGAAGTACTTTATGATATTCAGACGAAGGTCACACGACAGCTACCCCATTTTTCAGGGTGTTAAATATGTAGTCAAAACATGGGTGTGAAACGTTTTTTGCAAGCCAAGTGATGTCTAGAAAAACGTATTAACTTTTAGCTTCCTTGTAACTATTAGGATTAGTCTAATAGATATGCTAACTAAGAATTCCCAGAATAGTCCAAGTCAGAACAGACAAAACTGTATGAACACGGCTGAACTAATTGCATTTAGAATTTGTGATAAGCGTAGAACAGTGTGCGAAGGAATCACTACTGTATATAAATAGTACATGCCCGTCTTTTTTCCAGCTTCCCGTCAGTTCTCCAACCGATCCCTATAGATTCTTTGTTTAGTAATGCTTAACAAGTCCGGGTAAAACAAGGAGGGTTGGGCACGAGGTCAGCATTCCGATCCCATAGAAAATGCCCTTGCCGAAAATGCTAACCAGGACAAACAAATTAAACCAGTTGAACTCTGCCCTCCGAGTTGAAGGATTTTCGTTCACAAAAAATACGACGCCTTGTGAGGAAAGCCAAGATTCCTCGGAAGTCACGAGACCAACACCCCTCAAACAACCAGAGCAGCAAGTATTTCAGGTGCGTGGGGTGTTTAAGCAATGTAGCAAACCGACGGCATCAACAAAATAGCTACAAAAATGAAGCGATATAATTCCGAGGTTCTCGGAACAGGTGAAAATCATAGGACACAAGTCAGATAGAACAGAATAGATTCGGGAGGAATGCTGCTTTACTCTGATTATAAAGACGTAAACGCTCTGTACACGCATAGAGTAGCTCTGATACCTTCCAAAGAAGTACGTTAAACACTTGTAGGATCGAAATCTCATGGATCCAGGATCATCAAAGCATTCCTCAAAGAAGAATGGAATCAAAATCAATGTTATCCAGTACTATGCACCTACAAATGTCAACAATGAAAACTCTGAAAACCACTTTTACGAGAAACTCCAGTCGAGCTAAGCGCTTAGGAAAAATACCTGATAACCTGATGGGAGCCCTAAACACCAAATATGAAGATGTTATGGTTCGACATGGAATGGGAGAAGGAAAAAATAGAAGTGAGAAACACTCGCAAATTCGTGTGCATTTCACAAACCGGTTAAAGGCGTCATATTATCCCACTCAAAATACACGCACACGAAGCTAAATGAATATGACCGGACCACACTATAGAGAATCAGATCGATAATATTTGCATCGCTAGAATATTTGGAAGGTCAATGGAACACGTGAGATTCAGGAGAGGAACTGACATAGCTTCAGATCACCATGTGGTTGTGGCCAAGATCAAACTGAAGCTAAATAAACACTAGGCAGTTGTGGAAATAGCATCACAGAGGTTCAATACAGCCTTTCTACGAGATATTAACAGACTTAGCCAATTCGAGATAACTCTCGAAAACAGGTTCCGAGCCTTACAGAATCTACTGAAGGAGGAAACGACTATAGAGGACAATTGAAAATGCATCAAAGGAGCACTACTTTCAACATGTCAGAAGGTTTGGTTTTGGGCCGCAAGAACCATCATCATAATTTATGGATCTCTATGGAGGCTTTGGATAGGATTCAAGAAGTCAGATATTAACAACAGTCGAACAAGAACAGAGGAAGTCAAAACACAGACCAAATACACAGAAGCAAACAAGCATGTGAAGAGGAGCACTAGAGTCGACAAACAGAAATATGTGCAACACCTAGCAATGAAAGCAAAGAGGGCTGTAAGAGAAGGAAATATCAGACAGCTATATGATACAACGAAGAAACTAGCACGGAAATATTGTACGCCTGGGTGACCAGTCAAGGACAAAGAAGGCGAGACAATCACTGAGATTCAAGAATAGTGGAACAGGTGGGTTGAACACTTTGAAGAACTCTTAAACAGACCAGCTACTTTGAACCTATCGGAAATCGAAACAGCACAAACAGACCTTCCTATAGCTGTCACTCCATCAGCATGGCACTCAAACGAGTCAGGAGTGGGAACGCGGAAGGACCTGAAAATATACCAACTGAAGCACTGAAGTGAGACATCCAAATGACTGCAGACATGCACCACATTCTGTTCAGGAAGCTCTGGGAGGAGAAACAATTGTTGTATTCCAAGTGAGTACTGGTGTCAGACGAGGTTGCTTACTCTCTCCGTTTCTCTTTCTCCTGATGGTCGACTGGATTATGAAGACCTCCACATCTCAGTGGAATCACTGAATAGGGTGAGCAGCTCGCACACAACTGGACGATTTAAACTATGCAGATGACCTGGTCCTTCTATTCCATAAACATCATCAAGTGCAGGTCAAGACAAACAGTGTAACAGCAGACTCTGCACCAGTAGGTCTCAACGTGCACAAGAGGAAAATCAAGATGCTCAAATACAACACAGAGAACACCAACCCAGTCACACTTGATGGAGAATCTCTGGAACAGGTGGAAACTTTCACGTACTTGATTGATCAGCATTACTGATTAACAATGTGGATCCGATACAAATGCAAATGCAAGGATGGCAAGGTAACGGAAACATTCGTACAGTTGAAGATCATGTAGAGCTTTTAACAACTATCAACCGTTCTCAGAGTGATAATCTTCGATATGAATGTCAAGACAGTTCCACTGTATGGAGCTGGAACATCAACAACTACTACAACCGTTATCAGAAATGCGCAGGTATTCATAAACAATTGTTTTCACTAGATACCCAATGTCCGTTGAATGGATAGCATCAGCAACATCCTACTGTGGAAGAGAACAAATCAGCTTGCAGTTGAAGAGGAATTTAGGAAAACGCTCTGTAAGTGGATAGGACATACATTGAGGAAATCGTCTAACTGCACTACGAGGTGAGCGTTAGCATGAAATCTTGAGTAGAAACGGAAAAGATGAAGGCCAAATAACGTTTTCAAAATTATATTCATCAAGCCTCGAAATTCTAGGAGGTTCCAAATGAGTTTTCAGGCAACATTACTGAGTAAATGGTATCAAACGACATTATTTTTACGAAAATACAAAGTACGTCAGTGTATGAAATAAATAGTTGCTTAAGAACTACATAAAGGATTAAATTCACTCGGTGTTGTTTTACTTGTGTCTTCCCAATGTTATTTAGAACTGTGATTGATCGGTCTCTTGTTGGCATATGTGCATCCTATGCAGATTGCTTCGATAAAACCTTAGGTCACAAGCGTTTTAAGTCAATACTGAGTTGGAGTCTCGGAGTGAACATCAACTCTGGAATGCAGTCACATTCAACTGAATAGTCCCAAATGAGACGAAACGCGTTTTTTTTGAATTCCACTACTAGCCACTATCCGACTTTGCTTACATAAATGATTATTTTGCGATTGATTTAAATTTAAAAAAAAGAAAATTCTCCTAAATCTTTATGAACTAACAGTAATTCGATATAGGTGATCAGGTATTTGTCAATGTAATTATGATTTGATTTGATTTTATACAACTACTCTATGAAGTTATATTCTTATAGCTTGGTCTCATTAACTAATAATTTGTAAATTCTACAACTCAGCATAAAATTTGTTTATTAAATCTGTAACAACAATAAGAACAACAAAAATGAGAGAATTCTATATCAAGGTAAATGGTTAGTTAGTTCTAAACATATTAGAGCTGAGAATGAACATCCACCTGCTCAAGTTACCATATTTTACATCAATATAGAGATAGAAAAATAACACACTTAAAAATGAAAGGAATTAGAATAGTATTGGTAATAAAAACAAAATGTCATACATGGGAAATATAGTTGAAGAATGACTAAAATTGGGAAATAGATCTAAAATGACATTTAAACCTAAAATTTGGAAAGATATAAGGAAATACTATACATGCTTTACTACGATTTGTTTTGACCAATGTCTATTAAGATGTTTATTCATAGACTAAGTAAATCTTGCAAACAACAACCATGATGTCTATACGTTATGGCAAGACTTCAACCAACAGACAATAACTTCATGAAGTGGGTTATAGAAATAAAGCTTGCTTTGCAGTGTTTTCAAACATTGTTGGATGAATAAAATGTTAAGTATTGTGGTAAACACGTAGTCAGATTGGTAACCTTAAGATAATATAACTAATAGTTTCATGATAGCGAAATTTATGCTTCTCAGATGGATAAGCGCTCGCTCGTGAGACTGAAGGCCTTGGATTATAATCTTTCGAGGCAGGACCGTGGATAAGCACTGCTAAGGAGTCCCACAATAGGATGAAACGGCCGTCCAGTGATTCCAGATTTTCCACTATGGCCTAGCTTCAATTGACTCATGATCTCAACCATTGAAACTTCTCAGATGTATCTATGTTATGTAGTCCGAACCGCGTACACTAGTTAAAATGTCCGCTTGTTATGAGATCGTTTAAGCTGGTGTAGACAATTTTTTATGTTAAGTATTTCATGTTGTACCACTCCATCTTTTGTTTGATTAGATTTTAGTGCAGATTTAAGAATGAACTTAAAGTCAACATCTTGAACACCCCTAGTCACTTATTTTACCTATTTAAAATGCTCCATATTCTTTAATCATATTCATAGTACTCAATAATGCTGTTTGTATCTTCTAGTCTATTTGGAATAATTCTACATAAACTTAAATATTTGAGTAATAGGTGATTGAAAACCCTATTCTCTGAAGTAAGCATTCAGTGAAAAATAAATTTCACTTGTTACCGACTGACTGACTGAGTTCAGTTAATAAATTGCCCAAACAGTATCGTTTATTTTGGTCATTACAAATATCAATTCTCTATAATAGATTAGTACTGTATAAAGAAATTTCAAGTACAAAGTATTCAGTAATAGGATATATATTCTTGGAACTATTTTTAGTTCATAAAGATTATATTGATTAATGGCCTCGATAATATTTTACTTCAGAGAATACTAAAAATGTTTTAGATTATCAAAAAATTTAAGATTTTACAAGTTAATCATATCTTGAATCTTGTGCAAATATTGAGGATAGTATCAGTATTGGGTTATGTAGATTATTAAGTTTGTGATTGAGATCATGAACCGATTGATGTTAGACCAACATAGAAAACCCGGAAGTACTGGTGTTATAACTTGTAGCCTGTGTGTCCTGTTAATGTATAACGTGATGATACCACCAATTAGAGAACAGTGATTTATCGATCGGACCAACGACGCAAAAGACCCATACGAGCAGTATAGAGTACTTATCGGTCCTGGTTTCTGCCTAGCCCAGCCAGTTAAGTCCAGAACACCAATCTCAGCCTCTGCAATATGAGTCATGTATTTCAAACATACTGGATGTACATACCAACCAGACAGACCACATCGTACCATAAAATAGGAAGCAACATTTATACAAGATTCAGTTAAATGTGGCTGTGAATAAGGGAAACGGTAACTGATAGACTGAGCATAACTCAAGAACGGTAAATCGTATAATAATAGTTCATAGGTCAAAATAAAGCTCATAATAAGCGGAACATGAATATGAATAGTTTAGTTATTTAGCAATTATACGATAAAAATATACGCATAATATTGGTCCATAAATGCATCACAAAAGTTACCATTGATTATTCTTATCGGGATATAACAACTGGACGGCCGTTCCGTCCTTTTATAGGACTCTTCAGCAGTGCGCATCCACGATCCCGCCTCACGAGATTCAAACTCAAGATCTATCGTTCTCGCAAGGTGGGATCATGGATGTGCACTGCTGAGGAGTCCCACGACAGGATGAAACGATCGTCTACTGCTTCCGGATTTTAAATGATGGTCTAAAATCAAATGAAGATAGTAAGTAAATTTTTCAATGCTTACAATAAACCCTTTTTATTTTCTAAATTTATTGATGTTTATATTTTTAGAAGATAAAGCCCATTTATTTATGAGCTAATTGTGTTTTCTAATCGAAATGAGTCAATTAAGTATTCTAACTGAATCGAATTTGAATCGAACACAAGATAGTGCAGAAAACATAAATAAGGATTCCAATAATGATCTAAATATTGGTGGCAATGATGATGATGATAATAATTTATCCGATAGAATTCAACTGGAAGAAAATGATACATTCATTGAAACTAATAGTTTAGATGAATTTCATAGTAGTCAAGAATTAAATCCACTTTATCTACCTGATAATTATGATAAACTTCCAGAATCCTTTGATGTATCTACATTTCCACAATCACATAAAGAAAATAATTTGAAAGAATCACAACTTTTAGAATATTGTGAAAATTTCTGTCGACAATATGCTCATCTATGTCCTGATCGAACAAAACT
Organism: Schistosoma spindalis; assembly: GCA_946903255.1. Lineage (NCBI taxonomy): Eukaryota > Metazoa > Platyhelminthes > Trematoda > Strigeidida > Schistosomatidae > Schistosoma > Schistosoma spindalis. Next base: position 4,887,080 of record OX336420.1, read on the forward strand.
ATTTCTGATACCAATGAATGAATGTGATATACAGAAATTTGTATGTACCACATTGAGTAAGACATATTTAAATTATCCTGAATTATACCTATGGTATGGAGCAGCTAAGTTTGTTGCTGATTTTCTCAACTTTGTACCACTTGTTCCATCAACTGAACTGCCTAAAAGACTTTTAAGTCCAATGACAACAGTCAACTTGCAAAAAGGTACTTGTTTTGAATATGCTACATTATTATGTTCACTTTTAATAGCTGCTGGTTATGATGCATATGTAGTCAGTGGTTATGCAACTAGAGAATGTTGTTATATGGATGAAACTAGAGAAACATGTCCATATCTTATTGGAGATGAAATAAAAAAAACTACTGATGATGTGAAAAACGAAGAATTTGAACCAAAACGATATATTATCAAACCAGAAAAAGACTTGACATCAAAATATGAACACGCTATGACATTGAAAGATTTACAGTTTGAAGCGGAACGTGTTAAACAGGCTAAAAAAGAAGCAGAACTGGCTGAAGAAGAACGTTATAAACCAACTGTTGATCCATTATTTGGTCTTAGAATACATGCATGGATTCTAATATTGCCTGGAAAACGTGAAGTACCTGAAGCATTTTTCATTGAAACATTGACAGGTCTTGCTAAGCCTTTAGATTGTTCGATGTATCTAGGCATAGAAAGCTTGTGGAATGATCATAATTATTGGGTGAATATGCAAGATTGTTCAACTGGTATATCTCATTTAAATTATAATCTAAATGATAGTCTGTGCTGGGAATATTTATTACCTAATGATAGCTTATCTATCGAAAGGACAGGATTTCCAAGTAGTCAACGTCCAGATATGTTCAATCTACAATCAACAATGTACAGTAAAACATCTACTATTAATCAACTAGTATCACCTTTATTAATCGTACCCAATTCATTAAAATCAAAAAATAATAATTATAATTCAAGTTTCAATTTAAATGATAATGATGCTCATTGTTTAATTGATAGTACTCATCAAGTTCGAGGAACTATACACGTTAAATCATTAAGTAATTCAGAAAATAAACCATTACAACTAGATTTACCACCATCATGGACTTTACCAATTCAGATTGAACAGAAATTATTTAAATTACGCTATCCGAATGGTTTAAAAAAGAGACAATATAAATATTCAACTGTAGAAAATTTTGCACCATATTCACAATGTGATGGTTTAATTTTAAAGTTAACAATATTCCAAGATCGTGAATTAACCAATCCTATTGAAATTAGAGAAACTTATGCTAATCGTAAAGATAAATTAATCAGTCGTAATACGATATTAAAAACAAATTGGATTGTTGATAAATTTGATCATGGTCGTGAAACGAGTCATTTGATTGAACATGGTTATTATAAGACACAACAAGGTGTACATACTATACGTTATATGATATTTAATCATGATGCTAGAACTGATGGCCTGTATAAACGTGAACAAACATTCAATACAATGATAGAACATTTCAAAGATAGACATGATCGCCTTTATTATCGTGAAGTACATTTCAGTGCTAAAGTTAAGAAATTTGGCCCAGCACCAACTCAAAATAAAGATAATCCAGATGAATTAGCATTATCTACAACTAGTCAATTAAATATTGATAAAATCATTGAGAGATTTATACGTAACGAAGAAATTGAGGCAGATGAAGATATTGCTGAAAAAATATTTAATATAGCTGAAGAAAGAATTTCTCTTACTTATCATGTTGGTAAAGAACGTATTGTTCCGTGTACTAGAGAATTTAATAAACCACCACCTTCAGATGACAGAAGAGATGGTATACAACTTTATCCAGACACACATGTGGCATTTCAAGTAAGTATGAAATTAAATTGAGATAAATACATTGTACTACTTAATAATATTAAGTAATACAACTTTAATACAATAAAGTGGAGTGGATATGTTTCATCTTTGTCCACCCTTAACAGAATCTCTACGATACTAAATCATTCATATTCTTTTTCCCAAAACATTTACTATCTTTCTTCTTCCATTGAACTCATTAATTTTCGTATCTATATTTAGGTCTATATATCCGACAATCTGAATGCGAGCAATGACTAAGTGAAGCCCTTTGTTTTCAAAAAAACATGAAGTTTTCCAAGTTTAAATCACAAACTGATAAATCACAAACTTGACCACTGTTGAAAACCTGAAAGTACTAGATGATTGTTTAGTTCTAGTATGGGAATCCTCAGCTACATACATCCATGACCCCACTGACGAACCCCTAGCGTCCAGACCATTGGAACTGAGTGAAATGCTGTACAAGCTCAAAGTTAATTATTTTATGGAATGTGGAAACTATTTGGCAAAACAGGAGCCGCATTCCTTCAATTGAAGAACATATGGAACTCAAAAAACTTTCAACCACTATTAAAGTCAGAATCTCTGATACGAACGTCAAGACAGTTCTACTATACTGAGCTGAGACTTGGAGAACTACCATAACCATCATAAAAAAGGTACAAATAATTGTAAATAGTTGTCTATGCAAGACACCCAATATCCAGTGGCCGGACACCATTAGCAACAGCCGTCTCTGGGAGAGAACAAACCGGGTTCGAGTTGAAAAGGAAATTAGGGGAAGACTATGGAAATGGATAGAACATACATTACGCAAATCATCAAAATGCATCGCGAGGCAAGCCCTAACTTGAAATCCTGAAAAGAAGTGGAGAAGAGGAAGATCAAAGAACACATTACGTCGAGAAATAGAAGCAGATATGAAGAGGATTAACAACCACTGGAAAGAACTGGTAGGGATTGCCCAGGACAGGGTTGGATGGAGAGTTCTGGTGGGCGGCCTATGCTACCCCCAAAAAGAGTAACAGGTGTAAGTCGAGTAATTCGTCGTCAATCTGGCAACTATCTTCCACTAGCTGTTGTGAATATCTGGCTCATACTCAATATAGTTAAACCCGATTAATCATGATTTCCTAGAATCGAATCCCGAAGTTAACCTGCAGTGAGTACTTGATTATTACTAGTATAAGGGGTATGTAATGACTTTCGAATTCTTATAGTTTCTATCCCAGAATGTTCTCAGACAAAATATGGCATTGTTTTATCCTTTAAAAATATTTAAGGGGAGACTGCAATTTATGGGGGAACCAATTAGGTATAAGAAAACGAGTCACGAATTTTGGCGCGAAATTCATCCATCCATTTGGCTTAAAAGAATTTCGGCATTATATCTGATGTCAGTTAGTGATGAAAATGCCAAATCTAGTTGCTAACGCTGACCACAAACCGTAATTCATAATTCCGGCCTCAAGTGCTCTGGTACGGCTGAGTGTGGGGAGAGTTAGCTCTCCCTCTCCAAATGCTCTCACATGGCCACGCGTATATAGCCTCTGTCAGGAAAGTCCTACTCACTGCCTTCTCGTGGCGGTGTTATTTACGAAATTGAGAGGACGAAAATCGAATGTCCAGCAATTCAACCGGGTTTGTGGACTTGGAGATTTCATTTAGAGGAGTTGGAAAACCCTGATTCCAAACTAATGGTGCACATGGGCTCCAGTATCCTGGGGAAACAAACGGAGTATGAACCGATTGTTGGTCACCGGTTACAGTGGGACTGTATCTGATGACGTCGCTCCATTGCCTTGTGGATCAGAGCTTCAGGTCAGAGGCTCAGGCCTTCAGGGATGTCTACTTTCTCCATTTTTGTTTAACTTCATCATAGACCTACTGATGGAAATAACGCTCTCATCGACTGAATTCTCGGGCGTCGATCTCCTTCCAGGAGGTCCACTTATCGACTTAGAATACGCAGATGACATAGTCCTGTTTGATGAAGACGCTGACAAAAGGCAGAGTCTTTTTGTAGCACTGAGCAACAATGCCAGAATGTTTGGAATGCTCTTCTCTCCCTCTAAATGCAGGCTGTTGCTTCAGGCCTGGTCTGCATCAACACCTGAACTAAGGATAGGGAGTGAAGTAGTCGAACACGTTGACAATATTAATTATTATTATCAATAAATAATAAATAAATTCATAATTCCAATTCCATACACTAGTTTATAATCCTCATTTTGTCCTTGTTACTATGTGTACACTCTGAAAGTCAGTTTAGCATCTCTCAAAGGCCATCCATAAATTATTGTCTCATCACATTTAAGTTAATAGAGCAAACAAATTACCTGATAAAAAATCACTATGTGCCATTATTATTATTATTATTAATGGATTTATTACGGTTTAACAAGTGAAGTGAGTGAAGTTCAGTATATTATTTAACACTCTATATCTAAAAGAAACTGTAACTATAATTAGAAGTTCTGGGAAAACAATAACTTATGAACGAACCAATCAGATATAAGATAACGAATCACGAGTTTTAGCGCAAAATTCATTCATTCATTTGGTTAAATAGAGTTTTGTCATTATGACTGATGTCAGTTCGTAACAAAACCCTGAATCTGATTTTTAATCTTAACTATCAACTGTAAATACGAATTCTAAATGCTTTATAACCCTCAATTAGTTTTAATCAATAAATGTCTACTCTTAAAATCACTTCAGTATCGTTCAAAGATTGTCCATTAATTATTATCTCACCACTGTTCTTATTACCTCTTAATTTACTTGTAAAGGAAAGAGAACACTAAAAATATGTCCACATAATTTTATTGGATAGTACTGTCGTTTACTTGTGCCTTCTCCCTGTCGTGTATTTTAACCTTTGTTCAGATCTCTTTTGACCACATATTGTGTTCTTCAGTCTTCTTCGTCTGACCTTTTGTTATGTGATTTTGATTAAAGACTTACCTTTTGTTACCTAATTTTCTATTGCATGTTGCCGGTCTATTGACAGTAAAGTCGTGTTTGACTTAGCTCAAAGTCACGGAGTGGTTCAGTGTATGGCTGTTTACCTTTGATTGTCTGCTTGGGAAGATTGCTGGAATCCCTGCATATAGATATTTGATCCCATCTTGTTGGGAACATTTTTATTGATTCTCAGGTATTGAACTCTTTTGTATTAACTGTTTCTTTTGTTGCTTAGCACGCAACTTTGTGTTAGAGAAACTTTTGACTGTATAGCACAGGCTGTACCGTTTGAGGTATTTTGTATTTTTTATATAATTTGTTCTATTTCCTAAATTAGAACCGTTTAAATTGAGCACAGAGTTTGTGTTTTGATATAATTTAATACGAGTATCTCAAAAACGCTTCGTACGTTATACAGAAGAACGTAGTCTGGCCTATTCAAATAAATTTTAATTCGTCAGTCCTGCGTTCAAAACGAATATTGGCCGTTCGGTCGTTACATATTATTATTCACATTCCATGGTGGTCTAGCTCCAATTGACTCATGATCCCAACTATTAAAATTACTGCAATCTCTACAAAACCCCTTCTGATACTAATCAACATGTTGTCACTAGTGACTGACTTGAAGATGTATATCCTGGAGTTCTAGTAAGAAACACTGACCAATGGAGTTCAACCGGGTCAGTTGTGAGATAGTAACTCATTGATGAAAATTGTGGATGTGTCGTTCAATTTCGTGGATTAGTTGATGTTAGACAATAACACCATTTGATGCTGGCTCAGTGGTCTAGTGATTAAGCGCTGGCGCGCGAGTGGTATCATACATAAGCATTGCTGAGCAGTCCCATAATAGAACAAAACGGTCGTCCAGTGCTTCCAGGTTTTCCATGATGGTCTAACTCCATTTAACTCATGATATCAACTATTAAAATTACTACTATATATATATATATATATATATATATATATATATATATATATATATATACATATATATATATATATAGATAGATAGATAGATAGATAGATGTGTGGATAGATAGATAGATAGATAGATAGATGTGTGGATAGATAGATAGATAGATAGATAGATGTGTGGATAGATAGATAGATAGATAGATAGATAGATAGATGTGTGGATAGATAGATAGATAGATAGATAGATGTGTGGATAGATAGATAGATAGATAGATAGATGTGTGGATAGATAGATAGATAGATAGATAGATAGATAGATAGATAGATAGATAGATGTGTGGATAGATAGATAGATAGATAGATAGATAGATAGATAGATAGATAGATAGATAGATAGATAGATAGATAGATAGATAGATAGATAGATAGATAGATAGATAGATAGATAGATAGATAGATAGATAGATAGATAGATAGATAGATAGATAGATAGATAGATAGATAGATAGATGTGTGGATAGATAGATAGATAGATAGATAGATAGATAGATAGATAGATAGATAGATAGATAGATAGATAGATAGATGTGTGGATAGATAGATAGATAGATAGATAGATGTGTGGATAGATAGATAGATAGATAGATAGATAGATAGATAGATAGATGTGTGGATAGATAGATAGATAGATAGATAGATGTGTGGATAGATAGATAGATAGATAGATAGATAGATAGATGTGTGGATAGATAGATAGATAGATAGATAGATGTGTGGATAGACAGATAGATAGATAGATAGATGTGTGGATAGATAGATAGATAGATAGATAGATAGATAGATGATAGATAGATAGATAGATAGATGTGTGGATAGATAGATAGATAGATAGATAGATAGATAGATAGATAGATAGATAGATAGATAGATAGATAGATAGATAGATAGATAGATAGATAGATAGATAGATAGATAGATAGATAGATAGATAGATAGATAGATAGATAGATAGATAGATAGATGTGTGGATAGATAGATAGATAGATAGATAGATAGATAGATAGATAGATAGATAGATAGATAGATAGATAGATAGATAGATAGATAGATGTGTGGATAGATAGATAGATAGATAGATAGATGTGTGGATAGATAGATAGATAGATAGATAGATAGATAGATAGATAGATAGATGTGTGGATAGACAGATAGATAGATAGATAGATGTGTGGATAGATAGATAGATAGATAGATAGATAGATATAATACTTATGAATTGTTTAATTCTTTTGTTTTCATTTACAGGTCAATTTATTTAATAAATCTAAAACACAAATTGAAATTTATAATATGCTTATTAAATTATTAAATGAAGAAGAAAATTCTAAAGAATTAATATATAAATCGATTTATGAAATTCATTCTATATTAAATGAACGTACAATAGAAGATTTACATGTTACATTCAATATTGATCCATTTAATACATTATATAATATAGATATACATAAATTACGTAATGAATTAGAAAATTTAAGTAAAATTCAACAAGATAATAATTCTAATGAAGAAATGGATTATTTACAACCTTATTTAATACAATATAATCTAATCCATAATAAATTCACTAAAGAATATGCTTTATTAATATATAATGAATGTTTAAATGATTTTAAACAAACTTTAATTCATAAAATTAATTTAATACAATTAAATTATGAAAAACAACAAGAGAATTTAATAAAAAAACAACAATGGTATCAATTAAATCAAATGAATTTAACTAAACAAGATGAACAAGACTATCTAGTTTATTGTCATGATGTAACATTGAAAATTAACACATTACAATCATTATTCAATTGGTATAAATTGAAAGCAACCGAAAAATATAAAAATTTACAAAACAAGTTAAAATTAGATACAAGACTAAGGGAATTATTATAATTATGATTATTATTATTATTATTATTATTATTATTATTATTATTATTATTATTATTATTATTATTATTATTATTATTATTATTATAGATTCCTCTTATCATCAACACAGTCAAAGTGTTCCTTTACTATTCCATAATCAATTCAATGGTTCTTATAATCTCTCACACTATATGAAAATTTCATGTATCCATTTTGATTGTTTCTATGGTTGTTAGAAAGAACAGTGGAGAAGATTTGTAGCTCAGGTGGATAATTTTGATGGAGTTTTGTTCTCTAAGCTGAATGGTTTGGTCGTGGAGATTTCATCGTTCTTCTGAACGACATCATCAGCACAAATTTCAGATAGAAGTGAAGTGTTCGAATTTCTCCATATGTGTTGCACAGTTTGTTCTGTACACCTCGATGTTGATTGGTTGTAAATTGCTTGTAAATTTTAACGAGTCACGAATTTTAACATAAAGCTTTGTCATTCGTCCAAACTAAAATTTCTTCATTGTTAGTGCAAAGTTGCAGTAGTTCTATTGTAGTTTTATGTTTAATGATTCTTATCAGCAGGGTTTTACTCCATAGAAAGAGATTATTGACCATATAATCAAACTTTCTTTTATATCCTTTGGTCACGCATTAAGGCACCAAGCGGAATTTTGAGGAACTCAACAAATATTTTAATCAGATAGTGAAGAATACAAACGGAAAGAAGCGGATAATTACAAACAAATAATGGACGTGTAAATACTACTACTACTACTACTACTACTACTAATAATAATAATAATAATAATAATAACTGTAATAATAATAATAGTAAAGAAGAAATAAAAATAATAAAAAATTTAAGAAAATTAATCGTTAGTAAAGTTATAACTGGCCCATGCAAGGGATAGCGGAGTTACAAATTTCTTCTGTACACATATATTAGGGTGATATGTATGAATTTCTATTGCTTCAGCTATATGTAGGAACTCCATTGGGAAATCACGGACTTATACGATAGATCACTGGAAATGACTTCGATTTATCTACAGCATGATCAATCAAGTACGTGAGAGATTCCACCTATTCCAGAGATTCTCCATCAAGTGTGACTGGGTTGGTGTTCTCTGTGTTGTATTTGAGTATCTTGATTTTCCTCTTGTGCACGTTGAGACCTACTGGTGCAGAGTCTGCTGTTACACTGTTTGTCTTGACCTGCACTTGATGATGTTTATGGAATAGAAGGACCAGGTCATCTGCATAGTTTAAATCGTCCAGTTGTGTGCGAGCTGCTCACCCTATTCAGTGATTCCACTGAGATGTGGAGGTCTTCATAATCCAGTCGACCATCAGGAGAAAGAGAAACGGAGAGAGTAAGCAACCTCGTCTGACACCAGTACTCACTTGGAATACAACACTTGTTTCTCCTCCCAGAGCTTCCTGAACAGAATGTGGTGCATGTCTGCAGTCATTTGGATGTCTCACTTCAGTGCTTCAGCTGGTATATTTTCAGGTCCTTCCGCGTTCCCACTCCTGACTCGTTTGAGTGCCATACTGATGGAGTGACAGCTATAGGAAGGTCTGTTTGTGCTGTTTCGATGTCCGATAGGTTCAGAGTAGCTGGTCTGTTTAAGAGTTCTTCAAAGTGTTCAACCCACCTGTTCCAATATTCTTGAATCTCAGTGATTGTCTCGCCTTCTTTGTCCTTGACTGGTCACCCAGGCGTACAATATTTCCGTGCTAGTTTCTTCGTTGTATCATATAGCTGTCTGATATTTCCTTCTCTTACAGCCCTCTTTGCTTTCATTGCTAGGTGTTGCACGTATTTCTGTTTGTCGGCTCTAGTGCTCCTCTTCACATGCTTGTTTGCTTCTGTGTATTTGGTCTATCAACCTATATTGATCCTTGCAGTTTGTAGTACTGTGGCTTTCCAATCTCATTTTGAATACATCAACAGAAGGTGCTGATATTACGTGATCCGTTAGAGAATCCCAGTCATTTACTACTCGGTGAGAGAAACGAAACCCCAGACGTAAACGATTTGATCTCGGATTTTGAACTTCTTCGAATGTCCTCTCAAATAATCATTCCTATACGGAAGTAAAAGATAAGACATCTTAATACCAAATTCATCGTTCAGTATACGATAAGCCAAAATTTGATCACCCCGTATTCTACGGTAAGATAACGGAAATCAGTTAAGGTGTCTCAGTCTGTCTTCATTAGATAGACCAGATAGACCTTGTACCATCTTAGTACCTCGTGGTTGGACTCTTTCCAGCATATATGCTTCATACTTGAAACAAGGACTCGCTGCTTAAATCCCATATTCTAAATGTGGTCACACTTAAATCGGGTATAATAATCTAAACATTTCATCTAAATACTGGAAAGACCTAGGAAAAGACCATAATACCCTATAGCCTTTCGCAGCAGCAGCCTTACAGTGACTAGTGGTTTTGAAATCACTGCTTAATATAACTCCTAAATCAATATAGTTTCTTACTTTGGGTAGCACGAATCCACATATTGTATAGTGATACGATTCATCATAGTTATATAATTGCATTACCACACTCTTATTAGGATTTACTTTAAGTGACCACCTGTCCAACCATGCCACCAATGAGCTAAGATCATTCTGTAACACTATCCTATCCGGCATACTGTATATGGGTCTCTAAATTTTTATGTCATCAGAGAAGAGTAGAACGGATGATCTTGCTATAGTTGGTAATTCATTTACGTAAAGTAAAAAGAGAAGAGGATCGACGGTTGTACCTTGAGGAACTCCACTTTACAGGCCCCATCAACCCTTGCCCTTTGTCTCCTATCATGGAGAAAGTTACTTATCCAATCTACGACTGTATAATGGATTCCGAAGCGTTCCAGTTTGAATTTAAGACCAGAATGGGAGACTTTATCGAAAGCCTTACTTGGATCTATGAAGATCACATCTACAGGAATATTCTGATCTTTTGCAGCAGCCCAATCTTCTCTTGCAATGAGATTTGTCAAGCACGATAGGCCTCTCCGAAAACCATATTGTTCCCTGGAGAAAAGATTATGCCTTTCAACATAGTTTATAACAGATATCCGAATGATTTTTTCCATCAGTTTTACAACTGCACTAGTTAAGCTAACGGGTCTATAGTTACTAACTAAATCTTTACTCCCAGCCTTACACACCGGACTTATTATAGCGTCTTTCCAGTCTCTGGGTAGTCTGGAATGCCTCAGAGACATGTCAAACAGTATCGCTAATGGTCCAGCAATTGCATCTGATATGGCTTTCATAATCCTAGGATGAATATCATCAGGACCACTGGACTTATCAAGTTTGAGATGCTGAAGTAACCTTAAAACAGTACCTTTCTCAATGACCACAGGGCCCATCAGCGAGCCGCCACAATCACAATGAATCGTTGGTCGTTCCCCATTACTGATAGAAAACACTTTACTGAAATATTCCAATAAAGCTTCGGCTTTTTTGGTATCATTTTCTGCCAAGATTGACGGTTTTTCTTGTATCAAAAGTGATGTAATTCCATCGTTTCTCCGAGTTCGCCTTTTTATATACGAGAATAACCGTTTAGGACTATATTTAGAATCCCTAACCAACTGTTTTTCATATGATCGTCTAGTCTTACTTATTAACGCTTTACAGGCATTCCTGATCCTACAATAACTGGGTCTGTATTGTTCTAAGCCAGTAGAGATGAACATATTCCAGTGTTTCTTCCTTCTTCTAAGAAGTTTCCTGACTGGTTTAGTCATCCATGGTGGACTGTTATTTGGTCTTCGCGGTACCAAGTATGGTATGAACGAGGACGTAACTAAACTAAGCTTACCTTTAAATACAGACCATGCTTCTTCAACTGATAAGCTAGTATCTACAAACCAATTTGTCTTAGTAGAGCATTCCTGAATAGCTGATATGTTAGCTTTCCACACATTTGGGCGGGGTGTAACCTGATCGTATAACATGTCCCTAGTTCTAAACGTGAATGACAAAACAGCGTGATCGCTGTTCACTAACGGTGGAAGAATACTCAGGTCGACCAAGTCCAACAGAGAAGAACCTTAGTTTTCAGAAAAATGTGTGGGTTTGGATACATGCTGCACTAATGCATGCTCCATTATTGTTATCAGGAACCTACTATCAAGGGAGTTTATAGATCCTTCCGTGATCGTCTCAGTCCAACTAATATCAGGTGCATTAAAGTCTCCTATTATCAAACATCTGGTATTCGCACTCCAAAGATGAATGTGCTCTAAAATAAGGTCATCAGATAAGCAGATTGGGCTGCGATAGATGACACCGAGCATAAATGTACTACATCCGATAGCCAATTTACAGCTAACGACTTCACAAGTACCGCTGTCATGGGATTCGCTAACAGAGAAGGGGATATTTATATTATTGGCTATGTATAACAGGACACCACCTCCATTTCTACATCTACGTCTATCACTCCTTAGGTAATGGTATCCGGATAATTCTGGAGTAATGTCTAAGTCATGGACTGACCAAGTTTCTGTCACTGCTACAATGAGTGGCCTTAATCTGTCCACTAATGCTTCTAGTTCACAGAACTTATTTCTTATACTACGAGCGTTGGCATATAAAACTCCTAGGTAGAACGGCCTATCCACACAGGCCTTGATAGCATTCGCTTCCAAGACTTGACTATCCGAAAACCCACTAACCGTAGATTTTCATCACCGTTTTGTCGACGGGTTTCTAGTTCAGCTAGTGCTTTCTTCCTTTTTATTCTATCTTCGAGAGACATATCATGTCTAACTCGGATGTCAGAATTGTCGTGACAACAAGCACTACTTAAGAGGAGATCCCGTTGCTTCTCTGATCCTGGGATTACCTTAAGGAGTCTGCATGATCAGGGTTCAACATTGTCCTCGGTCGTCTTGCCTATTCCAACCAGAGTTATCTGGTAAGATGCTATGAATATATTCTTCCAGCTTCTCTAAATCAAGCGCATGTCTAATTTTGGGATCAGGGTCGTTTGACTTCAGCAATTTGCTTACAATATTATTCAATGATATTAGATTCTCCTTCTCAGTCACGCCAGGGTGGGTTCCTCTTTTACTATCAGATTTTGGTAGTGTATTTTGTGACTCACAATGGGAGTCCACCGATGACTTGCTAACCAGCTGCGTACTGCCTACAGATTTCTTCGTCTCGTTTTCTCCATACTGTAGTCCATTTTTCATCACTCAGGACACAGGGACTATTTGAAACGGTAACAGTTTTATCCAGATCTTCAGTTTCCACTAGAGGGGCATGGTTACCAATGTCAATGTCAGGTAGTACTCCCCCCCTCGTTAATGTTAACGGAGATTTCACTTTTCCGTCAATCAAAGTCGGGTGTTTGAGGCGTCGCGTAACAGCAGGTACTATACTGACACATTCGCCACTGTCAGTGCTCGTGTTATCAGCGTATGCGCCATCGTACTCCTTACAGGCCAAAGCCAATAGGCTCCTAGCCTCTTGTATTAGTAACGTCTTATTTGCATAACAAAACATTCAAAGCCAAAGCGAGTTAGGTTTCGAACATCTTTTGTATGCGGTGGGACTTAAATGGGTGTACATCTTATGGGACCACTTTTTGCATTCATCACAATTCATTCCTTCCTCCACGTGAAACAAACAGTTTGGTTGTCCATATTTATGAGTACTACCAACCATTTTATTCAGATCAAGGTGTAAAACAAAATATGAACACCAGTGTCGGTCAATGAGTAAAATTGGACCACATGATAAACTTTAACATGATTTCAAACCTTAACTAAAGTACTTTAATATATACCGAGAATGCTTTTGATGCAACAATTACACAAAAGCAAGGATAATCACATTAAGTACAAAATCACTGCCCTTTTTGAAACGCGTTTGCTTTAACCACACAATTATGAAATCACGATTTAGTTCAATTCATATTTCACTAAATCACAATAAAACAGAAATGAAAGCCAGAAACAACTCAACAAAGTAAACAGAGAAAGCGTTTTAACACTTCTTTAAGTTTCTAGATATATATAGAAATAAGTGGGTGAAATAGTTGATTAAATTCGCCATAACTAATACGGTCAGACTTATCGATATGTCTGATCCTAGCATTTGAAAAATTGTATTGATCAATACACGTTTTCAGATGCTATGAAATCCTTAACCGGTTCCGATGATAAACATTTGTCTCCCGTTTTTATACAAGTAGAATAGGCTAAAGGCTCTTAAGATTTCATTAACTATCAAGCTATGTGCCAAAAACCTCAAAGCACTACTCATAAGAGCTACTCGATCTTGATTATCATTTTCGTTTAAGCCTTAACATGAGTTTTCTGATTAGTTAGCTATAACAATAATGTTTTCCAGTATTCCTGTTTGAATATTCTCGGAATCAGAGAAGTTAAGTGTCTTTAGTTTCTTCGTCATACGTTTTATTGATGCAACCATTTTTGGTGAGTTTGTTCTAACCTTTACTTATAAATCACGATACATTCTGCACAGAGTAGTTTTGTTTACAATCCTATTTGGTTTCTGATAAATATTATGGATTGCAACCGTCCCACTTTCAACGTTTTCCAAAAGCCCTACACTTTACGTGTTTACGACAGGATAGACAGATTGACTCATGATGCTTGATGAAAGATTGGAAAGCTTACGAGCATTTCGTGGTAGATAGGCGGACATTTCTTTTAGTTCAGCACTACATATGAGAACATGAAGGTTTAAATAGTGCTATTCTGCATCAAACTCTCAGAAGTACTTTATGATATTCAGACGAAGGTCACACGACAGCTACCCCATTTTTCAGGGTGTTAAATATGTAGTCAAAACATGGGTGTGAAACGTTTATTGCAAGCCAAGTGATGTCTAGAAAAACGTATTAACTTTTAGCTTCCTTGTAACTATTAGGATTAGTCTAATAGATATGCTAACTAAGAATTCCCAGAATAGTCCAAGTCAGAACAGACAAAACTGTATGAACACGGCTGAACTAATTGCATTTAGAATTTGTGATAAGCGTAGAACAGTGTGCGAAGGAATCACTACTGTATATAAATAGTACATGCCCGTCTTTTTTCCAGCTTCTCGTCAGTTCTCCAACCGATCCCTATAGATTCTTTGTTTAGTAATGCTTACTAAGTCCGGGTAAAACAAGGAGGGTTGGGCACGAGGTCAGCATTCCGATCCCATAGAAAATGCCCTTGCCGAAAATGCTAACCAGGACAAACAAATTAAACCAGTTGAACTCTGCCCTCCGAGTTGAAGGATTTTCGTTCACGAAAAATACGACGCCTTGTGAGGAAAGCCAAGATTCCTCGGAAGTCACGAGACCAACACCCCTCAAACAACCAGAGCAACAAGTATTTCAGGTGCGTGGGGTGTTTAAGCAATGTAGCAAACCGACGGCATCAACAAAATAGCTGCAAAAATGAAGCGATATAATTCCGAGGTTCTCGGAACAGGTGAAAATCATAGGACACAAGTCAGATAGAACAGAATAGATTCGGGAGGAATGCTGCTTTACTCTGATTATAAAGACGAAAACGCTCTGTACACGCATAGAGTAGCTCTGATACCGTCCAAAGAAGTACGTTAAACACTTGTAGGATGGAAATCTCATGGATCCAGGATCATCAAAGCATTCCTCAAAGAAGAATGGAATCAAAATCAATGTTATCCAGTACTATGCACCTACAAATGTCAACAATGAAAACTCTGAAAACCACTTTTACGAGAAACTCCAGTCGAGCTAAGCGCTTAGGAAAAATACCTGATAACCTGATGGGAGCCCTAAACACCAAATATGAAGATGTTATGGTTCGACATGGAATGGGAGAAGGAATAAATAGAAGTGAGAAACACTCGCAAATTCATGTGCATTTCACAAACCGGTTAAAGGCGTCATATTATTCCACTCAAAATACACCCACACGAAGCTGAATGAATATGACCGGACCACACTATAGAGAATCAGATCGATAATATTTGCATCGCTAGAATATTTGGAAGGTCAATGGAACACGTGAGATTCAGGAGAGGAACTGACATATCTTCAGATCACCATGTGGTTGTGGCCAAGATCAAACTGAAGCTAAATAAACACTAGGCAGTTGTGGAAATAGCATCACAGAGGTTCAATACAGCCTTTCTACGAGATATTAACAGACTTAGCCAATTCGAGATAACTCTCGAAAACAGGTTCCGAGCCTTACCGAATCTAGTGAAGGAGAAAACGACTATAGAGGACAATTGAAAATGCATCAAAGAAGCACTACCTTCAATGGGTCAGGAGGTTATTTTTCATATTATTCATATACGATAAATTATGTTTCAAATAATTATCATATGGAAAAGATAGATGTCAAATTTCAATAACGACAGGATCAAAATTATCAAAGTAATAAAGTTAGGTGGTTAGACAGTTAAATAAATGAATATGAGTTAATAATATCTACAAACAAAATGAAGTTCAACCGGGTCAGTTGTGACATAGTAAGTCTCTGACGACAATGGTGGATGTGTCGTTCAATTTTGTGGATTAGTTGTAGTTAGACGATAACACCATTTGATGCCGGCTCAGTGGTCTAGTGGTTAAGCGCGAGACCAATAGGTCCTGAGTCCAAATTGCGCGAGCGGGATCGTGGATGCGCATTGCTGAGTAGTCCCTCAATAGGACAAAACGGTCGTCCAGGGCTTCCAGGTTTACCATGATGGTCTGACTTCAACTGATTCATAAATTCAACTATTAAACTACTATAATATCCACAAAAACTCTTCTCTGATTAAAATGAGTTATTTTAACACAAAACAAGAACAAAGATTGGAGTAGGAGAGCATGAAGTCATTTTAATTTTCGTCAGCTTCTTACAATCTGTAACATAGAAGAATTATAATTATAAAACTGGTTCAACTAACTTGAACGAATGAGTTTGCTACGATCATACAAAAGTATAATCTAACAAGGTACAAATAAATTTAATAGAATTCATAAAATATATTGTATTTATATATATTGTCTAAAAGAACATTCTACAATATTGATAGTAACAAAAGTTCAAAGGGTAGGAGATAAGTGATTACGTAATGAGTGAAATCTGATAGTAGTTTAAAGTTTTGTTTACCAAGGTTTGATTTGATCGTTTCGAATGAATTGAGAATTGGTTAGATTGTTATAAATGAACTAATATATTTGTAATATCCCACTGAGTGGAAAAATTGAATTTTCTGACGTTTCGTGACTCGGTACAAGCCATTTCTTTAGAGAATGAGTAACCAGTTATTCTCTGAAAAAGTGGCTTATACCGAGTCACGAAATGTCAGAAAATCTAATTTTTCTACCCAATCGGATATTACAAGTATATATATTTTATTTATAGATTATTCAGGTTTCTGAGACTCGATAAATATGTCTTTAGTAAACTTCACAAAACTAGAGCTTGATTATTTACTAGCCACCTTGGCAGATTACAAGGCATAGAAATGATGTCTTATAATCTAAGATATACCTTCCTTGGTGTTTCGCCAAGTTAGTTGTTTTGGTAGGTACACAAAATTTATGAACATAGTTGCAGATAATATGAAAGGTGTACTTGTCAACTCTTGATTGTGTTATTAAACATTGTTATTACATACAGAATTTCAAGTTTTGAACCGGGGTAAGTTCTAACTAATGCAGTGTTAAGTCTTCTGTCAATTGTGCATGTAAGTTCATCACAATTGAAGTTGAAATTTATCAATATTTATTTTCAATTAACTGTAGCCACATACACTTTCATGCCTTCAGTTTTCCACATTCATCAATGAACATCTGTAGGTGTCAATTGTATCTTGTGCATTTTTCAACGTTCATTAATTCTAGAAATTTTTCCGAACATTGAACCATTCATTCTATCCTTCGGTGTACGGTAATGTCAAGGAAATGGAACATATTATTCTTTTTATATCCCATATTAAACTGTATATGGCGAAAATACATGTTAAAGAGTCCTAACAGATGCAATTCAATAGTTTTTATTTGCATCCCCAATCATATCATAATTAGAATTCAATATCTAAATGTATTATATTCATTGTGAATGTAGAAAGTTCCATTCATGGTGTGAACATAAGTGTATATTGTTGAAGAACTTCATACTAGAAATAAACATTTTTCCAGTGTTTATCGCAAGTGATCGTCATATGTGATGGTTACCATCTGATACTTGTAATTATATTATTTTGATTGAGGATTCGTTTTTTTATCATTGGGCCTCTCAACAACGAATTTTTAAACTGGAAACTATTTAATTAATGCACTGTCCCCGAAATTCCTTGAAAAAGCTTGGATCAGATTTTCAAGCAAAACGTTTGATCTACTTTGAATTTATTCACTGAAATTTTACCAATGCATTCTTCGTCTTAAATAATTAGTTACCATAGTGAAAACATTTGGTTAAATATTTAGTAATGACAGTAATATACTGAATAAAATAAATTTAATATACAATATTTTGAAATATTTTGATTGAAATACATCAATAGGTGAGATCATAAGTCAATTGAAACTAGACCATAATGATAAACCTGAGAGCACTGGACGGCCGTTTCATTCTATCGTGGGACTCCTCAAAAGTGTGTGTCCACGAACCCACCTCGCGAGATTCGAACCCATGACCTATCAGTCTCGCGTGCGAACAATTAACCTCTAGGCCACTGGACCGGCGGGCATACAACGGTGTTTATGTCTAACTTCAAATAATCCACGAAATTGAGCAACACATCTACCATTGGTCTTCAATAAGTTACTATCTCACAACAGACCCGGTTAAAATCCAGTGAACACTGCTTCTCACGAGAACCCCAGGAAATACCTCTTGAGGCGAGTCACTAGTGAATATGTTTTGATTAATATCAGAAAGGGTCTTTGTGGATATCATAGCAGTTTTTTCTAATAAGTGAGAACATGAGTCAATTGAAGCCAGACCACCATGGGAAACGTGGAAGTACTGGACGGCCGTTTCGTTACTATAATATCCAGAAAAACCCCCCTCTGAAATAAAAAGATGAATCAGTATCTATAAATGAATAACAATTGAATATTGTAAAATGATAAAAATCAATATGAATTAGGATAAGTCATGATAAATTATAGCCTATGTTTGATTAGAAGTCTTATTAATAAGTACACACACATAAACACAAACACACACATTTAAATTGGTAAACACAATGGGATGTGACGCAGTCGTTTTCTCGTCTTTTAAGTGTTCGATGCAGCATTAACCTTGTTGTTTCCTTTGCTGCACAATATGTCGTTCTCATGACTGATTTAAGCATTTGTTTCAATGAAAGGCTATTTAACTCACTTCTAAATGCTAAATTCATGTGGATAGGCCATTTGTTCTGTCAAGGCTATAGTGGGTCTCACTACACAATGACATTTACATCTATTTATGGATTTTAGAGGATAGCCATTTTCCATCAATGTTTTGTTTAACAACCTAACATCGTAGTCAATAGCATCTTTTGTGCAAATACGATCAGGTCTGTTAACTAGGTCGTTTATCGAACCCCGTTTGTATTGCACTGGGCAGTAACTATAATAACCAAGGTATACACCTATCCAAATTGGTTTCCTAAAAATCGATCGTTTAAATTGAACCATCTTCTCGCCCACTTATAAATATATCCAAGAAAGGGAGCTGATCGTTCTTCTCCTCTTCGCATGATACATTCATGTGATTTTTGGACGGTGTTAAGCTTATTCAACAAACTACTCATATCGTCCTCTCTTTCGCAGATAATTAAGATGTCATCCAACAATCTCCTATGAAGAAACGTGTTTTCAACTAGGCTTTCAGTTACATTCTCAACATGTATCATCGACACATCTGCTAATAATGGTCCAATCGAATTAAGCATAACAACCCTATCGATCTGGCAAAAGTATTCATGTTCAAATGTGAACTGGACTTTGCCAGTACATAATGGTGGTAAAGCTTTAAGGGTTTCCAAATGAACAGGCAGGCAATTTAAGGTTGTTCAAAGATATTTAGTCACATAATATATCAATAGTGATTACCAAAGGTACATTTGTGAACAAGGAATTCACATCAAATGAACACATTGTCGTTTCTTTGATATTAATATCATTTATATGACCGACCGATTCAAATGGATGCCTCAGAGAATACTTAAATAAACATCTTGGGATAGGATCCAGAAATTTTGTTAGCCATTTAGCTAGGTTATGTGTAGGTGAACGGTACATTGATAAAAACGGCGTAAATGAATGTTTGATTTGTGAATTTTCTCTTCCTCTAGATACTTTCAAACAAACTAATATCGAATAAACGTAATGTCATCTCGAGTAAGTCAATTGATAGAAATTAATTAACTCCAACTACAATATAAAACTGACTATCATTATGTGATCAATTAACCTCATTCGAAGAGTTAGAAACAAGTTGAATATGATGTCTAGAATAGATATTGACTATGAATATGGACTGCTTATGTGTCTTTTGTTATTCCAAATAAATAAAAAATTACTAAGGAAATATAAAATTTCATGAACAATGTATGGATTTTAATGTATTTCCAAACATTAAGCCTTCTTAAAATTATAGTCTATTAGGTAAATTGAATTGTTCCACATAATTCCAATGTTGCCCACTTGTCAGAGTACACAGATGAGATAATTATTTTCGATTAATACTCTGACAAAGTACAGTATTCACTTATTTTCGAAGTTTTATAAGTTCTGTTAAATTGATAACTATCGTTATCTTGGTACAAGGACATTCGTCGTTCTATATATTTCATTCATTAACCTTATTTATTTGATTTAAACTGTATTTGCTGAACTTAAATTTATACTTCACTTGTCATAATTTTTAAAAATGCTTTTCTATATAAGAATAAAGAGAATCCTGAGTTCGAACCTCACAGGGGGCGAAGTCGTGGATGCGAACTGCTGAGGAGCCCCATAATAGGACGAAACGGCCGTCTAGTGCTTCCAGGTTTTCCATGGTGGTCTAGCTTCAACTGACTCATGATCTAACCATTTAAATTGTTTACTTAATCTGTACATTCGTATTTATGGTTGCATAATAAATATATGAGTCTATAGAAGTATAGAAAAGATTACATCATAAATTGATTCGAGCCTCTTATTATCAAATTAGGTTACGTAATAATCAAAGGGTAAGGAAGGAGTTTAAGGATGAAAGCAATTTATGGGTTAGATTAACAGATATGAAGAAAAACGACAAACATAAAGGTCATAATAATAAAAACTGAATGATAATATCCACATTATATACCATCCCAGTGTCTATTCTATGGGACTTCGACACAACTCTGGTCAAGAACACGTGATTGGCATAACTAGAACAACCGACAACAATCATAATAATAATAAGTGTAGGAAGTTATATAATTTTACTAGTCTGATTAGGCAAACAACCAATCATTATTTCCCTCACTCATAGGCCACTTTCATAAATCTTAAAACTTGCTTCTCTTTAATTTATCTAACAGTGGTTGAGTTCAAACAGATAAAGTAACTTGACAGTATCTCTAATAGTTCGAACATCATGTAATTCCGACAAGGTGTACATGTGCTTTTTGTAGCTCACGCTAAAGTGAACAGTGTGGAATTTAATGGGGTTAAGTTTAAAATCACTAAAAAAAGATCAACATTCAATGAGCGCTATGTACCCATTTATTTTAAGGGAATTTGTACAGGATGAGACTGACGTACGTACAGAAAGATCGTTCATATGGTTAACACTATCATATTTATGGAGGATAGCAGATCATACATGATCAAAGAGAACAGGAATGATGAAAGGACAGCTCCTTTTGATGTGTTCTTGTAGTTCTGTCCTCTAACTCTCGTCAATTAATGATACAGTATAGCGACTATACAACTAGACTGATAATCGTTGTCTCACTCATGATGTGATTGAACTCTGCCGGTCACAACATCACACTCGAACCTCAGGAACTCAAGTCAAAAAGATTTAGAATCATGACAAAGTTTTGAGGGGATTATATTATGTTGTAGATGGTATTTTTCGCGGTATTCTATCAATGTGAGGGTCGTATGTGCACACTACTGCGAAGTCGTAAACCATACTAGAAAAAAAACCTCTATTCATTGCTCCCTAGTTTCCAATTATACTCTCGTTGATATCAACTTATGATGACTGCTTATTACACATGAAGTTATGTACTAAAAGAATCCGCCATCAACTTTAAGGCTTTTCCTAATATTTGTATAAAATATTTTTATAATGAATAACATATAAAGGTTATTAAAATTTTAATCAACAAACGAGAGTTGTGATTGAGATCATGAACCGATTGATGTTAGACCACCATTGAAAACCGGAGTTCTAGTGAGAAGCCGTGACCAGTGGAGCTAATCCGTGTCGGGTAGAGATAGGTATCTACCTCAGTACAAGCGAAGATGGTCGCGTAACTTCGTGGATTGGTTGAGGTTAGACATTAACACCATTGGGTGCTGACCGGATCAGTGGTCCGGTAGGTTAAGCGTTCGCGTGCGAGACTGAAGGCCTTGGGTTCGGATTCCGCGAGAGGGATCGTGGATGCGCATTGCTGACGAGTCTCACAATAGAACGAAACAGCCGTTCAGTGCTTCCAGGTTATCAATAGTGGTCTAACATCAATCGATTCATGATCTCAATCAAAACTTAACAATCTCCACAATGTTTAAACTGATAAAACAAGAGTTAGTTAGTTTTGGTAGAACAGTTATCTAAAACCTAAACTATTTCGATAAATTAACCTTTGAACTTTCTAATTAATCTAAATTACCTTAATTCTTAAATTAATTTATAACTTGGTTAAATAGTATTTTACTGTGTAATTAAATCAACAAAAATTTTAAATACTACACTACTATAGTAACGTTAAATACCACCAGTTCATTGGCATTTATGTTGTTAAAAAATTATGCAGTATTGTCAATTTATTGACTGTAAACGATCTCTCGACTCATTCTTTGCTAAATATCTGCATTGGATTATTTTTAATCGTGAAATGAGAAACAATGATTAGGTAAAGAGTTCTCCTTTCGATGAATTCATTTCCAAAGATGTACAATCGCAAATATATATATATACTTATACTTAATAATTACTATAATAGTGATTATACAATATTATTAAACATAATAACAGTAAGGTAGAATAAACTAAGGTATTAAAACGTTATTTTTATCAAGGGAACTAATAATAGTTTTATAAGTGAATATGGATATTGGTCAGCAGTGGAATCCAGTTTGACGCGCGTTTCGTCCTATTTGGGACTCGTCAGCTGGATGTAACTGCATCTCAAAGTTGATGTTCACTCCTGGACTCGAACGTAGTACCGTTCCCTTCGAACGCCATCGTGTTATCTATTTAGTCACTAAGTTCTGAAAGCCACTTGCTTGTGCAATAGGGTGAATCTAATTCATAAGGTAATACGCATAGTATGCACATATGCCAGTAAGAGACTGATCAACTGCAGTGATAAACATTATTGGGAAGTTTCAAGTAAACAATACCAAGTGAATTTAATAATAGTTTTACTTTTAAGGGCTTGTACATTCATCATGAAGGTAGATAGGGAAATTATAATTGGGAAAGGAAGGTCCGGCATGATAAGTTGTTGAAATTCAGATGAAATGTAAACAGGAAGATCATAGAAACTCTAAACTTCAAATGTTTTAAACACCACTGACATTTTATACGAGCGGAAGTTCTCATTATTCGTTTAAAGTTTATTGTTCTTCAGACTGGCCATGAAATAAACTGCTAGTAATTGACCAAGAGAGGATCCCATTACTATGCCATCCTTTTGTCTATGAATTATGTCGTTGAATGTAAATTGTACGATAAAAGTGCATCGTAATAGTAGTTCCTTCAAATAAATTTTCGGTATTCCAGTACTATTCTCATTATTATTTATGTATTTTCAGATAAAACTGATGGTCTCTCTGAGTGCAACATTAGAAAATGGTGACTTGACATCAAGAGACAGGATAAGTTTGTCATTTACATTCATTTTTTTACGTTTTTAATCAATTTAGTCTTGGTATTATGGTTCCTGATGGTTTTATGCGCTTATAGACATATTCATTAATGATATAATCATTTTTCATTCTCATTAGAATTTTAACCAGTTACTTTTCGATCATTTCTGTTCTTCTCATTGACAATAACTATGGTAACATATTCCGTGGAAAGCTGATGTGTATTAGATAATAACTCAGATAGCACAGGGGATTTTTGTGAGAGCTTCATCTTTTCAATTGAGATGATATTAATAATAGTAATAATAATAATTTTGTTGTGTGAATATAATATGTAATAAGGGTGGTAGATTTTTCGAAACTTGATATAAAAGAGAGAAAGCTTCCTCTATTTTGATATGATGCTTACTATCTACCGAGTGAGAAAGGATATTGCTGTTGACTCCTTTTCCCAACCATTTTGGTATATGTTCACAAACACGTGAGGATAAAGCCCTCTGAGTACGGCCTATGTAACTAGCTCCACAGGAGCAGTTGAATTACTATACACACATGGTGGAATATTCTATGGGGATTTTTAAACTGTAGAGATAAAATTAATGTATACATACATATTTCTGTGTTCACATATGTATTAGCTATTGTAGTTATATTTTTATAATGAGATATTTGTTATTTGGGGATATAATGAACACTTGCCATCTAAAATGTACTGTGCTTAGAACAAGACAATGAAAGAAAAAAAAAACAACCTCTATAAATAATGAACATTGAATTACTGTATCAAATATGATGTATCTTGATTTACTTAATGTTTTGCTTAATAGGAATAAATACCAGATAGAAAACTGAAAGTCAACTTGTAATATTTCTGCGAGATAGTGATAAATATGGTATCGTACTTTTTGTTAGCTCAACTCATTTTTATCATTGTATCAATTCAGGTGATGATTTCTATGTAAAATTGTACCTGCCTAATGTAAATTTCTTTCGGAGACATTAACTTAAGGTTACAGACAACATGAATTTTATTTAAAACGACCAAACCATCCAGCTCAGTGAACAAAACTCCATCAAAATCATCCACCTGAGCTACAAATCTTCTCCACCATCTCATTATTTAAAACAATATTTGACAATCAGTGTATAGATCATTATTTAACATCGGGAATTGTCAGTAAAATGTCTGAACAGTAGCATTCATCTATTGATGTAACCTTAAGGTATATTATTGTACGATAGGTGTGAAGGCGTGCGCAACAATCTGAAACCGAAATAACCGATTACTCAGTAAGTAGTCGATAAGAATAAGTGGTGAGCCAGTTTATCATCAAGATAATTGAATATAAGCAAGATTATGTATTATAAAAGCATGGTTTATGGAGCATTCTATGGACTCCTATTACAGGACAGAGCTTCTTTGGACCTTTAGTCTGAGGTTATATAAATTGGATATGAGACTAGTGGTTCACATTAAGTACCATAATTGTTTTGTACCACACATCACCTTGACAATGAGTAAATGAGTTACTATTCTCATCATTAATTGTAATATTCAGCCATCGGAAATGTTCCTGAAGATGCCACAGGTATTCGGAGTTTGACAACGCTTTAACCAGTAACACCTTCTAATACGAAGCGCACCCACCAAGTAAAATCAAAAGACAGAAGTGAGGAGATCGA
Source organism: Schistosoma spindalis (assembly GCA_946903255.1). Lineage (NCBI taxonomy): Eukaryota > Metazoa > Platyhelminthes > Trematoda > Strigeidida > Schistosomatidae > Schistosoma > Schistosoma spindalis. Next base: position 4,912,481 of record OX336420.1, read on the forward strand.
AGATATGTTTGATAAGCTATCAATATATCGAGGATCGTTTGCACTAATCTGGCTAGCGATTGCGGTAGATGTTGAGCACGGCGTTCCCACACGTGATCTGGTGCGGATGCTTGACCGAGCGCCTTCAGCTAGATGAGTCCACTAAAACTGTAGTCAGCATCCAATGTCGAAAACTTACAGAGCCATTTGATTGTGGGGAATTATTCACCGCTACATTCCATTCCAGCTTGAATATATTATATCTACTAACAGAATCAATAGATGAGTGCTCTTTTTCATGAAAAACGTGAATAGGAGACTGATTTATAGTGTTGCACAAATCACTTTCTCACCCTGAGTAGGATTGACGTTGACTGACCCAATACTTCTAATAATCAATAAAGAATGTTCGGAAACAAAAAATATTTGATTGAAACCACGAACCGATCTAGGTTAGACAACCATTGAGAACCTGGAAGCATTGGACGACCGTTTCGTCTTTGTATAGGAATACTCAGTAGTGATCACTTACGCCTCCGTAAGCGTTAATCGAAAAGAAGACACTTGATCTATTCATGTGAAGTTATAGTTATGAGTTAATTCCCAGTTGAAACATAGATAAAATAATGAACACTGCTTCTTCTAGACGCAGTAATCAGTCATCAAGTTTAGGTCTATGTTATTCTTATCTAGTCCTTAGTTCTAACTAGACTAGATCGACCAAGATGCAATTCACCCAACAGGATAAATAACAAGACAAGTTTGAACTCTGACTGATGTTTAGCAGTTTATGGCAAGTAGGTAGACTTAGTGCTTGTATGAGTTTATCTGCAATCCATATCTGAAAATAAGTATAAACTGGTGCTTCTGAGACTTTAATGATTACTTTAGTGATTAACTATTACCTAAATCCTCAATTAAGATATATTAGATTATTATTCATGAATTAATTATACACTCGTCGTAATTATGCACCTAATGTGCATGGAAATGATCTGCTTTAACTTTTAGGCCAGCTATATCCCAACTAAACAAATATTAAAATTAATCTTATCGTTCTAGTTTGTTTTTCTTTTTTTGGACTATGTACGCTTATGTATTGTTGTGCTAAATACTGTAAACTCGGACAAAAACACTGAAGTTGTCGACATATTTTTCTCCTTGTCTATCATTTTAAAAAGTGGGAGATGAATATATTGAAATCTATGTATCTTCTAAATGATGGATAAAGAGAAAATCAAGACTGTAGTGATGATCTTAACCATTGAAATTACTACAATTTCCACAAAACCCCTTCTGATAATAATCAACATATGCTCACTAGTAACTGGCTTCATGAGGCATACCCTGGAGTTCTAGTGACAAACACTGACCAGAGGATGTAGGTATCATTACCAAGGTTTGATTTGTTTATTGACCAGAGGAGTTCAACCAGGTCTGTTGTGAGATAATAACTCACTGAAGACAATGGTGGATGTGTAGCTCAATTTCGTGGATTAGTTGAAGTTAGACATTAACACTGTTGGATGCCAGCCGGCTCAGTGATCTAGTGGTTAAATGCTCGCGCGCGAAACCAGTAGGTCCTGGGTTCAAATCTCGTGGGGGGCGAGGTCGTGGACGCACACTGTTGGGGAGTCCCGCAATAGAACAAAACGGTCGTCCAGTGTTTCCGAGGTTTTCCATGGTGGTCTAGCTTCAACTGACTCATGATCTTAACCATTGAAATTACTACAATCTCCACAAAACCCCTTCTGATAATTACCATTTAAATGCAGATTATGCTTAAATTTGTTACAATATTGATTAATATTTAGTGTTAAGGTACTCCTTACTGAAACAAAATCTCTAGTGATAAAACCGGTGATTATTATTATTATTAGACGGCAAAATTCAATTATGGTTTTATAATCTAAAGACATAAATGTTTAATATTTAACGAATTCGCTGTATATCTGGATAATCATCTAAGACTATCGATAAATATCAAACTAATATCTTAGCAAATTAACTTCACTGAAGTAGGAAAATGTCAATTGTTAGATTGCAAACTAATGGTTAAGTGATATAGTTTCTTATAATCGATAAAGATCATCTTCAATTGTATATGTGATTAATTTTAATGTAAAACAACTGGGGAATAAATTGTAACAGATATCTGTTATGACACAAATACGTGACTTGTGGTCGACATTCATTTCCCGGCAAATATAAATCGCTAGCACCCCTTTATAAAAATGTTAGGATGTGACTTGAAAATTTAGGTATCTATGATTGGTGTACTTGTTTTGCAAGTGTGTACTCAAGTGAAAATGTACAAAAAATTTGTCTACTTTAATAATTTTGTAATTGGTCGTAAACTCTTGATCATTGCAATCTGATTAGTTGAAATGGAAATAGGATCAAGTGCTTTGATTGGAAGTAAGAAATTGCATTTTTACATTTGAAATGTAATAATAATGAATAATTGTTTTTGTGTAATGGTAGTCTTAAAAACCATTTAGACTTTTCAAGAAGAAAACACCAACTGAAATCGTAGTGTTAGTTAATGTGTATTGAGATAAATGTTTGATATCCGAACAAGTGATTTAATGTCAACCTTCAATTGAAGTTAGAAATAGGTTTACCAAAACATGAACGATAATCCCATTAGACATTAATTTCGATTATTAATCTCTAAGGGATATCTTAATCACTTGACCTTGGCCATGGAAAAGAAGTGAAAAACAGAAATAATGTAAATCAAATTGTGGGTGGCCCTGAAAAGGGCCTTTATTCATTCTCGTTTTAGTTCGAAATGGCGCCGCACATAGGACAATGAACTGCTCGGATGTTCGGTGATGGGTCGTAGGCACAGAAGGTATGAAACATAGCTTCACATCTACAGAAAACCTAACCAACCGTATGATTAGTTTCACAAGGTGGCTGCGCAAGATTACAGATATCGCATAGTTTGTTCTCTTCACCACTTTGGATTTCCCGTTCAGTTAACTCTTCAGAGTTAATACTATATACTTCCTCCTCATGTTCACTGAGCATATCATCCAAATCAACAACTCTTCGTTGCATAAACGGTTGTGTTACGTCAGTCGACTGGCTGGGCATACAAATGCTGTTCTCCATGCAAATCCAACGATGTTGTTGATAGTCTAACTTGAACTAGGAAGCGATGAAGTGAACTGATTTGTTCGTCAGACATTGGCCTGACTATATCTCTAACTTCATTCCTCAGGTTCGGCTGACTCAATTGCACTGGGATATACAGAAGTCTTGATCAGTCAGTCGTTTACCATAAGATTAGTAAACAAAATTCTTTACGTGGAATGCTGCGGTACCAGATATCAGCAGCAGTTTAACAGCTTCGAGCTCACCTTCCATTAACCTACGCACCCATGAATTACCTTCGTACCTCAGAGAACTGCACTCGTGATTGTGACGCACATTCCCACGTACGACAGTCCAGATGCCGTCTACAATCTTACAAAATATGAAAGCCGAACATTAGGTGTTCATGGAAGCGCTTCGTGAAACAAATTATAATAACATTAACCAAATTATCTCCTCCGTCTAATACGCTGTGACGAACCGTTAGATCTTGTACGCACGTTCCTCCAACACACAAATTTTATGTAAGAATTTTGATATCGACTAATATGCGAATCTCGCACAACATAATGACTGTAACTCGACCTTTCATAATTGATGATAGCCGTCTTCAACGCCTCAACCGATGGAAACGCAACCAGAAACAAGGTTGTTAAAAACACTTCATCCGGTTCCGTTACGTGACAAACAACAGCATTTGTACTTGGAACGTTACTGTCCTCCATAATGACGATTAAAATGTACATCGTCTACATGTAATCTTTTAATCTTTTAATAGTGGAATAAGAAGATGAAGATTATCAGAATTATGTGATGATGTATTAGCACAATACATTTCGAATAATCTCATTACACATTATATACTTGCAAAGAACATTCATGTGTAAAAATAAAAGGTCAACTAAACTAGAAATGTAGGGTAAGAGGAGACAAGGTTAATAAAGAAAATAATATGAAAAACAATTTGAAACCTTATCACACTGGATTATCGGCTAATAGTACCAGAATAGGTTCAAGGTGAGAACAAACCGTTTTTGAATACAGAAAGCATGTTTGAATTTTCGTATGACTAAGGCTTCAATAAACCTTAGTTTACGCCCTTTACAAAACCACAAAAGCTGAGTTAAGATCAATCTTATGGCCTGTTTCAATTATGTATTTGATAATATAGAATGATGGATGTTTATCACCTACCTATATTGGGTCATTCCACTATATTTGTTTCTACAACCATTTAGGTACATGTTCACACACCCTCTAATTTTGAGATCACGATTACTCTTCCCAATGTACCTGTGGTCACACACACACACATTTAAATTGGTAAACACAATGGGATGTGACGCAGTCGTTTTCTCGTCCTTTAAGTGTTCGATGCAGCATTAACCTTGTTGTTTCCTTTGCTGCACAATATGTCGTTCTCATGACTGATTTAAGCATTTGTTTCAATGAAAGGCTATTTAACTCACTTCTAAATGCTAAGTTGATGTGGATAGGCCATTTGTTCTGTCAAGGCTATAGTGGGTCTCACTACACAATGACATTTACATCTATTTATGGATTTTAGAGGATAGCCATTTTCCATCAATGTTTTGTTTAACAACCTAACATCGTAGTCAATAGCATCTTTTGTGCAAATACGATCAGGTCTGTTAACTAGGTCGTTTATCGAACCCCGTTTGTATTGCACTGGGCAGTAACTATAATAACCAAGGTATACACCTATCCAAATTGGTTTCCTAAAAATCGATCGTTTAAATTGAACCGTCTTCTCGCCCACTTATAAATATATCCAAGAAAGGGAGCTGATCGTTCTTCTCCTCTTCGCATGATACATTCATGTGATTTTTGGACGGTGTTAAGCTTATTCAACAAACTACTCATATCGTCCTCTCTTTCGCAGATAATTAAGATGTCATCCAACAATCTCCTATGAAGAAACGTGTTTTCAACTAGGCTTTCAGTTACATTCTCAACATGTATCATCGACACATCTGCTAATAATGGTCCAATCGAATTAAGCATAACAACCCTATCGATCTGGCAAAAGTATTCATGTTCAAATGTGAACTGGACTTTGCCAGTACATAATGGTGGTAAAGCTTTAAGGGTTTCCAAATGAACAGGTAGGCAATTTAAGGTTGTTCAAAGATATTTAGTCACATAATATATCAATGGTGATTAACAAAGGTACATTTATGAACAAGGAATTCACATCAAATGAACACATTGTCTTTCCTTTAATATTAATATCATTTAAATGACCGACCGATTCAAATGGATGCCTCAGAGAATACTTAAATAAACATCTTGGGATAGGATCCAGAATGTCCGAAATGAACTGAGTTGATGTACCACGTAGTTCTGATGATCTTCGTCAACTTATTGCACTATTCTAGTCTTCTTATTCTTGCTATCACTGACATATATCCCCAACCAGTTACTCAAGTGTAAACTTGAGCACTCTTGTTACATGTGTGAACGCTAGTATGTATGTGTCTGAATAACTTACTTGTAACTCTTTCATACGTATAAATATTTCATCACTAATTGCCCACGGTGTAGACACATCAGCTTTCTCAGCTTCTTGCTTGTCTGTCTGGGTAAGTGCTTGTCTGCTATCAATTTATCCAATGAGGTTCTAATTTATGATCTTGGTTCATTCCTCATTTGATCATCATTATGGAGTCCTATTAATTCCACCAAAGACACTCCATTTTCGTGTTTTATCTATGACGTGAGTAGAGTACTATAGAAGCTATGATGAATAACGGCAGCTATCTTTGGGGACATTATTTAACTGAATCCTAAGTTTGTACATTTAGTTTAGTCTCTAGGTTATTTTTTCAACCATAAGTTCTCATCTGATGATTCAGTGCTATATCCTTTTTGATTTTAAACCTATAATTCAAATGTAACCCTCTGTGGGCATGTTGGTCATCAACCTACTCGTATTTCATTTTAAATTAATTTGAATCAGGTATAGATCTAGTAGTGTAATAATTTACTAGTTTTCTTTTCCTCTCGCTTGTCAACAAACCAACTGGTAACAGTTTTTATCTCTCTGCCTATTGCCCTTAGACTCAGTTTGAACCCACGCACTTTTAGTCTCAATGTTGAACAAGTGAGCCTATCGTGTCAAGGCATGAACCTAAGTCAAAACGAGTTATCTTCTATGTCTCATTGTGTGGACAGACTAATGATATAACAATCCGACTGATGTCATATTAGATATCATCTAAATGACGAAAAATAATTTTAATATGATCATTGTTAATGGTAGGACCACTCTTATAACAACACCCCGTAAAAAGAAATCTGTTTAAAGTAGCCCTAACCTTATATACTACTTTAAACCATTTAATATTTCCTATGGAATTTGAAGGGTTTCGACAACATGTGGAGAAGGACAAGTTCCTTAGAAAGTTGTTGCACTAACGCTACTTCTGACAGTCAGAAGAGCAATGTAAATTAATTAATTATTTACGCATATTATCCTTCATGAAGGAGCGTGGGCCGCCCACCAGCATTCTTCATCGAACTCTCTAGTGATTTTCCAGTTGCTATTCACCCTTCTGACATCTGCTTCCAATTTTCCACACAGCGTGTTCCTCCTGAATAAAATGTGGAGCATGTTTGCGGATAATTCTATGTCCGACTGGAACGCTTCAGCTGGTATGTTCCCCGGTCCTTCTGCTTTCCCACACTTCACTTGTCTGATGGCCATCGTGATTTCTTCGATTGTTGGTGTAGTGACATCTATAGGAATGTGTGTGTGTGCTGCTTCGATGTCCAGTGGGTTCAGTGTAGCTGGTCTATTCAAGAGTTCTTCATTATGCTCTACTCACCTGTTCGATCGTTCTTTAATCTCAGTGATCGGATTGCCTTATTTATCTTTGACTGGTCACTGTGGTTTACTATATTTACCTGCTAGTTTTTTCGTTATATCATATAGTTGTCTTATATTTTCTTCTCTTATAGATTTTCCGCAGCAACTGCTAGGTCTTCTAATGATCCTCTTGATTCACCTGTTCGTGTCTGACTATTTGATCTGTTCTTTGGCTTTATATAGTAATTAGAACTATTCGAGCCAATGTACTAACTAAGAATTCGCGAAACTGTGTAATTTAGGGCTTGTAGAACAAGACGAGCACAAATAAACGAATTATATTTGGAATTCGCGATACTGGTGAACGGGACACACATTGCCGAAACCATGAGACTGAATCGTTGGACAAGCCGTAACTCGGAATCCTCAATAGGAAAGGAAAATAGGTAGACCAAAGAACAAATGGAGCTTTGAATCAGAGGCAGACATCGATATCACTAATAGAAGTTAGTAACAACTAGAAAGTAGTACCATGCACATATTTGATTGAAGATCCCTCATTAATTGGCTTTGGTCATATAAGTAAATAATTCACCTATCTGTTAACTGATCATAACTGAACAGAGAAAAATTTCCGGAATAGATAACACATCAAAATCGGTTTTTTCTTCAAGTTATTCATTTACATTGGCAATGTTCAAAGTTCAGGTAACCTTTTGATTGTATTCAATTTATCCATTCGTTTATATTTCATTAGAATTTACATTATCTATATATGTATAAATACACCAAACTGATTGGTACCTTTCAATAGAAAAATTCCATTAGAATAAGGCATGTAATCATAGAAGGATAATATGAATTCATTTATTTCGTGATTCCTCTTCTGTAATTCACCATCACAATTAGAGAATGGCTTTTACATTGGTTATATACATGTCATATATACCAGTTATAGATTTGAGACAATCCTGTAAAATCATTTCAAATGTTTAATACTTTCAGAATACATAATTGAATATCTTCGGAAAAGAAATTGACATGAACGTAAAAGAAAGAGCTTATTATTATTGAATATTGAAAGAAAATATTTACTTTGAAGAAGTGGTTCACATTAAATCATAACACGTCAGAAATACAACTTTACTACTCATTAAGATTTAACAATAAACTTATTTATTATTAATCTATATTTCAAACTTCAGTCGTTTTGCTACAATCATCGTTACAGTCATTTAATTCCAACTATTTTAGGATTGAGACAACAAAGCATGATCGTTTTCGAGGAGCTAAGTTATTCACCATGGTTCATTCGAATTAACATCTGGAACTTTGTGCATAATCCAGTTGAGTGACTTGTCTTAATGTTACGTCTACGTAAGGCATTAGTAGATTAAGGGTCATAAAATGTTAAATTATTTAGTAAATTATCAGAGATCCTACTACGCTTCCCGACTTTTTCGTGTCATACATTTACAAATCCTTTATTTGGTTTGTAAATTTCTTTAAATAAATTAACTAAAATAAATTTGCTGTTTGTTTCACAACATCAACACTACGGTTTCTACAGTAATTACTTTAGGTGCAAAAACGTTCAAACACACTTCTGAATCCAACCAATAATAATCATGCACTCAGCAACTAGCGTTATGGTAACCGTATTTATTGTTATGACAACAAAATACTCATTCAGAGTATTTAAACAGTTGAGAAATTGATCACTTTTAATTTAAAGTCGTTCCCAGTTTTGATAGCTTTGTCTGAAACCAGATTAATCAAAAATGGTAAGTTGCTTTATTGCCATCTTCTGTCTTATTAACCTATGTAAACTAACAACGTGTTTCACAATAAACGTGTTTTTTAACCTCACACTACATTAGCGTGAATGTATTTCAATACACGTTGGTCAAGCCGGTGTACAAATTGGTAATGCTTGTTGGGAGTTATATTGTCTTGAGCATGGTATTCAACCTGATGGTCAGATGCCCTCGGACAAAACAATTGGAGGCGGTGATGACTCATTCAATACATTCTTTAGTGAAACAGGAGCTGGTAAACATGTTCCACGTGCAGTTTTTGTGGATTTGGAACCAACAGTTGTAGGTAAGTAATTGTATGATAATTTGATACACTATAGCCTAAAAATAAAAGCCTCTCCTTATAGGTTAACATTAACATAAACCGTTCAATATGATTTCCTATACCGTTGATTATCTTGACATTTTGTGGACACACAATGTACAATCACATAGTTTATTTTTTATTTTATTCCCGTTCAGCTTTTCCTTTATAATAACTTCACATCTATCTACCTTCTTTACGCAATAAAATAATACGGAAGTTGACCATTTCTAACCTTACTTAAACTTGTTCTATGATTGGTTGTTGCAGTTTACTGTAACTAACCTAGAAAGTAAGGGATTTACTGCTCCTTAATGTGATCAATTTTAGTTTGAATACGACGTGCTCTTATCCTAGTTATGGTATTTTCGTTATTCTGGTTGTTAGATTTTAATCTATGTCAACTCTTGTTTATCAATTAACTAATCGGATGTACCACAGCCAATATATTGCTTTTAGGTTATACTTAGATTGTAGTAGAATGATTCTGTTTTCCATCTACATTAATCCAGTTACGAGTGAAATTACTCAACGGATACATTTATTGCTTCTGTTGCAAAAAATATTTAAATAGTTAACTAGTTGTCTATGCATATTTAGTTTTAACAAATTAGTACATTTTGTATATATGGACAAGCAAGTTTTCATGTTATTATTGTAGAAAATGTTATCAAATTATGTACTAAGTATGTCTAGGCGAGGACTATTTCTTTTCACCAGAATGTATAAAAAGAAACGAATTATCTCAGGCTGTTACAACGTTCGAACCTAATTTTAAAACAATGAGATTGACCATTAGAGCTCACTGAGCAAATGACTGACAACAAGTTTTGAGCATTGCAAAAGGGATAAAAAAATGTTCATGAGCGCTGGAGTGGATGTGAAAATTAAATTTATACCGCTGTTGTTTTAAAGTTGTTCTAAAAATATAAATTCTCCCATAGCCTATTGTTAATAATAATAATAATAATAATAATAATAATAATAATAATAATAATAATAATAATAATTGAAAATTGGAATTGCTTCTATATTTTCTAGATGAAGTTCGTACGGGTACATATAGACAACTATTTCATCCGGAACAACTGATAACAGGGAAGGAAGACGCAGCTAACAATTACGCTAGAGGCCATTATACAATTGGCAAAGAAATTGTTGATCTGGTACTCGATCGTATTCGTAAATTAGCGGATCAATGCACTGGCCTACAAGGTTTCTTACTTTTTCATTCATTCGGTGGTGGTACTGGCTCTGGTTTTACATCTTTACTGATGGAACGTTTAAGTGTGGATTATGGGAAAAAATCTAAGCTAGAATTTGCAATCTATCCAGCTCCTCAGATTTCCACTGCTGTTGTAGAACCTTATAACTCAATCTTGACTACTCACACCACATTGGAGCATTCTGATTGTGCTTTTATGGTGGATAATGAAGCTATTTACGATATATGCAGGTAGATTTATAGTTTAGTTATTTGGTTACTTTGTTTGAAGACCACCATTTTAGTAAAATGTTAAATTTTTCTTATTACCGCTACATTTTAGACGTAATTTGGACATCGAACGACCAACTTATACCAATCTGAACCGTCTAATCGGACAAATTGTCAGTTCAATAACAGCATCACTTCGATTCGATGGGGCACTGAACGTTGACTTGACAGAATTTCAAACTAATCTGGTACCGTATCCTCGTATTCATTTTCCTTTAGCTACCTATGCACCAGTTATTTCTGCTGAGAAGGCATATCATGAACAGTTAAGCGTGGCAGAGATTACTAATGCTTGTTTTGAACCCGCTAACCAAATGGTGAAATGTGATCCACGTCATGGAAAGTATATGGCGTGCTGTATGTTATATCGTGGAGATGTTGTACCTAAAGATGTCAATGCTGCTATAGCTACAATAAAGACTAAGAGAACAATTCAATTTGTAGACTGGTGTCCAACTGGATTCAAAGTTGGTATTAACTATCAACCACCAACTGTTGTACCAGGTGGTGACTTAGCCAAAGTACAAAGAGCTGTTTGCATGTTAAGCAACACTACAGCTATTGCAGAAGCTTGGGCACGTCTAGATCATAAATTTGACTTGATGTATGCTAAAAGAGCATTTGTACATTGGTATGTTGGTGAAGGTATGGAAGAAGGTGAATTTTCGGAAGCTCGTGAAGATTTAGCAGCTTTAGAAAAAGATTATGAAGAAGTCGGTGTTGACAGTGTCGATGCTGAAGGTGAAAATGAAGAAGGTGAAGAATATTAGTTCTTTTTTTGAAAATGAATTCTCTGAAATCATAAATTAAAAGTATCTAAATAAATAAACAGTAGGTCATATTATACTACTTGTACTTTACTCCTCAAAAAGTGATTGTGTATAAAAATTAACAAAAAAAACTTTAGTTATTGACCGATTGTAATACAAAATGATGATTTAAATCAGCCCTTTAAAGCTAACTAATGGTTAAGCTTGTAAAGAATAATTTTAATAGTGTAAAGTTCTTGAATCCAGAAGACAATGTAGTCGTCCGTCTTAGCTTTCTTTTCCAGATAACATGATATTTGCCAGATAGATACAATTTCGAATTCGCCCAGATTCTAATCTATACGTTTATAGTGAGTACGATATCTCTAATTTATAGAAATAAAATCTTATAGTAAACATTTTCGATCTCGAGTAATTCAAAATAAATGTTTATTACCTGTTAAACAAAGGATACTAACTTATCGTATACCATAAGACAGTAAAAGTGAATACAGATCAATCAGATTCAAATCAGTTCTATACTTCTTCCGGTCTAATAACCAGATAGAAACTAAAATGTCACTAGTTACAATTATTTAGTGTTAGTTTATTCGCTTAAATCACTTATGAAGTAACATTAATGTTGGAACGTTTACCAGATAGTTGAAGTTTTAATATGTAAATATTGAAGTACCAATAAATGTTGAGTTATTATGAGTAAAATAAATCGAAGAAATACATTTAGTTTAGTTGAGAAGATTTATATGCAAGTTTCTATTTCAATTTTATCACTCCCATGATATTCTCTTTATAGATGTTAATAACATCCAGATATAAAGAAACAGAAATTTTGAACCTTAATTATTATGTTAAGATCGAATCAGGTTATCTTCCTTTACTTATAATATATTTGTCTAACTCTACTAGTAAAAAGGCTAATTTTACAATTGAATCACAATATCATTGATTATAATGTAAAATATAAAACTTAAAACTTTTTGATTCTACAACAAGAGATACCCTAGTCGAAATTACACTATTTCTTATCATACCAGTTTGATAGGTTTTTAGCTGATTGTAAGTTAATTAAAGCTAGACCACCATGGAAAACCTGAAAGTACTGGACGGTCGTTTCATTTTATCGTGGTCCTCCTCAGAAGTGTGCATCCACGATCCTACCTCACAAGATTCGAACCCACGACCTATCAGTCTCGAGAGCGAACGCCTAACCTCTAGACCACTGAGCCGGCTGGCATCCAACAGTGTTAATGTCTAACTTCAACCAATCGACGAAATTGAGCCACCATCCATCATTGTCTCTCGTGAGTTACTATCTCACAACAGACCCGGTTGGACTCCACTGGTTACTATTTCTCACTAAAACTCTAGAAAATACCTCTTGAAGCGTGTCACTAGTGAGCATATGTTGATTAATATCATAAGTGGTTTTTGTGGATATTATATTGATTTCAATAGTTGAGATCATGAATCAATTAAAACTAGATCACCATGGAAAACCTGAAAGCACTGGACGGCCGTTTCATCCTATTGTGTGATTCTTCAGTATTGCGTATCCACGATCCTGCCTCACAAGATTTGAACCCACGATCTATCAGTCTCGCGCGCTATGTCAAAACAATTTTACAAACAGAATAAGAATCCCCCCTCCCAAAAAAATTATCAATAAGAATCTATTGCCAAAATCGTTTGATGCATTATTTATTCATTGAAAAGCAAAACAAAAAAAAGAATTCGGATTCTTTAAGTAGCATAAAAATAAGAGAATAAGAACTACAGTGATATAAATATAATCATAAGCGCTGTATAGAATAAATTATCTTACACAGAAACTGGATGTATAATAAACAATTCCACTCTAACATGGTGAATCAACCATAGATAAACAAAATTGTTGTTTTAATGAAATCATATAATAGTTACAAGTGTACAGTACAGTACAGTACAGTACAGTACAGTACAGTACAGTACAGTACAGTACAGTACAGTACAGTACAGTACAGTACAGTACAGTACAGTACAGTACAGTACAGTACAGTACAGTACAGTACAGTACAGTACAGTACAGTACAGTACAGTACAGTACAGTACAGTACAGTACAGTACAGTACAGTACAGTACAGTACAGTACAGTACAGTACAGTACAGTACAGTACAGTACAGTACAGTACAGTACAGTACAGTACAGTGTACAAGCAAACAAAAAATACAAATGGGTGAAATTAATGAAAATAAAAGAAGTGGATAATTAACTTATTATTATTATTATTATTATTATTATTATTATTACTATTGAAAATTAATTAATTATTACCTCAGTTGTTCTAATGTAATCGATACAACAACCATTGGAACGTTTACCAGATAGTTGAAGTTTTAATATGTAAATATTGAAGTACCAATAAATGTATCATTCCAATATAGAGTTAAAAATCAATTTCTAGAGGAAAAGTATAATAAAATTAAGATGCTTATCTTATAAATCATAAAACATTTTATAAGAACAATTATTTAATTGACTGTATAGAAGATTGAAGAATTTTCATAGTTGAATATCGAACTGATCCTAGACAAACCAATATTGGAAACTTAAAAGCACTGGATAGTTGTTTAGTCCTAATATGTGACCATACATAGTCCACACCCAGGTATCGAACGCTGGACACTAGTTGTTGTAAGACATCGTCTAACCAATTGACCAATGTTTAACTCCCGTATTCTGGCAGTAATCGTTTTTTTAACTAGTGACTAACTTCTATATTTCACAGCGCATGGAGCCCCTCTCGAACTACTGCCGGTCCCAAGCCCGGATAAAGAAGGAGGGTTGGGCATAGGGTTAACGACCCCATCCCGTAGAAAACTAACTCGCTAAAAAAAACGCTAATCATAAAAAATTATTCAAACCAATTAAACTCTGCCCAGGGAATCAGAAGGACTTCATTTTGAAGAGTTATGATGCCTCATGGTAAAAGTCGAGCTCCTTCGGAAGCCACGAGGCTGACAACCAGAACGATTATTAATTTAGGTATATGGAATGTTTGTACAATGTGGGAGACTGGGAGAGTCTTTCGAATTGCTGCAGAAATGAGGAGAAACAACCTGGAGGTGCTTGGGATCGTTGAAAAACATTGGACGCAAGTTGGACAACAACGACTAGCTTCAGGGGAACTTCTGTTATACTCTGGTCATAAAGCAGAAAATGCACCACATACACAAGGAGTCACATTGATGCTGTCCAAACAAGCACAAAATGCACTTATAGGATGGGAGTCTCATGGACCAAGGATCATCAAAGCCTCCTTCAAAACAAAGAAAGAGGGCATTTCAATGAACGTCACCCAATGCTATGTGCCTACCAACGACTACAATGAAGACGCTAAAGATCAACTCTACGATAGGCTGCAGTCAATCGTCGAGAAGTGCCCAACAAAGGACCTGACCATTCTGATGGGAGATTTAAATGCCAAGGTTGGAATGGACAACACCAGATATGAAGAGATCATGGGACGACATGGACTGGGAGAAAGGAACGAAAATGGTGAGAGATTTGCAAACCTATGTGCCTTCAATAAACTGGTCATAGGCGGGACTATATTTCCACATAAACGCATACACAAAACCACATGGACTTCAACGGATCCCACTACACAGAACCAAATCGACCATATCTGCATCAACAAAACGTTCAGGAGGACGATGGAGGACGTGAGAACCAGGAGAGGAGCTGACATAGCATCAGATCATCACTTGCAGGTCGCCAAGATGAAATTGAAACTCAAGAAGCACTGGACAACCGGGTGGACAATATCACAAAAGTTTAATACGGCTCTTCTTTGGGATACTGACAAACTCAACAAATTCAAGATAGTCCTCAGCAATAGATTCCAGGCCTTTCATGATCTACTTGATGGAGAGGGAACTACTATGGAGAGCAACTGGAAAGAGATAAAAGTGGCAATCACTTCAACATGTCATGAGGTTCTGGACCACAAGAAGCACCACCACTATTGATACACTGGATTAGGTTCAAGAAAGGAGGAACAAGAAGGCGGTAATCAATACCAGCCGAACAAGAGCAGAGAAAGCCAAGGCACAAGCTGAATACACAGAAGCAAACAGGCAGGTGAAGAGGGGCATCAGAACTGACAGACGTAAATATGTGGAGGATTTAGCAATGACGGCGGAAAATGCTGCAAGCGAAGGAAACACATATTAAAGAAAGCACCCAACTGTGTCACAAGGCAAGCCCTCACATGAAATCCTCAAGGCCAAGAAAAAAGAGGAAGACCAAAGAACATATTACGACGAGAAATGGAGACAGACATGAGAAGAATAAACAACAATTGGATAGAACTAGAAGGGAAGGTTCAGGACAGAGTGGGTTTGAGAATGCTAGTCAGTGGCCTATGCTCGATTGCGAGAAACAGGCGTTAGTTAGTAAGTAAGTAAGTAACTTCTGGATTTCATTTCGTGAGTTCTATTGGGAAGCTGTAACTAATGAAGTTCAAACCACTGCAAGCAACTGATGAGGGTTATGCAATATAGTGAATTTGTTGATCCTGGCCTAGTGATGATATCTTACTGAAAATCTTGAGTTCGGTCCTCGGACTCGGCGTTGTTTTTGAGGCCTACTGAGGAATCCCATCCTAGGATTAAACAGTTGACCAATGGCAAAAGCTAAAATTATTTCATAACCTAACTATAAAAATCATATTAATTCTTTAAGCACTCATTATATATACAGCA
The DNA here is from genome assembly GCA_946903255.1 of Schistosoma spindalis. Taxonomy (NCBI): domain Eukaryota; kingdom Metazoa; phylum Platyhelminthes; class Trematoda; order Strigeidida; family Schistosomatidae; genus Schistosoma; species Schistosoma spindalis. Next base: position 4,928,520 of record OX336420.1, read on the forward strand.
TATAAAGAAAGATCTATGATATTTAAATAAGAGGAATTTCATCAAGATATTGAGCGAACTACAGAAACGTCACACTAATTTCAGTGCAAAATAAAGTGTTCAACAGAGTGTTGTTGGACCAATTGAAAAGTTCAATAGACATCCATCCTTGCGATTAATAAGCTGGCTTTCGCGAGGATCCGTCATATTACCTAAGAATTTGAGACGATGCGGACCATTGTTGAACAATCAGTTTACTGAAACTCATTAATTTCCCTGATCATGACAAAACAGTCAATGACATGGATAGGAAACTTTGTATAATCGTCTTTGGAGCGCCTGGGAATATTTCCATATCATATGGAATTCTTACGACGGATTACAGTACACAGTAGTGTGTGGTGAGCTACTCACAGATGTATTTCAGATGAAAACCTGTATCAGGCAAGGATGTGTACTGCAGACCCGTTGGTCGGATATCATCAACAACAACTAATTGTGGAAAAGAACAAATCTTCCAACTGAAGGGAAAGTCTGGAAGATTAGGATATACAATGCGGAAATCGTCAAACCGTATTATGAAACAAACCCTAACATGGAGGGCTGAAGGCAAGAGGGAAAGAGGATGACCAAAGAACAAATTGGATACAGACATCTAAATAACTAATAGGACTTAAAAACAGAGGAGATCCCGGGAATTACTGGATGGTGCCCTACGCCCTATCACGATTAACAGGCATAAGGAAGTAAAGTCAGTTTGTAACATAAATTTACTCATTGACTGCAGCGTGATCCAGATTATGTTGTATATGGTGTTTTTGGATGTGCACTTCAAGTTGGTTGGACAATAAGACCTTTTATTTTATTGTAAATTGCATAATTCAATTCATCTTTTAAGCTATCATCAAATTTAGATAAGTATTAATAAATTAATTATTCTCAACATATATACGGTAATTTGAATAGTTAAGATCATGAATCAATTGAAGCTAGATCACCATAGAAAACATAGAAGCACTGGACGGACGTTTCGTCCTATTATGGGCTTCCTCAGCAGTGCGCACACACGATCCCGCCTCGCGAGATTCGAGCTCAGGATCTATCAGTCTCACGCACGAGCGCTTAACCACTAGACGACTGAGCCGACTAGCATTCAACGGTGTTAATGTCTAACTTCAACCAATTCACTTTAACTATTGTTTTTGACATTATTATGTTCTAATTTTCGTTAAATAATTGTTTTATTTTTAATAAATCAAATCTTAACAGTGGTATTGAAAAGTTGGTCGATTTACTTGTTGTATAATAACAGTTTGGAAGTCACTCTAACGTTTGAATTATATTTTATGAACATAATCATGGCTATAAGACACTATGCGCTTCCTTTTATTTAATATCAAAATAATTATCGGACAGCTAACTAAGACTCATGAACAGCAAACACGAGAGAATCAAGCTGGCTTCAGACTTGGTCGTGGATGCATCGACCATAGATTCACCATTCGTCAGGTTCTAGAACACAGGCATACTTATCGGCGTCTGGTGGTCTTTCTTGACTTAAAAGTAGCATTAGACTCTGTAGAGAGAGAGGTTCTGTGGCAGTGTCTGTCATTGAAAGGCGTACCTCAGAAGTACATTAACCTTGTGAGGGCTCTTTACTCGAACACTACTAGTCGAGTAAGAGCATATGGCGAACTGTTATCTGCTTTTGCAACATCAAGTAGCGTCTGTGAAGGCTGTCCACTTTCTCCATTTTTGTTAGATTTCATCATAGATCTACTGATGGAAATAACGCTTTCGTCGACTGAATTATTGGGCATTCATCATTTACGGCCGCGAAACATGGACATTAAGAATCTGCCCACAGATGCCTTAGAAATATTGTTGGCATCTGCTAAGATCACCGGGTAAGTAATAGTGAGGTTAGACGCAAGGTATTTAGGGATGATGGTAAATCAGTTGATGTGGTTTTGAATCTTCATCGACTGAGATGGTTGGGCCACGTGTTGCGTATGCCTGAACTCCCATTACCACGACACGCAACGCTAACCGGTGTTGGGGATGATTGGAAGAAAGTTAGGGGCGGCCAAACCCGAACGTGGTATCAATGCTTGAAGTCACTAGCTTCTGGTCTGAGCCATGTTGTTAGATGCAGACTACTTGGTTGGGGTCCACGTAACTATCGTAACCAATGGTTAGCTCAGAATCGATCACAATAGCTTCGGTGTATACATTCTTTGTTTTCCCTTAAACTGGGAGATTAAAGTCGCTTTAAATCTTTATTTCTACGAACTAATTCTTTCTTCCTGCACTATCTCCTTATATATAACCTTTCTTTTATATATTACCACCATTGAATTAACTACTTCTATGAATCCGGTGTTCATCTTGTTCTGCTAATGTGGTATGGCAACTTGGATCGATGCATATATGTACCTGGTCCTACGTTGCAGCTGACTAACTGACTTATAATTCTAACTCCTAAGCTAGAATATTTATTGAAATCTAAAAGTGATAATCTTAGAGTTTAAGAAATGTTAACTACTTCTTTCCGTCCTTTGTATCTCAACCCATTCTGTTTTTTTTTGTGTTGGCTCTTCAGAATGATCCTGTATGATCTGAAAATAATGAAGTTAATGAACCAGATCTTATTTAACTTTACATATGTTCTGTTGACTTCAGATAGATATATCATACACAATCATTTCATAGATAGAAGATCAGCTATTTGTGTGAATAAGAGTGACAGTAATAATAAAGTTAGTGAATAATGTGTAAATCGATGTTTATGTAAATTATAGATCATCTTTTAGATTCAACATGATAGAAACTCATAGGGAAACACATAAAAATATCAGGATCATTATTGTTTTAATAATTAAATTCATGAGTCTGATATAAGCTAGACCACCATTGAAAACCTGGAAGTTACTGATAAAAGCGCATAGAAAATTTTTAAAAAACAACAACAACAACAACAACATCTGATTGTATGAGAATAACATGTTTTATAAACAGAATTTCCAACAACAACAACAACAACAACAACAACAACAACAACAACAGCAACAGCAACAACAACAACAACAACAACAACAAATAGGCTACATAGGGGTGTGATAAAAATTGTTGTTATCAATTTTTATATGATATCTTAAAAATGATCTTGATGGACATAGTCAATTCTATTATCACCTAGCTACTTTAACTTTTTTTTAATGATAATATAAAGATATCTTCTAAAATTATTTATCGATAACTAACCTTTAGTTATGTTATTTTTCCTGTTTTTATCAATTCCTTTGACATCTTTCACGCATTTAATTATCATTGTTGTTGTTGTTGTTGTTGTTGTTGTTGTTGTTCAACAGTGATCTTCTTTCCTAGATATTTTAAGAGTATTATATTTATTGTTTGCATCATAATTGGCTAGAATTCCAAGAATCGATTGATTATTCGATAATATAGAAGTAGTTTGATTTATATTAAATTTTGAATATGGTGGTACTGATAAAAATCTAGGTGTGAAATTTCTCAAATTTATTTTTTGATGAATTTCACTATTATTTTTATTAGTTGCTAATGTTGTATTCATTGAATTTTCATATGGATGTATATTATCATGGTTGAGTTTGGATAAACTATTCATCTTACTGTAGTATATAGGTTAGTTTACAAAAAAAAAAAAACGTGAAAAGTGTAAAATGAACAATGACATGAAATTTAAGTAAAATGTTTAATAATCATAAAAAAATAAAACAATTAATTATGTTGGATGCACACTACTGAATAGTAGTACAATAGGATGAAATGTCTATCCAGTGTTTCCTTTCAGATTTTCTATGATATTCTAGCTTCAATTGAATCATGAATTCAACTACAAAATTACTAAAATCACCACAAAAACCCTCCTTCTGAGAAATAATCACAGTTCATTATATATTCTGTTATATTGAAATAGTTGTTAGAATTTAACTAGCAAAAGACAGTTTCAGGTTAGATGGTGGTTGGAGATAGTCGACAGGAAACCCTGAACACGGATTTCATGCTACTTGACTTTCGTCAGCAAGATGTACCTGTAATCTTTGAGGGAACTGGTACTCTCTGGTCAATAGCATTCGATCTGCACTAATAATAAGGACTAGACACACATAACATTGGTCATCACCCAGTAATCAATCACTTGTGAATACAGTTTCAGGTCACCGAAAATGTCAAGCTCATAGACTTAATTTCAATAAAGTATTTGTAGTGAAAATGTAATGATATATAAAAAAATTTGTCTCTATTTGTTTTGATATTAGTTCAAAATGAAACTATTGTACATGAAGTCAACATTCTAGGTTATATATTTTTTACCTCATTGTAACGGATTCGAAATACGTGAGGAATAGTAAGGACTGAGACATTTTAGCACATATTGGTTACACATTCAGAAATAAGAAATAAATTAAAAACTAGAATATTTAGAGATGTACAGAGAAGTATAGGTTGCAATGTTATACGATGTGTGAATAGTCAATGGATCACAATTAGATTTCGGATAGAGCTAAGAGAGATGAGAAAAATTCAATCGATATGTTCAAATATCGAACAGCTTGCTCAACAGACGCTGCACATTAAATCATAGCTACATTGAAAACCTGTTTTTCATATCTAGATCAAATTCCAGTTGTTAATCAAATTAAACATCAACATAACAATCACACACCCTTACTAAATCCAATTTCCTTGAAATCAGTTATCAAACTCTTGATATGTTGGGAATCCAACAAACACAAACATCCCTTTTAATAGATTTTATCCAAGCTGCTTGTAATAGATGTACGAGGTAACATGACTAGAGTAATAACAATAATAAATTGTTACCAAATTCGAAAAATAACAGATTTACTGAGAGTAGACTATTCATTATATATTTGGAAAAGTACGTTTTTGATTGGTCATAAGATAAAGGGTAAGAAGGTAAATCAAACCTATTTCACACCATTAAAACTATTATTCCCCGTTTCAATGATCTCTTTTATTAATATGCATTCTTTGATTGTCGTGTATCAGTTCTTACAAGATTCCAGACATACTTTAAGGATTAATATGTAAATCTATGGATTTGCACCTATCAACTCTAATAATATACATTGTTGTGATTACAATGGATAAGAGTAGAATAGTCCAAAATTATATGCCGCAGTAAGAAAAACTGTTTCAAAATAAAATAGCCTACCGTATCAATACATTTAATATTAACATTTACAGTCAGTGAGATTGTATTTTTTTTTCCAGCCATTTGTTCGTTAAACATCATAAATAGTCCTTAATTTAAGTGCTTTCAGAGAGATTAGTTACATTTGAATGTGATTATTTAAAGCAATTAGTCTCTTTTATAAATTTCGATAGAACAATGAGAAGACGGAGTTGATCTGATATGAAAATGTGATGTATTTGCGCTATACATTTCGAATAATCTGGTCACACATATACTTGTCAGGGTATTTTATATGAAAATTAATAAAGGTCAATTACATGAAAGTTAAAGTACAAACAAAAATAACAAACGGGAGAGAAAGGATAAGAAATTGTCGCATTATCCTATGCCATAGAATGACTCAAGGATTACCAAGGTAAATTCAAGGTTACGACAAATTGTTTTTGTATACATAAAGGGGGCTTAAATTTACGAATAGCCAAGGCTTCTATAAACTTAAGAATTCGTCCTTGACAATTTCTATACAACGTTTTAAAAGCTGCATTAATATCAATTTTGTGCCCCGTTTCAATTATATGTTTCGCTATCGATGACCCTGGTTTTCTACCATCCACGTTGATCGAATCGTTTGACACACATTGATTTTGAAGCCATTTAGGCACATGTTCATTGACCCTTGATTGCCATGGCAATAATGTAGTAAATTTATTAAGCTTAGAAACAATGATCACTGGATTTTCAGTCAGTAGTCGAAATAGTTTAACTGTTATTATAAGAATTATAAATTCATTTTTATTTTAGACAACATCATCAAGAATTATAATAAGAGCCAATATAATTGTACAGAACAACAATTAAGTAGATTACATTTGAATCATATTGCCCCTTGGTATACAATACTATCAGTAGAATTCTAATGTGTTAAATATCTTCATTTCGTTGTTATTCATATGGGTACATCTTAATTTCTGTCAGTTAATCACCATTTAATCAATAGTTAAAATAACATTTGTTTACAATTTAACCGAAATGACCAAATTGATAGTCTTTCTAAAAGTATAGCTGTAAGCTCTAAAATGAAGAAATTTCAATTAGAATTTGTCATAACTTGTGACCGTGATATAGAGAGCAGTGACTTATCGATCGAACCAATGACATGTAAAACCCGTACGAGTAGCCTAGAGTTCTGATTGGTCCTGCTATCAGTCTAGCTCAGCCAGTTAAGTCTAGAACACCAATCCAAGCCTCTGCGACATGAATCATTTATTTCAAACATACGGGATTTATACACCAATCAAACAGACCACAACGTACCATAAAATAGGAAACAACATTTGTACAAGATTTGGCCAAATGTGGTTGCGAACGTAGGAGGTAGTGACTAATAGACAGAGCATAATTTAATGAATGGAAAATCGTATAATAACAGTTCATAGGTTAGAATCAAGCTTATGATAAGAGAGACATGAATATGAATAGTTTAATTATTTAACAATTATACGATAAAAATATACATTTAGTACTGGTCCATAAATGGATCCCCAAAATTACCATTCATTATTCTTATCGGGACCTAACAGAATTATACAGTATTGAGATACCTACTAGTTAAATCTAATAATAGCGGCCTGCTCGAATATCTAGTCTACCTGTTCCTGTCATCTGAATATTTCAACAAGTTATCTGTTTTCTTGTTTGTTTTAACACATCATTATGCCTATTAGTCTCATAACCTATTCAGGTGAGTTTGTACATGTTACATCATGGCTACTGGCAATATGCATCGAAAAGGATATACATTTCTCAGATGTCGATTCTTGAACCGCTAACATCTAACTGGTGACCACTCAATATTTATCGTAAGGAACTGATCAAGAAATAAGAAAGAGAAACTTGTTGAAATACTTTGTTCTGAAAATTCTATATTCTATCAAAGATATAATATTGAATAAAGCCAATAATAATAATAATAATAATAATAATAATAATATTATTATTATTATTATTATTATTATTATTATTATTATTATTATTTATTCACATTTGTTGCTTATGACAAAAATCAATTAAATTATTATTATATTAACTTACTTTGCATTATCTTCTATAATCTTATTATTACCATTATTAATAGTATCATTATTAAATGAATGATAATTTAAATCTATACGATTTCTATTATTATATGAATTTTCATTTTCTTGAATATTAAAAGATTCACATTTTTGTTTAGAATTTTTTAAAAGAGATAATTCATGAGATTTGTATAGCTTCATTGAATTGGATCTGGAATATTGAGATCGTTGTTGTTGTTGTTGTTGTTGCTGCTGCTGCTGTTGCTGCTGATGATGATGATGATCAAATTGATGTTCTTGTTGTTGTTGTTGTTTCTGTTGTTGATCCAATTGTTGTTGTTGTTGTTGTTGTTGATACGTTGGTGATAATAACTGTTCTATATCATTTAAAATATGTATCATACTTGATTTTATATAATCAGGTTTATTATAATTATTATTATTATTATTATTATTATTATTATTATTATCATTAATATTATTCATATCAATTGTTTCACTGTATGCTCTTGTTCTTCTAGGTAATTGATTTAATAAATTTTCATTTGGTAAATTAAATTTTACTTTAGATAATCGATTTTTATGAGTAAATAATGAAGAATAACAATTATGTAATGAATTATTTTTATTGATTATAGTTGATTGATTTAATTGTTCTATACCGGCAAGTATACGATATTTTTCAACTTGATTTTCTAATGCTTCAATTCTATCAGTTAATTGACATACTTTCATAACACCTTGATTTTTTACCTAACGATAATATAAAATAAATAAGATAATTGATATTAACCGAATAATTAATAAAATAAACCAGATAGCATTGGGCATATGTTTCTTTCTTAGTAGTATACATTCACAACAGTTACAAAATGATACAACCTAAAATCTTTATGTTCAGTAGTGATATTCTCTATCTTTAGATTTATAAGTTGATATCTAGTGATTCATATGTTTAACTTGACTCGTTTCTAAGTATTACGCTACCATTATTGATTATCACTGAATGTTGAAGTTATGACTTCCTATTAGTTATATGTGGTCATAAGGTTAAGAATTGTTATGTTTGTCACTGAATAGTTAATGTCTTGTAGTTGAATGCCTGACTAGGTTATAAGTGTATACTGATAAGCATTCTTAATATAGAATAAAATAATTGTCTAATATTCCTTGAATTTCAATGTTTATTTAGTAACAATATGATCTGTAGTGTTAGAATTTACATCCCAAATATTACTAATTTGTTTAATCGAATTCATGACATTTAATAGACTAACAGTAAGTATCCTGTCTAGTGTTAATTAAATAAATGAGATTTGTTAAATAAGTCTATTACAATGTTTGACTTATTGAATTTTCAAATCTCGTATCATAAATGTGGAGTTTTCTCTGTATAATCAAAATTGATGTATACATAGAATTGAAGATTTCATCCGAGAAACCATAACGGAACTAAAAGTATCAAAATTTAAAGAATTGTAGAAGTGACAGTTACTATTACTTCGTAATGTATTAAAACCAGTTATAGTATTCTAGTTGATAATATCTGTATTCAAATATCAATACGGACTGATATTATCCAACCGCGGTCCAATAAAACAATGAACCGAACAGTTTGAAATGATCTTTTATTTTGTATAATATTAAATGCCCATCATTGACTCCATTACAATCGAATGATAATGATGTTAATAGAATAATTATCCTGTTTAATTTCATATACTTTTAAAGACGTATTCACGGGATTCAATAAAGGAATAATACCAGATTTTTCAATGCAAATATTTAATAAATTCTTCAGTTCAAATAGATGATAATATAAAGAATGCAAATTGGTTAAGGTGAAACATGGCTACTTGGAATAGGTTACGTGTAAAATATGCCACGTAAAAGGATAGAAAATTGGTTAGTTAAGAGAGTATACAAACATACATAGACCAAGTACACATCAAATGATCAATAGTGAATAAGAGCATATTTCTTAAAATAGACTCAGAGTAAGTAAGCAAACAAGGCTAACTACTCGTGCATCTGATATAGTCAACAACAACAAAAAAACGTAAGAATTAAACACCTAACTATCAAAAGATAGCTTCTAATCAAGGATTGAAATCAGCTAGAAAACTGTCAGAAAATAGAAAGAATAAAATAAATTTATATTATTGTACACTCACAATGCAACTAGCTATTAAATTTAATATCGTCAAATTTTATTATAACCACATTACATTCAAACAATCAAGTCGAAATAACTTGGTATAGTATGCAGGAATAAATAAATAAAGAATAGAAGTTGTAGTGTCTGTCATTATGTTAAGCCCAAATACCTTATTATTCTAACTTTCGGACAGCCCATTCTATTCATTCTATTTGAGTCACATTCTGACCTTGTTAATTATTCGCTTATCAATGTCTTGACTGTCTTTGTATGAGCGCGTAGGCGTATGTACACTTCTTATCCCGTTACTCATCACATGTCTGTAATTTATTTTTGTGGGCTTATAAATATTCATTAACTCTTTGTTAAAGGGAGAGTTGGCTTACCAGCCATCTCCACCGCTCGTCAATTTTGCTTCACTTTCTCATCTTCGCATCGTTCCTCCGTTCGTTTGTCTAATCAACAATTATACGAAATATATGCATTCAAAACTCCATTCTCGTTATTTGACTTATTTAATTCCGTTATTAACTAACGCAATTTAAGTTAATGATTATATACGAGGATAGGCGCATATTTAATTCCACAACGATCAAATTGTAGTCAGATCACGGGCCACTAAAATAGTGATCCCGCCACCACAAGCAATCACAACAGGCTACTAAAAAGTCTTTATAATAGATATGTATGCTAGGCTTATAGATCCATTCGATGCCACTGAGTAATCTGAGTATTGAATAGAATGCATGAATTAATTTCAGTTTCTTGAATAGCAATATCAAATAGTAAAGTTTGCCATAAACCCATTTACAACAGAATAAGGTGATTTTAAAAATAAAAAAAACTTTTTTTTTTTACTTATGCCTGTTGCTCCTCGCGAAGGAGCATAGGCCGCTCACCAGATAAAAAAACTTTACTTCTCAATCATTTCATTTTCTCAAGCTGTACATTCATATTTAAAGGTAGTTTTTTTTTTTACACATAGTAGTCTATAAGAAAATAGAGAAGTTTTGAAAGAAAAAAAATGATCGAATATAGTCAAACATATTCAAGTACATGTCAATTGAAATGAAGTGTTGTTGTATAATATATTGTTAAGACTATCAAAAATTACTAAATTTCTCTCATAGTTTATTTGAATTTTACAAATCATAAGTACTAATTCTTACCTACATCTTTTTTTTTTTTTTTTAATGTAAAAATTTATTACCTCATGTTACTTCCGAAACTATTATCAAATGTAAACTCTTGATGATTTTTATCTAATTCATTAAATAATGTAACCCTAAACATGAATCTACTGACATAAAACCATTTCATGGCGAGACTCTAATTTAGGGACGAGCCAATCAGAAGCGTTTGAGCCGTTTATAGGTCACAGAGCCAAGTTTAACACCTGATGCTCACATGTGATCGGTTTACAGCGGATTTTAAAAAAGGGATGATTATTGAGAGGCTACAAGGGATAGGATTACTAAAAAGTTCTTGTACGTGAGATTGCGGTTATCAAATGACTGCAGTAAAGTGTGCAAATAACCGTGGTGAGATTATATTTCGTTGTCCTTCATGTTGGAGGAGAAAGTCTGCTAGAACGGGGACTTTCTTTGCTTGATTGCTACTGAAACTAAATCAGATTATGATAATAGTTGCAAATTGGGTAATAAATACACCAGTAACACTGGCTGCGGCGTTTGCAGTTGTTTATGAAAATTCAGCAGTCCAGTGGTATGAGTACTGCCGTGCAACTAAAATAACACTCGTACACCAATCATTTGGAGGAGTAGGATGTATCATGCAGACAGATAAAACGGCAGTGAGAAAGCGAAAATACAACAGGGGACGTAGTATAAAGTAGGATTGTGTAAGTAGCATTTCCGTAAATATACTCGACAGGTACTTGGAATTTATGACTTTTTATACCGTATGCAATATGATTTCAAAACATCTGAAACTTTAGCAAACCTTGATAAGTTTTTAAATCACTTGAAATAAGTATATTCACTGTAATCCATTAGTTTCTTCTAATATATTTCTACGTTATACTAGCTGTCTTGTGATTGGCTATTATTCTCAAGGTCACTCAAAATTCGTTCAAAGGTCGTCCCTAAATTAGAGTCTCGCCCATTTCATTTATAGATTGACATTAATTGTATGTCAGTTAAGATTCCCAACCCCTTGTTGATGATTAAAAAATGTTGAAATGCGTGATTAATAAACTTGTTTTAGAAAGTGTGTGTTCATATGATGATAAACAAACAATTTGTTAAAATCTACTTGGTGTTTTTTGCTTATATCTTCTCATTGTTGTTAAGGCCTGCAATTGATCAGTTTCTTGCCAACATATGGACATTCTGTTCGTAAACTCGCGTCCTTGATTCCACTGTTAACCACCATCCATATTTGCTTATACACATTTTGTCATCTGTAATAATTTGTTAATTGGTTGTAAACTGTGCATCTTTTTAATCTGATTAGTTCAAATTCAAGTAGCATTAACTGGTTTGATTGAATGTGAGAATTTGCAAATTTACATTTGAATTTTATTTTGAGTAAATAATTCTGTCTGACTGTTCCATCCGAGCTTAGATAAAAGTTTTAACTTCTGAAAAATAGTAGACACTAATTCTATTTGACTACCCTTCTATACTCATGTCTGTGAATATATATCGGGATAAACTGTTTTTGTGGATATTATAGTAATTTCGATGGTTGAGATCATAATTAATTTGAAGCTAGACCACCATGGAAAACCTGTGAGCACTGGACGGCCGTTTCGTCCTATTGTAAGACTCTTCCACTATCCCGCCTCATGACATCCGAACCCAGGACCTAACAGTCTCGCGCGCGAGCGCTTAACCTCTAGACCACTGAGCCGGCCGGCATTAAGCGCTCTTAATGTCTAACTTCAACCAAATAATATTTATGACTGTGATTTCGTCAACAGTGATTCATAATAGAAAAGAGTTGCTGGATTTACCTGTGAAAACGGTTTCGTTAATAAATGCAAGATTGTAATTGAGTTATATTGCAAATTCATTGAAAGTGAAAAATGTTTTCAACTGTATATTGTCCATTCTATATAGTTGAGCAGTATATAATTCTGACGAAAAAAAATACTTTTCTGTATATGTAGTAATTTAGATCAGTTATTGTGTTTGGGAAGTGAGTGGTAGATTTATTTTACTTAATGTCAATAGTAAATGTTTTGTGAGTATGCAGTCTGATTAAATCATTATCTAAATTTTTTGATGTCATTTGTAAATGACATCATGAATTTTCTTGTTGAACCTGCTAGACGTTAGTTAGATAGTTAGGACTTCTCGTCTGTTGGATCAACGGCATTGTAACATCCATGGAATTGGAGGCTTCCATCTAAAACTCAGTTGCTGGAGATAACGTCAATGGATTTGGTGGCATCGTTCCATAAACTATTTGATGCGCGGAGTTATACACAACACTACATCGTCCTTCGGACATACGTCCTACTAAGGAATACAATGCTTTTTTGATGCTTGGCTGTCCTACGTAGACAGGGAAAAAATTGTCAATAACTACGCTTGTGAGATGGCTGTCCGACAGTAGCCACTATTTACTTCAGTGTTCACTTCTGCATCAGTGCGTGTACAGTAAGCCAACACATGACTGCATGGCGATCCGTTTTCAATAGAAAAACTACACGAACAATTAATGAGATTTCGGGATACCGTGTAAGTGCCAGTAACGCCAACAGCTGTGAACAAGTCTACTGACGATATGAATTCTGTCACAGGAGTGCACAGGTGACGCTTCAATAATTGACAGGCAGCAGGTGTAAGTTTTTCTTGAAGACGACTTGTTTGCGGCTCCCGACCGATATTTTTCTGTTGCAACAATCGATTGTGTATTTCTGAACTCGCGCTTCCATCCAATGTCCAGTCCGAAGAAACACATTGAATATAAAACTGAGCACAGAGGTTTTTCTATTGAGCTTGTGAAGCTTCAAGATTTGATGAGTTGTCTCAACGAAGTTCGCATTGTTTTGTTGAAGCAGTGTCTCAGCCGGTCTAAAAGCATTTGACAACTTGTGTTTCTTCAGCAACAAATAATCTCATATATCAGTAGAACGTTTAGTCCAATGCTTCAATAAACGAAAGGTAGCTTTAAAAACTACCAAAAACTGTGAAGCATAATGATTTTCATTATCCTTTCCATGTGTCGAGAATAGTGATGGAAGAACAGTTGTATAATTTCATATCGCATCCTTTACAATCAATGAATAACTTACCCAATTTATGACATTGTAAATGAGGTATAAGCGACACAAAATATGGTGAGATTTTGGATACTCATGTGTTGTAGTAGCAGCTGTTGCAGGTGATTAATCTGTGACAATACTAATCGACTTTCGATTGTTAGTTGAGCGCCTGAAGAATGACAGGAATTACGGAGCGAAGCAGACGTTTCGCGACTTATAAAGGCAATACAAACAGTTGTGGCGATTAAATCCATATCGAATGCAACTACTCGATATAAATACAAATTTTCGTTTTTTTGGGTTTTGTAGGTCCAGTCAAAAACAGTCAACAAAATGCGTTTTTAAATTCATCCAATCAGTAGTTGCAAAGAAGTGCAAAAGACAATTTTCTTCACAAAACTCATCAAGCAACATGATGTGAGCTTTCAATTTTGCGTAGTCACCTAACGTTCACAATATAAATAGGCACATTGCTCACCAGGAAGTGTGGCCTGTGAGAACACTTTCTGAAGCATGATAAAAAACACCTTGAACATTCAGGCGCTTTCCATAAGATTGGTAAGAGAAGTGCACAATATTGAATGCTGCTGTCCCTGAAATCAGAAGAGATCGCATCGTTTCAAATTCAACGTCCGTTAACCTACGCATTCAATAATTATTGTTGTACATCAGGGAGTTGCACTCATGATTGTGATGCACAATCCCACGAACAACAGTCCAGTAACTTTCAATAAACTTACGAAAGATGTAGGCCGAATATTCAGTATTCATTGCGGTCCTTCATGAATGAGATAATAACACTAAGCAAATTACCTCCTTCGTCTATTCGGCTGTGATGTTCCTCTAAATGTTCTACGGCCATTTCTCCAACATACAAATTTAATATACAGCTTCTGATCCCCATGAAAATGAGAACCTCGCACGGCATAATGGCAGTACGTCGCCGTTTCATAAATTCTGATGGCGCTCTTTAAGGTTTCAAGTGATTGGAATGCTACCAGATACAATATATTCAAGAACATGTTATCTATGTCAGTGACAACATGAGAAACGACAGAGCTTGTACTTTGTACGTTATTATCGTCCATAATTTGAAAAAAAGATGCTCTGTGGACAAGTACTTACATTTTGTATCAATTTTAAGAAATAAATAACCAACTATTCAGAATTTAAATCTAATCATTTATTTAGACAGAATGGAATAAAAGAAAAATGAATTCAATTATTAAACTGACTAGAATCTCCAAAACGGTCCCTCCATTCTGACCATAATCTTCACTATCTTATACAATAACACTTCATTTCTATTGACATGTACTTGAATATGTTTGACTATATTCGATCATTTTTTTCTTTCAAAACTTCTCTATTCTCTTATAGACTACTATGTGTAAAAAACTTGAGAAAATGAAATTATTGAGAAGTAAAGTTTCTTTATCTGAAAAGTTCAAACTCTTCACTTTTTAATGAATAAATGAATTTCTTTCTTGTTATAATGATATAAGAGTTTAAACAAATACCACCATTCCAGTTTATCCAGTTCAGTCAAATTTGTAATAGAGAGTTTAATTATAAAAATGTTTTACAGTTTAGCAAATTAAGTATCCTAAATGATTAAATAGAATTTCTCAATAATTACATCAATTGTTGAGGTCATGAATCAATTGAAGCTAGATTACCATGGAAAACCTATGGACACTGGATGGCTGTTTCGTCCTATTGTGGGACTCCTCAGCATAAACTATCAGTATTTTATTAGAAACAAGGAAAAAAACAATTTAATGACAAATATGTTTACCTTAAATAATTGTAATTCATGTTCTCTTGTTACTCGATCTAATTCATATTGAAATTCTTTATGAAGATTTATTAAATGATTATAAATGGTCATTTGAAATTGTTTATATTCATCAATTTGTTGTTGTTGTTCTTGAATTAATGATGGCTGAGTATTATTTGCATTAATTGAACTATTGTTAACAGTTATATTTTCTTGTACATTATAACCACTCCATACATAATCCATATTAAGCTAAATGATATTAAGAAAATATACTGAAAGGAAAGTACCATATATTTCTTATCGTTACCAGTTAAATTTAAAAATAACAAAGATCAAGATTTACAAATTTATGTTTAAATCACGTTAGTTACTGACAAAGGTTCTTGTGGATATTATAGTAATTTCAATGGTTGAGATCATGAGTCATGGAAAACCTGTAAGCACTGGACGGCCATCTCGTCCTATTGTGGGACTCCTCAGGACTGCGCATCCACGATCCCGTCTGGTTGGACTGAAAACTAGGACCTATCAGTCTCTCGCGCGAGCGCTTAACCTTTAGACCACTGAGCCGGCCGGCATCCAGCGGTATTAATGCCTAACTTCAAACAATTCACGAAATTGAGCCACCCTGATAAGTCCTGGGTTCAAATCTTGTGAGACGGGATCATGGACACGCACTGCTGAGATGTCTCACAACAGGATGAAACGGCCGTCCAGTGCTTCCAGGTTTTCCATGATGGTCTAGCTTCAATGGACTCATGATCTCAACCATTGAAATCATTAACAATAAATTTTAGCAACAAAATTTCTTTTATATGTACTTTTTTTGCAGCAGCATCGACCTATATTTACCATCAATCACTAAAACACTAACTTTTACATTCGACCAGTTTCATATGGATCAATTAATATCTGCTTTTGTGGATTCAGGTACATTTAGTTATACCTTACTCATTCTGTTAAAGTGCATGACAAAATACCATCTATCATTGGCCGGAAAACAAGAAAACAGAGAATATATATGAAGTGAGCTAATGAAACACATAGTGAAAATCATTTATTCGATCAAAACAAACTCATTATGTATAAAGTTAATAGGAATCCACCAAAGACAGCATACTTTCGTTTTGTTTGTACTGTTAAAATGTATTATCATTAACACAAATAATTTTGAACTATGTCCACAATGAACAAATTCAATCTTTTCAGCTACCATAATTGATATTATCTGGGCTTAGAACATACCTATGCTTCACTGCTAGAAAAGTTTTATTAAAGTACATGTATGTGGATATTCACCACTCGTAATAAACTGTTATTCTCAAAATCACAATTCAACAGAGATGTGACTAGCGATATCCTAAATGAGAGATTAGAAATAGCAATTAAAAGGATATTCTATGCAGCCAATGTTTTGTTGACATTTTCTTTCCTAGTAGATATGATTGAATAAACTATTTTATTATTTTATTTTATATTCTGTATTTGTTTCCCGTTTCCTACCTCTTTCCGTTCATATTCTGTTATTTACATATTTCTTTTGTTAGATAATTTGATAATGTTTTATGATCATTATTTTAAAGTCTATTCATCCAAGTTTAACTTACTTCCTATGCTGAACTATTATTCTTATCACTACTGATTGCATACCTATTTTCTTACTGTCGATGAATACATAAGAACCTCAATACCTGATTTTTATTCACATATTCACCTAATGTTTTCAATCATCTTCATTTTACAATTATTCATTGTTATCACCTGACAGTCTAGTAAACAAAATACTTCATCAGTAATACAGTTGTAAAGTGTATGAATTCATTTTGCAGATCATTTGAAATTACTGTCATCAATAATGTAACTAACTTCAAACTAATTTATTGAGAAAATCCAAGTGTTTATGGCACTAAGACTAATGGATAATCTTTTCGTGATACTACCAGGTAATATTAAGTGAATAGGTTATCTAATATCCTTTAATATAATCTCGTGTTAACCTTTCGATTATAAGCGCAGAATATGATGCTCAAATAAATCCACTTCATCAATTCCCTAATAACTATCTATCAAACTTTTTAATTCATTTACAATAAACGTTCCAAATTCTTGTTTATCATAATAAAACTGATACTACATCACATCACCAATATTGAAATTTCCTGTAATGTCGTCATCTTTGAATAATTAACTTTAATAAAAAGGTTAAGTAGAAATTGTACAGTTCACTAAAGTTCACGACTTATACTAACCATTAAGATCATGAGTCAGTTGAAGCTAGACCACCATGGAAAACCTGGAAGCACTGGACGACCGTTTCGTCCTATTGTGGGACTCCTCAGCAGTGCGCATCCACGACCTCGCCCCCTGCGAGATTCGAACCCACGACCTACTGGTTTCGCGCGCGAGCACTTAACCACTAGACCACTGAGCCGGCATCCAACGATGTTGTCCCACAATAGGACGAAACAGCCGTCCAGTGCTTCCAGGTTTTCCATGGTGGTCTAGCTTCAACTGACTCATGATCTTAATGATTGAAATCACTACAATCTCCACATAACCCTTTCTGATTATACTAACCAATCAATTGGCGGTTTGTTTGAATATTTGGACAACCTATTTCTACCATTTATATATTTCAACAAGTTATCTATTTCTTTTGTTTGTTTTAACATATCATCATGTTTTTTTTTTAAACTCATAACCTGTTCAGGTGAGTTTATGGAAAGTTTACGATTTTTCGCTGTACAACTTACAAATATGTACAATCAGCGACTTCATGATGGTTGAAAATAATATACATTGAAAATAATGAACATTATGTAAGATGTCTATGCCTGAACTGCTAACATAAGATTGACAATCATTCAATATGGCGAGACTCTAATTAATGGACAACTTTTGAACGAATCGTAGTTGACCTTGAAAATATTAGCCAATCAGCAAATAGTAAGTATAGAATAAAAATATATTATACAAAACCAAGGAAATAAAGTGGATACACTTCTTATACGTCAAGGTTAGAAGGAGGTTCAGAGGTTCTAAAATCGTAATGCATGCAGTAGAGGAAATCATCCATACGGCTACAGAATAGCCAGCCTCTGGAGCCATGATAAAGTCTCAAAAACTCTTTCATCCTCGACCACATAGTTTCAATGTTTATGTGCACTTCGGTTTTTGAATACACAAAATGCCACTTGTGGACAACGACACGTTTCACATAAACAAGCCTATGTAGGAGTGTGTACGCTCTCCAATCATCCATATATATTGTAGTACCTAGTTGCAGTCAGCGTTACTGGTGCTTTCATTATCCAGTTCGCGATACTGGTTAGGAATCATATATGGGGTTTTTATCAGGAAACTGACATCAGCTGTAATGCCAGAAATTTAGTTAGCCAAATGGATGGAAGGCTGTAGCGTTAAAATCCGAGACCTGTTATCTTATACCTGATTGATTCATCCACAAATTATAGTCTCGCCGTTTTATTTGTTATAGCCGTTCAGTTATCGCGTTTTGTACAAAATTCCTTGTGAACCTATCGTACGTTAGCATTAAGCACTGAAGTTGGCGTCGTGACCTTGATATCTCTAAAACGCTTCTGATTGGCTCGTTCATAAATTAGAGTCTCGCCACAATAATAATAGTAATAATTCATCATCCTTTGAAAATCACTTTTAGATAGCTAAAACATGCCATTTACATGATATAATATGCATCGATTCGTATGGTTATACGTCATTATAAAACAATGACAGAAAGTTAATACGTAAAAATAGTAGTTATAAACAGGCAATAGAGTTAAAGAAATAAAACATTTGACTCAAAAAAAAGAACGAGATAACAAACGATGAATTACCCCATACCGAAGTAATCGATTTTGAACTAGACCATCTCAGGTATTCAATTACAGATTATAGTAATCTTGCTAATCCTAAACATAAACATTTTATGTACTGATATATAGTTTGTATGTAAGCGCCTCGATCGTTTTTAACTTCTAATATATTTAAAAGATTGGTTTAAATAGAGACTCAAATTAATTGTAAATGTTCATGTTATAATTTGCGGTCTGTACCCTTGGTTCTTTGTTTTTCGCCTCGTCGCCAATTGTTATAAAACTCGGTTTTTACTTCGTCTAATGTTACAACGGTTGGGTTTCCACGTTTACACGTATGGGACGTTAATTTACCTTAGACGGATATCTACACTAGGTCCCCTCACAGTGTCTGTTCTATAGGACTTCAACACAACTCAGATCAAGGACACGTGATTAGCCTGACCACAACGTAAATGTATTTCCACACCAAAAATCCGACACAATCCAACAACAATGAACAATCAATAATAAGTGAGTGTCATATATTAAGGATAGGAGAATATATAACTCATCGGACACCTGTCAGACTATCTACAAGTCTGACTATGTAAACAACTAATCATTATCATTCTCGTCCACACATCAGTTCATTTATGCATAGAAAAGGTCATTTCATTGAAGGCAAAAGGAAGAATGGGAATGTGATACAAGTTCAAAATACATGCATCTACTTCGAATTACGCGTTGGCATTCAGTGCTTGAGTTCTGCTTCGATTTGATTCATTTCAAGAATTTTCACTTAAAACGTATGCTTTAACTTTTTGGTGCACCTAATAATACCACGATATTTTCCATAGACCAATATAATGAGTTAATAATCAGTGAATAAATCTGATCGCAGATTAAGACAGCAACTAATAGTTTGCGAAACCAAAAGATCGATTCCAAATCAATGACTAACTTTACCAACAAAATAACGGTGTAGCAGTGAATTAGTCATCAATGGTGAAATATCTGTTGTATAATATCAGAAGGGGTTTTTGTGGATATTATAGTAATTTCAATGGTTAAGATCATGAGTCAGTTGAAGCTAGAAAACCAGGTCTGTTGTGAGATAGTAACTCACTGATGACAGTAGTGGATGTGTAGCTCAATTTCATGGATTAGTTGAAGTTAGACATTAACACAGTTGGATGCCGGCCGGCTCAGTGGTCTAGTGATTAAGTGATCGCGCTCGAGACTGTTGGATCCTGGGTTCGGATCTCGGGGGGGGGCGAGGTTGTAGGTGCGCGTCCCACAATAGGACGAAACGGCCGTCCAATGCTTCCAGGTTTCCCATGATAGTATAATAATAAATAACAAAATTATTTTCTGGTAACTGACAGTAAGCTATCGGACCATGGTTAAGTAATCAAATTCTAGTTATTAACCATAAAGTATCTGCTACAATCAACCATTTAATGAAAACAACGCCTCAGAATGATATTACACTTAACTTGATGCTGGATAACTAGAATTAAATAACAAACAACGTTTCATGTATAAGAAGCACTTTGGTGGTTTTTGTGTCAGTCAAACTCAACGACGTAAGATATTGTATTAAAAGAGATAACTTTACTAGGCGCTGCGGATAGAAAAAAACATGAACACAGGTAGCTACTAAAACAACTTGCAAATATCTGCCAATAAGAAAAATAATGTAATTTATGTAATGCAATGAAAACACAGGTCATCAAATAGAATGGAGTTTACTTACGTCCGTTACCCCTTCGTGGAGGTGCATACACAGCCCACAAGCATTATCCATCTAACTATATCCTGGGCAATACTTTCCTGTAATTTTCCAGTTGCTGTTCATTCTTCTGATATCTGCTTTTAATTCTCGATACAGTGCGTCCTTTGGTCTTCCTCTTCCGTTTCCCTTCACATTTCCAAGTTAGCGCTTATATTGTGATTCAGTTTGGTGATTTCTTTATTGTATGTCTTATGTATTTCTCACGTCCTTTGATAATTTCCTCTTCATTTGGGAGTTGGTTTATTCTCTCCAATAGTATGCTGTTATTGGTAATATTCCGTCAACGGAAATTGAATACTTTGCGTAGACAATTGTTCATATATACATGTATTACTCTGATAATGGTTGTGGCAGTTTTCCAAGTTCGAGCGCCGTACAGTAGAACTGTCTCGACGTTCGTATTGGAGATTCTAACGTGATTCTGACATGGATGTCAGTTGTTTTGAGTTCCATATATTCTGCAACTTTAAGAATGCTTCCCTCGGTTTACCAATCTTCGCCTTTACGTCTGTATACGATCCTCCTTGTTCATCAATAATGCTATCCAGGAACAAGGATGTTTTCACCTCTTCCAGATCTTCTCCACCAAGTTTATCTGTGTTTGTATTCTCAATGTTGTATTTGAGGATCTTGGTTTCTCCCTTGTGCGTGTTGAGGTCTACTGATGCAGAAGCTTGTGGTTTACTAGCTGTCTTCACCTACACTTTTTCGTGTATATGGGATAGAAGGGTCAGGTTATCTGAGAAGTTCAAATCGTCTAGCTGCATTCAGAATGTCCATTGTATTCCCTACTTCCCCTCAGATGTAAAAATCTTCATTATCCAGTCAACCACCAGAAGAAAGAGAAAGGGAAAGTGTAAGCACACTTTTCTGTATCCGTTCCTCAATTGGAATGCGCTATTCAGACGTCCTTTATGAACACGTTTGCAGTGTAGTTAGTCGTGTGAATTCCGGATGATGTTGAAGATTTTCTCAGATACACCAAATTGTCAAAGAAGCTGCCATAAGGGTCTCCTATCCACAATGCTGAACGCCCTCCCAGAGTTCAGAGACTTGGTGTAAAGTGACGAGTTCGACTCAACTGAATGCTCAACAATGATCCATAGTGTCGCGATTTGGTTTGAGCACAAACCATTGTTACGAAATCCGGTCTGTTGATCTCAAATTTGCATGTCTACAAAAACGTTCATTCGGTTTAGTAACACTCTGTTGAAAACGTTTCCTCGTACAGATATCATTATGATGCCTCAGTAATAATCACACTTGCGGAGGTCTCGTTTTTTTCCGGTATCTTGATAATCTCATTATTTTCATTTTGTCAGTGCTTGATCTTCTTCCCATATCCTCCTGAATAAAATGTGGAGCATGTTTGCGGATAATTCTATGTCCGACTGGAACGCTTCAGCTGGTATGTTCCCTGGTCCTTCTGCTTTCCCACACTTCACTTGTCTGATGGCCATCGTGATTTCTTCGATTGTTGGTGTAGTGACATCTATAGGAATGTGTGTGTGTGCTGCTTCGATGTCCAGTGGGTTCAGTGTAGCTGGTCTATTCAAGAGTTCTTCATTATGCTCTACTCACCTGTTCGACAGTTCTTTAATCTCAGTGATCGGATTGCCTTATTTATCTTTGACTGGTCACTGTGGTTTACTATATTTACCTGCTAGTTTCTTCGTTGTGTCATATAGTTGTCTTATATTTTCTTCTCTTATAGATTTTCCGCAGCAACTGCTAGGTCTTCTAATGATCCTCTTGATTCACCCGTTCGTGTCTGACTATTTGATCTGTTCTTTGGCTTTATATAGTAATTAGAATTATTCGAGCCAATGTGTAATTTAGGGCTTGTAGAACAAGACGAGCACAAATAAACGGATTATATTTGGAATTCGCGATAGTGGTGAACGGGACACACATTGCGGAAACCATGAGACTGAATCGTTGGACAAACCCTAACTCGGAATCCTCAATAGGAAAGGAAAATAGGTAGACCAAAGAACAAATGGAGCTTTGAATCAGAGGCAGACATCGATATCACTAATAGAAGTTAGTACCAACTAGAAAGTAGTACCATGAACATATTTGATTGAAGATCCCTCATTAATTGGCTTTGGTCATGTAAGTAAATAATTCACCTATCTGTTAACCGATCATAACTGAACAGAGAAAAATTTCCGGAATAGATAACACATCAAAATCGGTTTTTTCTTCAAGTTATTCATTTACATTGGCAATGTTCAAAGTTCAGGTAACCTTTTGATTGTATTCAATTTATCAATAAACTTGTAGTGATTATCCAGTCAAGTTATTCACTCCGCCTGGAGCCCCTCTTGGGCTACTGCCAGTCTCAAGCTCGGATAATGGGGGAGGGTTGAGCATGGGGTGATCAAACCCATCCTGTAGAATACTATCTCACTAAAAAAAACGCTAACCAGAAAAAAATCATTAATTCATCCTATTTCATCACAGGACTCGAAACTTTATAGTCTTAAATTTGTAAAGATTTTGCCTAAATTAGATATCACCACAATCGATCAAATATTTTAAAATATCAGTACTGACTAATCAAACAAACTACTTGAATAAACCTTTCAACCAGTTTTCTCAGTCTTCATTAACTTACTTATGTGTTTGGACAGGAATATAAGTTATCCGACATACAATTCAATTACGCTTAAAGATGACTAGATCAAAATATTATGAAAGTTGCTCAAAATTCCTAATTATTTTAGTTTCTAACAGTTATTAACTTGTAAACTGTTAAGAAATATTTTCAAATGAGTTAAAACTGATTGCTTTATGAACTTACCTCAAATATCTCTGTAGTAGAGTTCGAGGAACTTCTGTATGAATTAATGTTATGTATGCGAAATGATTTATTATCTGTCGATGTGGAGTTGACTGTTTTTGACTTTAGATCACGTCTAAGAACACCCAATTGTAAAAGACAGTTACAAAGTTGACATACAACTGAAATTAGACCATGACTCCAAGGACATCCAGATTTAATGATATGTCGGCAAAACCATTGAACCAGAGTTGTACCTTTATTAAATTAAACAGAATTCCCATAATGTTTATGTGAAATTTACGTTATTATATAGACTTCGATCATATATACTATTTGATATAGATTAATCATATCATAATACTAATTTTTCATAACCTAAAAGTGTTGGACAAAATCCAGTTATTCTGAGAGAATGAACAATGTCAAATGTCTTATTTGATGTCTCAGAGCTATGTGATGTGTCAGACATCTAAGTGTGGGAATGCTACTGCTAACAAGTTATTTATTTAGACGATTTCACTAAACACATGATTTACTTGAACTAGTATTTAACTTATGAATGTGTTCATGTATTGAAATATTTTTACAACAAAGTCCTACGTATGGACTTTGACTTCCTTCTTTGTCTAGATGGTTGAACCACCTATAGGAACATGGTAGGAACTGAATATAACATGCTCCAACTATTAAAACAACTTGATTGATTTAATGAAATAAAGAACACTATCTAAACCAATAATTTGTTCATATAACAAGACCCGGTGGAACAGATTTCAAAGAACAAGAGCATCAGTAAGTTACTGAATATGTGAATATGTGGTAAGAATCTGAGCTGTCGTTAATATGGTTTGACCGAACTTTTTACCATTTTATTAATGACTGGATAAGCGTGGTGATGAAGGTTTCAGAACTTTCATAAATAAGCATTGTAATACAGCCAAAACAACATATTTTAAAAATTCCAAGCAGTTTGATGGATTTTATTGTAATAAATTCATATGAGTATCAGTAGGGGTCCCGAATTCGGTTACTCTGTGAGAGATTATGGATGCGGGTTGTTGAGGAATCCAATACATGAAAGAAACGCCACTCTAATGTTTCCCGGTTTTCATTGGTGTTCTATCTTAGATAGCTTCATGATTTCATGAAATTACTTAAGTACTTAACATTTTTTCATCAAAGTTTTATCACTTGAAAGTTTATACGTCAAAAACGAACTAATTAGTCGAATTTCTAATTGTAGTGTAGATGTTTCGCTTGACAGATCGTCATTCAGTTTTATCTAAATTTAGATATTGCTAACAACCCATTTTGACTCCGTCTGTAGCTAATCTAGACTTACTACCTCTCCCAAGCTTAGGTAAAGGGATAGGGTTGGGCGTGAGGTCAGCAACCACAAGGCGTACAAAAAAAATTGCTAAAAGAAGGTTAGCAAAACTATGCAAATTAAACCAATTAAACACTATTATCATAAATAAGGGATACTAATTGGGAAGAATTATGACACTTCATAGTGAAAGACGAAATTCTCCAGAAGTCATGAGGCCGATGGCCATTCTAACAATCAGCGCAACAACTATTATAGATACATGAAATTTCAGAACAATATGAGAAACAGGGAGAACCAATCAAATAGCTGCGGAAATGAAGAGATACAAATTGGTGGTTCTCAGAGTAAGTGAAACTCATAGGACCAAACCTGGACAGAAAAGATTGGATTCAAGAGAGATGCTGTTGTGCTCTGGTCACGAAGAAGAATATGCTCCACACATTCAGGCAGTTGCACTAATGCTGCCCAAAGAAGCACGCTAACCCTAAAATGTATACTTATCATCAACCATCTTACAGAAAATAAATTACCTGAAAAACTGCTGGATAAATAGACTGGTTCATTTTGAGTATGCACCACATTGTTTGCTGAAGTCGTTAATAAAGATTTCTTTAAGAATTCCTCCACAAATTTTTCACTCCATATCACTTTAGAAATGTATTGGTCAGAAGATGGTTTATTAAAATGTGTTGGTGTTCCTGTTGAAGATATCGTTGCCGACGTTGATGACGTTACTGCTGTCGTTGAAGTAATTAAATATAAAGCAAAGTGATTTAGATAAAAGTAGCCCTTCTTTTGTAGATGTTTGTATACATAATTTTTCACACAATGATCATTATAAATACTGTTTCTAAGTAAAGCCAGTCCCTTAGTATCCATAATTATACTATCATCTAATGAAAATTGTTTTTTTTTTAAATGATTTTTCCGATAAATGTAATACTATAGATATTTGATTATTTCAATTGTTGATATCATGAGTCAATCGAAGTCAGACCACCATGGAAAACCTGGAAGCACTGGACCGTGGATGAGCACTGCTGAGGAGTCCCACAATAGAACGAAACGGCCGTCCAGTGCTTCCAGATTTTCCATGGTGGTCTATCTTCAATTGACTTATGATCTCAACTATTAAAATTACTAAAATCTCTACAAAACCCCTTTCTTATATTTGATTATTATCTGAACTAAAAATAGTAATAATGAATACATGTTTGAGATTAGTGCAACAGATGAACTTGAAAACTAGTGACATCAAACAACTGAAACTATATTTTCTTGCACATTGAATTGACTAATTACATTTTATCTGCGACTAACATTTAAGAAAAAAAATAAATCAATAATTCTTTGGAATTAAAATGTACCTTATACTGAAACAACATGTACTTTGGAGAATTTTAAAGCGAAATTAGACATACTACTATTGTAGTGAATAAAACACCAGTGGGGACAATCCAATGTAATTAACAACCAATTACAGAACTAGTTAGTAAAATCAAACAACCATATATTGAATCGTTAATTTGCAAATTGTTCATCAATTGTCTCAAATCACTCAGAATTCCCTTGTTCTTGCATTTTCATACAAATTGCCTTCTGTTTTCATTCTTTATTGTTCGATCTTCTTATCTGTCTGCCGCCAGACATTCTGTTCAGTGCTCACGTCATATACTACTTATGTCTACATAAGTAGCACACACCACACTATCACTACAAAACTATAAAATCTTCAGTTCGAATATTAAAGGTGTTGGTATTTGCATATGACTAAACTATTCGGAGCTAGGATGAAATTCTTGTGTAATTCTATTTAACTATCAAAAATTCTCTAGTTGATGGAGGCCCAAGATGAAAACTCTTTACAGTTTTTCTATCATCATTAATTAGTTCACTGTTAAGGTTTTCAGATGGTATTTTCTACGGGTTTAAAATTCTTTGTAGTTAGCGAGACATCTCAGATAATATGGCTCATAATCAGTTTCAGTGGTACAAATACATTTTTTCTTTATTATTCCAGTTACAGTAATATGTTTCAATAATGTTACGTATTAGTAATATTAGAATTTTATAGTTTACCGTCGTCCATTTTATTCATTTCTTTAGAATTTAATAGTCCAAGAAAGTCCATATATGTCATACTATATCTCAAACTCACATGATAAGTGAGTTGTGGTCAGGTTATTGTGAGTAAGCGAACTGTTCAACAGAGCATGGTTACAGCTTAGTCACTACTCAGCTATTCCTTCTTGAATTGATCCAGTAATTCATATATACACATGAGTTTTAAACATTATTAGTCAGCCATTGGCATAAAGATTCTTTCCCATTCTTTGCGATATTACTCCATATGCCTTATTGGATTGGTGTATATTATCACTGAATTAGACCACCGATATAACGGAACTATAATTTCTAGGGTTATATCTCTAATGAAGAGACAAATTTTCAGATGAAGAATAAGAAGAATCAGTACGGCTTCTAACTTTCTCTTAAAATTTTATCCAATAAAATGTTCACTTTTTTTTAACTTCCTGTCATTGACATTGGTCGGAATCATGACAAATTAAATCAATACACATTTTTTTCTTAATTAAATTATCAGAAGGGTTTTTGTAGATATTATATTAATTTTAATAATTGAAATCATTAGTCGATTGATGCTAGACCATCATGAAAAACATGGAAGCTTTGGACGGCCGTTTCATTCCTCAGCAGTGCGCATCCACGATCCCTCCTCAATAGATTCAAAACCAGAACTTATCAGTCTTGCGCGCAAGCGCTTAACCTCTAGACCACTAAGCCAACAATCAACGGTGTTAATGTCTAACTTAAACTAATCCACGAAATTCAGTGGCCCGGTTGAACTCCACTGGTCACTACTTCTTATTAATGACTGATAGGTCACAGGTTCGAATCTCGCGAGACGGGATCATAGGTGTACATTACTGAGGAGTTTTACAATAGGACGAAATGGTTGTCTAGTGCTTTCAGGTTTTCCATGATTGTCTAGCTTCATTAAGTTAATTTATAATTGACTGATTGAATGTTTATAGTCCACTTATTCTTTTATTTGTATAATAAAATTTTGGATTTCATGCTGTGACACTTACAAATTAGTCAATAATAATAATAATAATAATAATAATAATAATAATAATAATAATCTAATAAATATATAACATTCAACTATCTAACTATATAGAATGAATGATTGTTTATCATAATTTAGTTTAAAAACTATTTAGATTTATTTTGAATTATATAAACAGTAGCAATTTTTGTAGATTTGCACATGAGAAATGAGAAGAAGAGGAAGAAGGAGAAGCAGAAGAAGCAGAAGAGAAGAAGCAGAAGAAGAAGAAGAAGAAGAAGAAGAAGAAGAAGAAGAAGAAGAAGAAGAAGAAGGAGAAGCAGAAGCAGAAGAAGAAGAAGAAGAAGAAGATAAGATATTAATCTGTTTTTCTATTTTGTCATCTTACACATTTCACAATTATTAAAAGATATATGTGCACTGATATTGTATGTAAAAAGAAATAATAGAATAACTACTAGCTATTCAAGTGAATTTTAACTATTCCAAATTTATTTAGATTGACAAATAAAATAGAAAGAGTTGAATGATAAAACAATTTACATATTTCTATAAGTAAATGTTAAAAATTATAAAAAACAAACAAACAAACAAACGAAACAACTTAGTGTAGTACGTGAGATGAACTGAAAATTGTTATGATTAAATATTGCAATCAATAAAATCAGGAAACTAAGAGGTAAGAGGCCTAGTATCAAAACTTCTTGTTAGTTGAAGTTTGTCAACAAGGTGTATCTGTAGATTTACAGGAACTGATGGTGAATTTGGACACACGTTATCTAACTTCACAATCGATGATATAACTATTGAGCTATTCGTATTACACCTTACATCCTCTAGGACTGAGATGTATCCATATATTTGATTGACCATTAACTAGTAACCAGTATCATATTAGTTTAGTTCTTTAGTTCTGATCAAACTTTGTCTATCAGGCTGCGAATGAATCTAACATGGGATACTGTATGTGGCACAACGGCCCAATGACGTGAGCAGGTCCGTCTAAATTTTCTTTTGTACCAGATTAGAATCAACATTGCTCGGCGCCACAATAAGACATATTCTTACTTAGTTACCGAAGCATTTTACTCCTCGTGGAGGGACATAAACAGCAAACCAGCCTTTATCCATCCAACTGAATCCTGGGCATTAATCTCCGGTAATTTTCTAGTTGCCATTCATCATTTTGATGTCTGCTTCCGATTCTCGATACAGTGTGTTCTTTGATCTTCCTCTTCTCCGTTTCCTTTCACGATTCCAAGTTAGCGCTTGCATTGTGATTCAGTTTGGTGATTTCCCCAATGTATATTCTATCCACTTCCGTTTCCTCTTCATTTGGAAGCTATTTTGTGCTCTTTAACAGTAGATTGTTGCTGACGGCATGCAGTCTCCCTCGTATTACTGCTTGTCAGCCTCAATGCTTCAAATTACTTGTTTTGAGTATATCCTTTAAGTCTTGGATTCTGTTTTTCGGGGCCATCTTGAATTTGTTGAGTTTGTCGGTATCTCAAAAAGGCGGCTGTATTGAACCTCTGTAATGCAGTTTCCCCAGATGCCCAATGCTTTCTTGGATTAAGATTAGTTCTGGCAACCTTCAGGTGGTGATGCGAAGCTACGTCAACATTTCCTCTCCTAGTTCTCACGTCTTCCAGTGACCTTCTGAACATTTCGGTGATGCGAATATGGTAGATGTGATTGTCCGTGTTGTGATCCGCTGAGAGACCCATGTAGTTTCGTGTATACGTTTGTGTGGGAATATTGTTGAATGTACATAAATTTGCAAATGTGTCACCATTCTCACTGTACTCTCCCAGTCAGTCCATGTCGTTTCACGATATCTTCATACCCGGTGCTGTCCATTCCAACTTTGCCGTTTAGATCTCCCATCATGATGGTTAGGTCCTTTCAGGAGCACTTTACTATGCTCGACTGAAGCTTCTCGTAAAAGTGATCTTTTTCGTTATCATTTTTGTCGTTGGTGGGTGCATGACATTGTATAACATTTATTGTGTTCCCTTCCTTCCATGATTTCAATAATGCTTTGATGATTGTGGATCCATGAGATTCCTATTCTATGAGTGCTTTAAGTGCTTCTTTGGACAACAGCAATGCAAATGCCTGATTGTGTGGAGCATGTTCTTCTTCATGACTACAGCAGGACAGCATCTCTCTTGAGTCCAATCTTTTCTGTTCAGGTTTGGTGCAATGGGTTTCATTTATTCTGAGAATCACCAATTGGTATCTCCTCATTTCTGAAGCCAATTTATTGATCGTTTGGTTCATATATCTATGAAATGGAATTTAAGTTCTTCCTAGTATAAGACTTCTCAGCACTGTTCATCCACGATCCCATCTCGCGAGATTTGAAATCAGGACCTATCAATCTCGCGCGCGAGCGCTTAACCTCTAGACCACTGAGCCAGCATCCAATGATGTTAATGCCTAACTTCAACTAATTTTCTGTTTCATTGTTCAAATAACTAACTTGCATAAATGTTTGTTTCTTTTTGTAATCGTTTTTATAAGTGTATATTTCATATTATGTTGATATGTGCGGTCTGTCCAATACATATGTGAACTGATTTATAAAGATTATCATTTCTAGGCATGAAAAAAAAACAAACGAAAGATTGGATTGTACTTAAATACCTGTCTTTTCGAATAAAGGTGAACTTAGTGGTCTATGTTTATCTAGGTGTTAATCGTGCAATGATATTAAGTAAACGACAAAACGTAAAGCAACAAGACAAATGAAAGTTAAACTACCGATGTTATCCAAAGACATATACAACAATGGAAATAAAGATTAGAAAGGTTTGTTGTCATTAATAAGAAGGATTTTGAGGAGGATAATATTGAAGTACACGATATACTGTCCAATAAACTTCTTATGGTCCACTTATTGTGCAAACTGTATATTTTGAACAAAATCTTACAAGTGAATGTATCTCCATCAAGACTTAACGAAATAATTTTAAATAGATTGACAATTAAACGAGCTGTTTATAATGATGATATATTGATAGATTTATAATATTCTAATGATTAAAAAACTAAACTCCCGGTGTTTCGTGACTTAGTGTAAATTACTTCTTCAGAGAATAAATAATCTTGTTTGACTGATACAAGTTTTTTTTTGGGGGGGGGGAAGCATGAAGAAAATTCTTTTATTTTATTCATTTATACTAAATAGACTTTTATAACTTCTACTTGGTTACCTATTTGTTTACAAAGAAACTTATATTAGGTCGCAAAATGTCAGAAATTTAGTTTCATATTCAATCTGGATTTTATTAAGATCTTTGCATTATTAATTCAGTTCTTTTTAGTAAACATCACTTGGTTACTTGATAAATTAATCGACTACCTATATTCACAAATTACAAGACGATTTTCCTATTCTCTACCAGAATAATCTAGTTTCTCTAATGTAGTACAGCTTAT
This sequence comes from Schistosoma spindalis, assembly GCA_946903255.1. Taxonomy (NCBI): domain Eukaryota; kingdom Metazoa; phylum Platyhelminthes; class Trematoda; order Strigeidida; family Schistosomatidae; genus Schistosoma; species Schistosoma spindalis. The sequence continues at coordinate 4,960,224 of OX336420.1, forward strand.
TCTGATTACAATATTAAAGTTAATGAAGTTGTACACAATAAATCTGTTAATTATTCTAAAATGACGCCAATTATGAATCAACAAATATTGAATATTAATCAATCCACGAAGTTGTGCCACGTATATCATTGTCTTCAGTGAGCTGATATCTCACAACAGACCTGGTTGAAATTTCTAAAATCTCCAGAAAATCCCTTCTGAAAATATTGAATGAACAATTTGTTTAAAGTTTATTGATTGAATAAACTGAAAAATATTATTGTCCCAGTTTCTTATCGTCTGTACAGTTCTTACGGGTCTAACTAAAACATCTGATTGGCTTTAAAAATTCAATTATTATATTCAATATATTATTCTTTGAAATAGACCTCAACATTTATTGAAATTCACCTGAATTTGATGTCAATTATCCCGTTTATGTATTTATTGTACAGATCATCCACATAATGATTTAATCAATCTGTGTAAGACGATCTCTATGACACTATCATGAAAAGACGCTGAAGTAAAAAAAAAAAAGTGGTTTGTTGATAAACCATAACTTATTTAACATTAAAGTAATTGTTTTGGGAATTATTGAATCATTAAAAGCCTTGACGTTAATTTTGTAATAGAGTCTTCCCGTGCTTATGATTTTCAACCCAATGACCTTAAAAAGAATATGCTAAATATTATTATTAAGATGAAGCTGTATACACAGATGTTTCTACTATTTGAATTATCATGCCATTGGAAACGCTCAGAGTTATTAAACTAGATTTGAGCTCACAACACTCCAGTACTTTAGAGCCGAAGTAATGTGAACGAACGTTTTCAAGATCAGAGAATTTTTCCAGTTGAGTTTTTAAACAGTAACTGAATTAACGACAGTAAATTTGAATGATTTACACTATGATTGTTCATTTGATAGTAAATAGCCTCATGTTGCTCAATTCTTGGTGTTAAATAAATGATAAAAGTAGAACATAACATTGTACACTCTATTATTTAAATAAATATTTACGCGCTGTTGAACTTGTTGTTTGCAAGTGAGTGACGTTTTCCAAAAGTCACATGAAGAAAACGAGATAGGATATGTGTCCGCGAATTAGAAGAGCATTTGTTTTATTGTGTCCAATATGGATGTGGTATCAAGCATTTTTCAAGCCATTTAGACACTGATAATTGAACTTGGCCATGTTATTAGGTATAGACTACCTGGTTGGGGTCCGCGTGATAATCATAATCAATGGTTAGAGACTTTGAACGATCGTTTGCAATGGCGCATGTGCATCCATTGTTTCTATTCCCAAAAATTCTTAGATTCTAAATTTCTCATATCTTTCTTCTTGTTTTCATTTTGCTCATTTATATTTTCTTGAATCGTATCTTCAATGTTCAATCACCCCTAATATCACTGATACTGTTATTACTTCTACTATTATTAAATTTGACCTAAGAACTTTAACTCCCTATGTTAACAGGTTATTGCAATTTAAAACCGGTGTACATACTTTGTCACTGACTGACCAACTTTCACTTCATTTAGTTTTCTCATCCTGCAGTTTAGGATGGGCCACAGTGGTATATCAATAGGAGGCATATATATATAGCATTAGATAATTGAAATGAAATCACCTGTGAAAATCCTGATGTATGGTTTTGTACTAACTGACTAAATGAACGGAAAGGTGTTTTGAAAACGTTAGATATTGTACCTTTTTTTTGGTGAACATTAAAAAAAAAGTATGGTCAACCTGATACATCAAAGATTATTAACATTATAATTAATAGTTTGTTTGTTTTTTTATATACAAATTTCTATTTACTTACCTACCTAATGATGATTTTAGATCATTTTGATCAGATGTAAAATTTTGTTGCCAAAATGATCGGCCAAAATTATATCCACGTTGTGAAAATATCGAACGAAATGTAGATGAAGTATTATTATTATTATTATTATTATTATTATTATTATTATTATTCCAAGTATGAGATGGTAAACTCACACTATGACTGTTTGGAACATTATTATTATCACTATTATCATTATTATTATTATTATTACTACTGCTACTACTACTACTACCGCGGATAGGATGTTCACTTTGAGCTCGTTGAAATAATCGTTGTTGATGTAATTTTTGAATTAAATAATCATTATCAATCACCGTATCATTTAATGTATTTATTAATTGATTATATTGGATAGGTAAATTTTTTTTTGGTTGTTTAATAGATTTTATTAAATTATCAATTGATATATGATTATTATTATTATTATTATTGAATTTCTCATTTCTAGTTTTAGTTATATCGGTTACACTAACTGTATTTGATCGTTTTAATGGTTGTTTATTGAAAACATTTAATTTAGTTTGTGTTATAATAGATGGATTTATGATTTCTTTTGAAATAGAATTAATTTCTTCTTTATTCATTGATTGTTTTATTGATGAATAATTCATGAATGTAGGATAATTCATTGATTGTGATATATTTTGTTTATGATTAAACTTTTGTTCAATTGGAGTGTTATTATTATTATTATTATTATCATTATTATTATTATTATAAATTGTTAATTGTAATGGTATGGTACTTATATCAGAAGGAGGTAAAGATAGAAATTCATTCAATGTAATACTTTCTGAACGTGGTACAAACATATTCTCTTGATTAATTCATCAATATATTGATGTTTTTTTTCATTGACTATTGAAAACTTATTTTGGAATAAAAAGAAAAACAAACGACGAAAAAAAAAAGAAGTTTGATGAATTAAAACTTGAATTAAAAAAGTGAAAAAAAAACAAAAAAAAAATTTCCAAAATTTCTGAAATATCAAGTCAAATATCTATTTCTTAAGTTAATTCAATTGAAATATAATAAACAATATGAAATTTTGTAGGAATTAAATATAGTGTGGTGTGTGCTACTTATATTGATATAAGTGGTATATGACGATACTTGTGAACAGAATGTTTGGCAGCAGAGAGACAAGAGGATCGAACAGTGAGCAGTGGAATGAGAATGCAATTTGTATGGAAATACAAGAACAACGAAGTGTGGGCCATTTTCAGATAATTGATGGTCATTTTGCAAATTGATCATTCACTATATGGTTGTTCGATTTTATAAACAGGTTCTGTAATTTGTTGTCAGAAGCATTGGATTGTTCACTACAATTTGACTATTGGTGTTGCAGTCTAGTGCATAGGTTTGATCACGAACTGAGTAGTATATGAGGTGTGTGATGTGTATCTGTTGAGATGAGTAATGATGAGTGTGGTTGTGAGAGGATTTACTGAGATGAATGGAATGATCACAATTAAGCATTGATTCGTGCATTTCTCGGTCGATCAATCAACGTTCAGTGTACCACGAAGTGCATCCACCACAAACGGCATCTCACATGAAACAGAGGAGACTGCAGTCAACTGACAGTGATGAATGAGCTGTGTGCATTCTAGTGAGTGAAACATGACTGCAGTTGGATGGATGTAAGTGATTTTGTGCTGTGAGCTACTTATATTGACATAAGTAGTATATGACGTTAGTGAGGAGCAGAATGTGTGGCAGCAGAGAGACAAGAGGATTCAACAGTAAAGAATAGAAATACAATGCATTTTCTATGAAAATACAAGAACAATGAAGTCTCAGTCATTTTTAGACAATTGATGGACATTTTAGAAATTAACTATTTACTATATGATTGTTAGATTTTATTAACAAGTCCTGTAATTGTCCCCCACCCCTGTTCTGTTCAATACAATAGTTTCAGCTTATAACAGAGTGAATCAAATCTGTTCTATAAAGCATAAGTTGAGTAAAAGAATTTTGTTTTTCACTTAGATCTTTATTAGAGCTCTACACTAATACCAATTAGATGGTAGCGAGTCATTTTAACAAATGTAATAATCATTTAGTTACAAAAAGTCTGTAAAGTTAAATTTAAAACTAAGGTGACTATTCATAATCAGTTAATTATCACAAGTAGTTACATATGAGTTGAAATTGAATATCGACATGATTTATAAACAACTTTAAACGCTGAAGTTCTATCTCTGTGATGACTGGTAACACCTCGATACCCCCAAAATGGAGCTTCTTACTACTTAATAACTGACAAGATTTCTGGTCGGTCATATAAATGATATTAATATCAAAGGAAAGACAATGTGTTCATTTGATGTGAATTTCTTGTTCACAAATATACCTTTGATAATCACTATTGATATATTATGTGACTAAATATCTTTGAACAACCTTAAATTGCCTGCCTGTTCATTTGAAAACCCTTAAAGCTTTACCACCATTATGTACTGGCAAAGTCCAGTTCACATTTCATGATGAATACTTTTGCCAGATCGATAGGGTTGTTATGCTTAATTCGATTGGACCATTATTAGCAGATGTGTCGATGATACATGTTGAGAATGTAACTGAAAGCCTAGTTGAAAACACGTTTCTTCATAGGAGATTGTTGGATGACATCTTAATTATCTGCGAAAGAGAGGACGATATGAGTAGTTTGTTGAATAAGCTTAACACCGTCCAAAAATCACATGAATGTATCACGCGAAGAGGAGAAGAACGATCAGCTCCCTTTCTTGGATATACTTATAAGTGGACGAGAAGACGGTTCAATTTAAACGATCGATTTTTAGGAAACCAATTTGGATAGGAGCATACCTTGGTTATTATAGTTACTGCCCAGTGCAATACAAACGGGGTTCGATAAAGGATCTAAACACTTCTTATTGAACAGTCAGTTCCTACTGTCAGTAGGAGTTGCAGCACATTTTTTTTCCTTTGTAAAGTAATTGTTTGTTGGACTATACTAAATGTTTTAGTAGCCTTTGAGCCTGCTTTTGTTTTTTTTGTAACTAATCATCTATCATCCAAATAGCGACAATAAAATTTTTTAGTTTGCCTGTCACATCTTTTAGAGCATAGTTTTCTAATTTTCTCAACAAGAAATCATCTACTATTGGATTTAATAATGGTCCCGTTGCGACACCGTCACGATGACCATATATGTCTTTATAAAACAAAAAGCGCATACTCATAGTTCGTCTGAGTATTAGTTTCTTGAGAGAGGAGATGGAAATACTCATTCTCGTTCCTCGATTTTGTAATTCACGGGTCACAAAGTCTAAGTATATCCATAACCATGGGTCTAGTTTTTGTGTATAAGTCCTGGGAGAATGCACCAACTTTTTTCAAACTATTTAACAGTCGGGCCAAAGGTCATCCAGCCTTTTTGGTGGCCTCGTTCTTTTGACCTTCAAATAGTACATAAAATTGGTCTGCCATTTCGCCTAGTCCTAGATATAGTCAATTCATTTTATAATGCAGCTGCAAAACAACTAGTTGAGATTCTAAAGCTACTACACAAAGACTTCGTATAACACAATATAAGAGATCATTTAGAATTCGTCGGTAGAATTCGAGATTTGAAGGTGAAGTGAAATCCATGGTATATGGAAAAATTGATTGATGTGTTATTGATTGTCAAGGATTTTCAGTTTCCAATAATTGATCGATAGAATCCGATCAATACCAAAGATTAAACAAATGTGAAATGGTTATTAATCAATGATCAATTAGTGAGGATATCTCAGTCCTAAAGAAATTCAATCATCGTCTAACTTACTTGTTGATAATGTCTCTATGTAAAAAAGTGATGTATATTTGATGCATCTGGAATCATCATTACACTTATGATTGGCAAATCCCTAAAAATTAGTAATTTCGGATAAGATAAAAAATTAGATTACAGCACCTCTTCTACACTTAATTTGGTTTACGTTCAATTTTGTCAAGCCCCTTCAGTTAACTTATTTAACAGACAAAGTTATTCAAACAGTAAAAAATTTGTATCTCTTGATATGAACATGTATGTTTAATCACATGTGACAGACTACGCACATAACCATCTTTTCAGCTTAAACATTAATTGCTTAAATCACTTAGATAAACAATTCACTTTCCTATACATATATACAATTTTGAATCATATTTATTGATTCGACTCTCCATTCAATTTTACTATTCGACACTCAATTCACCTTTGTATTCGTCCGGTCACATTGGCATTTCTTTTCGAATTCGATTGGTTTGCTTTTGATTAAGTGATCTGTATTATTTAATAATAAATTATCGTTGGCTTATAATATTGCCTCCCAGAATTCATATGCTGTTGGGATTTATTTAAATAAGGGCTATCAAGACGATTAATGTATGAAAGTTAAGGAATTATCTGAAAGCTAATCCAGTACCAGATTAATTATGTTCTGTTGTCTAATGCAATTCTGAAAATTCCATCAACATGCATTTTGATTTGAATTATGTTTAGTTAAATTTATATATGAAAACAATGAGAGTTTCAACCGATGATACAATGTCAATATGATGTTAGTAAGATGAAATTCGTTATATTTAACTTATTTGGATCTTTGCAATTGATTTCAATACTTATATTTTGTAATTTAGTATCATTTCAACAATAGGATTTTTAATAGACATTAAATTCTTAAACAAACTAATCTGATGTGAATGTAGATAGGTCTCTTACGACGATTTTTATCTTTAGATAATGAATAATAATGTCATTATTAGAATTAAAACTCTACGGATCATTGTGGAACAATCAATTGAATGGAATTCATCACTCTTCATCAACTTTATTGACTACGAAAAAGCATTTGATAGCGTGGACAGAACAACCCTATGGAAGCTTCTTCGGATGATGTCAAAATATGGAGAGCAATAAGAGGTGAGGCTGATCATCTGGATCTTCAATCTGACTTAGACGATTTAGTTAGATGGGCTCGAGATTGGGGTTTAGAAATCAATTCTAGGAAGAGTGTGCTAATGCACATCGGTCACGGCAATAATTACCATTATACTATTGATGGCAAACCTCTTCCATGCGTTCAAGAACATAAAGACTTAGGAGTAATAATAAGTCATGATTTAAAAACAACTGCGCACTGCAACGCAGCCGCTGTCAAAGGTTTTCGTGCGTTGTGGTCACTTCGCCGAGCGTTCAAATCCTGTGACGAGGAAATGTTTCGAATTTTATATCCCACCTATGTAAGACCACATTTAGAGCACTGTATTCAAGCAGCTAGCCCATGTCTGATAAAGGATACTACCTCACTTGAGCGTGTCCAGCGTGTGGGAACGAAATTAGTGAAGGGTCTTTCTAAACTCCCTTACGATGAGCGTTTAAAACGCTTAAACCTTTTCCCCTTGTCGTATCGTAGGACTCGAGGTGACCTTATACTGGCATTTCGTATCTTTAATTATGATTTGGGTGTTAATGTCTTATCTTTTTGCTCCCTCCAGCACTAATAATCTCCGAGGTCATAGCAAGAAAGTTCATAAACCACGATCTAATAAACTCAAGGTGGGGTTCCGTTTTTCTCATCGAGTAGTCAATGATTGGAACGCTTTGCCCGATCAAGTGGTATCAGCCTCATCAGTGAATATTTTCAAAGAGAAACTGGACCTTCACTGGAAGCCAACCTGTTAGGATTAACACAGGTTCACCAACCTACTATTCTTATTACTGAAGACTGAAGACTGAAGACTGACACTACGGCGTGCCTCAGAAAATAGTCAATATCATACAGAATTCCTACGATGGATCAAACTGCAAAATTGTTCATGGAGGACAGTTGACAAAGTCGTTCAAAGTAAAGACCGGTGTCAGCCAAGGTTGCTTACTCTCACCCTTTCTCTTTCTCCTGGTGATCGACTGGATCATGAAGATGTCAACATCTGAAGGGAAGCACGGGATACAGTGGACAGCTAGAATGCAGCTGGACAATCTAGACTTCGCAGATGATCTGGCTCTTCTATCGCACATGCAACAACAAATGCGGGAGAAGACAACCAGTGTACCAGCAGCCTCAGCAGCAATAGGTCTCAATATACACAAAGGGAAAAGCAAGATTCTCCGATACAACACAACATGCACCAATCCAATCACAATTGACGGAGAAGCTTTGGAAAATGTAAAAACCTTTACATATCTGGGCAGTATCATCGATGAACACGGTGGATCTGATGCAGATGTGAAGGCACGGATTGGCAAAGCAAGAACAGCATATTTACAACTAAAGAATATCTGGAACTCAAAATAATTGGCAACCAACACCAAAGTCAGAATTTTCAATACAAATGAGAAGACAGTTCTACTGTATGGGGCGGAAACCTGGAAAACTACGAAATCCATCGTCCAAAGGATACAGGTGTTTATTAACAGTTGTCTACGCAAAATACTTCAGATCCACTGGCCGGACACTATTAGCAACAACCTACTGTGGGAGAGAACAAATCAGACCCCAGTGGAGGAATAAATCAGGAAGAAGCGCTGGAAGTGGATAGGACACACATTGAGGAAAGCACCGAACTGCGTCACAAGACAAGCCCTCACATGGAATCCTGAAGGTCGAAGGAGGAGAGGAAGACCAAAGAACACATTACGGCGAGAAATGGAGATAGACATGAGGAAAATGAGCAAGAATTGGATGGAACTAGAAAAAAAGCCCAGGACAGAGTGGGTTGGAGAATGCTGGTCGGCGGTCTATGCTCCATTGGGAGTAACAGGCGTAAGTAAGTAAGTATTAGAATTAATTAGTGGACTTACGAAATACAAAATCATTTCGATAAATTCAATGACGATCATTCACTTACAAACTTTTATGGGAAAAGTACACAATTTTAAACTTAATTTATTAGAGGATGATTACAAACAAAAAAGTAGCAACAAAAAGCCAATATAAATGAATCAAACTTCATTTGATTGCACAAGCTAGTGTTTATCTAGAGTAAGTGAATAAGTGGATAACGTGATGATGTTTGAAGTGAAAAGTACTAGGTTCAAGTCTTAGAGTGAGCATCAACTCTAAAATTCAGGTATATTCAGTCACCGAATTCCAGATAAGACAAAACGTGAGTCTTAGATTCCATTGCTAACCACCATTCATCTCTGGTTCCAATATCAATAACTGTTTTATCTCAAGTTAAAGATTTTATTTTTAACAGTAAATGTACAATAAGGGAACAACTTTGGGATTAGATGAATAGTAACTAAACATAAAAGTTTCAAATATTGACAAACTATTTTCATGTCTTCATGCAGTAAAAAAAGAAATGTTTAGTACATAACATTAAGCATAATTGACTATGTACTAGTAAGATATACATAACTATTCTAGATGATTATTATGTGAATAAACCCATTTCTTGATAATATTACTATCACAGATTTTTGTCATAATTTTCACACAGATCATATGCATGAAAAAGTATTTTGTTTAGTCTATCATCTTGTTTTGTTTAACTTTTAAATGATACGATAAAATTGTTTTTGTTTAGACCAGATGAAAGGTATTATTTTATAAAAAAAATTTATATTTCTATCCAAGAAAAATCATTCATCTAAATTCATGTTATAATTATATTTCATTAGTTGAAATCATGAATCAATTGAAGCTAGACCACCATGGAAAACCTGGAAGCACTGGACGGCTGTTTTGTCGTAGTATGGAACTCCTCACAAGTGCGCATCCACGATCCCGCCCCCCCCCGCGGGATTCAAACCCAGGACCTATCAGTCTCGCGCCAGGCGATTAACCAACTAGACCACTGAGCCGGACGGCATCCAACGGTGTTAATGTCTAACTTCAACCAATCCACGAAGTTGCGCCACCGTCACCATTGTCTTCAGTGAGCTGATAACTCACAACAGACCTGGTTGAACTCCACTGGTCCCGGCTTCTCACTAGAACTCCAGGAGTATCTCTTGAAGTCAGTCACTAGTGAGCAGTTGATTATTACTAGAATGGGTTTTGTGGAGAATCGGTAATTTCAATAGTTGAAATCATGAATCAATTGAAGCTAGACCACCATGGAAAACCTGGAAGCGCACTGCTGAGGAGTCCCATATTAGGACGAAATGGCCGTCCAGTGCTTCCAGGTTTTCCATGGTGGTCTAGCTTCAATTGATTCATGATTTCAACTATTGAAATTACCAATTCTCCACAAAACCCATTCTAGTAATAATTATATTTGATGTTGATGAGTTAGAGAAATAATTTCATAATATAATTGACTGATGTCATATAATTGTCATAGTAACTCATTAAGAACACAAAACTAACTAGAGTTTAGAATTTCAGCTATCAAACTTCAACTCAATGACTCGAAAGTAGAAATATAATGTTCTTATGTTTTTATTCAGTGTGAATTAGTCAGTTAGTAACCTGAAGTATATTTCCATAGGTTTAAGTTGCTACATTATATCAACACAGAAATATGACATCCAAACATATCATAGAGTAATGTTAGCCATAAATATTATGGTTTGAGAAGAAAGAATAGATTCATGAATTAAATACATCAGTGTTTAAAGTAAAAGAATGTACATGTGCGATTGTGGATGATTCTAAGTCATGTCACTCATTGATTTCGATAATCAAATGGACCTCACTCAGGTAGTCTGCACCTATCTATATTGCTCAGTTCAACAGTTTCTGACCTCATGAACTGATTCCACCCCTTGAATAGACCTCCCCTAGCTTTGTTCCAGTATATACTCATACTTTTGTTTGCAGATGGACATCCCGCCCACGCAACAAGTGATGAAATCAAGTAAAAGTCAACCTAACATTTTGAATTCTTGCAAAATCTTCGTCCCACTTCAATCCACCAGAGCTGACGAGACTTCAAAAATAATTGAAGTGGTCGATGCGCTTGGCTACTTTATTCTATATCATTAGTTCTATTGTTGACACAGATCATACCTGAAGCAATATTTTGCATTTAGAAGGAAAGAGATGAGTTTTAAACGTGCTTCATTGTTAGCTAAGGCTGTCGAAAGACTGAATTTTGTTAACATCTTTACCAAACAGGATTATATCATTTTCAAGTTTCAAGTCAGCAAATGAATCGCCGGGTAGAAAATAGATTTCCTGGAAAATGAGGCAATGAGAGAGTTGTGTTTCAAAGAATGTCTGTGACAAAGTCAAATAAAAATGGGAAAATAGTAAGCTCTGTCAAGCACCATTTGAGACTAATAATTCTGGAAACAGTTCGTGAAAAGCTTTTGCTGTAGTGTTCGAGTAGAGTGGCTGTATATGTTTAATGCTCTTTGATACTTCTTTTAACGACAGACATTCATTAACCTGTTGATGTGCAGAATAGATCACTACATTAAGGTCGGGAAATCTAGCTATGTTTGGGAGCCATTAAGTATCCCTGTACCGCGAAACCTGATGAATGGTGAATATTCGGTTTATATATATTAGAAATCAGACTAGTTGTCCAGATTTCGTTTTTCGTGAGCCCTAATTAAGCCTTGAATGATTATTAAGGCTTATATTTCAGATAACATATTGACCAAACAGATTCCTGTGTGGTTGTTATGGGAGAGTTTTTTTCCTTTCTTTGTGACTGGAATGATCAGCTATGAAGACCATTTAGACGGGATTATGTCCAGTCAATAAACTCCAGCTAACATTTAATTGAGTCTAACGGCTGAACCTGCACCACTATTGATACAGATCTCTTAAGTTAATTCATCAAAACTTACTGCTCTCCCTCGCCTTAGATAAAATAGGGTTTTTTCTACTTTATTAAGATTTGGACGGCTTACGTTGACATTCTATTCAGGTTCCTTGATAAATGTAGGCAACCGAAAGCTATCTGAGGAGCAGTTCATCTGCCATACACATCTTTTTCAGCCTCTTTGGCGAGAGTGGGTTATAGTTTCATTTTTTTCAGGAATAGTCTCACCAATCTCAGAATTTTTGATATCTGTTTCCATGACAAGTCTGAAACGTTGTCTACTATCGCCTACCAGTGCTGCCTCTTTTTATCACTTTTTCATCAGATGCCCACCACTATTCACGATTATTGCATAGACCTTATATCAGTTTATGTTTAAATTGCTTCCAGTCCTGATCTTCATCGAAAAGCAATGGGAAGAAATTCCGAGTATATATCATTTCAGCAGATACTACTGAATTTCACTGATTTTTCCAAATCCTTTAATTGTAGTTACCCACAGATATCACTACTATCTATAATGTTTTGATGTTCACAGTTTTTATGCCAAATCACATTAAAGTGAACACAACTTTGATGATTGACTAACTGCTTCTCTATTCGTTTCCAAAACTATCTGTCTGTTAACTTGAACTCTATGGCTCTTCTTAATGTGGCTTTTCTGTATTCTGTAAGACGTAAGTAAAAATATGCACATTCTAGAGAAAGATCAAATTATAGACTTGTACCGTAAAGTGAACGACATTCTTCTTTCAAGCCTCTTCAATTATGGCTGATAGCAACGTGACCTATTTACGTCCATCTTTGGGTTGTTTATGGGGGTCGCCATGTCAGACAATATCTCTTCTTATGCATAAAGTTCCTTGGGACGGAATAAGATGTGGTATATTCCCTATCACTCCTTTACATTACAAGAAGGCTGCATCACTCATATGCTGATTGCCTATTCAAAACACCTTACTGCCATCACGCCTAAGTACGCAGTTTGTCTACTTTACCCTTATCGTTACCGAACTAACCTGCTTTGAGGAAAGGTCACTCGATTGAGTCAATTATGGTAGGCGTGCTCAACCACCAAATTAAGATAGAATCTACGTTCAAATCAGTAATTCAAAAATTCTCTAGTTATCTATGTAAGTTAGCCGAAATAATACTACCCTATACATCAAAGAGTTTAAATGATGAATATTGATTCATTTAATAAATAACTTCTATTTACCATGGTATCTAATGAATAACAATAAATAAGATAATTTCACATTAAAAAAAAACTACTACTACTACTACTACTACTTTCTGTTCACTACCTAAAACTTCACACATCGACTTACATGCATACTCATGAACATCTTATTCTTACTGATACACATTTATAACTTAAGAAGCTATTTGATTTTATAGCACTCTTACTAGATTTTGTTCATGGTTTCTCTCTTCCCCCCCCCTCTCTGTGTGTGTGTGTGTGTTCATATGTCTTCCTCTATTTCATATTTGAAATATTCTAGTAGCCAGACTCAAATCTAATAAATAATAATATTAATGATAATTTGTTTTCCATTAGAATCTATTGTATATTATGATTGCAGTTGTTGTTAGTTCATTATTACTGACATAAAAAACGACATCAAGTCCATATATCATGGGATTAAAACATTATCTACATTTTGTTTGTATATGTACTTACATATAGTTGAACAATATTTTATTAAGTATACATTAACAATATGTAAATAAGTAGATAAGAAGAAACTATAAAGAAAAAAAGTCATTAAAACATAATGAGAAACCAAAAGAATTAAGTTAAAGTATGTTACTGGAGAACAAATTCACTGTTGATACAAAGTCCGAAAACTGTATTTCTAGCTAAAATAATACCAAGTTTCAGACAGTTCTGTTTATTTTAGTTTGTAGATGATAATCACTACTATACGAGTATATCTAAAGCATTAAAAATAAATGCCTATTATATAAAATCATATTTGTTGGACGGATTCAGAACTTTTATTATATACATAATGAAAGAGAAAGAGGCCTCAAGTCAAGAAATAAACCTTTTTTATTATTTTTTTGTTTTAATTTCACATATTTCTTCCTTTATTATTATTATTATTATTATTTAAACACCGAATATATATGCGCCACATAAATCTCATTTGATTTGTGTTAGGACTGGGATACCGAACGGATGCCCAAACCGAACCACGTGGCTCTATTGGGCGGTCACACCCGGAGCCTTCGACCTGAAGCTTAGATCCAAAAGGCAGTGGAGCAACGTCAGGATATACAACCCCATGGTAGCCGGTTAAAACGATTAGTTCATACGCTATTTGTTCACTCAGGATACTGGAGCCCATATGCACCATTGTTTTAGAACAAGGGTTTTCCAACTCCCCCATATGGATTCTCTGTGTCCACCAACCCGGGTATAGCGCCGGACATTCGATTTTCAACTAATCTCTTCAGTGACAAAATAACACAAAGAAACATCACTGATTAATAAAATGAATAGTAAATGGAAATTTTTAATCAAAAACATTTCTTGTGAACTTGATTTTGGACATGAATAGGTACAACAGTACGCCATAATATATTTAATTAATCAAAAATTCAATTTGATATAAATTACAACCAAATTAATTAAATTCACTTGATATTGTTTGCTTGAATCTTCCCATTGAAGTTTAGGACTGCAATTGATCAGTCTCTTATTGACATATGTGCATACTGTGCGTATTGCCTCGATATTGCCTCAATTTACAAGCATTATAAGCAAATATGGATAGTGGCTAGCAGTGGAATCCAGTTTGACGCGCGTTTCGTCCTATTTGGGACTCGTCAGCTGGATGTACCTGCATCTCAGAGTTGATGTTCACTCTGGGACTCGAACCCAGTACCGTCCGCTTCAAACGCCATCGCGTTATCCACTTAGCTACTGAGTCCTGATAGCCACTTGCTTGTGCAATGGGGTGAAGTTTAATTCCACTAATATTGTTTTACTTGAATCTCCCCATTGATGTTTAGGACTGCAATTGATCAGTCTGTTATTGGCATATGTGCATACTGTGCGTATTGCCTCAATAATGCCTTAATTCACAAGTTTTATAAGCAAGTAGATATTGAACTAAATGAACTTATTGTCACATCTGAGAAATCATTCGGCTTTTAAAGAAGAAAAGATCTATTGATTCGACGATAAAGCATATCAAAAAACAATATTTTTGAATATATTAGACTTTAGCACAGATAGACTACTGATCAGTTGTAGTTTTTAGTGTCATCAGTGAAAAACTATGAACATTTAAAAATAGAACCAATTGAAAATGAAATATCTGGAGGCAGAAGGTTAAGATGATCAAAGAGAAAAGAATGAGAACAAAGAATGATTAGTGTAGAAACAAAGAAACAATCAAGTGTGAGAAGATTGACTGATATTTTGCAAATGAAGTATTTACTGTATGGTTCTCAGATTTTACTAAAAGATTCTGTAATTTTGTGTTCAAATATATTCGATTGTCCCCACTGGTGTACTCGTTTACTACAGCCGTACTATCAAGCTCATATTACTTCCTATCCACATTAAAAGAATTTCAATCGTTCATAATCAAAATTTGCCGTAGGTTCATTAATTTAACACGACCAGTAGGAAGTGTTTTGGAAAAAATGAATTCATTCTATCAATGTAATCTAGACTACACATCTCATCCAATTTGAATTTCGTCAATTAAAATGAACTTGTCTTACCGTTGATGTTTACTCTAAAGCTTGTTACAAATGTCAGTTACCGAATCCGAATATTCACCGCCTTGCTCAACAGATGTGATTTTTATTCGTAAAGGTTTATAGTATTATGTTAATGACTATGAGTATGGGAAAAATAGTCAAAATGTTAAAATAAAGAATTAATAAATGAAATTTCGACTTCGGAATCTAGCCGTTTATAAAAGCGAATGTCCGGCGCTTTAACCGGCTCCCAAACCAATGGTGCACATGGGCTCCAGTACTCTGATGGAACAAATGGTGTATGAACCAATCGTTGGTCACCAGCTACCATGGGACTGCATCTCCTCACGATGCTTCACTACCTTGTGGATCAGACCTTTGGGTCAAAGGCTCGAGGTGTGGCCATCTAAGGAAACCACCTGCTTCGGTCTGAGCACCTGGGCAGTATCATAGCCCACACACAAATATAATGATGAAAATGATGAAAATTATTTAGTTTATTTCCTGTAAAGCATATTTACATTAATCGAAGTCGCAAACAAAAGTTTCTTAGCTAAAAGATAACTTTTTTTACTATCATATGAAAACTATTTTGAATGAACCACAAATGTATAAACTTGATAAACTTTGAAAACCATATTGATGAACACCATTTTCCTATAAATAAATCAGTAATAATAATTTAAATAACGATTCATTATTCCGAACCAAACTACAGAATAACACAGTAAACAAATCAAACAGAAAACAAGATGTTTGAAAATTGTGCGAAACTATAATTTATGAACGAACCAATCAGATTTAGGGTAACAAGGTTTGGATTTTGGCGCGTAACTCACTCATCCATTTGGCTAAATAGAGTTTTGGCATTACAACTAATGTCAGTATATGATGAAAACCCCAAATATAGTTCCTAACCCTAACCATCAAAGGTAATTCATAATTCCAATTCCTCACACTGGTTTATAACCCCTATTTTGTTCTAGTGGATACTCTCAAGGTCACTTTAGCGTCGCTCAAAAACCGTCCATAGATTATTATCACACCACAATTTGTATTCTAAAGATTATTTTAAAGAATGGAAATTTGTATGAATTTTGTGGATTGTACACAATCTCTTAAGTTGACGTGATTCATGTTGCTTAATGCCAACTAGCCATAACAACTGAATTTTGCCCAAAACTTCATAACAATGATTAAGCATATCAGATGAAAAGATAATGTGTCAGCTAAAAATGTGCATATTTTTATTTAAAAAAGGTATGATTGTACGACAAAATTATTTTACAAATAAGTACATGAATTTATTTAAAACTTGAGTGATTATCGAATTCCGATTTATCAGTATAAAGTTGTGGAGATTATTAAGTTTCTAATTGAGATCATGAACCGATTGATGTTAGATTAACCAATGAAAACCTGGAAGCGACGGATGATCATTTTGTGCCCATCCACATTCCCGGTTGTGGGATTCAAACCCATGGCCCTCACTTTCGCGCGCGAACGCTTAAACTCTAGACCACTAAGCCGGCCGGCATCCAATGGTGTTCATATCTAACCTCAACCAATCCGATTTTATAGATGATTTATCAACTAACAGATTTTGTGTATTGTTATTAGGGTTATTTGTAGACAAGTATATCAATAATGATTGCCAATGTTGACAACCTACACACTCTAATCGTTACATCGACTTAAATTCAGTAAATCCTTTCAGTGCTAAGGTCTGCTAAAAACTACGTCTACAAATTAAGTTGTGTCGATTGTGATGCCTTCTATATTGGAGAGTCACCTCGTGTTATCTTGACTCGTGCCAAAGAACATATTAGGTACACAAAGAAACCTCTTAATAATCCCGTAGAACTGCATAGACTTCAAATTAAATCGACAATAGCAGTGTACGCCATTTTCAACGATCACCAAACCGATTTCGGAAATATCAAAATATCACAAAAAGTTTATTCCAATTACAAAGAAAGGAGAGTAGCTGAAGCGTTCCATATAATGCTTAATCCTACTGCTCTCAATAGAAAAGAAGGCCTTATCATACATCCTACTTGGACTATCTATCCCAGCCATCTAGTTTGATATTATTCACAATTCACACTATTAACTTACAAATCAAACTCTATCCTTTCTGGAGTTTCATACGGGATTTTGAATACTGATTCGATTAAAGTGTTGGAAGTCGATCTTGCTTAAATTATTTGACTCAGTATTGTGATAATGAAGCTAAGGCTACTATTGTTCATTGTGCATTGCTCGAACCGGAAGGCTATCGAAAGGCGTTAGAGCTTCTAGAAGAAACATTCGGTTAGAAGAACATCGTAGCTTATGCATTTATTGATAAGATGCTGAACATCTCCTTCATTAAGGAGACTAATTTAGGAAGACTATCTCGTGAGATGGTAATTTGTGAGCTAACACTCACGCAGATGAACTATGTATCCGATCTGAATTCTACAAAGACTATCGAGAGTATATTTTTGAAACTCCCATTACACTTACAAAGAGAATGGGTTAAAGTGGTACATAAAATTCTTAAGACGGGTAAAGGGCCTTTACTGAAGGACCTCTGTGAATTTGTGAAAGAACAGTCGGATATTGTTAATACCAGATGTGGATTACTTGTCAATAGAGATCCTTCTAATCGCAATCAAGGGCAGTCAGCTGTTGCTACCGAAAGAAACCTTGCCTCAGAGTATAGGGTGAGAGTATTGTTCGTCAGCGCGAGTGAGTCTGATGTCCCTCCACATGTAAGACCAAGCATTCATGGGTTGCCACGTTTATTATGTACTGAGAATCACCCCTTAGACCAATGTGGAAGGAATAGAGATAAGGATATTAATGAAGTGATAAAATTTGTACTAAAGAATAACTTGTGTAATGTCTGTCTGAAAGCAAACCACATAGCTAGAAACTGTCGAGCACCGAGGTCATGCTTCGTCGAAGTATGTGGCTGAAGACACCATACCTTGTTACACAGGAAGTGAGAAGAGCAGAGAGACACTAATAGTAATGTCCATATCATACCCAACTCTGTACTGAGGAAAGTACTAAGCATGTACAGAGACAAACAGCCGTCAAAAAGATTGTTGATGCGAGACCTAAGGTTGCTTAGCCGAAACCTAAAGTACCATCTGACAATAAACCAAAATCAACTCTAAGAAAACCTAAGGGGAATAAGGCCACTAAACTGAAAGTCAAGACAACAAAGAAACCAAAAGCCACCGTAACGAAGAAACCAGTAACTAAGATCGCGAAGAAGCAGGAAGTATATATTCTCTGTGGTGTCGTACATGGTGTTGAGAAAGGCGCCTTTGTACGAGTTGGGAATAAGAGTAAGGGTGCACCTGGCAGCTTCAAACGAGCCGACGTCAGTCTTAGGAAGATTACGTGTAGTTAGGATCAGAATAAGATGGCAAATGCCCTTTTGTAAAGAGGTTGTGGATGGCGCTTTATCCTTCCAAGAGCTGGTCATCTAGGCGGTGTATGGGAATGCATCATAAAGTCAATAAGAAGAATTCTACAACCACTACTGTTTCAGAAGGTACTTCCGAACAAGGGTGAAGGCATACTGAACAATGGACCACTCGTAAAGCTAGTTAATGACTGTGATAATATGGATGTACTTACGCCAAACAAGTTATTGTTAGTTCATAGAGGTGTACCATTCGACGAAGCATAGATGAGTAAAACGTGCTTATATAACAGGAGATGGAAGGAGGCGCAACAACCATCCCACGTTTTCTGGAATAGATGGTTATGGGAGTACCTACCAACTCTGCAGGCGAGATCTAAGTGGTTGGATATGGGAATAAATCTACAACCGGGAGATTTAGTGTTAGTAAACAATACTGCCCGGTATGTTTGCGCGTTCCACTAAGTGACCATAATTCCTTTAGTGATTGTACTAATCAAATTGTTATTTTTACGTTGAGAAACAGATAAAGTTTAAAGCTAAGTTTTCCTTCTTCTGACTATAGCTTTCACAGAAACTCTGGGATGGCCAGTATCGCATTTACATTTCTAGTAGTATATATGTAGGACAAATTAAATCTGATATGACATTTGTTCATGATTTCACCAGCTTAATGTTTATGTTTGTTAGTGGTCAATTAAGAAGTGAATCTAGCAAAATCAAAATTTTATTATAATAGAAATGAAAAATGGTAATGATACACACGGTCCTTTCATGAATATTGAACTAGCCTGTATCTATATTCGGTAATTTAATCATTAGATCAAAGTATGCTTGTTACAATGAAGGAATTATCAATAAGGTTTCAGATAATCTTTGCACAGCTGATCCATCAAATGCTCGTCAATCTCTATTTAAACAATACAATATTAATTCAAATCAATTTTTATGCATATTTATTGAGATCATAAACCGATTGATGTTAGACTACCATTGAAAACTTGGAAGCATTTGACGACCGTTTCGTCCTATTGTGGGACTCCTCAGCGGTACACACCCACGATCTCGGTCGCGGGATTCAATCTCATGGCCTTCGGTCGCCATTGAGCCAGCTGGCATCCGACGGTATCAATGTATAACTTGAAATAATTCACGAAATCGCGCGTTTATCTTCTATTGTACTGAGGTAGATACTTGTCTACAAATGACCCTGATAACAATACACAAAATCTGTTGGTTGATAAATCATCTATAAAATCGGATTGGTTGAGGTTAGGTATGAAGACCATTGGATGCCGGCCGGCTTAGTGGTCTAGAGTTTAAGCGTTCGCGCGCGAAAGTGAGAGCCATGGGTTTGAATCCCACAACCGGGAATGTGGATGTACACTGCTGCGGATTCCCACAGTAGGACGACATGGCCGTTCAGTGCTGCTAGGTTTTTTACACGGTGGTCTAGATTGTATATATTTGTATACCTTTTACCATAAGCTTTTATTTGACATATTGACTACTATTGTACGATTTACTATTCTCAATTTGTTAGTTACAGTATCTCAAAGTTACAGCCATTTTGGGCTTGATCTTGTATAAATGTTATTTTCTATTTTATGGTATAATGCAGTCTGATTTGCTTGTTTAGAAACTGAATATGTCTGAAATATATGATCCATACAGTGGAATCTGAGATTTGTGTTCTACACTCAAACGGACTGAGCGAGGTGAGGACTAATAAGGACTCACAGATTATTCCAGGCTACTCGTACTAGTTAACGGGTCATTTGATTTGGCACACGGCCTAGGTCATATAAGTCAGTATATTATTGGCGATGTAAGACAACATTTATATCTTAAGAAATCACTTGTATATATTATCTAAAGCACTTTAATCATACACTAATTTTTTTAATTCTATGCATACAGTACGTTAATAATAAATTAGTGACAAGTGCTTCTCATTTCAGCGTATTCAACACCTGACGATTAATCAATATAAATGAATTCTATTTTTCATACAGAATATAACTTGTCTAGTCATATCATAGTAAACGAATACTCAGGTAAGAAAGATTAATTTAATGGTTAGTACCAAATTACATAATGACACTGATACATATAGAATGAAAGAACCCTTGTTCAAATTACGATCTTCATATTTTATCCTGAAATAATAATTCGCCATCTAATTATTTAGATTATATCAACATATAAGTGACAATTTGATCCCTTAACAATACACCGAATTGGTTGGGCAATTGTTTTACTTTATTTCATCAGTTTTAATTGAACTAAGAAATCCTATCAGATTCTATGTACACTATTATCAATGTAGGTTCTTCACTCGGAATAGAAAATAATACAAAACTTCGTTAAAAACAATTTACTAAATAAAAAAAGATGGATAGTGGCTAGCAGTGGAATTCAGGACGCGCGTTTCGTTCTATTTGGGACTCGTCAGTTGGATGTACCTGCATCTCGGACTTGATATTCTCTCTAAGATTCGAACCCAGTACTGTTCCATCTTTGCTTATAATGCTTGTGAATTAAGGCATTATCTAGGCAATACGCACAGTATTCATGTATGCTAATAAGAGACTGATCAATTGCAGTCCTAAACCTCAATGGGAAGATTCAAGCAAACAATATCAAGTGAATTTACTAAATGTTATACTACTAACTACTGGAATGTTATCAGTACTCTGTTTTTTCAAGAAAAATATTTACATTATACAAGTAATAATAATGAATGACAAGGGATTAAAACTCACCTTTATTCTTGAATCATACATCTTTGCTTCTTTTAATAAAAAAAACAAACAAACAACAATACACTTCCATCAATATGATCAAATAGTTTAATTTAAATGAATGTCATTAAATTTCTTTACACTTTTTACGAAGATGAATAATTATCATATACATACAGATTTCTACAATCTTAAAGCTTTATAAAAGTTATA
Source organism: Schistosoma spindalis (assembly GCA_946903255.1). Taxonomy (NCBI): domain Eukaryota; kingdom Metazoa; phylum Platyhelminthes; class Trematoda; order Strigeidida; family Schistosomatidae; genus Schistosoma; species Schistosoma spindalis. The sequence continues at coordinate 4,981,887 of OX336420.1, forward strand.
TTCCACTACTCTATCTTTTTTAATGAATCAGTCAACATTTATTTATGAGTACTTTTTTTCATTTTATTCATTGTATAACTATTTATCAATTGTTGTCAACTTGAAAACTATTCTTACTTTCAATTTTAATAATTAACCAATCATAAATTACTTTAATTATTTCAACCAATTAGATAATTTAGAAAATTATCCAATCAGATTATGAGGAGAACAGTATTATTTTATAATTCTTTGGTAAAATTAAAATGATAAAAAAAATTGAGATAAATATAACCAATTGTAAATATTTTTTTTTGGGTGGATTTAAACTCAATGTTTCCACGTAAACTTAATGTATCACCTAGTGTAATAACGGTCATTTACACGTTCCTGTAGTCATAGAATATGTCATATTATGATGTTTTTTATTAAAGATCTAGATTATGTTATGGATTTTGTTCTGGTTATAGTTTTCATTTGCCACATTTGACTGTTTTATGCCAGACGTGCATTGCATTCTGGAACGATATCCTAAGTTATGGTGAGTTTGAACACATTGTTGATTTTTTTTCAAGTAGACAGTCAATGAATAATGTGACCGGAGAAATGTTTGTTGTGCTGTGAACTATATTTTTGTAAGTAAGCGAATGTTGTCTTTAGTCTCAAAACAATAATGTTTGTCTTCTGTTAGGTAAGTTTTACTGGCCTATAGTTCGTGCTTTGGGTTCATAGGCTTAATTATCTACACTTAACTATTTTGAGTAACATGTTTGTGCAAATGAATCAATAATTATGACACCTGCTTAGTTTAGTATTCTTGGTTATCGTATAATTAAGTTTAGTCGACATAATTATACTATGCTTAATTATACTGCTTGAAGCAGGTAATGAGGCAGATCAGTTTAGTAAATAGGTCACTCATTTCTGTTAGCATGCTCAAGCATCACAACTAGCAAACGATTAGTGTAAAATTATGCATACATTAGAACTTATATAGCTCCAGGACGATAAAGTTGTGAGCTTAGAAGTTGTGCAGAACAGGAGGAATCACGAGGATGTTGCATTGATCCATCATATTTATCATATTCCCACTAGCCCTAATATATCGCTAATTCATTTCGTTAGTACGTTACACGTAATATGGTAGTGATATGTGCTCATTGTAATAACTTAGCCTTTGATGAAAAACTGCAATGACTCCTATATTAACCTGCTTTTAATGAGTATACTGATTTGATGTGAACCGGAAAACAAGAAGCCCTGGCAAACTACGAAGGCTAATTTTCGGGACGTTATTTCATTTTATTCAAAGATAGTAAAACACTGACATTTATTTTTGTCCCCAATCTATTCTACAGAACATAAGCTTTCGTTCGATGTATCATTCACTGCCATACCTTTTTCTGTTCCGAAGCTATTGTAATTTAAACATATTATTTTGCACCCTATTTTCTACTCTAATTCCCAGCTTTGGACATAATTGTATTTTTCCTAATTATTGTACGTTGCGGTCGGGTTATTCACTTATTTATTCATGTACCTTTTTTACACTAATCTGAAATTCAGTGAATTCAGTTGAAGTCAGAATTAAATCGAGTAGTTTTCCAACTGTCTGTCTTCTCTCATTCGTGTGCTTGCCCACCAATCAGGTGACAGAATAGTTTTCTTCTCTCTACCCCATCTCGAACTCACGCGTACTAGTCTCAAGGTTAAGCCGATCAGCCTATCGCATCAAGGTCGAAGTCTAGATTCAAATCAGTCTACTTGCAAATAGAAAAAAAAATTTCCTCGGATGCTGTTGTTGTCATGTGTCATAAGATAGTGTTTATTTTGAAGAAAAGTGATAAGTATGTTTGGTGTTTATTTGTAGACTGTACGTCTAGCTCTGAATATATTTTAAGATCACTGTCATTAATACGGTACTAAGCACATACCATGCTTTGCATAGGTTGTAGTATCTGACTTGATCTTAAATGAATATTCATGAACTCGGTGTAAATCACAGCTGCGTAAATTCTTTGCTTAAAAACATGTAATTTGTTTATTTGCCTATTCCATATTTTTGACTAAAGTCATTATTACTTTTTTCATTTAGAATGTAACAAGAGTGAGCCTTCACAGATATTACAAACTATTTCGTCGGTAGAACTATGGCTCAATGAAACTGTTTACGGAAGACTTAACTCACAACAGCTTTTCCCGAAGCTCATTAAGAACATGCTGGACGTCCACTTTCGTCTCACAACCACTTCCAATATTTATTAGTTACTTCTTTTACCCTTTCGTTTAAAAAAAAATAACAAAGACTACAGCTTAACATTAACAATCCGAGTTTTAAATGGAAACCTAGTGTAAATCTTTGTTTGATATTTCATTGCTAATGAAACTTCCTGAATAAATTTGTAGATCTGATGCCATTTTGTTTTATCAAGTTAACCATTGTAAGAAATTTCTGAAACACGAGCATCTCAGCAGCTAGTTCATATGTAAAAATTTAAGTAATATAGTACACATCTTCGTTATTTTCTTGGAAAACTTACACACTCGGGCCTTCTTGCAACCTATTCTAGCCATTATGACGTGTCACGGCAGTTGATGAATGGATAAGCGTTACACATATCCTAACCGTCCCCGCATCTAACCTCATAGTTGTTTACTCAAATGCCCTATGATATGCAAGCAATGCCTCTACCCACACTAATGGAATACTCAAGGGTACCCTGTATGGCACCGTACATCGGTCTACGCACTCGCTTAGATTTTTAGCGAGAATATTACTACAGTCCTACTAAGCATTCCATGACCCCCCTTGTCTCCATCAGAACAAATAAGTCTGTATTTTCTGTATTATTAATTATTTAACTGTAACTAGTCAATTATTCCAAACACTGACTTTATTTATCTACTAAATAAAGGATTATGTTTGCATTGTTCACAATCATTGTTATTTTGTAGATTATTAACTTTCTATAAATATAATGGTTCTGTTAGTAAAGATTTTTATTCACAGGTAATGTTAAAGTTTCCGCCCCAGATACACGTGTTGAGAGATAGTAAGATTAGAAAGAGTACTAAGTGTCAACAATAGTAAATTCTAGGCCATTACCAATAGCTTTATACTTTTTAAATATGTTAGTGGTTATCTGAATTCAGTAGCTTGCTGAACAAGAGGTTGCTAATGAAGTAAAAGGTACTAGGTTCGAAACTTAGTGTGTACATCAACACTAACCTGGTAGTTTAATCGTCTTGAAATAGTGCTATCTCAGTTATGCTCTAAACCAAATTATATTATTATCATTATTATTAATCCTCATATTCAGTGACTCGGTGATTTAAAGTCCAATACTATCCAGTGTGCAATGAATAATTGTAATCAAGATGAAACAAAGTATCTATTCAATGCTTTATCCAGTTGACACAAATGGACGATAGGGAATTATTGTCAATTAATTCACATATCATGCATAGTTGAAAAAACAACTTCCATTTACAAATCAATAGAAGTGAATCTGTTTTAGCTGCTGATCAATTTAACGTAAAGATATCTTTCGTCACGTAATCCCATGATCTAGGGAACGATTCGAAGCTGAAAGTAACTAAATATCCATCCCAAATTATATATGATTCCTCAGTCATACTCATTTATGTTTACACATGCAACCGAAACGAGGATTTACATATCTGTTTGTATGTATTCTTCACTTACACCAACTTTTGTCGATTGATTATGTAATTCAAAGATAACTCAATGTTGTAAATGAACTAATGTTTCATTTCCAATTTGGTTAAACTCTACCAGTCACATCTCTTATCTAGAATATATACATACTTATATACATCTAGAAGTCATTCAGAAATCAAATGAAATTGACTAAAATATCATATTTAATTGTTTAGGATATAAAAACATAATACCAACAGTCTGAATATTGATCTTCTAACTGAACTGTCTAAAATTAATAATATGTCTGTAATATCCTAATGAGTAGAAAATATAATATCTGACATTTCACAACTTAGTAAAAGCCTCTTTTAATTATTCCTATGACTAGTCAGTATAACAATCCATATACCATCTTTCAAATAATTTCTGGTTATTTAGTGTACTATAAAAATTTATAGGCAGTATCATTAGTATACGAATATTTTTAAAAGTATAAGAAGTCAGTATCTATTAGAATAAATTTTCATTGTTTCTTACCTGGACTACCTTATCCAACGTTAATTTATTAAATCTATTTAGAGTATGTATTTATCTCAGATGGATATTAGTTGAAGTATTAAAAAGCAAGAAGCATGGGACTACTGTTTCATCATAGTTTAAATTAATTTAGAATTCAATTTCTAGTATTCAAGTGGATCAAAAGTAATTATAGGATCATGTATAAGACTAACAGTAGTAGTAAGACTACATGTATTGTGCTTTATGAGAAAAAAATGGTATTCGTGTGTTACATCGAAACACCGTCTACCCTGAATCTCAATTTTGGCTGTAAAAAGATTTTGATGAAAGTAACAAAGGTGACACACATCAAATTAATGTTGAAGAGAATATAGAATGAGTATCGGAATTTTACCTTGTAGTCAAGCTTAAATTGAATTCATCTTTTATGGGCTCCTTTTATGTGCCCATATGTTATTAAATATTATCTTCGATGAGAGTCCTATTCATTGACCTCCCCAAGTTCAATTAGTGGATACGAAACTTTTAGTCTAGAGAGTTGGAAACTTCTGGTTTTAGATTAAAATTAAAGAACTCGCCATAAAAAAAAGAAAATTTTGATGCATTTCAACTAAATGAAAGACGACAAAGTTCTTTGAAAATAAAATTAAACTAGGTAATGCATATTTAATAATTAATTACTGTATGTTATATTTACAAGGAATTCCTGTGAAGTGTGAATCAAACAAATCACCAAACGTCGAACGAATCAATATGAAGTACAAAATGGACTACAATTGTTTTACATTTCGCTTATCAAAAGGAGACAATTATCAGTTTTGACGGGCTACGAATTTCTCTTAATGAAGTCTCAAAAGAAGCAGAAAGAAAACATTATGTTCTAATAGCATTGAACGAAAGCTCTTCATAAATAACTTGAAAAAAGAATGATTAAATGTCAAGTTTTGATAGGATAATTACTTTTGTTGTTACCGTAATCAGTTTGTTTTCAGAAATTTTTAAGTTTGTTAACGTCCATGTTCTCTCCTCACCTATCCGTTTTTGTGCATTGTTTTATATTACTTATTAGTATTCAGTAAACATTGTACTCCCAACAACTACGTGTATATTTTAACGTAAGTTTGTCGTGTAATATCCTAAAAAATTTATATATACTCATAACATTTATTGTATTTATCATTATAATTACTTCCTCTTAATCCCTGTAGCAGCTATTCTCAACTTTGTATGATTGTAATTGTTTCCATATTCGGTTGCTCTAGGTTCCCCTTTTGCTTGTTGATTAACTGTTATCAAGATCAAACACAACAACCAGCTGTCGTATGTCACAATTATTCTTTATTTTATTATTGCCGAAAGCCATATTCTGCGATCATTCGTTGTTCGAGCTCTAGTACAGAATAATTGTGGGGTGATAATAAGCGGTTACGAAGTCAATAAAACACGTTGAAGCAACAAACTGATCACTTTTAACTTTCTAATACATAATAATTAATCCTTTGCTTAATTCATTGTTTTGTAATATTTTTATCTAGAATTACAAATCTAAAAAATTATTTCATCATCTTATCATCATACCACATAAAAATACATAAATTCGTCATGTCATAATTAGTCAGCTGCAATAATTTTGACAGGAGCTGACGTTTGTGTTTATTGTAAAGAAGAACACTTCAGTTAATGCAAAATATATGTCACGGTTAATGGTTATGTGACACAAAAGGTCTGTCTCCGTAAAGTGAAAAGCCATGTACTAAATGTCAACTCAAGATACCATTGCAGTGAACGAGAACACAAGTGAAAGTAATCGAATGAATTTGAAGAGTTACAGAACATCTTAGTAAAATCTGAGAACCAAACAGTAAATAGTTAATTTGCAAAATATTAATCCATCATCTCAAACTTGACTATTTCTTTTGTAAATATCAGTCCATCGTCTCAGATTTCATTGTTCCTGCATTTTCATATCAGTTGCTTTCCGTTCCAGTTTTTTCATTCCCGATCTTCTACTGAAATACATTCTATTTCTGATTATCGTTATACACTACTTATGCGGATATTAGTAGCTCACACCACACTACCAAATCAATTCCAATGTTAGCTTAGCTACTGTGGAAATGATCGAATTCCCTTTAAGTTTAGTTTATAAATCTGAATGCCTTAAGCATATTTGCATTCTGCAGTACGTTGCCCTCTTGTATTGCCTGAATTTAGTGCCAAAGTATCGGTGAAATTACTGTTATTGGGAGAGAGGCATCTTATTTTCACGTTAAATTTTTAATTCAGTGCAATAAAGCACAGTCAACTACTGTTGCTATGACATGTCCAAAAGCCATAGATAATTCTTTCGATAATCTGCTGTATCTCTATTAGAAACAAGTTAGTTAAATTTTTACACTCATCCTGTACCAATAAATGTAAAGTTAAAACAGGCGTATTATTGATTTATAGAAAACCGATTATTCAATGAATTATAGTGCTTTTAGTGAGAAGCAGAACTCCGCCTAGAGCGCCTCTGAAACGACTGCCAGTCCCAAGTTCGGATAAAGGAGGAGGGTTGGGCATGGGGTTAGCTATCCCATACTGTAGAAAACTAACGCGCTAAAAAACGCTAACCAGAAAAAATTATTCAAACCAATTAAACTCTGCCCTGGGAATCAGAAGAACTTCATTTGGAAGAGTTATGACGCCTCATGGTGAAAGCCTAGTTCCTTCGGAGGCCACGAGGACGATGCCCCTTCTGACAACCAGAGCATTCATTTATTTAGGTACATGGAATGCTCATACAATGTGGGAGACCGGAAGAGTCTTTCAAATTGCTGCAGAAATGAGGAGATACAACCCGGAGATGCTTGGAGTCAGTGAAACACAATGGACGCAAGTTGGACAATAACGACTAACTTCACGAGAACTTCTGTTATACTCTGGCCATGAAGAAGAAAATTACCCACATACACAAGGAGTAGCATTGATGCTGTTAAAACAGGCAGGAAATGCACTTATAGGATGGGAATATCATTGACCAAGGATAATCAAAGCCTCCTTCAAACACAAAGAAAAAGGGCATTTCAATGAACGTCATCCAATGCTATGTGCCTACCAATGACTACAATAAAGAGCAGAAAAAGCCAAGGCACAAGCTGAATACACAGAAGTAAACAGGCATGTGAAGAGGAGCATCAGAACCGACAAATGTAAATATGTAGAGGATTTAGCAATGACGGCGGAAATGGCTGTAAGAGAAGGAAACATAAGACAATTGTATGACACAACAAAGAAACTCGCTGGAAATCACCGTAAACCAGAACGACCAGTGAAGAGCAAGGAGGGCAAAGTAATCAACAACATCGAAAAACAGCGAAACAGGTGGGTAGGACACTTCAAAGAACTCTTGAATCGAACAGCCCCACTGAACCCACCCAACATTGAAGTAGTACCCACGGTCCTCCCTATAGATGTTGGTTAACCAACAATTGAAGAGATCAGCATGGCCATCAAATAAATCATGAGTGGTAAAGCAACAGGACCAGACAACATTCCAGCAGAGGCAGTGAAAGCAGACACAGCGGTAACTGCAAGGATACTCCACATTGTCTTCAATAAGATTCGGGATGAGAAACAAGTACCGAGAGACTGAAAAGAAGGATTTCTGGTCAAAATACCAAAGAGAGGCGATCTCAGCAAGTGTGATGACTACAGGAGCATCACTCTTCTCGCAATACCACGGAGTCTTCAACAGGGTATTGTTAAACAGAATGAAGGACTTCGTAGATGTAGACCTTTGTCCGCTGGAACTATGACAATATCTTTTCTAGTTCTAAGTTCCTTCAAGGCTTTTTGTTCTTGTGAAATCCAATGGACCAGTACTCCCTCGATTCTACGGCAGACCGAAAATACACAAACCAAACATTCCACTACGTCCAATTGTAGCACTGCCCGGAACGCCAACATACAATTTATCAAAAGAAATTTCACGAATACTGAAACATTTAGTCGATTCATCCAACCACTCTATCAAATCTCCTACACAATTCCTGCGCCAAATTAAGGACATTCAAATCAACCACGACGAACTGATGATATCCTTTGATGTAACAACATTATTCACCTCAATTGAACCAAAGTTAGCGAAAGAAACTATTTCCCTTCTCCTCGCCAACGACACGAATCTCACAAAGTACACAAAGCTTCAAAGTAAAAGTCTACTAGAACTCATCGATTTATGCCTAACGACGTATTTTCAATTCAACAACAAAATCTACGAACAAACGAAAGGGACACCAATGGGGTCACCAATATCAGGAGTGATCGCAGAAGCAGTGATGCAAAGACTAGAAGCCGCAATACTACCTGTGATCAAACCAAAAATCTGGATTCGCTATGTAGACGACACATTCGTCATCGTCAAAAAGAATGAGCTAGAAAACACTTACAAACTGATCAACAACGTCTTCGATGACATCAAGTTCACAATGGAACAGGAGACAAACAACAAACTACCATTCTTGGATATATTAATCACTAGAACTAATACAGGAAAACTAGAAACTCAAGTATATAGGAAACCGACCCACACAGATCAAATTCTTAATTACAATAGCAACAACCCAAGAGCACATAAAATCAACTGCGTACAAACTTTGTTCAAGAGGGCGAGGACACACTGCAGCACACTGGCAGCACGAAGAAAGGAAGAGAAATACCTGAAGGACGTATTTCAAAAGAATGGCTACCCAATCAACTTCATCAAAAAATACCAACCACATGCAGCATCAGAACACAAATCAAGCACAGGAATTGACAAACGGATCACACTACCATACATAAATGGCATATCAGAGACCGCAACAAGACTGCTAAAAACCTTCGGAATAGGTGTGGCACACAAACCGACAAAATCACTACAGTCAATTCTATGCAAACCAAAGGATAAAATAACAAAAGAAGATAAATCAAACATCATCTACAAAATAAATTGTGTCAACTGCGACAAACACTACATCGGACAAAGCGGACGCCCCCTTCACCTGCGCCTACATGAACATCAATTAGCAGTCAAACGGCATGATATCTCCTCACTTATATCAATACACGTCACAAGAACAAAAAAGACTTCGTAGATGCCCAACTTCGAGATCAACAGGCTGGATTCCGTAAGGATTGATTGTGTACAGACCAAATCGCAACTCTACGGATCATTGTTGAACAATCAATTAAATGGAATTCATCACTTCACATCAACTTCATTGACTACGAGGAAGCATTTGACAGCGTGGACAGCACAACACTATGGAAGCTACTTCGACACTACGGCGTACCCGAGAAGATGGTCAATATCATACGGAATTCTTATGATGGATTAAACTGCAAATTCGTGCATGGAGGACAATTGAAAGACTCGCTCGAGGTAAAGAACGGTGTCAGGCAAGGTTTCTTACTCTCACCCTTTCTCTTTCTCCTGATGATCGACTGGATCATGAAGACGTCAAAATCTGAGGGGAAGCATGGGATACACTAGACAGCTAGAATGCAGCTGGACAATCTAGACTTCGCAGATGATCTGGCTCTTCTATCGCACATGCAACAACAAATGCAGAAGAAGACGACCAGTATAGCAGAAGCCTTAGCAGCAGCAGCAGCAGTAGTAGTAGGTCTCAACATACACAAAGGGAAAAATATGATTCTCCGATACAACGCAACATGCACCTATAGAATCACACTTGACGGAGAAGATTTGGAATATGTAAAGACCTTTACATATTTGGATAGCATCATTGATGAACACGGTGGATCTGATGCAGTTGTGAATGCGCGGATCGGCAAAGCAAGAGCAGCATATTTACAACTGAAGAATATCTGGAACTCAAAACAACTGTCAACCAACACCAGGATTTTCAATACAAATGTGAAGACAGTTCTACTGTATGGGGCAGAAACCTGGAGAACTACGAAATCCATCATCCAGAAGATACAGGTGTTTATTAACAGTTGTCTACGCAAAATACTTCGGATCCGTTGGCCAGGAACTATCAACAACAACCTACTATGGGAGAGAACAAACCAGATTCCAGCAGAGGAAGAAGCGCTTGATGTGGATAGGATACACATTGAGGAAAGCACTCAACTGAGTCACCAAGCAAGTCCTCACTTCGAATACTCAAGACTAAAGGAGAAGAGGAAGATCAAATAATACATTACGCCAAGAAATGGAGATAGACATGAGGAAAATGAATCGGATGGAACTAGAAAAAAGGCCCAGGACAGAGTGGGTTGGAGAATGCTGGTCGGCGGCCTATGCTCCATCGGGCGTAACAGGCGTAAGTAAGTAAGTAAGCAAGTAAGTGAGAATCAGTGAGCAGTAGTGTTCAACTGGGTCTGTTGTGAGATAGTAACTCACTGAAGACAATGGTGGATGTGCTGCTCAATTTCGTGGATTAATTAAAGTTAGACATTAACACCATTAGATGTCGGACGGCTCAGTGGTCTAGAGGTTAAGCGTTCGCGCGCGAGACTGATAGATCCTGGTTTCGAATCTCGTGATGTGGAGTGGTGGATGCGCGCTGATAAGGAGTCCCACAATAGGACGAAACGACAGTTCAGTGCTCCCAGGTTTTCCATGGTTGTCCAGCTTCAATTGACTCATGATCTCAACTATTGAAATAAATAACTCATGAACATAACATGTTGAATGTAAGTAGCCATTATAATTATTTAATATATATTCACGCACATATTCACTGACTCAATCTTCTGATATTTGTTTAGGATCACAGGTCCAGTGCGTAAATGCAAATTACTATCTCAGTCTTTTCAGTATTTCAATAGCAAAACGATTGTGCCATCATGCCACGTCAAATAATCCGTTAAAGTCCTCTCTTATGGTCTTTACTATTAAGTAACATATCCTGGATAATATAAGTTGACATGCCATTGTTGAGGTGAATTAGCCCTATTGAAAAAAGAACAATCTAGCGAGTTCTGCGAACTGTTTGAAAACTTAACTTAATCGTCAGCTGTCTGGCATAATTTCAACCTAGATTCATTCAGTTCGGTGATTGTAAGTGGAGAGAAACACGCGAGTCAAGTGTGAATGATAATTTGCATTCGAGAGCAAGGAAATTATTTATACATTTTTAGAATAATAAAAAAACCAACTAATATTTTTATATACTTGAACTATGATAGGTTTTTGTTATTCTCCCTACAACTGAAGTCACAGGATTTTCTAAAATAACTTGAGCAATTAAAAACTGGAAAGATGACTCTATTCGAAAGTCACAAATAATAGCCTCCACATTTAATTATATATTTAGGTAGGATTAATTCATTGTTGTCCTGAAACTATAATTTGACCACACTTATTAAGGTTCACTGAACTCCAAAAATTATTTGCTTAAAAGTTCGTGTAACTTCAAGCTAAATACCATTAGTATGATTAATGATTTTTAGTTTTTTGATCAGTCACCCAGAAATATGTTTGCGTTAATAAGAAAATGTAGCCGCCTAAATACTTCTGTTGTTAAAGTCAAAGGGCCCTAAAACTGAAGATCTTTGAATATAAATCCTTTATAATCTCCGCTCATACTGCAGAGGTGTAGTGAACGAGAACACAAGTGAGGACAATCGAATGTATTTGAGCACAAAATTACAGAATCTCTTAGTGAAATCTGAGAACACAGTAAATACTTCATTTGCGAAATGCCAATCACTTATTTCAGACTTCATTGTTCCTTCGTTTCCACACCAATCATTCTTTGTTCTCGTTCTCTTCTCTTCGATTTTCTTAGCCTTCTATCTGTCGACATCAGTAATACACACTACAGAGGGAATATTTGACTAACAAAATATGGTATTTAGATTTCAGCCTTTTTCTGTGATAGTAAGTTATCTCTGAACTCTTAATACACACACTAGCTAATCAGGATCAAGACAGCAACACTAGCATTCCCATATAGAATTAACCTTATAGAGAGCTTCTAAGATGGTCTGTTTATTTGAGATAAAATTGTTGGAGATGGAAAGCTACAAAAGAAACACTATGTGGGAAGCTTACTTTCACTAATGCAGATACTAAGTAAAATATAATTTAACAATAACTAATCTCATCGTAACTTTCTCAACGTAAACTTTAAACCATGTCATTACTGATACATTGTATAATGGAAAATGACTCGTAGAGTGGGAGTGCTTAAAAATAGTGGAATTTTCAGTAATATGGTTCTCAGCTCGTCTCAAAACGTCAATTGGTCAACTTTTCCAGTAGTTTTCACGTAAATTTCGTGACAACTATGAGTGCGAGTGCAATAAAATCTGATAAAGAACCCAATACAAATTGAACATTTTTGAATGAACCAGTTTTTGTAGATAAAATAGTCTGCTTTTAGATAAAAAAACAATTAAAGAGCTTGAATGAACAAATGAACCACAGAAAACAACTACATATCTTTAGTTTTCATACCGTAGCTATTTTGCTTAACGATAATAAACAACTTAATTTACTAACTTTAATAACAGTGGGAATAGAATACAATTGATTCTAGACTATCTTTTTAACGTCATTTAATTAGTTACATTCTGTGTAATCACAATTCTTGAAATTTACTTTATCAAGTAAAAACAGAAAACTCCAGTTTTACGTAATTGAGGCGATTGATGAGAAGCGCTGAACTTCAATGGTAACTGATTCAACTGTAAGACTACAAAAAAGGCTAAAAGCTCCATTGAAAACAAAAAACCAGCTCATGATAAAATAAATTTACTTTAGAATTACATACAACTGCGAATAAAGTTAAAAAATGAATCTAACATTTTAATAAAATGAATATTTAACTATACAGCCGAATCCATAGCAACATTTGATTGCAAATGTGTGGTAGAACCTAAACGTTCTGCTTGCCTTGTCATTGTGCCTTCATATCTTGATTCTGATCTTATATTTGGACTATACAATGACTGTGTTGAAGTAGGACCATGAGTATTCTCTACATTTTGAAATAATTCACTTTCTGCAGCCCGTAAATTTGCTTCTAAAACAGCAATTCGTTGAGCCTCTAGTGATTCCCTAAGTTTAGCCGATACTGTAGCTCCTGATGTTCCAGCTACAGTACCTCCTACAGCACCTGGAGCGATTGTACCACGACTTAAAATACTTGACTTTCCAGGTGCCATCAATGTACTAGTGGGACCAATTTGTGATCCAGGTTGGTAGCTAACAAAAGTAGAAGGTACTGTTGCAAAAAGTGAAGGGACTGTTCCGGAACCTCCAATTTTTGACTCAGTAGCTGATGCTTTACCATCATAATATGAAATATTCTTTTGTGATGTATAATATGGATTAGTTCCTAGGAATTTTTGTCTTAATAATGGATCTTGCATGTAACGTTTACTTTCTACTGACAAATAATGTGTCACTAATCCAAAAAGACAAAATATTGTGAAGAATCCAGATAATACTGCGAATGCATAACTCCACGATAACATATTTAAATCAGGTCTTGGTAGCCATTCGCGATCTTTACTCATAACTCCCATGAGTATTATAACCACAACGAAACAAGCAACTAAATGTGAATTTAAAAGAAAAAAAAATTTATATAAGTCAATCAACATGTCTACAGAAAATATATAACTGAAGTTAAGTGGAACTTAGGCAAAAGCCCCTATGTTCTAAATTGAGATTATTTATATAATTTAATTTTTCTCTATGTTAGAAACCACTCTAATAGGTCAGAATATTCATCATTCAGTTAGTTGGTTAGTCATGGATAAAACAAAACTTAAGACAAATTTACTATATCTTACATTAACACTGTGAGAAAACTTCACAAAGTAAAATGCATAAGGAGAGGGAAGTAATATCAAATACAATAAGAAACTAAATTTGACAAATTCAGATGAAAAGAAAGCAGTAAGACTAATGAATGGGAAGTTGACAATGATATTAAACTGAAGACTTAGAGGGAAATATAGAAAGAATTAGATTGGTTCAAGCATTAACTATGGTTATCACGCGTATTTAAACATAAACGCTTGTATAAGTTGATGGATATCAGTTGAACGTCCAATGATCTTATAACCTAATTCCATATCTTCTCCACGCCATTTGAAACTTCTGCATCACATCCACACTAGCTACTGTTCCACGTCGTAGTATGTGGTGGGTTGGGCAAGTGTATAACATTTCTCAATCACTGAAGTCGATAAGTATTAGTGGCCTCATCAATAAACTTCGGATCTAAACCAAAAACTTTATTCACCAAACGACTTCTTCCGTGAGCAATCCCCTTAGAACGTTTAGAACGGGAGACGTTGCAAATGAGTTGTTTGAGATAAATGACGTGGCAAAATAAATTAGTCAATGTGTGATATATACAATATACATTATAACAAGAATTGTGGATAATCAATTGAATAGAAATTGCGAATATGTTCATGTATATATAAACGTGCTTTTGAACTACCAGTACCTTTTTAAGTGATATAACATCAGCCTCCCCCTACAGTATGAAAGTCAATACAGCAATATCATTAGAGTGCATCACTTTAAGTCATTACATCTCATTTCAACGAAGTTGTAACAAGTTAACAAGATAATCAAAATAAAATGAGAAATAACATCAAAGCAATCGAAATCTTAACATGAAAAATACAGTTCCGAGGAGACAAACATAATCGAAGAATAAAAATTAAAAATGATAATAAACAAGATTTAGGACTACTACAGCTCCACAATGATCTATTTTACCCTATGTCATGAAACATCCACAACGATTATCGGGGTATTGCAACAAACTCATTCAAGATGTTTGCACCTGCCAACATTGGTCAAAATGCCAATCATTGACCTTACGAATCGAAGTCACACTTTAGGATGCTCGCTTGTAGGTTTCTTCAACCTAGATTTATGTTACTTAATATTGTATCTCAGAATATGTAGCAATCAAGTATACGTCAAACATATCCTAACTGGATCCAGAAATAAAGATTTATATATACATGAAAACCATTTTATTTATTTGATGTATTTTTGTTTATGACCGTAACACTTCAGTTAGATTAAGCACCTGTATATTTTGAAAATGGATTTGATCACAAATTGACAAAATCTGGATGAATATTGAATAGCTCTTTTGTTTTAATTCCAGACTATTCATGAATGCTCATCCCCATTCTTCCATCTATGTATTTAATGATTACTGGCTTACTCATGACTACCTTTAAAGTGGCTTTCTCAAAATCCAAAATAATTTTGGATTCCTCCTGAACACCAATAAGACACCTAGTTTACTAGAACGAATAATGAAACAATACTCTTTCGTTTACAATTGACATGGATTCTACTAGATATTTATCCAGTGGCTAATTTACTACAGGTCAAGTCAATTCACATCAATAACATGTTATCAGCCTGAACAGCATGTATATTATTATAAAAAATGCGGATGATGGGAAAAATATCTATTACAAGTCCGGCTGGCTAACCATCTACCTGGAAAGTTGATCAATCACCGTTATGTTTTACTAAACAACGAAATTCTAGTGGGACGTTTGTAATAAGTGGATGCAATCAAGTCAAAAGTGAAACAGCAACTCC
This sequence comes from Schistosoma spindalis, assembly GCA_946903255.1. Taxonomy (NCBI): domain Eukaryota; kingdom Metazoa; phylum Platyhelminthes; class Trematoda; order Strigeidida; family Schistosomatidae; genus Schistosoma; species Schistosoma spindalis. The sequence continues at coordinate 4,997,642 of OX336420.1, forward strand.
CCAGTGACATTGAATGACGTCCATTCTATACAACAACTTCACAAGAGTTGAGGATCTAGACTAATCGATTTTAACAGGGTAGTTTGAAGGTAATTTGGTCGCAGTAAAACCCGAATGTTATCGATTCGACTACTTTCTAGATCCTAGTTTTAGGATATTGAGTAATCCATAAGTCAAACAAAAAAGCTGCCCAGGCCCCCTTTGTTCTCAATGATTCCTCGTCTTATGTCAGTTTGCGACATAACGGATCTGAAAACGTGATTTTTGAAACTAAAATTCAGGCATGTGTTGCTCAGATCTGAGGTTCAATTAATATCATTCTCAATACAGTCGGTGTGTAATAAAGTGAAAAATGATACGCTTATATGATAAAAAGTAATTTCAAAAATACTTACGAGCAACAGATTGTAATCCCATCACAACAAAATGTGGTTTTCTTTCTTTAGTTCCGTAAACTTCGCATAGGACAAGAATTATCATTAATAGTCCAGCTAAATTACATATCAGACTTATGATTGATAATATCTGAACAAGATAGAACCATGCTAAAATAAAATAAAATGTAAGAGTTGAATGAAGTCGGTTAAATAATTTATTGCATAACTTTTTAAGCTGGATCTAAGGTCTTTTGCAAGGAATTATGTAAAACAGTTAGATAACCAAGTAGACTGGTGGCCACATTGCAACATGGTGGATAGCATTAGATCTGCACTAATAAGGACTTGACACACATGACATTGATCACCACCCAGTGATTAATCAATTGCGATTACAGGTATTATTTTATAACTTTACTTTAGAATAATATTCAATTCAACACTGCTTAGCATACAAAAAATGCTTATAAATTATTTTTACAAGAGGCTAGTTACAAATTGCATAGAACCCAATTCCAAAATAAAATGACTTACGTTTTGGCCCCAAAGATTAGATGTGTTAGAATGAAGATCACTTACGTGAAAAATGCGTACCAACAACTGCTTGTACTCTTAATTACGAGTATCATTTAACTCTTCAGACAACAAAAGCAAAGTGACGCTCAGTTCCCTATAACCAATTAAAAAAACAAGTCTAATTCCAGTTTCTACATTTCCCCAATCAGTTATTCGGTATAACAGCCATATCACTAGGCCTTATTAACTAAAAATGCAGGTAATACAAACATATTTGATAATATTGTTTCTTGTACTGCCCGCGAATGCCCTGGTAAGGCCGAGGGTAGAGAGAGTCCGCTCTACCTCTCTAAATGTTCTCACGTGACCACGCACTACAGCTACTGCCAGGAAAGTTCTACTCACTATCTTCCAGCGGGGTGTTGTTTACGAAATTTAGAGGACGAAAAGCGAATGTCCGGTATTTTAAACAAATTGGTGAACACGGAGGGTCTACCTGGAGGAGTCGGAAACCCCTGATTCCAAACCAATCGTGCACATGGATGACAGGATTCTGAGGAAACAAATGGCGTATGAACCAATTGTTGGTCACCGGCTACCGTGGGACTGAATCCCCTTACGTTGGTCCAATGCCTTATTGATCAGACCTTTAGGTCGAAGGCTCCGGGTGTGGCCTCCTAAGGAAACCACCTGCTTTAGTCTGGGCATCCGAGAAGTATCACAGCCCACCCACAAATCAAGTGACTTGTGTGGTGCATATGTATTCAGTGCCCTTTTGTTTCAATATTTATGTGCCCAAATAAATAAATAGATAATAAATAGTTTGGAAGTATAAATTACATGAAGCAGGGTTACACAAATCTAATCACTAAACAATAAGGTCTCAAATTTTAAACATAACAATGCCATTTCTGCTTAACATACGCTCAAACTTAAGGCTGCTGAAAACTTAAGGAACATTAGTCGAGTACCGATTAAAACATTCAAATTTATCACACTCTAAATAAGGAAAATTAAAATGACTAGTTTAGAAAACTTCTGGTTAGGTACTTTAGAAGCAAGATTTTTAATTAGGCCTGTGAGTTAACTTAGTTGTACAGATAATCAGGAAACCTTAATATGTAAATGAATTTTGTACGGCTTATCATTGTTTAGACTTTTTCAAACATATACGTCAGTCACTACTGTTTGCAAGAGTTTGCTTGAATTTTAATGTTGCGTTCACCGCACAAATACATTTTGCTGTTCGGTATTCTGTTGCCTTTTTACAATAAAACTAATGTAAATCTGGTGCTCCTTTTGAGTAAAAACGTGGGATCGTTATACTTGGAATTACCCTTCGGAAATAAAAATCCGTGAAATAAACACTTTCAATATTAAACGTCTCAAAACATGCACGCTTTCTAGACTTTTTCATCAAAAGTTACGTACCACTTGTCATGCAATGTTTAAATAATAAAAAACTTGAAATTTAAGGTCCAAATATATACATGGAAGCACTCACGTGGATTTAACCAGAATCTGATATACTTGTATTCTGGATAATATATATACCAACATCCTTGATAAGCTTTGGATACATAGTCTTCTGGGAAGATAAACTCGTCAAAGCAAACTTCCCATAATCCAAGTCTTTGAAAACCAAGATTTGACTCTGATTTCGAAACAATCCAGAAAGGTGAAACAAATCCAATAATATTGAAAATAGCAGCAAGAAAGGAAAAAGTAACAGCCATTGAAAATGAGATATGTTTACGCCTGATAGTACCTAGCTTCATGTTTCCGGATTTCTCAGTTTTGAAAAGTTGCGTTAAGACTACGCAACTAATGACATCTAAACGATAAAGTTAAACAAAATTCTAGAAATAAACGACAATTTTTGAAGATCCTAAATGGCGACATATTGATATGCATATTCAGTTCTAATGTTCTGTCTCTGAAGGGTTGACAACCATTTCTTGACAGTCATTTCTTAGTATTCTATACCTCGAAATCAGACCACCTCTTAATCTGCTGTAGGACAGAATAAAGTGGTCTAGCTTTGCAAGCTGCTCTTTATATGGTAAACCCGGAGTTCTGGAGTTGCACGGTTATCTGCCCTCTATACTTTTCCCAGAATATCTGAGCCACTTTTTGAACAGGGGCTTGCAGCCTGAGCACTTTCCATGTTTAGTTCACACGAAGGTTCTGTATACTGTAGTAAACATAATATCAAACTTAGCCCACAGAGTTCTAAACTACTAGGCTGCAACTTGACGGTAGTTGGTTAGGGTCCTAAGATCATGACTCAATGTCATTCTAAGATCCTTGTGAGACCGAACTACTGGTACAGGCACTCCCTGTACGCTGTACATATTTGCCTTCGTGTCCCCACAGGGCATGTAGACACACTTGGCCGCGTTGATAAGCATCAGCCAATTTTTAAACAAGCTAACCAGAATACCTAAGTATGCGCATGCATCTGCGTCTCCTGTCATTTTTTGTCCGGCTTTCATATCATCAGCGTATATAAGCATTGAGGACTCAGCTACTCATATACATACAGCAGAAAAAGCAAAGTACCTAGGACGCAGCCTTGAGGTACTCCACAAAGTGCTGGTCTCAAGAGGAAGCACTTAGAATGTTCTCTTGCTTTCTGCCTACGACCTATCAGGAAATTCTTGAGCCATTTTTGGAAAGGTCCGGCCATACCGGGATTTTCCAGCTTCAAGGGCAGTTTACTTTTTGGCACCATATCAAATGCTTTGTTGAAGTCTATGTGGGCAACACCCACTGATTTCCCATTACCTAGAGTGTTTATCCATTTCTCTCATGCTATAACGAGATTTGTTGTGCAAGATAAACCTTACCTGAAACGATGTTGTTCACTGGTTAATAAGTTGTTGCTTTCCACGAATGTCATTATGGTCTTTTTGATCATTCTTTCCAGTATTTTAACTACGACACTGGCGAGACTGACAGGTCTGTAGATTGATGACAGTTGGTTTGATCCTGTTTTATGTATTTGAGTGATAATTGTATCCTTTCAGTCTATAGGAAACTTACCTTGGCCAAGTGACATTGAGTGTCGTAGTCAATGGGGCAGCAATATACTGTGCAGAGTCTTCCAAATGAAAACTGTCCCGAAATAGTTTACCATATCCTCTGCTTTTTCTCGACCATCCTCTGTTATTTGAGATACACCTCCTTCCGTAGTTAGGTTAGGAGTCCAATGCTGCGTCCTTTTTCTGTAATTTATATACGAGGATAGTCTCTTATTCTGCTTGATTACAGATAATGCTAACTGAATTTCATATTTTCTCTGAACTCCCCCGATTGTAATTGTACACCTGGCTGTTACGGACTTGTTCAGTTCCGTCGTACTTGCTGTCCCAAGGCTAAAGGCGACGTTCCAACATTTCTCCTTTTGTCTTAGTTAACGTCGAATCTCTCAGTCTGTCCGGTTTTCAGCCGATGCTGAAGAGATAATCGTATTCGTTTCTGCCTTTCATATGTTAGGATGGATCATCACAACTGTTTGACAGGCGATCTCAGCCATGAACTTGAATAAGATGACTACATTATCACTGCTTCCTAGGGGTTTGAGGGAAGTCATTTGACCGACATCATCAACGTGTATGAAGACTGAGTTCAAAAGAGGTAAGGAGATTCATAAGTCGTATCTAGTGGGATCTCTTATTTGCTTAAATAAAGCTAGGGTAATTGTGGCTCCTAACAACTTACAACCAAACAGCGTTATTATTGATCACCGGAGAACAGACTTTGATTGATGAGACTTGAGGCACTTATATGATGGATACCAACGATAAACTATCCCTGACGCTAAATAGTTGGCTGTTATTGAGGGATTGCGACGGATAGTCGAAGAAGGTAACATCAGGGATAAGTATGACAAAGGTTGGAAACAGTTTAATTATCTGACCAATGTGTGCTGAAAAAGGTGGTTAAGAGAATATTTACCTTACCTAAAAACGCGTTAAAAATCATCAGTTGAACATTGCGATTTTCAGGAGGGAGATGCAGTCATCGTGGCTTCGGACATTTAGACCCGTGAAAAGTAGCCCTTAGAAGTAGTTGAAGGCAGTGAAACAGACAACGACGGAAAGGTTGGTGTGGTAACTGATCATACGGATTGGTTAGAAGGGATGTACGTAAAGTATGTCTCCATGAATGTTCGAATTAGTTCCTTGTTATAGCAACGTGGGCAGGTAGAGTAGGCGTACTGTTTTAACTCCTACTCGCTTCTCTATTACAGACTAAGTTATAGAAAGAACCATGGACAAAGGAATTGAAGAAGCTTTGTGTTGTATGGAGGGATTTTTCAGGCCGGTGTAAGATTCATTTTCAAGGTGTTGTGTGTGAAAATTCCTCCATGTATACACTTGCAGTTTGTTCCTATTGATTACTTTGGTTGTACACTTTGTTAGTCTTCTTGATTCCGTTTGTATTTGTATCTTATTATAGTCTTTATTTTTCCTACATCTTCACTGAGTTTCTATTTTTCTTCCTGAACTGCATTTATGTTGTTTTAATTGATACTTAATCTTGGCGGCAGCCATATTGATTTGTTCCCCTTTTGATTGTGCTGCTTGCATTAACTGGAATTGTGCATTTTCGATTGTGAATTAAGGCACTCTTCCCAAATTGGAAAAACTTAGTGTCATAAAGCAGCCAAATATTATCTTTCGAATGAATTTGTATGTAATCTATCCAGAAAGGATAGAATAACGTTTGTTTGTTGAGCTTGGTAATTTTCTTACATCGTTTATCAAATCGTTCATTTATCGTAAATAAGATTGATTTGCAGATTGAACAAATGTTTGCTGAACAACTGGGTGGTAATATTTATTTAGATAATAATATATATTTATATTTATAATGAAATCTAGAACCGCCATTTACCCAATTACATTGTTTTGGTTTTAACTGGGCAGTAGCGCGTATCTAAACCATTTAGACAGTTACTCTTCAGTTCAAACCTTAGTTTGAATTGTACAGTAGTGTAGACCGAATAGAAACCAGGTTAAGCATGTAGCGGTGCAACTAAATACAGGGTTCTTGGAACCGTTGACTTTCTTTCATTCGGTTGATTCAATATAAATCCAAGAGTTCAGATAATTATGTGGCTGGATGAATCATCTAAAACGACCTTTGGATTGCAGAAAATTTGTAGCCTAGACTCATTGTCAGTTTCTGGAGTACTGTCTTCGTTGCTACCCAATGGAACTTGAAAATTAGAAATTAGGCTGGCAGTGCTAGGGAGAAAATATATTATGAGGTGGTCTGTAGAATTATGGTCTACTATGATATTAGTACTGCTCTTATGATAGACCTAATTCTAAAATTGCAGACTTGTCATGATATAACTAATCTATAAGATCTTGCGTGGAAGTCACATCGTCGTCCACACCAACTCATTGCATCGTAACAATCACCAATATATGATGGAGAACAAGCTTAGGCTAGAGGTAGAACAATATATTTAGTACGAATAAAAGGTATAAGATAGCATTCAACAGGGAACACGCCTGAAAAACTGAGCCATGCCATCCGATCAACTGGAATTAGTTCAACTCATTTTTCCCGCCTTGTCCTCGTTGGATTTTACTCCGTGTCAAATGTTGAATATCCATCTTCACAGCTGTCTCGTGTTCAGCTTTGAGGATTGTGTAGTTAGGGCCCAATGCCACTGAAAATCCACAGATTGGAATGAAGTGAAATGTTGAGTGAAGAAACAATATGAAGAATTACACCCAGATAAAAATTTTGTCCCTGCTCACAATGGTAGCCTATGTGTACTTGTAGTGGCATTGGGCCCTAACTACACAATCCTCAATGCTCAACATGCGACAGTTGGGAAAAAAGATATTCAACATTTAACACGGAGTAAAATCCAACGATGACAAGGCGGGAAAAATGAGTTGAACTAATTCCAGTTGATCGGATGGCATGGCTCAGTTTTTCAGGCGTGTTCCCTGTTGAATGCTATCTTATACCTTTTATTCGTACTAAATATATTGTTTTACCTCTAGCCTAAGCTTGTTCTCCATCATATATTGGTGATTATTACGATACGAATGCGTCAGTGTAGGTAATGATGTGACATCCACGATTAGGTCTATTATTAGAGCAGTACTAATATCATAGTAAACCATAATTCTACATACTTACATCAATTTTGCTAGTGCTTGATGTCTTGAGAAGTTTATCTCACTGAAGCATGTAAGTGTTACTAAAGCTCGTCAGTGAAAAACCGTGGCTAATAATTAATGTAGATGACCTGTTATTAGTATCGATTGAGTTAATAAGTTGTGAGTAATAATCAAAACTACAATACGATAATATACGTGAGCATTAATCAGATGACTAATAGACAAATGGGTTAACATAAGTAAAAATCGATCGAGAACGCCAAAGTGAAAATAAGGATTAATAATAGGCTGCATTTCTCTAGTCGGGTTTACCAATGCAGAATTATGGTCTACTTCGTAATAAGTACTACTATAATAATGGGCCTTATTCTAAATGTATAGACATGTCATAATGCGACTGCCTAATCTATAAGACCTTACACAGAAGTCACATAATTATATACACTGACTCATCGTATCGAGACAATTAACAACATGTTAGTCAGTACTTCTAAAGACCACATTTACGCTGAAGATAAAATAATAAATCTGATGTGAATAAAGACAAGTTATGCAGAATGATCAAGTCTGTGAGGTTGAGCCATGCCATCCGATTGAATTCAGTTAATTCTTCCCCCTTCTCCATTGTTGACCCCTTCGTATTAATTGTTGAAAAAGCATTTTACCAGTCATCTCATGTTCGGCTTTGAGAATTGTGTGATTAGGACGAATACCATTACATATCCATCATTGTCTTGAGCTCCGCCACTTAATTTTGTAGCCCTCAAGCATTTGTGTAGCACAGCTTTAATTCTATAGAGAACTATTCCTTGCCACCCAAAGTCGTTTCGGCGACGCATATTTATTTGTACTTCTTCCGATTGTTTCTTAATACGATCAACCAAGCTGAGATTTTCATGCACGTATATGTACTAGTTTTACAGTGTTAGGTTTCCTTCTTCAGCAGAAGCTAAGGTAACATTTAAGAAGCGGCTTTCATGAGTACCTTCAAAATCCGAATTTTGTCCGATTATATAAAGATTACAGGTGTTGATTCTTAAAACTATTTTCAGTAGTAGCCTGCTTATTAAGGACCTAGTGTGACTGAGGTCGTGTTGAAACTCAGCCTTTGGTTCCTTTTCGAGAGGCTCCCATGACTGATGAAAAATGGCTGGTTATCAGAAAGGTCCGTCCTAACAAGCTGCTAGGTTTTATTTCCTAAGATATTCCCATCCCTGCATCAAACGCAGAGGTCTCACTTTGTTTTCCTAATTTTCGATTTCTGGGTGAACAATAAGTCGTTCATTTACCTTATAATGTCTCTTGATCAGATCATTTACACCGCTCAGGCTTTGCTCCCCTATAGTCTGTTTTGCTTTGATATTTGAATCCGTAACTGAAACCATTTACTCATATATCTTAGTGCTGCCTATATTTTTTCTCTTCTCAGCATGCCTTTTGTTTTTCCTTGTACCAATGCCTACATCTGCTTGTCATCCGCTTCACTAATGGGGACGACATGAACTAGGAGGAAGGAACGAGAATGGCAATGGATTTGTAAATCTGTGTGCATTCAACAAATTAGTCATAGGCGGCACAATATTTCCACACAAACGTATACACAAAGCTACATGGATCTCACCGGACCACACCACAAAGAATTAGATAAATCATATTTGCATCAATAAAAAGTTCCGAAGGACAATGGAAGATGTGAGAACCAGAAGAGGAGCGGACATAGCTTCAGATCACCACCTGGTTGTGGCCAATCTATAACTGAAGCTAAAGAAGAACTGGACAACTGGACAAACAGCACCACAAAGGTTCAATACAGCCTTCCTTCGAGATACTGACAAACTCAATGAATTTAAGATAGCTCTCAACAACAGATTCCAAGCCCTACATGATCTACTGAAGCGGGAAACTACCATGAAGGATAACTGGAAAGGTATCAAAGAAGCATTAACTTCAACGTGTCAAGAGGTTCTAGGCCCCAAGAAGCATCATCACAATGAATGGATCTCTATGGAAACACATAGAAGCAAACAAGCAAGTAAAGAAGAGCATTGGAGCCGACAAGCATAAATACGTGAAAGAACTAACAACAACGGCGGAGAAAGCTGCAAGAAAAGGAAATATGAAACAGCTTTATGATACAACGAAGAAGGTAGCAGGGAAATATAGTAAAGCAGAGAGACCGGTCAAAGACAAAGAAGGAAGACCAAACACTGATATTCGGCAACAGCGGAACAGATGGGCAGAGTACTTCGAGGAACTCCTGAATAGACCGGCTCCGATGAATCCACCGGACATCGAAGCAGCACTCACAGATCTTCCTATAGATGTTAATCCACCAACGACTGGATAAATTAGAATGGCCATCAGACAAATCAAGAGCGAGAAAGTAGTAGGACCCGACAATATACCAGCTGAAGCACTGAAGTCAGACATCGAAGTAACTACAAGCATGCTTCATCTTCTATTCAGGAAGATTTGGGAGGAGGAACAAGTGCCGATGGACTGGAAGGAAGGACACCTCATCAAGATTCCAAAGAAAGGAGATCTGAGTAAGTGTGAAAACCACAGAGGCATTACACTACTGTCAGTACCAAGAAAAGTCTTTAACAGAGCATTACTGAACAGGATGAAAGACGCAGTAGACGCTTAACTTCGAGATCAACAATCTGAATTCCGTAAGGACCGGTCGTGCAATCAACTGGATATAACTAGGTACTATTGTAGTAGATATCGAGGACATACCTTATGGAGAATCATTTTAGATCCCTTTTTTAAATGAAAGGTACTACTAATAAACTCAAAAGGTTTACGAGCTTCAGGGATTTAAGATAAGGATTGTTCTTCGAATGAATGATTTTAGAGTACCTCTCTCCTAATTCATAAATGTTACTTTATTGTTTAAATTTTACTCTTCTTAGATGTGTGCATGGACCCTCAATTTTGAGTACTAAGAGAGAGAAGCGATTAATTACACCAGCCTTGGAGTCTACTCAGATTGTAGCGGTAAAGAAATCCGTAAAATCAGTAGCTCTGTACACTTTCGACATTTGATGCCGACCATATTAGTTTTAATGGACTCATCTGGCTGAAGGCGCTCGGTCACGCATCCGCACCAGATCACGAGCGGGTACGCTGCGCTCAACTTCTACAACCACTAGCCAGAATATATCAGTCACTCCTCGACATATCGATAGTCCATCAAATATATCTTCGAAACTATTTGCTTCTGACCTCTGGTCTCACTGGGTTGGCACGTTTTGATTCTAGATGTTACTGGTCAAAACGTTGTCAAACTCCAAATGCTTATGGCATCTTTAAGATCGTTCTAAATTTTATAACTAATCTGAACACTGAGTTTAAATGGATTGTATATACTACACTAGCGATCAAACTTCTAGTGTTCGTTCCGAACTTAGAGTTAATAAACCAAAGTTTATTTGTGTGGACAGAACTACTTACCTTTTTATAGCGTACGAGGCTTTCTTGAGTCACTCTTATCAAGTTACACCAAACACAAACTCCGTGCTCAATTAATCCGTTTTTAACTTAGGAATCAAAACAAATTATATCACAATACAAAATATCTCAAACGGTACAGCCTGTGCTATACAATCAAAGTTTGTTTATCACAAAATAGTGTGCTAAATAGCGGAGGAAACAATAAATGATTAGGTATTTGGGTTTTGGTGGACCAAATATGTCCATTCTAAAATTAGGACAAATTTTTTAAAAAGTGAAAGGTTAGTTAGTTAATATGACGAAATGTAAATTATGCACAAAGGAATATATGCACTGTTACTTACATTTTATAAAGGAGGCGTATTTGAGCTGCAGTTTTGTGATCCATAATAAGTAGTCAGTGATTCCAAATATGGTTGATAAAATCCAGGATGTGTATCTAAAGTAATCGCGTAACGAGAATATCAGCGCGATCTATGGACATAGACATCAAATATATCAGAGTTATGTTATCGGAACAGATGATAAGTAAGAACAAGAAGTATGTGTGCGCAGAAGTGTATTTATGGGTGACAACCGATGTGTCATTCCACGAGAGAGCAAAATGGGAACGAAAAACTAAAATCAAAGTGTCTTCAAAAAAAACTTTTACAGTCAGTAGTAGCAACCCAACAGTTTCTGGGAAATAATGAAAAATTGGAACAACAGCAAATAATGATATCAGTATAAGTTCATGTCAACTATCTCGACAGGGACTCGGGAATTAACAAGGCCACTCTGAACAAAGTGGGATCAAATATCTATCTGAAAATACTCGACTCGCCGTTTCTAGGAAGCAGACTAAGGTCAACAGCCACCAACCGAACCACGCTGTAACCTTAAGTCCAGTCAAACATTACCTTATTTTCAATGTGCCGGCAACGTGCTATGATAAAATTAAATTAAAAATGCAAATCTTGGTCACGGCCAAATAATAGAAACCCGAACAAATAAGATTGATAAACAAAAGATGTTTTTACTAATTTATTGAATTTTGAGACCCACTAATTCTTCTTGACCTTGGTGTATAAACAATTTGTGTCTGTTGAAGCCGGGCTTCATTTATTTCTAAATAATCCTGTGTAAGTGCTAACCTTATGTTTCTTTGTACAGTTGGCTTTCAAAGTAGTCAGTTCTTTAGAGACTTGTTCTTAATCGAGTTCATTCATATTCAACGCCTTTCTTACGAACTTATATTCACTGTTTGTTTGCTTTGTCCCCGCATGTTGTTTTATGCGGTCCTACGTCTCTTATAATATCAGTAGGGGTAGTATATCCATTTGACTGCTCTTATTCTAGTTAGTTTGGTAGTTATTTGTGGATTAGTTTGTCTTGTGGGAGGATGAGTCCATATCCCAATCTTATTTTGGGAAAAATTTTTTTATCCGTTTTGGGTAAACCGTTATAAAAAATTCCGGGAAAATATTGGGGATTTCCCCAAAATTTGGGGAAAACCCGGAAATCGAGAGATTGGGTGTCTCAATGCAGTAGGACTTCTGGATATCAACACCTATTACATTGCCAGGAGTAAGTTTGGTTGGTTGCAATGTGGGAAATAATATGGAAAAAATTCTATCGCTAATAGAAAACGACTGTTTCATGAAATAATAAACAAATATGTTAGTTGGTGATGCCGACAGCGTCAGTAGACCGAATTGTATGAATAAGGGGGAAACGGAGATAACAATAAAAGAGATAGGAAGTATTAACTGTTATGTGACAATGATAACAGTAGGTAAATTATGGAACATGCATCGGACAGCTGGTTCATCAGGTAAATGGTAATCCATGGGTGAGTATGTGTTTGTCATGTTTCTTTTTGAAGCTATCCACCGAGAGGGTTGTGGTCACTTCGGCCGGGAGAGCATTTCAAATGGGGGCAACTCTTAGTAAGTAAAAGTGAGTTTACTTGGGTATTCACTTCTTAATGTGTGGTCTTCTGAGGTTTGCCTTGACGAGCGTGGTGATCCAATAATATACTCGTGTTGGGATGGTTTGGCGTACTTAGTGTTATATGTCATCAGATCACTTATTCTCCTGTAGCTCAGCGAAGATAATCTCAGGTTTTGAAGCCTCTTCTTGCAGTATTTATGTTTTAGACACATCATCCACTTGATTGCCTGTTTCTGTACTTGGTCTAGGAGATTTATGTCTCTTGAAGAGAGGGGGCACAATGAAATTATGGATTTCAGGGCTGAGCCGTGCCTACATTTTGAACATTGTTACGAACAACTTTGGAGTGACTACCCGAGGTTACCTTCGCATAAAGTGAAAAGTTGCGTTTGTCTTGGCTTCATCCCTCATGTGGTTTGAGCTGGTGTCTAGGCTGTCTGTGGTTACTAGTCCAGAGTCATGCTCTAAGGAGACGATCGGAAGATGATTTCCATGGGAGTGTAGGTTCTTCGTATCAAATGAGGCAGGATGTTCATGATATAAAGTTTCGAAAGCAATACTAAAATGGTCCTAAACAAATTCAACTACTTTCTAGTGTCAGAAGAGGGTCATAGATTAGTGAAGAATTAGGGTTAAGATTTGGAGTGGGAATTCAGGGTTAGGGATTAGAGTTGGAGTTTTCATCACAAACTACCATTTGTTCTCACTTATGAATAAATTTTGCGACACTGTCTTAGACTTTCTATCCATAAATTATAGTCTTAACAAAATTTACAGTTTTACGAAAATAACAGTGGGTGTATGTAGTTTATTCATTTTCGTGATGCTTTTGCAAGACTTGAATCAGTTATTATATTTTACGGTTTTGCCACTCGCTTTAGGAAGACATAACTCAGTCAGTCAGTTAGCAACAATGTGGAACTTCGTACGTACGTACATCAGTTTGAGTTGCCATGCCACATTAGCACAGAGATTCAGTTATCGATTCGAATCTCGTTGTAGAGGTAGTGAAAGTATAAGTAGTGATAAGGAACATTAGGGTTTGAAGATGTTATTTAAGGAGTATAATACAGTGGAATGAATTCGGAAAGAGAAAAGAGAAAGGGATATGAAAAATTCAGAAGATTAGGATTTTGGAGAACACAAAGAGTGGATGTACCTGCGTCATTGCAAACGATTTTGAGCCATGTCATTCAAGGTCACTAACCATCGGTTGCTATCATTTCGCGGTCCCCAACCAGGTAGTCTACACCTACCAACATAGCTCAGTCCACTTGTCAGTGACTTCATGGATTTGTGCCATGTTTTGGTCTGGCCATAAAACATCGCACGTCGAGGAAGTCGGTGGTCGGGCATGCGTAACACATGTCCCAACCATCTCAGCTGATGAAGTTTCACTACTTCATCAATTGACTTTCCATCCTTACCTAGTACCGGTTTCCTGACAACTGAGTTACTTACTCGGTGGTCCCACGATATACGACCAATGTTTTGAAGAAATCTATGATCAAATACTAGTAACATACGAATATCCTCTACTCTTACTGGTCATATTTCACTGCCGTAAAGTAGGACGGAATGGACCGCTGCGCAGTAAGCACGTTTTTTGGTCGGTAGATGGATATCTCGTCTACGCCATAAATGACGCAAGTTGGCAAAAGCTAGTCGAGCCTTCTGTATCCGTGCTGAGATTTCGTCACACACCAGATCACAAGGGCTGATGAGACTCCCAAGATAAGTGAAGCGGTCGATACACTCAACTACTTCACTCCCTATCACTAGTTCGGGTGTCGATGCAACCCAATCCTGAAGCAACATTTTGCATTTCGAGAGAGAGAATCTCATGCCAAACATGCCTGAATTGTTGCTTAGAGTGGTCAGCAGACTCTGCATTTTGTCAGCGTCTTCACCGAATAGAGCTATGTCATCGGCATACTCTAAGTCAACAAGTGAATCTTTCGGTAGAAGTCCAACCCCTGGAAAGTCAGATGTGGAAAGTGTTATTTCTAAAAGCACGTCAACGACAAAGTTAAACAAGAATGGAGAGAGTGGACAGCCCTGAAGAACACCACTTGAGGTAATCAATTCTGATGACAGTTCGCCATAAGGTCTCACTCGACCAGTTGTGTTCGAGTAGAGAGCCTTTATAAGGTTAATGTAGTTCTTTGGTACTCCTTTCAGTGACCAACACTGCCATAGAACCTCACGATCAACAGTCAGATGCCGCCTTAAGGTCGAGAAATACTACCATTGTGGGGCGTCTGTATGTGTGTCTATATTCTAGGACCTGACGTTGTGTGAATATTTGGTCTATACATCCACGTCTAGGTCGAAATCCAGCCTGGTTTTCTCTAGTCTGCTCTTAACGAGCTTTGGTTAGACGTCGAAGTATTATTGAAGCTAATATTTTAGAAACAATATTAGTCAAACTAGTTCCTCTATGATTGTCACAAGAAGACTTTCGTCCTGTTTCTACAGCTTTTCGGATGTCATTCCACGCTGCCTCGGGGTGGGCATCACTTACATGGCTGCCTAACTGTTTTTTTATTTGTTCCTGAAACATTTATTTATTATTATTTATTTTAACACATAGGTATTGGTACAAGGAGGCACCAAATGCATATGCGCCACACGAATCTCAGTTGATTTGTGTGAGGGCTGTGATACTGCCCGGGTGCCCAAACCGAGGCAGGTGGTTTTCTTAGGGGGCCACACCCCGAGCCTTTGACCCCGAGGTCTGACCCACAAGGCAGTGGAGCATCGTAAGGAGATGCAGCCCCATGGTAGCTAGCCGGTGACCAACGATTGTTTCATACGCCATTTGTTCCTTCAGGATACTGGAGCCCATGTGCACCATTGGTTTGGGATCCGGTTATAGCGCCGGACATTCGCTTTTCGTCCTCTCATTTTCGTAAACAACACCCCGCTGGTGGGAAGGCAGTGAGTAGGACTTCCCTGACAGAGGCTATATACGCGTGGCGATGTGAGAGCATTTCGAGGAGAACGGACTCTCCTCACTCTCGGCATTACCAGGGCATTTGGGGGCGTTCCTGAAATATACTCTTAGCTTGACTATCATTAAGTAGGACCCTAAGGGGTTTCCTTGCACCATCTTTCCTACGTCCAGTAAGACGTAGACAAATACGCGCTCACACTTGAGCATGATCTGAGTCTAAGCATGCGCTCCAGAATGAGCGACAGTCTTCTATCGAGGCTACTAGCGATGTGATCTATTTGGGTCCAACGTTGGGACGAATTAGGGGGTCGCCATGTCAAAAGATGTTTTTCCTTATGCTTAAAGTTAGTGTTTGCAAGGGACAGGCGGTTATCTGAGTATAGCTGCAACAGACGGTCGCCATTATCTGTTCTTTGAGCCGCGACACCATAAGATCCACCCAGGTGTCTTTCCCTTTCGTTTGTTTACCTACTTGAGCATTAAGGTCACCAGCCACTATTACTACGTCAGAGCGCCTAGCTTTTCGGAGAAGGTCGGAAAGTTTTCTGTAAAACTCATCTTTTACATTATCTGAGCTGCATTTAGTGGGAGAGTGGGCAGAGACGACAAAGAGGCAACGACGATTGTCCCTATCTTTCCGAGTCCTTACTGTTCCGTTTAGTCAGACAGCGCACAAACAACTGTCTACTGAGATCCAGTCTAAGAGAGCTAGTTCTGCCCTAGGACTAAATGCTATACCTACGCCAGCGAGGCCACAGGAAGCAGCATCAGGGCTTCTAGACACACGAAGCGTGAATCGAGATGGTTCTTCGTTTCGATATGGTGAGGTCAAATGAATGACGCTTCTCGGATCCTGTATGCGCGTTTCGGAGACGCAGCACACATCGATGGAGCGAGATCCCAAAGTCCTAACTAAGGAAGCCTGTTGTCTTATTTGGCACAGTGTTCGGACGTTGAAAGCTCCTACGTGTAGTTTAGAGCGTGGTTTCAGATCAGGAATAACGTTCCGCGTACTCGAATCGTTTGCACTAGCGGGGCGAGGTGATAAAGGGACGTGAGAAGGGTTAGTCGTGGAGATAAGAGAGTTATTAGGAGGTGAAGGAAGGATTTGAATGTGACCAACTTGGTCTCGTGTGCTGTTACGGGTATGAGGGCTGATATCACTTCCCGGTTGCCCACATCGTGGAAGGGTATTTTTTGAGGGACCTGAAAAGGAAATCGGATTAGTGTTGGTCTTAACGAACTGGGTGCGTGACCGCAGAGCCCAAGGGACAACTGCTTGAGGCCGGTCGCGCACGGCCTTTTTGTGGGAGGTTTTTAATGTGTTAGCTCCGTTCTTCAAAGGACCTTACCGCCGGAGACGGAAATCCGTGGGGTAAGGTGAGGTGTGACATTTTTAGGGTCGACCTTTTCTAACCCCTTCCTTCCTTGTGAGAAGGCAGCATTGCTGCAGATGCTGGTTGTCCGAGGGAAACACTTTACTGCTGTCACACCTCTGTATAGTCAGCAGTACGACTTTGCCCTCAAACCTTGAGTTGCTGCTTTTAGTCTCACCGTTCTCCAATCGACCTGCCTGGCATGGTAGAACCTACAGGAACATATGTTCCAGCCAATACAACTCGGTTGGGTCATCATGATATGCAAGCCCGACCACCATGTCAAGGTAGCAGCTACGGTCGGGGAAGACATAACTGAGCACTCCTGAAATACTAAATACTCTTCACCATATCAGTTAGTTGGATAAGTAAGCGCTGATGTTCATCGTGTTCTTTTTTCAATAAAAGAGCGGAATAACACGAATTTATTTTATTTTCAGCTGCTTACAACCTGTGATATTAAAAAATCAGTTATAAAATGAGTCACTTTAAAGTAACTTCCAACTAAACTCTTCCATGTATTTTTAAACCCATCTTATGATTATGATTCGTAAATATCACAGTTTTTAAGCAACTGACGAGGATCAAACAAAATATAACAAATTCCTGTTATTCTGCTCAAATCCTTGTTCTTGCTCTCTTCAAGATGATAAAGGGAACTGTGTAGAAGATAAACTGATGAGTTGGTCTGGAGAAAGAATTCTCGACCTTGAGTATGCGGATGATGTCTTATTGTGCGATGATACCCAAGCCATGCAATCCGCACTTAATCGTTTGGCGATTAGTGTCCGTCGGTATGCTATATGCTTTGCATCGAAGTGCAAAGTACTTTGACAAAACTGATCCTGTACTCACCCTTGGTAGTGAGCAGATAAAAGCAGTCGGGAAGTTCGTGTATCTCGGTAGCTGCGTAAGTGCTGGTGGTGGCATGAGTGATGTGATCACGTATAGTGAGTCAGCGGCTTATACCAACCTGGGCCATCTTTGGCACCTTCGTGGTGTTAGTCTGACTGTAAAAGGTCGAATCTACAACGCGTCAGTGAGAGCAGTTTTACCCTATGCTTGTGAAATCTGGTCTCCGAGTTGAGGATGTTAGACGACTCTTTGTGTTTGATCATCGTTGTCTGCGAAGTATTACTCACACCTAGTGGCAACAGCATGTTTTGAAATAGGTGATTGGTGAACTTGTTATTGAAAGTGTGCTCATGTGATAAACATTTTGTCACCTGTACTAATTTGTTAATTGGTTGTAAACTGTGCATCTTTTTAATCTGATTAGTTCAAATCCAAGTAGCATTAACTGGTTTGATTGAATGTGAGAATTTGCAAGTTTACATTTGAATTTTATTTTGAGTAAATAATTCTGTCTGACTGTTCCATCCGAGCTTTGATAAAAGTTTCAACTTCTGAAAAAAGTAGACACTAATTCTATTTGACTGCCCTTCTATACTCCTGTCTGTGAATATATATCGGGATAAACTATTTTTGATCAAGTAGAAATGGAACCGAAGTCGTTAGGTTTCGTGACAAGAGAAAGACTATGCATGTCATTAAAAGTAAACTGAGAGAAACTGATAACTATTTTTAATAATTGATAGTAGTGATTACTGGACTTGAAAGCTGATCAAATGTTTAATGCACAAGTAGTAAACTGATTTTCATTTTAGCATTTCCATAAGTTAATTTAACACAGTTTGGTCTTGTAATAATCGTTACATATATGTAAACATATAAGTCATCGTGATAACATAATGAATATGGTATGTATTAATCACGTTAAACGAAAGGGATCGATGAATAAAGCAACTTTTATGCTTTCCCAAATTAATAATAATAATTTCTGATAAAGAAGCAAATAATATTTAATATCAGAAGGGTTTTTGTGGATATTATAGTAATTTCAATGGTTGAGATCATAAGTAATTTGAAGCTAAATCACCATGGAAAACCTGTGAGCACTGGACGGCCGTTTCGTCCCATTATGGGACTCTTTAACAGTGCTCATGCACAATCCCGCCTCACGACATCCGAACCTCAGGATCTATCAGTCTCGCGCGCCAGCGCTTAACCTCTAGACCACTGAGCCGGCCGGCATTAAACGATTTTAATGTCTAACATCAACCAAATAATATTTATAACTGTGATTTCGTCAAGTGATTCATAATAGAAAAGAGTTGCTGGATTTACCTGTGAAAACGGTTTCGTTAATAAATGCAAGTTTGTAATTGAGTTATATTGCAAATTCATTGAAAGTGAAAAATGTTTTCAACTGTATATTGTCCATTCTATATAGTTGAGCAGTATATAATTCTGACGAAAAAAAAAATACTTTTCTGTATATGTAGTAATTTAGATCAGTTATTGTGTTTGAGAAGTGAGTGGTAGATTTATTTTACTTAATGTCAATAGTAAATGTTTTGTGAGTATGCAGTCTGATTAAATCATTATCTAAATTTTTTGATGTCATTTGTTAATGACATCGTATACGTTATTTACTTAAAAAGTCTGGAATCATTTTTCCAATTATGGATTTCATTGGTTAAACATGTTAAAAGACATTGACAATATCGATGTTGTACATATTCGTAATATTTGGATACTTTATAATATTAAACCTGAAACAGATGCTAAACGTTGAAACAAATAACCGTTTGTTTTTGTTTTTTTGACAAACAATTGAAATGTTGTTCGTATTCATTATAAATTAGCAGGCATACATCTGACATCAAAAATTTTTTTATACCCATTATACTGCTGAATGCTAATAAAGTAAACTGTATCAATTGAAATTCAATTATACCAACGTTTAATTTCGATGTATTAAACTCTTATTAATCTCAAATTATTATATAGTTTAATCACTATGGTTTAATTGATTAGTGTAGTAGTACCCAGATTTTCATTCGCAAGCTTTACATGTCATAAAAAGCACTTCATACTAGCTATCTTTTCTCACCAGTGCTAGACTGACTAACCCTAAGCCATATTTTGTATTCGGTTAGCGATCCTCCTCAGTGGTGTCGTGGATATAAAATATAGCACAGAATGGGAGCCAGTTGTGATCTTGTCGTAGCTTTATCAATGCAGGCTTTCATAAACAACAAAATATATTTTGGAAATGAACGAGATCTATCTTGGTCATGTCCGTAATTTGACGTTGTTTTTTAACATTTTATTTTTAGTCATTTGCCCAAACTAAGGTAAATGGAGCAGGATTCAGTTAGGTGTTTACACTATTCGATGACCATGGAATAGTTAATGATTGCTCTGTCTACTGAATTATTGCTTCAAATCCCACTACCGTACATCAATGTAAATAAGATATTTTGTTTAATCTTTGGGTCATAAAGTGTTGCATGTCTTAATACTTGAAAATGTATTTCGTTATCATCTAGTAATGCAGAAAAATACAATGTTTGACAAGTTATGATGTAGTAGTTCTCATATGTGGTCCTCTCCTGCCTTAATGTTATAGTACATCTGAACCTTAAAATTTCATTCATAACCTTTCTTTCATCCACAACTACAGATTATATGCAGTCAAATCAACGGTCAACGTCAAGTAATCAACCTAATTTTCCACGCAAAAGAAACACACATGTTCAAGGGTTGAAATCCAGACTTCGATCAAATATTAATTCAATTTTGTCTAATTATGAAATGATATTATCACGATCCAAGGTACATTGTAAATCCCTGTGCTTATTTTTTCTGCCTGTAATTACAAAATTTTAGATTGACCCAAATGAGGTTACTAAAGGTCTTGGTCCATATGCTCAATGTGCTCAAGATACATTTGAATTTAGCGTAAGAGCAGCAAATATAGTAAGTTATATTGCGAAGTTTCCTTGTGATTATAGAGAGAATAGTTGTCTGAATGTTTTTTTAATGTTACTTCAAACTGGATTTCACTAACCCTTATTCATTAAATAATCAATGTGCCTTCTCTTCATTTGGATTTGTTCCTTACGTTAATATTTATTTCCAACTAGCGGACAAAGAACAACTAAAAGTTACTGATCAACTATCTCAAAAATTAAAAACCACATCTGCACCAAAATCGTAAGCGAAATCTTCATAACTTGAAGCAGATACTATACCATTAAACCAGTGGTTAGAAACTCAATAACCTACAGTTCCAACTTCAATCAATTTATTTTTGATTCAGTAAACATAGCGTTTTCATGTCTTTTTTTAAAGGCGGACTTTTAATAAATATTTGCTGATATATATAATACTTGCGAGTAACCATTAAGTTCTTATATTGCGTTCTAATATTGACTGCTTAAAACTAGTTATTCACATCAGTAAATTGTATTCAAGGATCATGTGGACAATTAGACAATTGATGTAGTTATCTATATGACTCAACCAATGTTTCAAGTTGTAAACCCACTCCAGCTACTTATATTTAAAAAAACACTGGGTGTTATTCCTAATCTTCACAGCAATTTTGTTCTAATTCGAGTACATGAACTTGTAGTTGGTTGCTTAGTTATACTAAATTTGATTCGCAACATGGACTGCAAGTTTTAAAATAATGATCAACTATTGTATATCACATAATTGAAATAGCATTTTTAGCGTAAAATAAATTTATTTTATTCTTGGTCTTTTCTCATTAGCTTTTAGTAGCCGTTGTATGATTCGGATCGTTATTGATGTGGATGAAATATGGACTCCGCATACATCGTATATACTCTGTCAATGAATACTGTTGATAACAACGTGGTTATAAAAAGTCAATACTAGTGTTTCAGATGTTTACATTTCATACGTTCACTTCACCTGACAGACGAAGGAATAAGCAATGGAGAAAGCAAACGTGCCTACTCGAAATACTACTCATTACAAGCGTCCACTCTTTATAGAAATGCTTTCATATAACCACGTGTATATAGACACTGTCAGTCAAGTCTTAATCTCTGCCTTCTCGTGGCGCGAGGGGGTTTACAAGCTTGAGTGGACAAAAAGCAAATATCCGACCTTTGAAATGGGTTAAGTGTCCACCTCGAGAAGCTGAAAAACCCTGATTCCAAACCAAAGGTGCACATGGGCTCCAGGACCATGAGGGAACAAAAAGAGTGTTAGCTTATTTTTGGTCACTTCCTACTATAGGACCATATCTGTCATTGTTTTACTACCTTGTGGACTAGACCTTTGGGTCAAAGGCTTTGGTAGTTGCCTGCTAAGAAAACCACCTACTTTCGTTTAGACACCGGGGGCGTATCCCAGCGACCACACAACTTTACTGGTCTGTGTGGTGCCTATACATTTTGCTTTCCCTTTGTACCAATGTTTATGTTTGAATTAATAATATTGAAAAGTTTTATTTTTATTGGTACAATAAAGCACCAGATATATATGTTCCACACTTCATCATTCGATTTCTGTAAGGGCTGTACAAAGCCTAGGATAAACGCATATTTAACGGTACTATGTACTACGAATTCTATAATATCTCTTGAAATAATGATAACCAATAAAATAGAGTGAATACATCTCGCTTTCTAAGTGTTGTTTCAACAGTTATCCAAAATTTTCGAGGGTGAATGTATATGATAATTCTTCAACTCATTATACAATCTTATCAGTTTAAATGAAATATTTCGAACATTATATTGTAATCGTTCGAAATTCGTTTTCAGAGTGATTATTATTATTATTATTATTAGTGGCTTTATTCAATATTCTATTTTTGGTACAATATAGAATTCTCAGCACAAAGTATTTCAACAAGTTTCCCTTTCTTATTTCTTGATCAGTTCCTTGCGATAAATATTGAGTGGTCGCCAGTAAGATGTTAGCAATTCAGTAATCGATATCTGATAAATGTATATCCTTTCCGATGCATATTGCCAGTAACCATGATGTCTCTGATTGAGCTCTTTTGTAACACGTACAACGAAATATCGTAAACTTTTTACAAACGCACCTGAATAGGTTATGAGACTAATAGGCATAATAATGTGTGAAAACAAACAAGAAAACAGATAACTTGTTGAAATATCCAGATGACAGGAACAGGTAGCCCAGATATTCAAGCAGGCCACCGAATACATTATCATTAGTTTAAGCATTGATTTAGGCCTTATGTAATACATTATCACAAGCATTTCTATTCTTTATATTTATAATAATAATTTTTATCTTTTAGGTACATGCTTGTGAAAATATCACTCGTCTAGTATCAGAAATTAAACAATTTCTAATATTAGGCGATTTTCGTTGGTTGGCACGAGTTACTTCATTAAATCAAGAAAAATTGTTTCTTCGAAAATTAGATTTAGATCGTGTTAATAATCGATTACGTGATAAACTTGTAGCTGAATTACATAATTTAGAACAAGAAACAAGTCCAGATTATCCTATTAATACTTTTCAAAAAATTATTTAACAATAAAAAAAAAACAAACAAAGAATACAAGTTAACTTTTATATTTTCACGTACATATCTATGTGAATTTTATTAATTATAAATATCCATTGAGTTATATTGATATTTCTTAACGTTGATAATTCCTTGATGAAAACTCTTCAGTCAGTCAATCAGCTGCAACGTAGAACCACGCACGTATATGCATCAGTCCAAGTTGCCATACTGCATTAGCACAACATAATGAACACCGGATTCATAGAAGTAGTTAATGGAGTGGTGGTAATATATAGAAGAAAGATTGTGTATAAGGAGATAGTACAGGAAGAAAGAATTAGTTCCTAGAAAGAAAGATTTGAAGTGATTTTAATCTCTTAGTTTAAAGGAAGACAGAGAGTGTATACACCGACTCTTAGTAAGTGAGAAATTTTCTATGCCTAATCAGCGATGTTCTCTCCCTTTAAATGAAAAAAAAATTTACTTCAAAGCTGGTCTAAATCAATGTTTGAACTAATGATAAAGAGTATATTAATTGGTCGCTCTGATGAATTGATATCTGACCGAATCATGGTGTAATTCCGAACTTGCATCTTAGTTATCCCAACATAAACATAAAAAACAAGGTGTTTTAATAAAACTGACTACGTGTAAGTAGTTGTGATAGGTTCTTATGTTTTTTCACATCATTAATATTGACAGATATTGTACGTCCGATAGTTTCAGGACAACGTTGTTCAAAAGCATTCAACTTTTCTTCAATATAATCCTAATTATGTATTATATTAATAGCCAAGTGTGATTTCATTATTTGTTTGGTGATTGACTAGGTATTGATATGACTAATCATAATATAAATGTTTAGAAAACATCATATATTACTAAGATTATCTCAATCCACTGATTACAGGTTTATGTACGTTTTCAACCCACACTCCAAATGTGAGGGCTGGTGATACTACTCAGTTACCCAGACCAAAGTAGGTGGAGCGGCTTTCGAACTTTTGAGTTAGTGACTAAAAATTGAACACCTTAAAAAAGTCACCGAAATACTAAAATCATGGAGAAAATCGATGCTAGTAACATTTTACGACTAAGTGTTAGTTTCTATATTCGGCTTTCAGGCACGCCTTATGTAAGACTTGATGATATACTGCTTAGCTACCCTAATCGATATATGTGGAACGAAATTTCAACATCCACCCTACTAATTTGAAGTCAGGTGGTATCACTATTAGCTATCACAGTGAAGTGCATTACAACTTTATGCACAGCACATAGGGTCTATCTAAAATGATAGAGGTCACTGCTAAAGGATTATTCAATGTGTAATTTAATTAAACACTAGAAGTTCACTTGTCTCAGATAATTACGCTTGACTTCAAAGTGTAATAAGAATATCCGACTGAATTTTAAATAGAATGAGGTATTAATAGTTGCAAATCTTGAGATTATGTCAGATTACTTGCATTACTTACTTACGCCTGTTACTCCTCGTGGAGGAGCATAGGCCTCACCAGTATTCTCCGTCCAACCCTGTCTTGGACAAACCTTTCCAGTTGTTATTAATTATTTTCATGTTTGCTTCTATTTCACGATGTAATGTGTTCTTTGGCCTTCCACTTTTCTGCTTCTATTGAGGATTCCATGTTAGTACTTGTCTCGTGATGCAGTTTGGTGATTTCCGTAATGTATGTCTTATCCATTCCCATCGTCTTTTCCTGGTTTTCTCTTCAGTTGGAAGCTGTTTTTTCTCTCCCATAGTAGGCTATTGCCGATGATATTCGGTCAACGGATATTGAGAATGTTCAGCAGACAACCGTTTATAAATACTTACACGTTCTTGATGATGGTTGTCGTAATCCTCCAAGTTTCAGCTCCGTAGAGTAGAACTGTCTTGACGTTCGCATTGAAGATTCTGACTTTGATATCGATTGAAAGTTTTTTTGATTTCCATATGTTCTTTAATTGTAGGAATGTGGTCCTTGGCTTTGTTGATCCTCGCCTTTACGTCTGCATCCGATTCTCCATGTTCATCGCTGATGAGGTATCATTCTTTCCAGTATGTCAGTGGTACTTGTTCTTTCTCCTAAATCTTCCTGAATAGAACGTGTATCTTGTTTGCGATTACTTCTGTCTGACTTTGTTGCTCTGAATGGTATATTGTCAGGTCTTGATGCTTTCCTACTCTTGTTTTGTCTGATGGTAAACCTGATTTCGATCGTTTGTGGAGTGACGTCTTCAGGATTGTCTTTGTGAGATGCTTCGATGTACGGTGATTTTAGCTATACTGGTCTATTCAATAGTTCCTCAAAGTGTTCTACCCACCTGTTCCACTGCTCTTGAATCTCAGTGATTAGCTGGCCTTCTCTTTCCCTGACTGGTCTTTCTGATTTTCTGTGTTTCCATGCTAGCTTCGTCGTTGTGTTGTATAGTTGTTGCATGTTTCCTTCTGTTGCAGCTTTCTCGTCTATCTCTGCCAGGTCTTTCACGTAATTCTGCTTTTCGGCTCAAATCTTCCTCTTTACTTGTTTGTTTGCTTCTCTGTATTGATCTTGTGCCTTGATTCTCGCTGTTCTTGTTCGGCTGATGTTATTTACTGTCTTGTTCTACCTTTCTTGAATCTTGTCTAGGGTTTCAATGGAGATCCATTCCTTATTATGATGCTTCTTGCGGCCCAAAACCAAACCTCCTGACACGTTGAAGTTAGTGCTTCTTGGATTTCTTTCCAGTTGTCCTACATAGTACGTCACTGATTCTATTGAGGCGTTGTTGATTAGAATGTCCAGCCATAACAAATCAGTATTCTGAAAACAACTTAAGCCTTAAATGAAGCAAGTTTGAAGACATTGCTGAAAATATGTGAAATTTAATTAAAATTTATTATGATTTTACTTACATCAGTGTAGTGGATAACTAGTACATTTACTGCGCAGTTAAATATTTCATATTGTGTTTAAACCTGTCATAATAACACAATACAATTTTATACTGCGTACTTTGAATTTAAGTTCTTGTTTATGTCATGTCGAAGTTCTAGACTTATTGAAATTAATACCTTTTCGTTATACTATTTCAAATTCACTAACAATAGCGATAATGTATACACGAATGCTCGATTGTTTACAAAACGTTTTCCCACTTCTAATTTACTAATCAAAACATCAATGGGATAGTTAAGTATTTTATATTATCCTTCATTAGCCGGAACTAAACATTCTAATGACTATGAACATAAAAATACAAGATCATGATGCATCATAAATAGTAAATTACACTATACACAACTAAAAATATTTTCTCTTAATCTATATAACAGGTTTATAATTAATGTGTGATTTATAGATGGGGATTGATATAGCAACAGTTAAACCTTACAATCAGAACAAAAAGTCTGAGATCACCTGCTTCACAAATAAATACCAAATACTGTATACATTGATTTACCAAGGTTTAGCAGTTTTATTTATTCGCTCTCTCAGCATCCAATAAAGTATCAAGTCACTTCGTATGGTAACTAAATTTCGAACTTGTTTGATGATAAAGTTGTTATAACTTGTGTGTTTGTGCCCCTGTCAATGTATGACGTAATGATACCGCCAATTAGAGAACAGTGAGTTGTCGACCGAATCAATGGCTCATATAACCAGTACGAGAAGTCTGGAGTCTTTATTGGTCCTGCTTCCCGCCTGTTAAGTCTAGAACAGCAATCACAGCCTCTGAGATATGAATTATTTATTTCAAACATACTGGGTTTATATATCAAGCAAACAGACCACATCGTACCCAGTTGATCGGTGCGTGTACATGATCTATTCGTAATAATAGTCTATCAAAGATAAAATTTATCTTTGTTAATATCTCTTGCTTCCATGCTGAGTGTGAAGTCTTGTTAACTTATGTTAATCTGAAGCTAGTTTAATATCTTTCGCCAATTCCAATGAATCTTCTGTTTTCAAAAGAGTAAATTTAATAACTATCCACTTTATTCATAGTGATGTATAAATCTTGGATGTTTATTTTAGAGAGTTGCTTCTTGAACCATTTGTCAAAAAATACATGACACCCGAGGATATCATCACTAATTTGGTTAGGGAATGACTGATGTACTTACACAGACTGGAGACTAATATCCAGAACTTTTTGAGTTCTCTTTATTTATTCCACAAAGTGCTCTTTATTTACTTAGTGATAACAAATAAATATTAAAAAAAAAACTCGAATGATATTGACATTAAGCTAAAAGTTACCACTTTAAAATTTTAGGTTTATAATCATAAATGCTAGCCTAAAACTTGTTTAAAAACGACACTTAATTGGAATGGTTTGTTTTCTATAAGACCTGTGAAGTTATATTTGTCTTATCAAGAGAATAGAACAACAATCGAATAGGTTGGTGTGATATTACAGACAGAGAAATTTGAACTAAATTTGTTCGTTATCGTAACGTATTTCGTGTAGTGACGAGAGTAAGAAATCCCAATTTGACCTATTTTATTAAGTTTAGTTAATTGGATTATACCACTATAGAATTAAATTGAAAAATTCAGCGCACCAGGAAAATTTCATAGTTTAAATCACCAGATGATCTTAGTCATTCAGAGCACTGAAGTCAGACATAGAAGTAATCGCAAACAAGATACACGTTCTATTCTGGAAGATTGGGGAGAAAGAACAAGTACCACTGACATACTGGAAAGAATGATACCTCATCAAGTGCAAGAACTAGAGGAGCATTACATTACTATGAGTGCGAGGGAATGCTTCCAACGGAATGTTACTGAACCGGATGAAAGATTTAGTAGACGCTGAGTTTCGAGATCAACAGGCTGGATTGCGTAAGGATCGGTCGTGCACAGACCGAATCGCGACACTGGTTAGTCGATGAACCATCGATTGGATGGAACTCGTCACGACACGTCAACCTCTTCGATCATGAAGAAGCGTTTGGCAGTGTGGATAGGAGGACACTATGGAACCTTCTTCAACACTATGGAGTTCCTGAGAATATCGTCAACATCATCCGGAATTCATACGATGGACCACACTGCAAGTGTGTGTATGGAGAACAGCTGAAAGACGCATTCTGAGTGAGGAGCGGTGTCAGACAAAGCTACCTACTCTGTCCCTTTCTCTTTCTTCTGATGGTTGACTGGATTATGAAGACCTCGACATTGAAGGGAAGCACATAATACGATGGACAAGTTGGATGCAACTAGACTATTCAGACTTCGCAGACGACCGATCTATTCTGCTCCATACACACCAACAAATGCAGCTCAAGAAAAACAGTGTAGCATCAACCTCTGCATCAGTAGGCCTCAACATACACAACGGAAAAATAAACATCCTCAAATACAACACGGAGAACATCAACACAATCACACTTGATGGAGAAACTCTGGAACAGTTGAGAAGTTACACGTACCTGGCTGATCAGCATCATCGATGAATGTGGAGGATCTGATGCAGACGTGGAAGCAAGGATTGGCAATTCAAGAACAGCATTACTATAGTTGAAGAACATACGGAACTCAAAATAGCTGTCAACCAATATCAAAGTCAGAATCTTCACAAGGAACGTCAAAGCAGTTCTGTCGTATAGAGCTGAAACATCAACAACTACTACAACCATCATCAGAACAATGCAGGTATTCATAAACTATTGTCTACATAAGATACTGAACGTCCGTTAGCTAGATACAATCAGTAACAGCCTACTGTAGGAGAGAACAAACCAATTTCCGGGTGAAGGACGTAAATTGCAACATCCTCAAGTTTTTCGCTTGTGATGAATTTCACGGAAAACATCAAGCCTCTGACCATTACAAATACATTTGGCTTCCTCTAGTTCTAGTCGTTAAACTAGGTTGTTATTGATTTGAAATCAGTTGTCACTTCGTTTCTAGTCCCATAAAAACCAACAGAGTTCAGGTCACGAACTGTTTACGTTACACTTTTTGACTGAATACAAGATACTGAGGAAATTGTTCGGCTCATGTCGCTCGATATATAAGGTACACAGTAACCGTGATTCCTGTTTTCAAATTAAATAACACTCACTTTGTTGATGACTTTCTTACCCTAGAAACGAAGAGTAACCTTTCACTAGACCATTTATTCAATCAGAAGAAATTGTTTGTTTGTTTTTTCAACTAAAAGTGTTATCTTCTCCTCTCATAGTCATTTATTGTTAAGTTTCATGTCTTAGATCAAAATTTCTCCACCTCATAACGGTTTTTCATGATATTTCGATAACGTTTGCATCTAACTTTTATGCCCTATTTTGACAGTATACGCTTGCAACTTTGACATCTTACACTATCACTTTTGAAGAATCAGGCTAATGTAATGAATGTTTGAGCTAACACGGTAAGAAAATAGTATGGTTTGTTGGTAAGATTCATCTCATCCACAAGTATACTAGATCACTGAGAATTATGCGTGATCAACTGTTCTCATTTCTTGGCGTATGGGAGACACATGGTCTTGTTGTAATATTCTCAGAATATATTAAGCGGTTCGAAAACAGCTTTTCACGACATCTTAAAGATTTGGAGAAGGTTGAATCAATAGTTTGACTTTTCACATGCTCAACTTTCTCTCGATACTTAAGCAAATACTGCTTATCCTCAGGAGAAACCTGCAGAACTGAAAGCTAACATCATCCTTAATTAATTTTTCAGGTATCTGATTCTGGCTAACTAATTCCTATTCATCATTAGTAAAGGATGAGTTTCCAACCTGAGAGATTTTGTCCGTATAATGTCCTCATTTTTGAGTCAAATCAGATTTGTGAACAGTAATCGTATTTATAGACGTCATTATTTTGTATTTCTCATGTGAACTAAGACACTTGTGATTACACCCCACTCCTGTGCAAATAAATTCACGGTCGTGCACATTTGATTGAGTCAGTTATAAATGATGAAAACTACTATCTTTAATAAAAACATTTTAATCTGTCTGACATCTTGTCTGTGTCTCCAAAATATCTTGATAAAGTAGTTTGTCTACCTCTGAGTCATCAGAACACTTATATCGCTAGCTGAGAAGTCCCACAATAGGACGAAACGGCCGTCCAGTGCTTCCAGGTTTTCCATGGTGGTCTAGCTTCAACTGACTCATGATCTTAATGATTGGAATTAGTCTTTGAAATGTGGATAAATATAATGCTACACATCTTAGTTTTTTTAGTTGTGAGAATATGAAAATTGCAAGTTTAAATCTCAAAAGTTCTTCAATTTTCCATATATGTTAGCATATCTTGTTGATAAAAATCCGTTATTCCAAAAAAATCATCTTGAACTGTATCAACTTTTTTTCAATTCATCAAACAATAGATAATTATTCATATTATATAAAGACGTACACACATATGAACCGGGAATGGAGTTATTTACCTTCCATAGAAGTCAACACTAACAAGAACCGTCTATTTCTTTTTTTTGTATCAATACCACAGTGCATAACTTATGATATGTCTGTTTTACTTCAGCGTATTGATTTGTTCTCAACTATCTTGACTATAAGTCACATGATTATGGAATACTTTCATAATTACAGTAAATAATAGTATGCAGACATAAAACAGTAATACAAAATTACAAAGTTTTACTTTATCCATTTAAAAAAAATAATAATTATTACTCTAAATAATAGTACATAGTGATTAGTATGAGTATCCAATTATGTAAGTATGGTTACTGAATTAATCGATTAGTTCTTCTATGTAATTGGTTAATCTTAAATTATTTAATTAGTGCTTGTGAATGAATGAGTATTTGTAGTTGTTATGTTAGTATGTACGCCTGTTTGTCAATTAGTCTAATATAAATTGTTTTAAAGAAGAAGAAGAAGAAGATAACTGAAGAAAAAAAAACAAAGAAACTAGTATCATCATTTGTTCATGTAACTTTATTATTTAAATAAAACATATTGCTTTGGTAAGTTAATCATATTGTATGTCCATAATATGAATCTAGTCAATTTCCTTACAGTTAAATGTCCCTTATTTGTTAACTTATAATGAGTCTGAATAATGATTTCAATAATTTCTAGTTTTGATTTAGTTGGAGTTTTTTTGATATTTAAGTGAATGTAATAAAGTAATAAACTTACTTTTGGTTAGCAATGGAATCCAGTTTGACGTGTGTTTCATCCTATTTGGGACTCGTCAACCGGATGTACTTGCATTCAGAAGGTGATGTCAACTCAGTAGCTAAATGGATAATGTGATGGCGTTTAAAGCAAACGGTACTGGGTTCGAGTCCTAGAGTGGATATTAACACTGAGAAACAGGTACATCCAGCTGATGAGTCCCAAATAGGATGAAACGAGCATCCTGGACTCCACTGCTAACCATTATCCATCTTTGTTTAAAAAGCTTGTTACTTCAGGCTATATCGAGCCAATCCGAACAAGATGCACATAGGCCAATAAGTGACTGATTAATTGCAGCCCTAAATAACAATGGGAAGATATAAGCAAAACAATATCAAGTGAAATTTTTATTAAGATAGTTTTTTGATGTGAGCAGTAAATTCTGATACTGTGATATTATTCAATGTGTCAGTTTAAATATGATTAATTAGAATTCTTTTTAAATGCTACATAAAAATAATATTTAAACTGTTTTGTACAGTAGATGGTGATCATGTTATGAAACAATAGTCGTTGTCTTTTGCTTCAATGTAATTTACAATTAACTGGGCTTAATCTTAATATAACTAGTGTCAGTTAATAATAAGATGTTTATTGAACCTATCTTAAATAATTGAATCATAGTCAAAAAATGTAACCATTAGGCTACAAAGATTACTTAGATCCTATATTTTTCTAGCATATGAAACACTTATAAAACTCTAGTCCTATATCATTTTACTCATTGTCATCCAGATTAGATGGTGATTGAAGGTAGTCGACAGGAAACCCTGGACCCGGGTTTCGTGCCACTTGGCACTCGTCAGTAAGGTGTGCCTGTAATCTTTGAGGGAACTGGTGCTCCCTGGCGGATTCGATCCCGTGTCACTCAGCTTCACAGTCAGAGATGTTACCACTGAGCTATCCGGGCCGCGACCGAACTCCTGTAGGACTGAGATGTAATCACAATTAATTGATCACTGGGTGGTGACCAATATCATGCTTGTCTAGTCCTTATTATTAGTGCAGATCGAATGCTATCGACCATGTTGGAATGTGGCCACCAGTCTAGGTGACTCGACACTGCGGGCACTATTGTGAGATTAGATGGTGATTGGAGGTAGTCGACAGGAAACCCTGGACCCGGGTTTCGTGCTACTTGGCACTCGTCAGCAAGGTGTACCTGTAATCTTCGAGGGAACTAGTGCTCTCTGGTCGATAGCATTCGATCTGCACTAATAATAAGGACTAGACACACATGACATTGGTCACCACCCAGTGATCAATCAATTGTGAATATATACTAGAATATTGCTATTCATATGTAATATACTCTTGTGAGTCAGGGTGATTTTACATTGGTTTTCAGGAGAACCGAACACTATCCAGACTTTCATGTGACAATGCAAACATTACAACTCAATCCCGTTTAACAGGAGAGCCAGACACCGACAAGGCTTAACTCGAACAAATCATAGTCCTTAAAAATAAAAAAAATGCTACATTTATTTTCTCTAACAATTTTCCCATATGGTTACCAATCCAAAACTCATCATTATACAAGTACTTTAAGGCATTAGTTAATGTTTATTTATATATGTAAACATCAACCTTTATATTCATGTATCACCGTTTCCTGTTAGACCTAATGCAAATCAGTACATGTACATATTCGTTATTAAACGTTATTTATCTATGCACAATAACATCAATACTTACGGCATTGTTTTAGTCATTTATTTTTCAAAGTAAATATTGCTGTTAAAGTACATATTAGAAACATAAGAAGAAAAATAGCAATTCAGTTGACTATAAGTTAAACGCTTGCTATACAGTTTGGAGAACCTGGATTAGATTTCCGGTAGGGTCACTTTTCACCCATTGTTCAATTTATTTGAAACAATAACTTAGGTTTCGTAATATATATTAATTCTGAAATTAACTAATGCTGCAAAATAACATGTGAAAATAGTAGTTATTATTGAACGACGATTTGAGAGAACAAATGCATAGAAGATATATGGTAACCCGTTATCTCTACTTCTATTTTTCATTAATCAGAGTAAAGTATATTAATTCACTAACAATTCACAGTTTGCAATCATTTGTACATTGATTTTAGCTTAAAATCAAACTCTTAAATGTTTATAAGTAGTTCAATTATAGTATCATTAGCTAACTGACTTCTGTAAATCAGAGAAAATTGTACAAATTTACTCACTTGACTCACAAATCTACATATCAAGCTGAAAGTGTAAGTAGTTGGAAATGCTCAAATGAAGTGTAAATGTCCACTTATATCTACCATAGCTTTAAATAACCATCTAGTTGATGACAGTCTGTATTGAAAACAGATTTCAAATGTACTAACAATATTACTAATCATCTTACTTGGTCCATTTTTCGACATGACGCCTACATCTTCTTTAGTCTGTTGAATAGCAAATACAACAATAGAAAACTATTATAAACTTTTTTGAAATATACTAGAGTGAGTCAACAATTGTGAAATACTTATCTTCCATTCGAAATCTTTTATTGTAAATTACTTTACACTGAATGTATTCACATACATTCTTTGTGAAAATAAGTAAGAGAACAACTTCTCAACAAATGTTTAGGTTAATAACCTTTAACAATTGAGATCTTGAGTCAATTGGAGCTGGACAACCATGAAAAACCTGGAAGCATTGGACGGTAATTTTTCTCCTATTTTGGGACTCTTCAGCAGTGCGCATCCACGACCCCACCTCGCGAGATTCCAACCCGGCACCTATCAGTCTCGTACGCGAGCGCTTGACCTCTAGACCACTGAACCGTCCGGCATCCAATGGTGTTAATGTCTAAATTTAACTCATCCACCAAATTAGGTGACACATCCATCATTGTCTTCAGTGATAATTTTTATTTGTAAAGCCTACTTGAATATTCTCATTATTGCTGTTAGAAACTGAGTTTTGACCATCCTTATTTGGCTTATGTACCTCCCAAGTGGATTTTCTTGATATCACCATTAAGTAACAAATCTTTGAGCTGGTAAATTGTAAAAAGGATGAGACTCAAATAATGGATTCCGCTACAATCTACTATCCACCTCTGCTGACAAACGTTTTTT
Source organism: Schistosoma spindalis (assembly GCA_946903255.1). Classification (NCBI taxonomy): domain Eukaryota; kingdom Metazoa; phylum Platyhelminthes; class Trematoda; order Strigeidida; family Schistosomatidae; genus Schistosoma; species Schistosoma spindalis. The sequence continues at coordinate 5,032,037 of OX336420.1, forward strand.
CAGCTATAATAGCTAAAATACAGTTTCTTTTTTTTTTTTGTCTGTGAATGACCGATGCTATTTTTAATCAATCTCAGTTAAACTAAACTGTAATTTAACTTGTTTACAATCAGTTTCTTTTATTTACGAGTATAGATTTATATAAATTTCAAACTAATTTAAACCAAACAACATGATTATAGCAGAAAGGTAAAATTATAAAGTTAATGTTTAAACTATTAAATTGTAATAATAAATTTCATTGAAGTCATACACAGATCTGAATTAGATCACTATTGAAAATCTAAAAACACTGGAAAGCTGTTTCTTCCTCGTATGGAACTCGTGAACAGTGTTCATTTACTAGTACTTTGGAAATAAAATATAAGAAGTTATGGAGTATTAATAAGTTTTTTTACAATTTTTTTGTTGTTGAAATTACTCCATGATACGAACCTGTTTCTCTTATTAAGAATAGATAAAACTTTCAGATCAAGTTAGATATGTAAATAGAACGAAACTCATGTCTTAGATCAAACTGTTGGTCACAATCTATTTATAAACAACCATGGATAGTAGCTAGCAATGGAATCCAGGAGGAGCGTTTCGTCCTATTTTGGACTTATTGGCTAGATGTGAACAATTCTGAAATGCAGGTACATATAACTGACGAGTCCCAAATAGAACGAAACGTGCGTCAAACTGGATTTCACTGCTAGCCACTATCCATGGTTGCTTATATAGCTTGTGACTTAAGTCAATATCGAAGCAGTCCGCAGCGGATACACATATGTCAACAAGAGACTGATCAATTGCAGTCCTAAATAATAATGGGAAGATACAAGTAAACAACACCGAATGAATTCACAATCTATTTATTTTAAATTAAAAGAATTAACTTGCTTTTTATACTCTATCTAGAGTTTTCTCAGTATAGGTACAATGGCTTTATCTGTATTCCATTCTTAAATATCTACATTTTATCTATTCTCTTTCTCTCTTTTTTAATCCTTTGAATTGAGAATTTGCATGTGGGTTATGTTATTGAATTCCATAATTATGTGTTATTTTTGTGCATTTAATGGCCCTAATTACCTGTTACCTAAGCAGGCAATGTTCGTTGATACAGGAGCGGATTGAAAGAAAGCTAATATAGGCTAAACCTAAACTCATGATCAGTCTATGAAGCATTTTACTAACGAACAGAGCTACGTAGTCAGACTTAGACTAATTAATTAGTGATAAACCAGCTTATGTTTCATCGAATTTTAATCTATAGGGTTTTGTTGAAACACAATGACTTTTAATTTTCTTGCACATACTCTTCCCTAGTTATCCTGAATTTTTCTTGGTTCCTAACCTTCAATAGCAATAACTTATTACACTCATATCTAAGTATTACTGAATACCTTAACGAAATCCCCATCCGTAAATATTTTCCTAGACACTTATAATACTGAATGAATCGAGGTTTTGGGGACTGAACTCTAAAACGTGAAACAATTGTACAAATTTCAACAGACATTTTAAGATAGGAGGTTTGTTTCTAACTTATATTAGTAAAACTGGAATTTGTAAAACTTCCTGTTTCTAAAATCTCTATCAATGGACAAAGTATTGATGTAGCCACAGATCTTCCTCATTACCTTAATTGACAAATACTCAAAGTGTACTTACTAGGTGAGAACTCTGTAGAGTGTGCTTACTGATTATTAGAGGAGAGTACAAAGTCATAAACTTAGAGAACAAATGTAATATTGACTTAAGTTTATTCATGTTTTTTGAAAGATTTAACACTTGGTTCTCGTTAGTAATCACATATGCATTAGCACAAAAGGGATGAGACCAGCAGTATCAGTGTTAGTTTATTTGCAATGAGAAAATTACTAATCATTATAGTTAGACAGGTAACTGAAACAATCCATAACATGTCTGAAATAGGCATAGATATTACAGTTCAACATTAGACATTAGAATAGGCGCAGTGCTTCCGTGTTTTCAATAGTAGTTTACCTTAGGTTGACTCGTGAATTCAACTGTGAAAATACTACGATCTCCATGAATTCCCATACTAATAATAATCATGTGCTCACTAGTGACTAGCTTCAAGATGGACTTCGTGGAGTTTGAAGGAGAAGCTGTGACCAGTGGAGTGCAGTCTGTATCGGGTGTGAGACAGTTATCCACGTCAGATTTCGGACGAAGGATTGCTCAATATCATGGATCAGTTGAAGTTAGACATTAACACTGTTAGATGCCAGTTCAGTGATCTAGCTGTTAAGCGTTCGCGCGCGAGATCGAAGGTCTTGGGTGCAAGTCGCGGATGCTTACTGCTGAGGAGTCCCATAATAGAATGGAATGGCAGTCCAGTGCTTCCAAGTTATCTATGGTGATCTAGCTTAGATCGACTCGTGAATTCAGCCGTTAAAAACGGTATAGGTACGATGAATAATTTATAGCTGGTTCGTAGGTTGATAACAACTTTCTGATCAGAAAGTTCTTATGGATACAACAATGTATTAAGAAATTAAACTATAATTACGTGGTGATTAGGAGTATTTGAATTATTGTACAAACTAGGAATCCCAGGAATAACGCAATTTAGACCGAGAAGAACTAGGTGAGCATGAACAAACGTGTTATATTTGGAATTCAAAATCAGACAGACATTAAATACAAAGGAATCATTAGTTCATATAAACACCACAAATTACCTTGATAGATTCATTTAATTTTTTGCATACAGTTACTAAGACACTGAATCTGGCGGAAGTAATGAAAAACGTAGTTCAGAGTTGCCTTTAAAACTACCTCAAATTGACTTATATGAATATATGATCGTTTGATTCATTACATTGTTCTGGAAAATGCTCGATTTAAATAAGAGTTACTATGATGATAAAGCATTATTTTGTGGAAAAACCATGGAACAAGAAACAAGACTCTTAAATGAAAACTTTCAAATCTTCCAGGCATAATAATAAGCTTATATGAAGCAGTTAGTTTACTCAGTATAAAATAATAGTTTTTAAAGTAAATAGGATTTCATAAAAGATTGTTTTGTTGTACCCTGAACAACAGATAGTATAAGAAACAACTGTCTAATACTCTCCTATTTCATTTGTAATGTATAAACTACCTACCTATTTACATATCTGTACAGATAAACACGTATATTACGAAGATATCTAATGTCTAGCAACTACGGAATGTTAATTAGGTACGCCAATCAATCCAAATAATAATTCAGAGGAAATTCTGTACATGGCCTGCTTGAATATCTGGGCTACCTGTGTCTGCCATCTAGATATTTGAACCAGTCTCCTTTTTGTTTGTTTTAACACATTATCATGTCGATTGATCACATAATCCATTGAACCTATCACTTCACAAGGCACAAGAAATTACAATCAGAGACATCGTGGTGTCTGGCAATATGCATTGGAAAGAATGAACATTATTCAGACGTCGATTCTTGAAATACTGAATTCTAACTGCCGATCAATAATGGGCAACGTCTTCAGTTCTTAATAAGTTCAAACATGTATCGTATTTGTGGTTCAATCGCAATTCAAGAATCGTGGTTAAATGACTTACAAGACGACTGACTAATATCACTACAAGATTTCAATACTTATTGTCAGGACGGATCAAGCAATAAGAAAAGGAAACTTGTTAAAATACTTTGTACCAAAAATATGACATTGAATAAAACCATCAATAATATTAATAATAATTCAGCCATTTAAACGTAAATACATGTAAACATTTCTGCAACAGAAATACATTCAACAACAATGTAATCATGACTTCTTATGTCATTGCACTGAAGCTGACTAGTTTCTCTGTCAATGTTTCAAGAAACAAAGTGATGACTGGAAAGATTTTACAAAAAAATAAAACTTCTCAAGTGATATAACCGTCATTTACTATGGTACCTTTAAAACATGCTCACATACATACACAGCTAGAAGCTATGATAATGTAATATATCAAAATAAACACAGTTGCATCAATATATTTGACTAACTAACTGAAATATGGCACATGTCCCATATAATTTGGAGACTTTACTGGAACAAAAGCTAAAAGCTAGTATTCTATTCCTTTGATGTGCTACATAAGTTTGTACTTCGTTTTTGCTTGATCTTAATGAGGATTCAGCAAAAATACATAAGTGTAACAACATATCACGTCATGTCTTTACTCTAGGGAGTGAAATTTCATAATGTGAGTCACATTAATGTATATTATTGACTGAATCTATCAACAGAAAATGTGAAACATTAGATATCCGTTTCGTCCCAATATGGAACATAATCAAGTATCAAAATCAGAAATTACTGGTTTAGCAGTGAGTGTTCAACATAAAGAGGCAACCATCACCTATGAAAATACATGCGATAAATTAAAAGTTTTCATTATTAGATTACAAGCTTACTGCTAACCCTGATGGTCATGAACTTAACCCTGGTGATATCTTGGGTGCCTAATGCAAAGGAGTCATAAACTACAAACAAAATACTGCCCGATGTTACTTGATTTTTAACTGTTGTCATGTTTAAGCTTATCCATAATGTAAAAAATATCTCCTTAGTATTCGTTATATTTCAAAACAACTTCACTGACATATTTACTTCTGATTGAGATCATGAACAGATTGATGTTAGACCACTATTGATAACCTGGAATCAGTGGACGGCCGTTTCGTCCTATTGTGGGACTCCTCAGCAGTGCACATCCACGATCCCGCTCGCGGGATTTGAACCCAGGGCCTTCAGTCTCGCGCGCGAACACTTAACCTACTCAACCACTGAGCCTGCATCCAACGGTGTTAATGTCTAATCTCAAACAATCCACGAAGTTGCACGACCATCTTTCACACCTAAATTGATAATTACAATGTGCTCACTAGTGACTAGCTTCGTGAGAAAATTCTCGGAGTTCTGGTGAGAAGTCATAACCAGTGGAGCTAATCCGTGTCGGGTAGAAACAGGTGTCTACCTCAGTACAATGGAAGATGGTCGCGCAACTTCGTGGATTGTATGTTCTGAGTATAATTTTCAAAAGTTGCCCAGTGATCATTTAAAAAAGTGTTTTTTGTAGTAAAACTATTGATAGTAATAAAATATTTTCAAAACTGAATCTAAAACATTTTTATTTTTAAATATGACATTGATTATCGTTGACTTAGTTACCAAGATATATTAATAGATACATATTTAAATTGCCTTAATCAATATTGAATAATATTTATTAAAAAAAATCTGTTCAAACATTCATTCATAGTTTCCTTAATAACTGTTGCATAAGTAATTGATTTTTCTTTTGTTTTGTAGTTTACTTACATATGATTACCATCTCTCTCTCTCTCGTTTACACACTCAGTCACTCACATGCATAGAAATATAATTTAGACAAAGTAAACATTCAATTTTTTAATAGATATAAAGTCATATGACTAATAGATATTACCTTGAAGATGGTTAGTAGTGGAATCCAGGAAGCGCGTCTCGTCCTATTCGGGACTCGTCAGCTGAATGTACCTGCATCTCGGAGTTGATGTCCACTCTGGGACTCGAACCCAGTACCGTTTGCTTCAAACGTCATCAAGTTATCCACTTAGCTACTGAATCCTGATAGCTACCTGCTTGTGCAATGGGGTGAAGTTTAAATTCAAATGGTGTTGTTTTACTTATGTTTTTACATTGTTATTTAGGACTGCAACTGATCAGTCTCTTGTTGTCATATGTGCATCCTGTGCGTATGATTTGTTCATGGAATTTTGTTTTAGGTGCAAAGCATTTGTGTTTGGCATATTACAGATATTATTATTTTGTTTAACATTAACAGACCTTCAATGAATCCCAACTTTTAATTGTTTATCCATATTATCGCAACAAAATTTGACAAGTTCAAAGTTAATATGGTCACTGATAGTAATTCGCATGTATACTCTGCAAACTTGATAGTATAATCGCTAATCATTCACTGAACATTACCAATGCCTAGTTCAAGTGGAATTGAGTTTTAAAATTATATCAACAGCTTTAGATCAGCCCGTAGTCACGCCATAATAGATGATGCTTTCATTTAATTATGCCCAAACAGATTGACATTAGTTGAGGAGCCGCTAAAGTATAAAGATCACCAAAATAGACTGACGTTTCAGCTGAGGACTCTGAGAATGAGTACTAATGTTCTACCTGGCAAAAGAACCTAGCATCATCAGGCTTCAAAATGAACACATTACATTTCTAATTTATTGGTGTTTAAGTAGTATATTAACTGTGGAATATAAATTAGTTTATGGGAGGCCAAGGACATGAATAGATGAGAATTGCCATAATGAGACATCCGGTTTTTAATTACCAATCAATTAATTTCCCTTGATTACAGAAACTGACAGTTTCATTTACTCGATGATCGTCAGTTTTACGCGCTTAACATTGACAAAATTTTAATATGGCTTACTATCGTTTAATTTTAGAAACATGTTCAAAGAACAAAGTCAAGATCGGAATATTGATGATATTGATTGTAATAATTCAACATCTTCGGATCGATTGATTAAAGCTAAAATCAATTCTGCGGTATGCATATATTCCATACTTTATATGTATAGTACTCATGATTATATCTTGATCATGATAAATAATAATATAAGTAGGATTATGAGCGATAGTAATTAGTGTTGAAATAAAAATGTTAGTTACCACAATAAACACTAATATTAAAACAACTACTACTTAATTGCATACTTACACCTGTTACCCCACATGGAGGAGCATAGGCTGCCGATCAGGATTCTTCAATCAACTCTTTTTCTGGGGTCGCCTTTCCAGTCGTTTCTAGTTGCTAATTATCCTTTTCATGTCTACTTCCCATTCCAGGCGCAGTGTGTTGCTTGGTATTTTTCTCTTCCCTTTGCCCTCAAGATTTCAAGTTTGCGCTTGCTTCGTGATGCAGTTTGATGATTTCCTCAATGCGTGTCCTATCCGCATCCAGTAACTTTTCCCGATCTCCTCTTCACCCGGAAATTGGTTTGTCCTCTCCTACAGTAGGCTGTTACTGATTGTATCTAGCTAACGGACGTTCAGTATCTTATGTAGACAATAGTTTATGAATACCTGCATTGTTCTGATGATGGTTGTAGTAGTTGTTGATGTTTCAGCTCTATACGACAGAACTGCTTTGACGTTCCTTGTGAAGATTCTGACTTTGATATTGGTTGGCAGCTATTTTGAGTTCCGTATGTTCTTCAACTGTAGTAATGCTGTTCTTGAATTGCCAATCCTTGCTTCCACGTCTGCATCAGATCCTCCACATTCATCGATGATGCTGATCAGCCAGGTACGTGTAACTTCTCAACTGTTCCAGAGTTTCTCCATCAAGTGTGATTGTGTTGATGTTCTCCGTGTTGTATTTGAGGATGTTTATTTTTCCGTTGTGTATGTTGAGGCCTACTGATGCAGAGGTTGATGCTACACTGTTTTTCTTGAGCTGCATTTGTTGGTGTGTATGGAATAGAATAAGCTAGGTGAAATGTAGTTGTTTGAATAAACAGTCCAGGTTAGAAGAATATTCAAGCCTTCTTTCCTATTGAGGGCAAAGGGATTTAGCATTATGGGAAACGCATCGGCTGCTCTCCTCTTTCTATAGTTGAAAAAGCCTTTCTGAATTATATTGATATATATAACATCAATTCGGTGATTAAACGTAGGATGTTTATTATATTCTCTTTTTCTGAGGTAATGATTTTGGTTGCTCTTCTAAAAAAAATCACGGCTAGAAAAAGTTTTTCACTGAAAGAACGTACAGAGTTAAAATCAATATATCGATTTGAATGTGTCGGTTTTTGACTGGATCTAAACTTTCATTGAAATCCCTTTTAACTAAACAGTCTAAGGATGGTAGTTCATTATGTTCAACTTCCTTTTAGAAAGTGAATTTAATGTGTTATGAGTGTTTGTGTGTTTGGAGAAATTTCTAAGACGTCTTTTTAAATAATGAGAAATGTATCATCTATGCATCTGAGCCAGATGCGTGGTTCGATGGTGATGGCAAAAATAAACGACTCAACGTGAAACATAAATAAATTTGCAACCATCGGAGATACTGGAGATTCCATGGCTACTTCATTCGTTTGCTTATATAAAGTCTCCTTGAATGTGAAAAGTGTTGAATTTAAGCACAATTTGATGGATTTCATGATAAAACTAATGTTTAATGGGCATCTGTTAAATAGAGTATGATAATTCTCTAGTAAACCATTGACGAAGTCTAAATATTTACCAATTCGAATACCAGTGTAGAAAGACGCAATATCAAAGCTTACGATCGTTTTGTATTTGTTGATGGTTAATTCCAAGATCCTTGATTTAAATTCGAATGAATCCTTTACAACATTGACTAGGTTGTATTGAAGTGGCTTGTGAATGCTGTTTAGATATTTAAATAAAGCATATGTAGGAGTATTTGTGAAGTCCACTATGGATTTTAAAGGAACATCAAGCTTTTGAATTTTTAGTAGCCGATAGGAATGAGATGTGGTGTTAAATTTAAGGTATAAAGTAAACCATAGGGAAACACCAATAAATGGATCTAGTTCTTTCAGAAGTTCGACTTTATTTTTAGCCATTTAAACATTTTTGAGTCAATCTTTAAATATGGTCCTGTCGATGGAGGGTTAAGAGCAAAGCCTTCCATACTTCTTTGGAAACATTAGGTGGAAGAAATATTTGTTTGGTCATTATATGAGTTTTCGACGTAAGATATGCAATTGCTTGTCCGGAAGCTTTTCGAGTACGACTTCTAGGATCGAGACGATTTCTAGAGTACTGAGAGATTTGTATGTAAATTTAATTTAAGTGCTGTTTCTAGTAGAGTGATTTCATGGATACTAAGAGTTCTCTCTGAGAAATTATGAACTACCCTTAAATCATTAACAGTAGTTTTTGTGTGTTATTTTCTTTTCTTTTAATTTTTTTATAGTTTCAAATTTCTTGATTTGCCTGAATTTTGATACATTTAGATAATGAGTCTGTCTTTTGTTGAATAGGGCAAAAATGGAAGTATATAATTGAGCGGGAATTAAAACTCCGATCGGCCCATTTACATTCTTAATGCGTTACGATATTTTTTTGATATGAAAGTACATTTGTGAATATGTCCTTACAAAAAGATTCATGATGCATGTTGAGCAATATGAATAGATCGTCATGAACGTTCTGGCGGTTTATTAATCAGAGATATAGAAATAATATTATTGTTTAGATCAATTACGTGTGAGTAGGTACCCCTCGTCCTATTGATAGATCAAACTATTAAATGTATCTTATACCAAGAATTAGTTTGTGGGTGGTTCTAATGATAAGATATATATATGACTAGTCTAGATGAGAATAAGATGCTGAATGTCATAAAGTACTGTAACCATAATAGATCATTTAGTAAACTAATGAAACTCGCCTGGACTGTTTTCGGAAATCGTCGTCATTGCGAGAGTTCATTGTTTGAGTTTCTAGTATGTGTTCACAGGGATTTTGTTCTATGCTTCTATCCAATTTTCTCATAGTCTGCTCCTATTAGCGAAAAAATCTAGAAAAACGATTAATTCCACAAGCAAAGCTTGCTCAAACCACTCACCTTAGTCGAAAATTCTTCGTTCCTTTGTGATTTACCCTTGCTGATAAAGGGTCTGCAGAAGCGAGGATAGCATATTACTTAAGACTAATACTATTTTAGTAATTTTTTTTCTAAAAAATGTGGTGAAACGGTACGAACAAACTTAAACTTTATTAAACTAAAATTTTAGTAGATACATGGTTACATTTTAGGCTTAGGCCAAAACTGTTAATATCCCTAATAGAGTAACTGATTGTTCCTAATTTAGCCTTTTTTTTAGTCACTCGCTCAGAATTCTCGTTGTTATTTGTCGATTCTATGATTATTTTGTCAGGTAAACGATCTAGATAAGTCGGTTTTAGTCTATCATACAAATTCAGATTGACCAAAAATTACTTGACATTGACAATATTCAGATCTATTGTAATTTTGATTGCATTAAAAATATTTTGCATTATTTCCTTTGTACTATTTAAACTTGTATTAATTTAATGTTTGGTTATTTATTTACTCTGAAGAAGTGGCTTACATAAAGTCACGAAACATCGTCAGAAATACAATTTTTCTACTTTTTGGGATATAACAAAAAATATACTTATTATTAACTCTCTACCCAATGCTTAATCTATTTTAAAACTATCAATTCCAACCTTGATATAGTATACCTATTTATTACTTTGTGTTTTGTTTATTTCTCCACACATAGTATAAATATCAGTCATTACAACTTCAACTGGTACATATTTGTCCCAAGCTATAATTTTATTTTGTACTAAACGTGATATATGTTAAAACCAGTATTTTACAATATTCATCATTGTGTATGTTATATATTTTTATCTTTTCCTAATTAATTACTTTGCATTGAGTCAGTCAGTCAGTCAATCAGCTACAACATAAGACCAGGCACATATGTGCATCGGTTCCAAGTTGCCATACATCATAAACACAACAAAATGAACACCGGATTCACAGAAGTAGTTAATTCAATAGTGGTAGTATATAAAAGAAAGATTGCATATAAGTGCATATAGTGCAGAAAGATATAAAACAATTTGAATCTTATAGTTTAAGGGAAGACAAAGAGTGTATACACTGATACCATTGTGATTTATTCTAAGCCATATCACCCAGAGTTTCCAACCATTGATTATGATAGTCACGCAAACCACAATCAAGTAGCGTGCATCTACCAACATTCATTGTAATTTCACTACAGTTGTTTTTCTTTTTTCCATTTATACATTTTTGTATTAGATATCAAAATCAAAAAAAATTAATGTTACCAATAAAAAATTGACAATGTATTTCGATAAAGTGGTCGGGACATTAAGTAATATTTGTAAGTTAATGGAATATTAATTCCTGCATCAATATATGTGAATCTCTTTACATATAGAAAAATTATATTGATATATTTATTTTGTTCATTAATAAAATAGAATTTTCTTAATAATTTAATTCATGAGTCAATTGAAGTTAGGCGATCATGGAAAACCTGGAAGTACTGGACGGCCGTTTCATCCTAGTATGGAACCCATCAATAGGGAGCATCCACGATCCCGCCCCGCTAGACTGATAGGTCCTCAGCTCGAATCTCTTGGGGTGAAATCGTGGATGCGCAGTGCTGAGGAGTTTCATACTAGAATGAAACGGCCGTCCAGTGCTTGAAGGTTTTTCATGGTGGCCTAATTTAATTGACTCATGAATTCAATTATTAAATTACTACAATCTCCAAAAAAGCCGTCTCAGATTTCCTTTAATTTATGATAATAAGTTTGTTAAAATAAATCCCCTTTATAGTTCAACTACTATAGAAACTTCAAACGTTTAACTAATATGATATATTTGCCATAAACAGTTTTTGGAAGGTGTTGACTTTTAAGTAGGTTTCTAGACCCTCGTAATCTTCAACAATTGAACTCTGAATGAAATAAAAAGATTTAGTTAAAAAGCGATCTTCAAAATCTTGGGGTTTATAAGAAAAATTCAAAATTTTTTGTAACTATCTCATAACACAACTTAAACAGATTGAGAAGATAAGACTGAGTAATGAGTTGTGTCTACGGAGACTGAAAAAATTACTAAAAACTAGTGCGGATTTCGTAAGTCGCCAAATGTACCCTAACAGAGGTAATATAAAAGGTAACGAGCGCTAGTTGAATAATTAACTTACCATAACTTTCTCATACCATGATCTTGTACATTTTATTTGGCTTTTCTGATTATATCCCACATTAATTTTTTATTGACTAATCAATTATTTATATTGCACACAAGGATCTAAAATAATCGCTAGCAAAGTGTTGAGAGATTGCTATCTGTATTTGGCATCGAGTTAAATTAACATGATCTAGTTTTTAGGCTTGACCAAATTCTATCGATCTATTTGGTTATGTAATCTCTGGTCAGCAGGAATCTGTAGACAGAATGTTTTAGAGATGGATTTCGTTTATTTTTCTGTAAATGAAACTACGGAAACTAACGTATTCTAAGATTCTGGTTATTTTCATCCATTGACAAATGCATTAGTGACTAGATTAATTTTTATGCAGAGAATTTTACTTAAAGGTGTGGATCTTACTACATTGTAAAATTCAGTTTATATTCAGAAATATTCAACTTTGCACCAATGAATGATGCAAGTGATCTAAAGGATCACTAGTCGTTAGGATCCCTCGATTGTAATGTTTCTGAATGTTGCTATAACTTATTGTGATTTTAATCTCATATCCAGAATTTTTTTCCTATAGCTTTAAGGTACACTAAGGTAATGGTTATCAGTTGGCTACAAATTTAGTATCAAGGTTTTCTGCGAATCATTTTGAACTGCTTCATGTTATGTACCCGTCACTTATACTTGAAACGAGAAGCCATTACAATTGACACAATATGAATGAAGAACATGGAAGACTGGCACAAGTGGAGATTTATGAACCTAAACATCACGACAAATCTAGTAGAAAATACATTCATTTATCTATTGATTTGCACATACATTTGATTATTAATCCGTAATACGACATCTTTATAAAATTGTAGAGAAATCGCACGCTTCATGTCATTGCTAAACATAGTTCATGTTGATTTATTACAAGAATATCATATCTTGAATAAATGTCTAACTGAAGTAAATCAGTGCTATGCTCAATAAAATAGCACATTGAATATGAAACAAACGATCTAAAGAGATCGTTCTCTTTCTGATACCTTCAAGTATCTAGTCCAGTGAGACAAAAGTATTAGTGTATCATTAAAATGAACAATATTTCAATACAACGTTTGCTGAGTGTGAAATTTCTACCAATTGAATCTCATGAACCTTTCTTTAGATCTTTGAAAAAGTATCTGGAAGAGAATGATCGCTAACAGAATTGATCACAAAATGAGCGTATCAAACAAGCTACTTCAGACAGTGATTTACTAATTTTTAAACATAAAAAATCTAATCAATAGATCAGCTAACAAATTACCTTGTTGACTTATTTTTTTTTCTCTCAAAACTTTTATAGCTGATATTAGGAAAAAGTCTGATGAAATAAATGTATCACAGAATGAAGAAAGAACTGAGTGTCAAAGCATTGAAAAGCAACTTGATAATGAAACTATCACGACTAAATTTAGCATTGGTGCTGTCACTACTAACAGTAATATTAGTACTATTGATAATTGTGCTGAAATTAAAAGTTATGGTGACAATGATAATGCGTTTCACAATCCGATCAAGGACGAAGCAACAAGTAATCATTGCCAACACCAAAACCAAAATAATCACCATAAAAGTGAAACTAATGCAACAAATGAGGAAATTCCAGTTTCACCGAGTAGTCTCACAGGTCAATCCAGTAGTTTTTCTCATTTGAATACATCATCTCCAATGTCATATGGTGATGAAATGAATTCCATTCCTGTAACCAGTTCAATAGATGATTTACTTAGTTTAGATCAATATGATCAAGATGACAGTATATTGAAGGATTTTTCATCACAAAATCAGTATTCCATCGATAGAACAACTAATTCAAGTTTGGAAAGATGGTTATCACAATCTGAATTACTGAGGTGCAATACAAGAGTAAAAGTAAGTTTATTTAATATTGATTAGTTAAAACAGACCACATTATGCAATGAATTAAGTTCGACAACCTTTAAGAACCTGAAAGCAATAAGCAAATGTTTTATGTTAGTATGGAACTTCTCAATAGCAAACATTCACGACTATAAAATTCAAATTTTCCCATAAATCCTTTGTAGTAATGATTAAAACAGGTTTATGATTTTTTTTGTCAAATATACCTATTATTATAAATAATCTCTGTTTGCGATATTAAGAAGTTGAAACAAAGAAACTCTTTCCCCTATTGACTTGTGAAATTAGTTCATAGTCAAGGCTTTTCATTGGAAAGACTGAGTTCAAATCTATAGGAATTCACTGTAGATTGTTTATCCTCAAATATTATTGAAGTACTTTCATATATGCCAAGATGAATAGTTAAATATTAGTGTTATTGTGTTCGTTGAGATATGTGGTTTATTTGAGAAACTGTCGTTCTGGACAGCATCATGTAGGTCCTCCCTACTTCTACAAGACATAAGTTCTGACAGCTTTATCCAGAACGACAATGAAAGCTTCTCAATGAAATCACCTGACTCAAGGAATAAAAACAAACAAGAACCATCCACCGGAGTTGCAAATGTTCCTCGTCATTTCAGAATCACAGGATCAAACGAGTTGACATTACAGTCCGCTGTACAAGCTATTTTCTGTTGATTCCATTTAGTTACAAGATTATTAATTTAAGTTGCATGATTCTGCACTAATAAACTGGTTAGAGAGCATCATATTTGAATCCTCAACTTGTCACATGATCGTACGTCATGATGGTTGTGAAAAATAAAACTGCTATTACACCAGTAAATTCTGATTAGGCATAGATAACTACAGTATCACACTGGCCACTTATTTAAATTTTTTCAGGCTATTCTTATTGTGATTTCATTTATCACATTTCATTGCTTTCAGCAGCATTTTCCAAGAGATGGTTATTTCTGGTCAGTTGCATTATTTATCAAACTTGGTACGAAATTAGTCCCCACTAGCCCAAAAGGTAAACTCTGGTTGAATTATATATATTGATTAAAGAACATACAAGATCTAAAAAACATCAGCCTCATAATAGCTTTATTCATATTGGGATTGAGAATTTCAGATTCGTTGGTAGCATGTATTTTTTGTACGCAATCATCGTGAATACCAACAACTATCGATGTCTAGATACATCTGAATGGTACATAAATAATATAGATCACTTTTTACCTTGATCCCCTTCTCATTATAAAGAAAACACAACTAACATCTACTCATAACACTGGTTATACTTATTTAAGTTGACTCAAATTACTTTATATCACTGACGAAATTATAATTAAATTAATTATACCATCTTACAGCATTTATATCTTTACCCGTCGAATTATGGAACATTTCACTTTTCCAGTTGATAACTTCGTCTGCACACCATTCAACAGCAGAGTTCGTCAGTTAACTAACTGCATCATTTACTTGTAAAGTACACTCATATTTCAAAATTTCATTCTGGTCAAAACCTAACATCGTAGTTGGGAATATAAAAACCGTTTCACTCTCGGGAAGAGAAATTGCATATTATGAACAGTTCTACTTGTTTGTTCCAACTTGATATTTGATGTTTGAATTCATGTTGCTTGAATAAATGTATGTTATTCGACGCAATACTACTTACTAAGGTCTAAGTAATGTAACTTAACTATTGAATTGTGGAAAAGCACTTGAGCATGAGACTAACCCCTCATTTATTTATTCCTTATAATTTACGATGCTAACTAAATTTAAAATGATTTGGTATTGTGTGATTTTGCAATTGCATAAGACGAATTTGCTGCTGTATGATGACACAGACACTTAAACAACTTGGACTAAATGATCCTAGAGGATACGGAGTGAATTAAATTTCGCTTTATACTCGAATGGACCCATGTAAGGAAATTCGTAAACTGATCATCCCAGGTCGACGTTTTTATTTATAGATCTCTGTAAGGATCCATCTTAAATATTTACTGGTCAACTGTCCTCAAGGAATAGGCGAATATGTTATAGTGACACAATAGATGATGAACTAATTCAAATTTAACGGATAAGCATCAGAAATGGTTATAGAGCAAGATTTCACTATAGGAATTTAACACAATGACAACATCGTGATAAAGCACTCACAGTTTAAAGGAAAACCTATTACGAATATCGAATTTATAGGAGAACTCTTGCATAAACAAATTCCCAAATCCCTGAATAAATCCTTCCGTTCAGCTAAAATTTTTATTGTCTTCTCAAACCGGCCTACCATTCACAGATGTGCCAAAGATGAACTTCCGTTTTGAGACACATCGATGGGCATCAATACATTTACTTGCTTCTGTGAGGGAGGTCACAGTGGCCGCACAAACCATCACTTTACAAACGAATCGCACAAAATCACTCGACCTTAATAATTGAAGGAGAAGGAAAACAGTCACCAGTTCAATACAGAAGCAACTAATAATCTCTGGACAAGTCACTCCGAATGAGTCTTCCTTCCTACATAATTAAATAAACTGCATCGAAGGGAGGCCGAATCAAAAACTTATACACTGTTGAGGCGTTGGCGATCCATCAATACGAGCCCGAACTCACTGTGCACAGACGACACGTCCAACCTGTCATTCCGCCTTCGCCCTGACTTCCTTCTCCAGTATGTCTTTTTCTTGTTTTTCTTCCTAGCTTACTGTTCTGTAATTATTATCCTTTAAAAGTCCTTCATGGTTATTATTCAGTTATTATTATGACCTTAATACTACTCACTCTTCTTCATATCTGTCCACTGGACAATTATCTTTTAGAATTCTCACCCGTAAATTATTTTCATCCTTCTACACTTCTCTCACGTTCTGATTAGTACTCAACCTCCTTTGATATTTCGAGTCTCGAATCACTTTGTCATGCGATCTTTTCTACCTTTCTATAGGCATATATTTACCAACCAACTACAAATACGAATGTACAGCTTAAATAAATAATTTCATCGTAAATGAAAATTTCTTCACTAAATTCTAATTATTTTTATTTGATGACACACTGGGTTATTCTAATTATTACGAACTACAATCAGTCTGATTGAGCTAAGACTTCAATGAGATGCAATTAAGATGTGGAATTTCAAACAAGCGGAATGGATTTCTACCATTATAACTGATTAGAACATAGAGTAAATCATTTAATTTTACAATAGTTGTACTAATTATTCACCATAATATTGTTAATGAATTGCTGAAAACCTACTAAACAACCAGTAGGTCATTCGAGGTTAGTAAACAATAATATACTTACTTACGCCTGTTACTCCTCGTGGAAAAGCATAGGCCGCTCACCAGCACTCACCATCCAACACTGTCTTGGGCGATCCTTTCCAGCTCTTTCCACTTGTTATTCATCCTTTTCTTATCTGCTTCTATTTCACGATGTAGTGTGTTCTCTGGCCTTCATCTTCTCTTTTTCCATTCAGGATTCCGAATTAGGGCTTGCCTCATGGTGCAGTTTAGTGATTTCCGTAATGTATGTCCTATCCACTTCCAGCACCTTTTCCTAATTTCCTCTTCAGCTGGAAGCTGGTTTGTTGCTGATGGTATTCGGTCAACGGATATTGAGTATCTTACGTAAACAATAGTTTATGAATACTTTTACCTTCTTGATGATGATTGTAGTAGTTCTCCACGTTTCAGCTCCGCCTATAGATCTTCCAGAGATACTTCCGGTCTCAAGCTGGGGTAAACGAGGTCCGTAACCCCATCCTGTAGAAAAAATCTTGCTAAAAAAACCCAATCAGATTAAACAAACAGTCATATACTAGGACAAAATGATTATCTGGTCATCTCTTTTCATCACTATATCTTGTTGAATTACAATAATCGACTTTTGAAATGAATGATCCCTGTTTTGATGAGATATCAATGAGGATATCAAATGTTTAATAGTTGCTCAAATATTTCTCTTTGATATTCTAAAACGAATGCTGTTAAACTATATGTAATAGAGAAAATTATGGGTCATGATGGCCACAGTAGATGTATTTTTAGTAACCGTAGTAAATATGTGAAAGGAACTGTAAATCAACCAATCATGTTGAGATAAGATTATCTAGAGGAGGGAACTCGTGAACTCAAGAACACTGACTGACTCGTGAAAAATGTCTTCTAGATTGACCTATTGAAATTAATCATTTAGCTACTGTTTCAAAAATCAAATGAAGATAACCGATCAAAACAAAGATGTCTGATCACATCATCGTTCAAAATATGAAGTTAAATCACCAATGGTTATCAGAATACAACAAGTTTTTCATTTAAACCATTCAAATACAACTCAGTATAAAAAGTGTGTTCAACTTAAAGCCTACTGATGAATTTAAACAAATACAAAACTTATATAATCTAAGTACTTTAGCTAACTATTTCAGGTTAATTAAAATACAATATAGTGCACCATATTGGTACGTTAATTAGACCAACAAACAATTGATTGGAGTTATTGGTCGCGATTCAGGAGGCTAAATTTCATGGCATTGATTAGACTCCGGTGTTCAATATCTAAATATATCTTGAATAATGTCTAATTCAACGGATGTTTTCACATGGACAAATTTTGATAATTATTCGTTAATATCGTTAAAATAAGAAAGATTGGTTCATAGAAGATTTCTCTTTTCTCAATCAGCATATTCCGTCTATTTTTAAAATAGCACAAAGAAAATGACACAGGATTACTTCTATTGTATGTAAATATATTTACAATCACCTTAAAAATAGTAGTATAAACAGTTCGATATGAAGATAGTACCATTAAAAGCGATTAAAATACTGAACATAAAACGGGGAAAACTAGTCAACAAAATGAGATTTATTTCTATAAAAATCAAAAGGCGTTAATAATTTCTAATCATTAAAACTGAAGTGCTTCAAAGTTATCACTCCAAGTGTCTGGCTCATTGAAGAAATGAACTCGGAACAATCAAAAGAAAAAAAAAAGTATCAATTTGTCAAATTATCTATCGTCAGTCTCTACCATATGCTGACATGTAAGCTTCCAGGTTGGGGCATAAAAAAAACAGTTGGAATAAACGGTCTTAAGATGTTTGATGACAAAACTCAAAAGCGCTTGTCGAAACACAAATGAACTCATTTTTCCCATCTCAGTAGTGTTGAATTTTAACAATACTTTGTCGTTTTGTATGCTGATATAAAATAAGAATGCCAGAATTATGTAAACTAAAGTTTTGATAAGCAAAGATTTACTGGTAAAGTTGAAACATAGGGCGAGTAAATGACGAACATGCAAGTAGCTTTAAGGTCACAGAGCATATAGCAGAAAACATATCGTCTACCAATGATGAAATAAAGAATGGAATTTAGGGTACATTTTTGATCATGAAATTACATCAGCTATAATAAACCAATGCTTGTGATCATATCGATGATTGCGTCACCTTAATTCGTTTATTCATAATTTTGTCTTTTGATTGGCTGAATAGGTTAGGAATTCGTCAATCTCATTTAAAATGTTCTTCAAGGTCAATTATAGTTCAGCTTGACCAATTTCTTAAGTAGATAAAATTCAAACATGGAGAATATCCGGTCGTTGAAATAAAATAAAATAAATATGTTTGTTTGATGTACTACTGTAGTGAACAAGAACACTAATGGGGACAATCGAATGTATTTAGGCACATAGTTATAGAGCATCTCAATAAAATCTGAGGACCATATATTAAATCCATCATATCAAACTTGACTGTTCCTGTTGAAAACATCAATCCATTGTCTCAGATTTCATTGTTCATGCGTTTTCATACGGACTGCGTTTCGTTCCCGTTCTTTCCTCATCGACCTTCTACTGAAATACATTCTATGCCTGGCCACCGACATATACTACTTGTGTGGATATAAGTAACCCACACCACACTACTTTTAAGGCTTGATGTATCAGTGATAGTCTTGATTAGTTTTTGAGCATAGATAGATATCGTACTTTGTTATATGTATGAAGCCCTAGCTAGTATTATAAACTCCTTCCCACTATTAATTTCATAGTACTGAACTATGGATTTGACACTACAGCGGTAAATAATTATTAAGTCCCGACTACCTGGTTCTTAAACATAAGTCGAAATTGAATGGCATGTACCACGTTGTCAAGTATCGTGATCTAGTGTGTCCAGTCGATTATCTTTTAAGACATTGTTTCGTACATTTAGTATCGACAAATCATTTATTTAATTCGTTAGAACACAATTACAAGTCAATATAGGTCATGCGACAAAGTGACTGAGAGTAAACTATACAAGATCTCTTGTATGAACAACCATTATGTTCTGAAATAATTCAACTGCATACTATCCTATACATTAATTTTCTCAGGTAAAACTAATCCATATGTAAAAATCAAGCACAATGGAAGTGTTTTAGCTAGAAGTCGAATGATTCCAAATAGTTGTAATCCTATATGGGATGAAAAATTTTGGTTTCGTTTATGGACATTAGATATGCCAATAGAGGTAAGTCGTTGTTAGATTACCCAGATTTTTTAAAAATTCTGTTTAGTAATTATTTAAGTTTGTTTTGTAAACACAGAACAAAGAAATATATATTTTTTCTCTTAGTTTTCAGTTAAAGGATTCATGGATGAGATCACTTTACTGTTGTACCGTTTAGTTTCAGAGATTTTTAAGGTTTTATTAAAAAGATGCTTCATTATTAATCAAAACCATTGGTATTTTAAGTACAATTTCACAAGTGAAATAAATTAACCTGTCTACTGATATGACGGCTCCGAAAAGTACTATGAAGCCCCCAGAAGCTCTAAAGGAGCCGAAGAGATCCCATCTAATCAGTCTAAGAGAGCCTTCTAGAATATCAACGTGACATGCAACAACTTGTCTCCCTGCGGATTAGCTAAATGAAAATGATGTTATAACCAATAGTAATAACTAAAAATACTCAAGTTTTTCTGTACATTTTTGATTCTTCCCAGTAATCCTTCCTCTGCTTTTTCCGTCTTCTCATTAGTGACTATTGGGTTCCACATGTTAGAGGGCCGTTAGTTGTATGTCATATTCTACTGTACCCGAGTAGAGAACGTAACATCTTCCTTAAAATGCAAATTATTGACTCTTGTATGGTACACTCTGTACAGTAAACCCTTTAAACATTGGCATCTTAGATGCTAATAAGTCCCCAGATATTTTTGACTTTTAGACTGAAGGGAGAAAAGAAGTAAGGAAACATAAAACAACATATACTTCAAAGTTTAGACTAAGCAAGAGGATAAGGGTATTTACGAGATCATAGGTTAATTGACGACTCTAGAAGATAAAATTGGTAATACATTTGATAATTGTCCAGTCAGCGTACTATTTTTCTTGAGAGTTTCCAAAGAATGCTGATTTGTCAATATATGTTTAGCATTTTTTAGTTTTCGAATAATTTTTACAGAAAACCATCGTTGACTCTTTTCATTGTGAGTCTTATTTCATCTAAATATGTTGCAGATATTTTCAAAATAGTAAGCAGTAAGTGTTTAAAACAAACCTAAAGTTTGATGAAATTCTTTGTAGAGCCTCAGATATCTCCTTATGTGTGCGAAGCATTTTCTTATTCACGATCAGGATACAAAAACACCTCTTTTGAAATTAGTTTTTCTCTTTTCAGCTTGTGTTTAATGGGATTCAGTTATTTCAAACAGAGACAGGTTGTACACCTCATCTTCGTTATTATCTGAAAGGTCATTCTAGTCTTCCATATTGTGAAGGAATTCCAAGCACCTATATAAGTTGCTGTTCTGGCTGTCAGAAGTAAGATTGACCTGATGACTTACTAAGAAACTCAGCTTTCATCAAATAGTGTCATAACTCTTGTGTACGAAAACCCTTCAAATCCCAGGAAAGAGTTTAAATGGTTTAAATGTTCATTCTTGGTTAGTATTTCTAGCAAGATTCTCGCTCACAGATTTAGTTTATTAACTTAATGCCCAACCTTCCTTTTTTACCCGGACTTGGGATCAGCAGTAACTGTAGAAGGACTCCATCCACATGAAGTTACAATTATAATTTGTTTAGAATAAATGATCTACATAAGAAAAACTTACTACCACGGATGTATATTTATGTTTCAATTATTATAAAAATAAAACTTCAAATATATTATGATTTACATCGTTTCATTTCGAGAAATTAAAATAAATGTATCTTTAAATTGTCTGCAATACAAACATTAGTCTAAAACACCCTCATGTATAATTGATAATATTTTCAGAAAATATAATAACCATAATAGAATGTATCTTTTGACTGTTAAGGACTGCAATCGATCAGTCTCTTATTAGCTTATGTGTATCCTATGTGGACTGCCTCAATATTGTCTCAAGTCACAAGCATTATAAGCAAAGATGGATAGTGATTACCAGTGGAATATAGTTTGATGCGCTTTTCGTCCTATTTAGGACTCGTCAGCCGGATGTACCAGCAACTCGAACTTGTTGATGTTTACTCTGGGACTCGAACCCAGTACCCTTAGCTTCTAACGCCATCGCGTTATTCACTTAACTACGGAGTCCTGATAGCCACCTGCTCGTGTAATGGGGTGAACATCAACTCTGGGATACAGGCACATCCAGATGACGAGTCGTATATGGGTCGAAACGCGCCTGCTGGACTCCACTGCTAGTCACCATACATCATCGCTTATATTAGTCGTATTTGCAAATTTTACGTATTAAATGCTGTTTTATGAGAATTATTTATCGATTGACTTTTAGTATTCTGACTGCATAACTGTTTAAACTAATTACTTAAGTGTTGTTAAATCAGTCAATTGTGAACAACATAGATCTTGGATCAATTAATCATCATTTCCATTTGTTACGGTTTATGTTAGCACACAAAAAGTAAATTGTCTGAATACCAGCTGTATAATTAATAATAAAAAACTAAGCATAAAGAATATGATTTAAAAAGGAAGAATGAATAGAAATTTAAGAATTAGAAGTAAAAAGAGATACCAGGACTTAATATGTGAAGGGACGTATCTGGTCATCACACCTAGACTCCCAATCCTCCTTTGTTTACCTGAACTCGGAAATGACAGTAATTTCAGAAGGGCCATTAATGCTAGTCAACCACTAAGATGTATATAAACGAGGAAAATGACTTATCTCGAGTTTATGTTTTAAGTCTGCTCCCATTTATTCCGTGTAAAAAATTCTGAAGAAAGCTGACTGCAATCTTTCTTAGTCTAATCAGTTTGTCAAGTTTCTTGTAACGACTATCAATAATAGTTGATTAGAAAATGTTTTCAGTAAATTTCATTCTGTTTAGGCGTTTAAATGTTTGATTCGAAGTGGGAGGTCCATTTCTTTGTTGAAACATGAACTGAACATGCATCCTAAAATACAAAATTGTTTATTTAAACAATAAGATATCATGAAGTTAATCATGCAATGTGTTTTCCTTGTTTAAGATACAAAACATTTTATATAATATCAGGTGCTTTTTAGAGAAACTAGTTGACAACATGAGCTGGTTTAAGTTAAATAACAATTGAAAACTATGAACCACTGTACGGCTGTCTTGTACTTTTTGAAACTCTCCACAAACTCGTAATCACCACACTAACGGAGATAGGACCAAGGAGTCTCATATATTACGATAAGCACATTACCTTTAGACTACTCTGTTGATATCTAATGACCGGTATTTTTCACTTTGATTAATAATATTGCTTCATCGTCATCATCCACCTATGCGATGTTTACTTATGATTGAATTCCATTGGTCACAGCCGCTCTCTCTAAAACAAACCAATGATTCTTCTCTAGGGGTTTCTTTATGCAAATGACTTCCTGTGTTATTTTACTTTTGTAGTTGAAAGTCTATCATCGTGATCCATTTAAAAAGGATTCGTATATCGGTCGGACACAGTTCGGGCTAGTGGAGTTAGATTTAGACAAGTAGGTATATATTGAAATGTTTTTTAAAAAAAAAACTTTTTAACATGTGCCATACACACCAACACAGTTGTGCAAACAGGAAATAACAATCAATAAGAAATAGACTAAGTGTCATATGTCAAAAATAACCAAACGTTTCAGACTAAATTTGGAAAGCAGCACACACGGTAAAAACTACTCGATTAGTAAAAGAAAGTATAAAAGGAATCAAAACATCGGAGTGTGAATATAATCGGATAAAATAAGGGATTTATTGTCAGTTAGGGGTTGTGAAAATTGTTGAATTCCACTGAAATCATGAGTCGATTTAAGTCAAATCATCAGTAGAAACTCGAAAGCACTGGACGGCCGTTTCATAATATTATGGGACTTCTGAGCAGTGTACATCCACGACCTTGTGTGTGGGGTCATCAGTGACTAGCTTCGAGTGGAAATTTCCAGAGGTCTGGTGAGAATCCATGACTAGTGGATCTGATACGTGTCATCAGTGAGGCAGTTACTCACCAAAAACAATTAAATATGGTTGCTAAATTTCATAGATTGATTGAAGTTGGATATTAAAATACCGTCGAATACCGGCTTGGTGACCTAGAGGTTAAGCGTTTGCGCGTGAAATCAGAGGTCTTGTGTTCGACCCTTGCGTGTATGATCGTAGATGGTCACTGCCTAAAAAAGCCGAACTAGGATGAAATAACGGCCAATTACTTTTAGGTTTTTATTGGTGGTTTACCTTAGATCGGTTAATGATTACAAATAGGTTTATTCGTTACAATTTGAAATACACCATCATATTCACTTGATATTGTTTTATTTGAATCTTCCCATTGATGTTTAGGACTGAAATTGTTCAGTCTCTTATTGGCATATGTGCATACTGTGCATATATCTCGATATTGCCTTAATTTACGAGCGTTATAAGCAAAGATGGATAGTGGCTAGCAGTGGAATCCAGGACGCGCGTTTCGTCCTATTTGGGACTCGTCAGCTGGTTTTCCATTGGTGGTCTAGCTTCAATTGACTCATGCTCTCAACTATTAAAAATTAATTAATTATTTATTTATTCAAACACATAAACATTAATACAATGAGGCACTAAATAATAGATACACGTACATGAATCATTCGATTTATGTGAGTACTGGGATACATTCCCAGTGACCAAACTGAAGCAGGTAATAATACTATGTTCAATATGTATTATTGAATGATAAATTCAATTTTTATGATGTTTCAATTACATTTTATTATGAAATAATCATTAATTATATTATTTTGTTTTAATGTTTTCTAATAGAGAATATGAATTTTTATCAAAATTAGAAAATGATCTAGTTAAAAGTATTAATTCAGGTGAAATTAAATTCTATGTAACATTAAGTGAAATTAGTGAAACTTTTATTGATAGTTCAGAGTGTAAAAAATTGAAAAAAAAAATGAAAGAAGAAAAATCTCGTGTATTTGCTACTGAATTCTCATCACAAATTCCTGGTACAACCACATCAACGGTAGATGTTGTTTGAGTAATTTTTTTTGTTTTTGTTTTTATTTTCAATTTATATTTCATTGTGTTTTAATCAAATACTATTATTGTTACTCTATATTATTATCATTATTATTATTACCATTATTAATTAATGAAGATTGTTAAAAATTATTTTATTAAAAGCTGATTAAATGATAAACCAATTTTGTAATTACGTAACAAACGAGTCTTGAATATTCTGTGTTTTTATCAGGTTCAAACTAGTTTACTTTTTAGTCAATAAAAGTGATTTCACAAATTAAGAATATATTACAAAATGATTATATAAATTCTATGGATTCTATGTTATTCAAATTAACGGAATATATGATGTTTTATGTTAATACTCGATTTTATTTAAAATATATGTAGCGAAATATTGTGTTCATCAAACAATTCAAAGAAGAACATAAAAGAACTGTTGATGATTGACGTAAAAAAGACACAATCGTTTTTCATCAAAATAAGATCCCAAAATAGTTTACACAGAAATGTTATCACATTGTTAACAAAAAGATTTAATGGTGATATCTTATCATCAAAATAGAATGTTATTCTTTAGCAATATTTTCCAAAGTAAATGTAAATGGTGAAAAATGCGATGACATATATCAATGACAGAAAATAGTTATGATAGATAGATTTATCAGAATATAACAAACACAAAAGAGACTATTTATCATGTATAAATTCATTACAATTTGATTTCGGTTATTCATTACTTTGTATTTGTGTCGTAATTAATTCTTATTCTGTTCTAACGTAGTGTTTGAATGTTGATCGAATTACCGAGTCGACTGTGTCACATGTGTTGGGATGGCCACCGAGAAGCCACCCACGTACATAGTCGATTGACTAAGTTATCGATTAACTTATCGATCAGATGTTAAGTATTTGAATAGCAGTCAATTGATTAACTTATTGATGAATGTTTAAGAATTTTTAAATGACAATATTGATTATATATATAATTTTGTATAAATACTCATGTTTGATTGTATATTTTGATTCTTGTCAATAAGTGCTCACAAACGTCTTTCGTCTTCTTACTTGAGAGCGATTGGAGGTTATAACGTTCGAGTGTCATCCGTTATAGAGTCTTTTCGTGCGTATTCGAGTAGAGAACTTAACAACATGATCAACGGTTGTGATGTTTAAATATAGCGACTAGTATAGAATCGTGAATAATTAAATCTAATTCCCGTTATAACACATGTGTATTTTCCATAAGCAAACCATTAACATCTATACAATAAAAACAATAGAACAGAAGAACAAGGGATACTTTTCATTTATTTCATTTGATTGGTGAATGTTGTTTTTTCTGCTGTTTTTAGTTTCAATATCTGCCTGTTAGTAACGATATGAACTAATTTTTTACTTTTCCAAAGAAATCAATCAGAAAGTTTTAAATTATTTCTTTATGGCTGGGATAAGTATTCACAGAGGTTTGCAGTTCCTTCTAGATGATATAAATATCTAAATTTAATTAGTGTTTATTGAATAACTGTTACTGTCTTACAAATGTAAAGGTATATTCAACTAATTAAAACAAAATCCAGTGTGTCATCAAATAAAAATAATTAGAATTCAGTGAAGAAATGTTCATTTACAATGAAATTATTTATTTAAGCTGTACATTCGTATTTGTAGTTGGTTGGTAAATATATGCCTATAGAAAGGTAGAACAGATCGCATGACAAAGTGATTCGAGACTCGAAATATCAAAGGAGGTTGAGTACTAATCAGAACGTGAGAGAAGTGTAGGAGGATGAAAATAATTTACGGATGAGAATTCTAAAAGATAATTGTCCAGTGGACAAATATGAAGAAGAGTGAGTAGTATTAAGGTCATAATGATATCAAGAAGGAACTGCAAACCTCTGTGAATACTTATCCCAGCTATATAGAAATAGTTTAAAACTTTTTGATTGATTTCTTTGGAAAAGTAAAAAATTAGTTCATATCGTTACTAACAGGCAGATATTGAAACTAAAAACAGCAGAAAAAACAACATTCACCAATCAAATGAAATAAATGAAAAGTATCCCTTGTTCTTCTGTTCTATTGTTTTTATTGTATAGATGTTAATGGTTTGCTTATGGAAAATACACATGTGTTATAACGGGAATTAGATTTAATTATTCACGATTCTATACTAGTCGCTATATTTAAACATCACAACCGTTGATCATGTGACACAGTCGACTCGGTAATTCGATCAACATTCAAACACTACGTTAGGACAGAATAAGAATTAATTACGACACAAATACAAAGTAATGAATAACCGAAATCAAATTGTAATGAATTTATACATGATAAATAGTCTCTTTTGTGTTTATTGTATTCGAATGAGTTTATCTTCTGTCGCTGATCCATCATTGTCCACTTTCTTCGGACTCATCAATTCCAAAACACTTAGTTTTCTTACCAGTATAAATTGATGTTAAATAAAGTATTTTCCCTTGGATTATATTATATATAATGTTGCATCAGATATGATATATTCATACCAATCGTTTGGTTACTGGATAGTAATAAATGTTATACTATTTATCTTACTGGTGTTTATCGAAATAAATCGATCATGTTGTAATATTAAACTGAAACTATTATAAGTCATTAGGCTTAGTCATAAACATCTATAACCAACTCAATGGAAGATATGACTTTAAAAATTCGATAAAATAATCCTTTCAAGATTAAAAAAAATACTCCTTTCTTGAAGAATACTAATCATCATTAAAAAAAAACGATCTAAACTCTGAACTCCTTAATAATCTCTTCAAAAGCATATTTGATCTGATGGGAAGATTTTTATACAACATTAATTCCGTTTTAATTCAATGTGATGTAGTATTTAGTTTTGTTTTCCCTTATGATATTCTTTATATTGTGTATAACATACGATATTCTTGTATTAAATTAACATGAACTATACCCAGCATATGATTTGTTATAAATGTGATTTCATCTTAATTAATAATCAAAATTGGGTGTATGAATCAATATATAAATGAGTATATTCTCGACTAGAGTCATCGTCGTGTTTTTGGAGTTAATAAATTATCACTTATACCAGTCTTTATGTCTTTACTTTCACATCGTGAGAATTTTCAAGATCCCTTGTTTCATGTATAAATGATAAACATTTCCAATATAACAATCAGAGACGACCAAATATAACAAGTAGTGTTCAATCGATAAAACATATCAATATTACATATGAATTCATCTATATTTTATTAGATTTCAATATCTGAATTATTTTATTATTGAATAACTGTTTGATTTATTCTTATAGCTCATTCAACCTGATAATTATTCAGTAGCAGAAAATATCAGTGTACCAACTTTACGTTCAGGAATAATTAATAATTCAGTTGTAAGTTTAATATTATTATGAATATTTTAGATAAATCCAATATGTATTACTAATGATTAAGATATTAGGGTTAGGGTTGTTGTTTTGCTTGTTTTTTCGAGAAAGTTTTGAATTTTATCACTAATACGATTTGATTAGATTTATTATAATTTTATAATGGAATGATGATAAATAATGACTGTTACCCTCTCTCCTGGGTACAATATTTCACTGAACCAAAGAATATTAGAATATAAAATTCAGTCTATTATTTCGATAAATAAACATTTAAGAAAAAATTTGTTATTTTGATCACAAACTAATATGAATCAATATCTTATTTACTTACTTACGCCTGTTACTCCGAATGGAACATAGGTCGACGACCAACATTCTCCAATACACTCTTTCTTGGGCCTTCCTTTCTAGTTCTATCCAATTGTTGCTCATTCTTTCCGTGTCTGTCTCCGTTTCTCGGAGAAATGTGCTATTTGGTCTTGCTCTTCTCATTTGACCTTAAGGACTCCAAGTGGAGGCTTGCGTTATGACGCAGTTTGGTGCTTTCCTCAATTTGTATCCTATCCTTTTCCAGCGCTTCCTGATTTCTTGCTTTGCTGGAATCTGGTTTTTTCTCTCTCATAGTAGGTTGTTGTTGATAGTGTTTGGCCAACAGATCTGAAGTACTTTGTGTAGACAACTGTTAATAAACACTTATATCTTAATGAATCAATATCTACAGTGAAAAAAATTTCCTACTTAATTGAACAATTAACCTAAAAGGTTGATTTAAACTGTACCAGTTTTTTTGTTAATTGACTTATTTGTAATAACAGAATTTATTACCACCTCTTGAAACAGATTCAACATTAAAACACTTTTTTATCGTAATATAAACAAAATATTGAAAACACTAATTGTTAATTTACCATAGACGAATATTTAAACTAGATTCCTTTCCAGTGTTCATTCTACAGGACTTCAACACAACTCAGATCAAGAATACGTTATTAGTCTGACAAGAACGTAAATATATTTCCACATCAAAAAACAAACAACAATCCGATTCAATCCAACAGCAATCAATAATCAGTCAATAATAATAAGGACAGGAGAATATATACCTCATCTAACGCCTGTCAGATTGTCTACAAGTCTGACTAAAACCAACCAATCATTATCATTCTCGCCCACACATCACACTTCAAATTAAAAAGATGTGGAAAGTTTAAGTAAATTTTGGATTGGTTGAAATTAGACATTAACACCATTGGATGCCGACCAGCTTACTGGTCTAGAGGTTAAGCGCTCACACAAAACCGATAGGTCCTGTGTTCGAGTCTCGCTAAGCGGGATCGTGAATGCGCACTGCTGAAGAGTCCTACAGTAGGACGGAACGGCCGTCAGTGTTCTCCGATTTTCCATGGTGACCTCGCTTCAATGGACTCATGATCTTAACTACTAAAATATTACTATAATATCCACAAAACCTCTTGTGAAATTTATCTTTAGTTTAAGATATACAAAAAGTAACGAATAGAAATTATAAAAAGAATAGGGAGATTTCGAAATTATGAAATCTTCAAGTACTTTTTACACAAAATAGAAAACTTAATTTTAAAAACAAAATATCAATTTACAGTATAAGATGAATCAATGGGGTTGGAAAATAGAAGAACAATTACGTCAAGTACTTTCCGTAAGTGATAATACTTTTATAAATTATTATGCTTTCTGATTGAGATCATGAACCGATTAATGTTAGATCACCATTGAAAACTAGGAAGCACTGGACGGCCGTTTCGTCCTATTGTGGGACTCTTCAGGAGTGCGCATCCACGAGGAGTCTTTTTTCTCGATTCAAAGAATAGTTCATTCATTTCCATCAATCCTCGAGAAAAAAAAGTTAGACTTAATAGTAATCAATCTATACGCGAATATATTTAAGTTTTACTGGAATTATATTATCTCTAGTATTCATATTCAGTATTTACCCATCTTTTGAATATACAAAGTAGTAGTTGATATTTTGAGTTATTTGTTTTTCTATAATGTTGTACTTTTAACTGAACTACAAACTCGAACACTATGATGTACAGTTATATAGACTGATGGACATGATGAAATATTTATTAAAATAATATCATTAATAAACATTGTGGACAAGAATGATATTGATTATTCTAACGTGATTGGTTACGGTATTTATGTTACACTGGATTAGATCAGAAACTACTCATAAACTATTGATCATACTTCTTACTCTCATATTGATTGTATTTTTGGCTATATGTAAACCATGTTTATCCATAGTGTTCAACAAATAAATACACATAAGCGAAACCTAGATAAATGAAGACTGTTAATAGATTTTCTCTAATCACTAAACGACAAAATAATCAATAATTATAAATTTCAGTTAATCATATATCTGTGTTTTGTCAATCGGCTTCAAACGACTTGATTACTAATAAGTAGTTCAAACAAAATAAAATAATGATGACAAGTTTTGTAGAGAAATAATCATGATTAGTGCTCATTTCGTCCTTCAAATTATTAAAAGTTCTCTGCTACAAAGTATGCCGAAGAAAACCCAATACTACTTTTCTGGTTTCTTATGGTTAGTTTCATGATTTTGATTACCACTTCTGAAGTGCTTTGTACACATACTCGGTTTCAATTTACACTTACAGACAAGTTCTCAGCAATATAATCTACAATCTAATCAATCAAACCATGATTCAACAGAAATCGTGGATTCCATAGACGATTTACAAAACGATGATGGGCAACCAAATTTATCAAAACAAGGGGACAAATCGTTACAAAATCGTGTTGAAGACAACTGGACGGAACGAAATCAATCTTTACTACCTCAACCTATATGGCCGTATAATTTTTATGAAAATACTAGCCTAGAGTTGTACACTAGCAAGTGTCAAGGTGATACGAATGAAAGTATTGATAAACTATATACATTGAATAATGAAATACAAATGGAGAGTTTGTTTCAACAATCCCGTTTAATAGTTACGTTGGTCGGTGCAAAAAATTTAAAAGTTCGAACTAAACTAAAGAATGTTGTTGCTGTCAGTGAGGCCGATAGTTGTAAAGCACCACGTGGTCGATCAATAAGAAGCCATCCAGATCATACACTAAATGGTTTAGATGAAGAAAAAAACAATTTACCTTGTCCAACAGTGTTTTTAACTGTTGGAACCAAAACACAACAAAGTAAAGTAGGTTGAATAAATCATACTATAGCGATTTAAATATTCTCACAACTGATTATCATCAATAAAATATAACATTTGACCGAATCACTTCTCAAAACAGTATGTTGAACTGTATTGATATATCTTGTCTTAGTAATATAAAGGAAAATAGTTTTTATCACATATTTTATTATTTAATAGATAAATTGATATCGGAAGGGTTTTTTGTGGATATTACGGTAACTTCAATAGTTGATCTCATGAGTCAATTGAAGCTAAACTACCATGAAAAACCTGGGAGCACTGGACGACCATTTTGTCCTATTGTGGGACTCGCCGTGGATGTGCACTGCTGAGGAGTCCCACAATAGAACGAAACAGCAGTCCATTGCTTCCAGGTTTTCCATGTTAGTCTAACTTCAATTGACTCATGATCTCAACTATTGAGATATATTGATATTTTCCCGTATTTGAAGAAAACGTCATTGTAATTTGTAAGGCAATAAATAATTAAAATACATATAATACGTGACCTTAGTAGATCAATATATTATTTTACAGAGCTAATATCACTTTAGCATTATTTTTTCATAATTTCCCCATATTTATGAAAAAGTATTATTAAAGAGTATATCCTTGTCATTTATGCTCATAGATGATTTAAGGTTTATAAACTACAGTCAACTAATTACATACTGGTTATTCAGTTATGATTTCCTGTTTATGGCTTGTGGTCAAGTTATGGATTTGTATTATCATGAGTATTCTGATCGGTATTAAAAGTATAGATTATCTAGTAGTTGGTGTCATTAGTATTATTGGTGCAAGGTAAATTCATTATAATCTAGTGATCTTATCAAGTGAAGTTATGGAAGCTGAATTTATAACATTAAATGGTGAAAAATAAAACTGTAATTAATGATTATTGAATACAATTAAGAATATAAAAATATCAACAAAAATATTTAATTTAATAGTTGAGATCATGAGTCAATTGAAGCTAGACCACCATGGAAAACGTGAAATCATTGGACGGTCGTTTCGTTCTATTGTGGGACTCCTCAGCCGTGCGCTAAAACTTTATATATATATACGTTGATTAGTAATTTCTAGGTATTGAATCATTCATAATGGAAAAATATGCTAGATGTAATTTTTGGGAATTTTAGAGTTTTATTTTAGATAACCTATTAGTTTTAGGGAAGAAATGTTGTTATTTGTGTAATATCATTTTAAATGTGGTGAAAAACAGTAATATGAACTATTTTGAGCAAAGATGGATAGTGGCTAGCAGTAGACTTCAGGATGTGTGATTCATCCTATTTGGGACTCGTCAGCTGGATGTACCTGCATCTCAGAGTTGATGTTCACTCTGGGGCTCGAACCCAATACCCTTTGCTTCAAACGCCATCAAGTTATCCACTTAGCTACTAAATCCTGATAGCTACCTGCTTGTGCAATGGGGTGAAGTTTAAATTCACTTCGTGTTGTTTTACTTATATCTTCACATTGTTATTTAGGACTGCAACTGATCAGTCTCTTGTTGTCATATGTGCATCCTGTGAGGATTGTCTCGATATAGTCCTAAGTCACAAGCAGGTACATCCAACTGACGAGTCCCAAATAGAAAGAAACGCGCATCCTGGATTCCACTGCTAGTCACTTTGCATCTTTGCTTAAAAAGCTTGTGACTGAAGACAATATCGAGGAAATCTGCACGGGACGCACATATGCCGATAAGAAACTGATCAATTGCAGTCCTAAATAACAATGGGAAGATACAAGTAAAACAACACCAAGTGAATTTAGAGATACATACTAGTCATACGTTGAAGGAAGTTAGAGTCAGAAAAGGGATCGAGATCATTTAAAATAGTGAGTTAAACCAATCAAAACACCTTAGAAATATACTGTTTCTTTGTTGTTTACAACTAATGAATATTCTATATTCTCATTAGGCTTCCATAATGAGTGAATTTAAGTCATTTCTATCAAATGATGAAAATACATTTTACAAGATAAGTAATGTTTAGCTTTTAAGGAGGAGATATAGAAATGTTTCATGTTATTATCAATCACAATTTTGAACTATTTTAAAGGATAGTACACATATGAACATGGAAATTATTGATTCTGATGGTTCTTCGTTGTCTTTATATATCGTGCTAAGTTATATGTAAGCAAGTTAATGATATGCGTTTTTAGTCTTGAGCATTTAATTAGTATACAGTTATTCATTCTCAGTCTTAGTTTTCACTTGATATATTTATTAATATTTTAGATAACATTATTTAATCGTTTAGGTGTGTTAAGTGATCCACTTGCTTACTTACGGCTGTTATCCCTCGTGGAGAAGCATAGGCAGCCCCCCCAGCACTCTTCAGAATATATTTTAAACTGTTTTATTACATCAGTCATTTGTTTTTTTTTCAAAGTGTTTGCTGGTTTAAGGACATATTATGGACCTGAGATTTATCGTTGCTACTACCGATAAACCTGATATTTCTGATACTTTAATTGGTGTTGGATTTGAATGCATATAATCGAATGTTACATTCAGAAATGTTATTACTCAACCGTTAGGATCATTAATGACCTCCAATAAATGTGAAATATTTGCACACATTGATCACATACTAATAGTAATTAATTTCGTATTAACCAGATCTTAATGCTAATCAAATACTACTGGTAAAGTTGTAGAATAACCACCAGTTGATGTAATCAAAAATCACAATATTTCCATAATACTTGAACCGTTGCATTTTTTTATTGTCTCTAAATTTTTAATACAAAAATGTACCGAATTGTATATCTGTATCACTTGTATACTTTACATGCGTCTTATTTATACCGACAAGGTTGTGATGCATACAAGAAATCCATTATGGAATGAACGATTTGAATTTCGTGTTCGTCCTGGCATGAGAACAGTACTTCAATGTGAAGTATTTGATGACTCACATCAAAATAACAATCTGCTCGGTCGGTAAGTTACAATAAAAAGCTTTGACTGAAGTTATTTGCCTTGTTTAATTAAATAAATGCATACAATGTTTAGTGTGGCTACGTCTAGCAATATTCAAATACATTAGAAAACTTTTATAGTTCAATATGATGCTCAGATGATGAAGATCGTGGATCACATAAATGATTTGTATCACTGTTATATTTTGTCAAACAAGTGATTTATTATTGCGAATTGAAATATTACACTAGACATCATGGAAAGCATCACCTTTTTGTCAAAAAAAACCTAGTCACTTGATAAGATATGCACAGTAATATTAACAATCTGTTCAAATGATCTGATATAGTAGTTAGGATTATTACGAAGATCAATTATAGAAGCTATAGAAAGGCTTTATAAATCCACGATTGGAACACATAATGTTTGTTGAACTGAAATTTGATTATGAAGTTACTTTACATCGCTAGAGATCTATTGAAAGATTAAGAACAGCTCATGTCAATCCATGATGAAAAATGTTTTTCAACTAAACAAATTTCTTAATTTGTCATTGAACTAACTATAGAGTAATCTGCCTACGTCGTTTAAAATGTTCCATTAAAGTAAAGGGTTTTTTGTCTTCGTTATCGCCTACACAAACACCAATTAACTGTTAAATTAAGCCATAAAAATTGTGATTGTTTTATGATTAGAAAACTTCCTGAACACTAGGAAAATTTTAAGATCCTGGCACTCAAACAAATAAACTAGCTAATAGCAAACTTGCACGATTGGTTATAATGATGATTTGTTATGTAGTGAACGAGAAGTCAATTGACGATAACCAATTCATAAATCAATACAAAATTACAGAATTCTTCAATAAAATGTAAAAACCATACATTAGGTACTTCATCTGTAAATCTTCCATGAATTGTCCTTCACATCCTTCATGATTCTTCCAGTTCCCAACTCCTTTATGTTTCTTTTTCTGTTTCCTACAGTTTATTCTCCTCAAACTTCTTTTGACATGCATTCCACTTCTGATCAATGTTACATACTACTTATGCTGATATACATAAATAACATACACCACAGTTACACCATAAGAGCAAATGACAGATTGACACAAGATCAAGTATTCAGTTATGGAAAGTGAATTAAAAAACATTGCTAAGTAGTAGTAAAATAAATATCAAGAATAAATAGTTGAATTTGAAGTTGTTTATGCTAAATTTCCTATAATTTGAATTTTGAATTTTTTTTAAACAATTCTTTACGGTATAACAATTGAAATTTCATAAGTATAGCATCCACTTTAAAAAGTTTAATTTTATCAAAGTAATTCGTAATTGATATCCGTCACGGATTGACATTAGGTTGAGGTGCTATTGAAAATCAGAGAGCATCGGAAAGCAGTAGACAATCCTGTTATGGAATGTTTCGACACTGCGCACCTGTGATACCACCAAAGATCATACTTGGGACCTTCAAATATCGTGATAAGCATCTAACCTTTAGAATACTAAAATGAAATCTTATAATCCATTTTTATAACTAACTACATTTTGGAGCAAAGATGGATAGTATAATAGCAGTGGAATCCAGAACGCGCGTTTCGTCCAATTTGGGACTTGTCAGCTGGATGTACCTGCATCTCGAACTTGTTGATGTTTAGTCTGGGATTCGAACCCAGTACCCTTTGCTTCAAACGCCATCGCGTTGCTCTCTTCACTTCGTACTTAAAATTAATTTAGTTTATCTATTTAACAATGTCGAAAATTTTATTTTTCGTCAAATAATGTCATCTCACTTTTTATTAATGTGAATTCAGATTTTATTTAGATTTTTCAAAAATTGTCCTTGATTGGACAACATGTTTCACACTGAATAATCAAGATGGTCGAGGTCATGGTGAATTACATATTTTAGCTACAATGACCGGATTATTTCCAATTTCCAATGCCACTATTCCTAGAACATTTTCATCAGATCAGTTGAAATTAGAAACTGACTCAATTTATGGTGATTTATCTAAAGAATCTATTTCGAAAAGCACATTAGATCAAATAGCTGAATATTATGCAAGTTACTCGTATACAACAATTTAAATAATGTGAATATAATGTTAATTATTGCCTGTTTATGTTGTGATGTGGAGTCCATTTCAGTTACCGTAAGCACTCCTAACTATTGACCGATTGAAGCAGACCAAAATGAGGGAATATAATGTTAACGTAGGAAATTGAATTGGCAAAATCTATATCAAAGTACTCATAATTTATATGTACATGACAGATCTACAGATAACAGACAGGGATATATGAGGATTGGCTTTGAGTAGGCCAACAATTCACGTACTCGCCTTAGCTCGATTACACATATATACAGATAACCTAGAGGCTTCAAGACACTATTTAGCTATCTTAAATAGTTTACATCTTGGAATTACATATTTATTAGCAGATAATATATCTTGTAGTTTCTATCATGAACTGAATTGGATTAAACGACATTTGGAAATCAGAGAGCACTAGACAGTTATTTTGTCATAGGATGGTTTACATCATTAGTCCAAATACACGCCCTAGCAACAAGTGAACTTAGAACATTCATGTTCTGACATGAAATCTTTTTTTTTAAAATTTCCAACTTTAGTGAATACGAGAAAATACACAAACGCCATCAATTGCCATTAGTGATAACTGTCTAACGCTCATAATAGTTGAACTCGTCTAGTTATGATTTTTTGCAAGAACATTAGGAATTTTTTTGAAAGTTAGTCATCTGTGAGCACATGATTGATATTAGTATAGACTGTTTGTGGATTATTCTGTTCATTGGCTCATGATCATTTAATTAACATTAACTTGATATTCAGTCATACAAACCATAAATTATTCACTGACATTCTAGTTAATTATATTATACTATTGTCATTGTTATATCTTACTGTACAACCAAATCATATAATCATAAATAGTTTTACGATTGTACAAAACAGATATCGATAACCAATAAAAATATGTAATTGAATAGTCTTTAACAGAATGAAATAAATTAATTATATGAACGACATATATGGGGTAAGTTTATCATCTCTTTCTATCTGGTCACATTTTGAATTTTCCAGATAGGTTAACATTAATAAGAAGAAAGTACTAAGTAACACCAAAATATGATGAATTACTATTATTATTATTATTATTATTATTACCATGCTGTTTGTTTGTAAACTGTTTTTCTTCAAAGTTATATATCTAGTCATATATATATCATAACTTAATACAATTATTCTTATTCTCCAAATTACATAATAATTATCATTGTAGAAAGTTAGAAATACACTTCGAAAATGGTCAGATGTCGGCTGGTTACATATTGTTGGTAAGTGGTAATATTAATTTCTTAAAAGTAATGAATATAAAAGTACAGATGATATTCATTGTAACATTTTAAATAATGTAATTCAATTTTCTAAATTTATCAGTGTTATCAAATAGCGTTATTGAGATAAGGTTGTAGGATTTTAGGTTCAGTGTGATTGATAAGTGTCCTATCATTGAATGAAGTAAATGATCTTTTAGTGAAAGATGAATCTAGAAGAAAGAAGAAAGAACGAAACCTCTATGAGCCAAACTTCAGTAAAGTTATTTACAATTTATTACATTCTAAACTTAAATTGACATTTAACCGAGTTTAAACAAGTCCTATTATGCAGATATTTGGACATAAAGTAAAAACTTGTTATAACGGTTGTTAATCAATTTATGGATGCATACATATTAAATGAACTTTAATTTCGATCTGTTCATCAAATGTTGTATCGTTCTGTCATTTAAATAAAAGATATAAAATTGTCAGAAGGGGTTTTGTGGAGATTGTAGTAATTTCAATGATTAAGATCATGAGTCAGTTGAAGCTAGACCATCATGGAAAACCTGGAAGCACTGGACGGCCGTTTCGTCCTATTATGGAACTCTTCAGCAGTGCGCATCCACGACCTCGCCGTCCAGTGCTTCCAAGTTTTCCATGGTGGTCGAGCTTCAACTGACTCATGATCTTAATCATTGAGATATAAAATTATTTATCCGAGACCCCCTTTCCTCTATTTGTTAATAATATATATAATATATGCATGACGAGGTGAAGGTTTCATTATGAACGATCTAAGCTGAGTTCAAACCTAGGATCTAGTTGAAAAACATAGATTGATACTCGAATAAATTTATTGATCACCTATCTATTCATCATCCATACACTTATTCCATTGATTTGTAGCTAATTAGAGATCATGAACAAATCTGGTTGAAACTTTAAAAGAATCAATGTTGAAGATAACAATTTGAAATGAATTTTTAAATTGATAAAATGTTTACTTTACTTAAATCAACTATTCGATTCTAGATATTAATGATTGTATGATCTTTTCTCTGATCTAGGTTATAAACAAATAATAAATCATTACTAATTTTGGAATGTTTTGTATAAATTATTAGAACATTAAATTCTTTGATTTCTGTGCTTAAACTGACTTTGAAATTAAACTAATTATTACTATCAGAGAATGGTTTTTGTGGATATTATAGTCATTTAACAATTGAATTCATGAGTCAATTGAAGTGGACGGTGTCGCAACTTCGTGGATTGGTTGAAGTTAAACATTAACACCGTTCGATGTCGGCCGGCTCAGTGTTGTAAAGGTTAAGCGCTCGTGTGCGAGACTGATATGTCCTGGGTTCAAGTCTCACGAAGCGGGATCGTGAATGACCACTGCTGAGGAGTCCCACAATAGGATGGAACGACCTTCCAACGCTTCCAGGTTTTCCACGGTGGTTCAGCTTCAATTGACTCATAAATTCAACCATTATTTTATCTATTCGGTGTTCAAGGTGAATTAACTTGCAAGAGTTTAGAAGTAGGCTATAAAATCAATATCATAAAGTTTAAATGCTCACTTCTAATGACTTCCAACACGGTCAGTAGTAACTTTTTGATTCAATGTACATTAAAGAATGGATTAATTTTAAATTACAACTATTAGACTGATTAGCTTTTTTCTCAGAACAGAATTAATCAGATGCTTTTAAAAGAATGGCATTATAATAATGATTGTAACCATGATACATTAACATAAATGTCTACAATACTTTTTGTTATGATATAACAGCCGTAATAGTACAACAGGATTGACATTTCAGTATCAAGAATTTGAATCACTATATCTGTGTTGACGTCATACTTATAAAGATTGACATTTTGAACACACAATTCTACCATGATTTAGATTGCTTGTTACAAAGTTAAAAGTGAAATCTTGTGAACAAAATACATGAGTACAGAAAACCCTTTAAAAACAATAATACTTTCATAGTTTACATCACAGGCTGATATTAATTGAAAAAAAAACACAATAAAAACCAGGACTCCCTGGACGACTGTTTATATTTTGTATTGGACTCCTCAGCAGTGAGCATCTATGACACTACTGGGGTTCGAATCCATGACATCCAAATTAACTAATGTCCATACTAATAATAGTATTTCCGCGAATTTAGGTTGTTAGATGCTGATAAAAGTATTAAACATCTAATTAGTTTAGCTTGAAACCTATTTATTAAGGCTGAACTTAAAGCCTTCATTTATTTTAGCAACGTAATTTTAATATGAAAGGATGCTTACAATATATAGTTAGTCAGATCAAGTCACTAAACTAGGTGTTTTACTCTCACTGCCCAAATCACATATAACACATTCATTGAAAAAGAGAGAAAATTCACAGATTTAATTCCGTTAGAGACTATGGCTTTGAATAACTTAGGAAAAACAGCTATCCAATTCTTCTCATCTCTTAATGTTTATTCAAATGTTTTAAGCAGAGATAAATCATGGCTAACAGTGGAAATGAATATTGATTTTAATATATATGAATTATGCAATAATTATTTAAGATATAACTATATTTCTCAAAGACAAACGATTTCTATCGACTCTACTGAAATAGTAGTAGAAGTTCAATTAAACAGAAAAACTTATTATCTTTTTGACAGTGGAATGTTTAAATAGACTATTAAATTATGCATACCTAAATGACAATTATAGTTATATATTCAATCACATTACCAGTTAGTCAATCAGTTGAGTAGAACCTAGCACATATGTACATTGGTTCAAGTTACCATATTACATTGACATTGCGAGATCAAATTGTCAAGACAAGTCCCAGTAACAATAACAATATTAATAATAATAAAGATTAGGCATAGAATGCATGATTTTTTTCAGTAAATATGGATTCCTCGAATCAAAACATCATAATATACTTTTAAATTTCAATCCCTGAGGAAATATAAAACATGAGTGCGCCCACGTCAATGAGAATAATTCCGAGCCATGTTGCTCACAGTATTTAGACATTGGTTACTAATATCGTGCAGACCCTAAATAGGGAGCCTGCACCTACCTATATGGCCCAGCCAAATTTTCAATGACTTTATAGACCAATGCCACGTTCTTGTTGTACACATTCTAGGGCGTTAATCCATACAACAATATTTAATTCGTTATAGTATTTATGATGAAAGAATTTAAAATTTATTTTTTGTTTCTTGTGTACAGTAAATCGAGCGTCTAATTTGCCAGCAAAGGATCGAAGTGGAAAATCTAATGTTTTCTGTGAAATAAGACTTGTTAATCGAGTTGTACGAACATTCACAGCACAGAAGAATGCTAATCCTGTATGGAATCAAGCATTTGTATTGTAAGCTTACTTTAGTTGCTTAGCATTTACCTCTTTCTACCTGTTCACATTATACTATTCATAATAATTCTTACAATCATTATTATTACTATTATTATTGTCATAAATTAAAATGAAATTTCATACATTTTCTAATATAATAAGAGTAAATATAATAAGAGTAAATATTCTTTCCAATGCTCAATATTCAACCATTAGTATATTTAGAAACCTAAAAATAGAAGATCGAAACTACATTGTTTAAATCTTTAGATGAGCAATTATAGGTTCGAGACACTAGATTGATTTGAAGTGTAAATTTCAAATTGTGAGTGAAACTGATCGGAATTCAAAATATAAACCCTTGGATTACAACTCAGTGTTTTAATGATACTATTTTAATCAACTGACTTGATTATTCTAGATTCCATCTCAAGTTTATTTGCGCGTATACAGTGCTTTGAACGGCCGGTCGGGTAACGAGTCTATTTCAGGCCATTAAAATGACATTATAGTATAAGCTAGAACTAAATGGAACACACTTCGATAATTAGATATGGAAAAATTAAAGGTTTTGCTCGGTTTTTAAAGTTTTATACTGATGATATAAACCTTCACATACACAGAATATTTGGATCTTGGGCTCGTTCCTTCGTGATGAGGTCATGGAAGACAAAATTACTGTTTGGTGCTTCTTGCTTTTCAGTGGTTATCTGAATAAGATAAATGAGTTATATCAGCTATTTCTACGACACGAAGTAATAACATAGTAGACTGATGAAAACGATGATTTATTGACCCTCCTAAAACACCTCGTCTTTAATCAGAAATACATTCATTTATACATTGACTTGTACACATATTTAGTAATTATTCAAAAGGTATCAGATGTATAAAAAATGCACAGAAATATTGTAAGAATAAATGCTACATTTCATGTTTGGAAAGAGTTCATATTACTTTAATGCAAAAAATACACTGAATAAGTATCAGACTGAAAAAAAATTACTAACGTGTTGTATTTTATTATTATTATTATTTCAACACATAAACATTGGTACAAGAAGGCACCACATAAA
This sequence comes from Schistosoma spindalis, assembly GCA_946903255.1. Taxonomy (NCBI): domain Eukaryota; kingdom Metazoa; phylum Platyhelminthes; class Trematoda; order Strigeidida; family Schistosomatidae; genus Schistosoma; species Schistosoma spindalis. The sequence goes on from OX336420.1 coordinate 5,074,583, forward strand.
TTATTCGATTTGTGTGAGGGCTGGGATACTGCCCGGGTGCTCAAACCGAGGCAGATGGTTTTCATAGGTGGTCATACCTGGAGCCTTCGACCTAATGGTCGATGCAACATCAGGAGATGCAGTCCCATGGTAGTCGGTGACCAGTAATTGGTTCATACCCCATTTCGCTCTCAGGATACTGGAACCCATGTGCACCATTGGTTTGGAATTGTGGATTTCCAATTCCCCTAGGTGAACCCACCAACCCGATTTAAGCGACGAACATTCTTTTCGTTCTTTCAATTTCGTAGACAACACCCCCGCCGCGAGAAGGCAGTGAGTAGGACTTTCCTGGTAGTGGTTGTATGCATGTAGCCATGTGAGAGCATTTTGAGAAGAAGAGCAGACTCCCCACTCTCAGCCGTATCAGAGCGTTTAAAGGGTGACAAAATTGTTGCACTAAAATAAAATAGGCATTTATCATATTGAAACCAAACTGCAAGTAATAGTGAGAAACAGAATTACAGAATCCCTCGTTCGCTAAATCAGTTTAAATTGTCTATCTAATTTTATGATTAAAATGAAATGGATACAAGATAAACTATTCTTAACTTCATAAGCAAAGATGCATTAAATCAATGAATTAAGGTAATATCGAGGCAATACGCATAGTATGCACATATGCCAATAAGAGACTGATCAATTGTAATCCTAAACATCAATTGGAAGATTCAAATAAACAATACCAAATAAATTTATTCTTAACTTCAATTGCTTGTCTTTACTGTTTATTTATTTATTCAAGTCCAATAGAAGATATGTATTCTGTTTTGGAAGTATATGTCTATGAAGAAGGCAAAGAGTCATCTGAATTAACAGGATGTATTTCATTTCCGCTTATACAAGTAAGTTAAATGAGCTTTTGATAGCATATTCTATTTTTTTTTGTTTTTTCTTCATCATCGTTTACATGATATATTCATTCGAAATGTTCAATTACATTAGAAAGTAGTTTCAATAGTTGAGATCATGAATCGATTGAAGCTGAACCACTATGAATAACCTAAAAGCATTGGACGGCCGTTTCGTCCTGTTGTGGGACTCCTCAGCAGTGCTCATTCACGATCCCGCCTCGCGAGACTCGAACCCAGGACATATCAGTCTCGCGCGAACACTTAACCTCTAACATCTACAGAAAATCCCTTCTTAAAAGTAGTATCGTTGTTTGTATTTGTTCAAAGAGTGATTCATACCTAATAAGTTGGTATGACAGTTTCTAGATACATAACATTTTCCAATCATAGTCTTGTCACCCAATGTGAGAGATAGCTGCATTTCTCCAAGAAGAGTAATGTTAGTTCCTGTCGCACTCAAAGCGTTATCATATGTAGGTCGATATTTAGATCGACCAAGTTTTATCCAAGTCTCTCTAGAAATTAATTTTATGTTACACCCCGTATCAATTTGTAGCTTAACCGGCTTACCATTAAAAAGATAGTTACATAAATCCTTTCAGATGAGAATTGAGCACCTTTTGTGACCAGGATAACATTCGAATTATGTGGGATCTCTTTTGATGTCTGCGTCTTATTTCCTTTACCAAACTTATGCTGATGGTTGGCAATCTTTTCCCCACTTTTACAACGTACTTGAGCATGACCATATTTACCACAAAGGAAACAAACTCTTCTCTTGGTATCGTTTGGCTTGTAGTTGATCAGTCTCTTATTGGCATATGTGCATACTATGCGTAAGCCTCGATATTGCCTTGAGTCACAACATTAATAAGGATAAGGGAATATATAACTCATCTGACAATTGTCAGACTATCTACATATCTGACTAAGCAGACAGCCAATCATTATCATTCTCGCCTACACATCATAGAGTAACTTCGTGAGTGTGTGCAGCATTTTCTTCTTCGTGACCCTAGTACAGCAGTATCTCTCCCAAATCTATCCTTTGTTGTTCCGTTTGTGTCCGATGGGTCTCACTTATTATGAGCACCACCAAGTTGTATCTTTTTATTTCCGCATCTCTTTGGTTGATCCTCTTGGTCTGCCACATTGTCCGAACATCCTATTTATCTCGGCTTTCGTCATCACAATTCTTCTGAACGAAGATCCTTCAACTCAGGGGACAGAGTTTAAATGGTCTAATTTGTTTATTCTGGTTAGCTATTTTTTAGCAAGGCTTTATTCTAAGGGATAGGGTTGCCGACCCTCCTTCCCTACCCGGGCTTGGGACCGGTAGTAACTCTAAAGGAACTACAGACAATTCTCATTATTTAATAGACACACGTTTTGGGAGTAATATTATCAATTTAACATTATATAATTACAAAACAACATCATATCCGAAGTCGTCTTAAATGTTAAATTTTATTTTATCCCGATTTTTGATATTCTTTGTTTTGGTTTTTACAGCTTGTTAATCGGAGACAGAAATGGTATGCATTAAAAGATAAATCACTGACTACATTAGCTAAAGGTTCTGTTCTACTACAAACTATTATTATTTTCAATCCTGTAAGCTATTTATTGATCAATGATTAAAATTTTATTTTATTGGTGTTGTTATGCTCTCTGGTCTAGGCGGTATTACTGCGAAGATTTCATTGTCGTTCTGAAAAACATCATTTATAGGTTTTGGTCGTATTCATCTGCTCTTGTAATATTCAAGTTGATCAAATCACACGGTTGACCTTTGAAATTATGCCTAACTGACCGTTTTCGTATAGATCGATTGATTAGGTATGTCTCATTATGTCTGTTGATTGTAGTCTAATCTAAATACTAGGAATTCTATGACACTATAAGCAAAGATGGATAGTGGCTAGCAGTGGAATCCAGGACGCGCGTTTCTTCCTATTTGGGATTCGTCAGCTGGATGTACCTGCATCTCAGAGTTGATGTTCACTCGGGGACTCGAACACAGTGCCTTCCGCTTCAAACGCCATCGCAAATGGCTATCAGGACTCAGTAGCTAAGTGGATGACGCGATAGCGTTTGAAGCGGACGGTACTGGGTTCGAGTTCCACAGTGAACATCAACTCTGAGATGCAGGTACATCCAGCTGACGAATCCCAAATAGGACGAAACGCGCGTCCTGGATTCCACTGCTAACCACTATCCATCTTTGCTTATAATGCTTGTAAATTAAGGCAATATCGAGGCATACGCACAGTATGCACATATGCCAATAAGAGACTGATCAATTTCAGTCTTAAATATCAATGGGAAGTTTCAGATAAAACAATATCAAGTGAATTCTATGACACTGTTAGAATTCCAGAAATTTGGCTTCATCTCAGCTGAATTCGTGTCCGTAGCTAATTGCGTACGACCAATCATAAACTTGAAGATGCTCATATGAACTATGAATGATCCATATTAGTTTACAAAAGAAATAATATAATATTTCTAATTTCAAATTAATGAGACACATTGGCGGGTTGGTTTACATCCGCAATCAATTTGATTTACATAAAAATGAATAATTCGATATAGATAACCTTTATCCCATTAAGTAAGTGTATTCTAGACCATCAATACAAGCTGTCTCTGATACTGTAGAACCTCTCCTACATTTCAGCTTGTTTACATTTAATTTTGTCAAGCCCTTCAATTAATTTAATTAACAGACAGTGTTGTTGTAATGGTAACAATTTGTCATTATTTGACTTTTAATTTGTCTCTGTATCCTCTTGCTCGCTCACTCACATTAGCATTTCTTCTTGAATTCGATTGGTGTGCTTGTAGCTTACTAATCTGTGCTATTCAATAATAAACTGTAGTTGGCGCTTCGTTTTTGGCTTCTAAAATTAATGCATCGTTGGGATAAATTTATTAACGGCTATCGAGTCGATTTATATACGAAACCTTAGGAGTTATCTCAAAGATAATCCACTACAATGCTACCTAGTTGCATGTATAACCAGATAACGGTTTTTATGTATACCCAAACAGCATGTTGAAAATTGATATATCGACTATTTTTAGTGTTTCACTATTACTAAACATCATGGCATGATAAAAGCTTTATGAATTCAGATTTACTTTATGCAATCATATCCACAATAGTTTTTCATATAAATTGTAACTTCAGTTATTATTTTTCGGTTTATTAGTTTTTGAAAAAGAAATCATAATTTACAAATATTTCTGTATAAGTTCAGCAAACATATTCAAGTGATGGTCTTTTTGTGGGCAGTTCTTAGTGTATTGTTAGCTTCACACTTTGAAGACTTAACACCGACGGTAAATATCCGTGAGGTCCTATTTTTTTTTAACTCACTGATTCAGTTGAGATGAAGTAGAATTAATACGGGTGCTGATTACCTGAGGAAAAAGATCACAACTGTTGCACTAGTACAATCAGCAGCACAACTCTAGCCTCAGACCTCGAGTTGTTGCTTTCAATCTGATCGTTCTCCAACCGACCTATCTGGCATGGTACAAACAAATTAGACAAGTATTGCAACCGATAGGAATCTTTTAATTCAACACGATAGGCAAGTCTGACTACCATGTCAAGGTAGTGGCTACGGTTGGGTATTCTCACCTAACTTAAATCTTAATATATTTACACCGACTTTAATCGGTGGGTGTACACCGACATGCTGAAAATTGTTAGTTTTAATCAAAATGAGATAATGTTTACCACTTCATAGTTGGTCAACATCACTTGGATTATTTTAATCAAAATCCAAAGAGATTCGTAATGATATTGATTCACATTTATATGGATCTGATTATTACAGTATATTCAACAGCACAACTGTTCCAATGATTAAACACATAACTTTCAAGTATTATAATCAGTAAATAGCAGTCGATATTCCCAGTTTACTTATATAGACCTGATTAACAACGTGATGTAATGGTATTTGAAAGAGTCCTGATGTTAAATTCACTTATTGATTGCTAAAATACAGCCATATTCTGACTAATAGTAAAAGTTAATAATTCCTCTTATCTCAATAGTTGAAATCATGAGTCAATTGAAGCTGGACCACCATGGATAACCTGAAAGCACTGGACGGTCATTTCGTCCTAGTATGGGACTCCTTAGCAGTGCGCATTCACGATCCCGCCTAGTGAGATTCCAACCCAGTACCTATCAGTCTCGCGAGCGAATGCTTAACCTCTAAACCACTGAGCAATCAGGGATCCAATAGTCTTAATGTCTAACTTCAACCAATCCATGAAGTTGCGTCACCGTACACCATTGTCTTCAGTGAGTTGATATCACACGACAAATTTCTAACAATCTCCACAAAATCCATTCTCATAATTCTTCTTATATTAACCACTCGATTAATAGAATGAATGAAAATGTGCTTTCATGAGACTATAGTCATTAACTATTTTCTCTTTCCTTTTTTGTAATTCACAGCTTAAAGCTTCAATTCGTGCATTATATCCTAAAGAAAAACGTCTATTTGTTGAAGATAGTAAAGTTAAACTACGTGTAAGTTAGTTTCAATGTTTGAATTAAATTTTATTTTAATTATTTCCTTCCAATCAAAACTTCTTTTTTTTTTTTTATAAATTTTAATCTTGTTTAACATAACTCAATAGAATCTGTATATTAGATAAACATAAAGAAAACACTAATGTTATGGTTTAATCAAATTCTATTGATTAGGTTTATTGTATGCTGATTTAATCAAAATGTGTTAACATGTTTCATCAGTATTTTATATCTAGTAAAAAAAGTTTTGTTTATTTTAACAGGATGAACTGAATAAAAGTTTACTCTCTAAGTGAAATAAAGTCTAGTTTACTGATTGTAGATAATAATAATAATAATAATAATAATGCTGATAAAAATGTTGTTGTGTTCAGCCATTAAAAATCAGTAATTGATTTAGATGGATGATTATGGTGTTGTATCCCTAAATTAAAAGGAAAACTAAACTCGAACTTACTTACTTACGCCTGTTACTCCCAATGGAGCATAGGCCGCCGACCAGCATTCTCCAACCCACTCTGTCCTGGGCCTTCTTTTCAAGTTCCATCCAATTCTTGTTCATTTTTCTCATATCTATCTCCATTTCTCGGCGTAATGTATTCTTTGGTCTTCCTCTCTTCCTTCGACCTTCAGGATTCCATATGAGGGCTTGTCTTGTGACGCAGTTCGGTGCTTTCCTCAATGTGTGTCCTATCCACTTCCAGCGCTTCTTCCTGATTTCTTCCTCCACTGGGATCTGATTTGTTCTCTCCCACAGTAGGTTGTTGCTTATAGTGTCCGGCCAGCGGATCTGAAGTATTTTGCGTAGACAACTGTTAATAAACACCTGTATCTTTTGGACGATGGATTTCGTAGTTTTCCAGGTTTCCGCCCCATACAGTAGAACTGTCTTCACATTTGTATTGAAAATTCTGACTTTGGTGTTGGTTGCTAATTGTTTTGAGTCCCAGATATTCTTCAGTTGTAGATATGCTGCTCTTGCTTTGCCAATCCGTGCCTTCACATCTGCATCAGATCCACCGTGTTCATCGCTAAAAAAACGCTAACCAGAAAAATTATTCAAACTCGAACTAGATAATCTAAAAGTAAAGCGTTAGCCTCGAAAATTCATGATATTGTATTTAATCTCTGGTATGGCCCATGAGCAATCAATACTTCGGAATTTTATACTAGGTAAAAGGTAAGTGTATACTTCCAAGTAACTGAGCTAATTCAAAAGAAATTCTATCTATAATTCAAGATAATCTTCATAAATTCTTTAGTTGATTACTTTTATCTGATAATTATTTGTTGAGCAAAAGTTCAATAAAGCATGGAACTAGTTCGAGTTTTATTGATCTATTGGAATTGAAATGTGATTTGTAAAATGTAACTCCTATGTATTTAAATTCTAAAATTCAATTAATTGAGAGTGATTTGTGTAATAACTTTATTTTATAGGATTTTACAAAGAAGCATTTACCTGTAAGTCAGTATTGATAACTTCATATTTTTAATGGTTACTATTATTATCTTTAAGAACGCTAATAAAAATCAATGTTTTTGATTGAGATCATGAACCGATTGATGTTAGACCACCATGGAAAACCTGGAAACACTGGATGGTCGTTTCGTCCTATTATGAGACTGCTCAACAGTGCGCATCTAAGGTCCCGCACTCGGGATTCAAATCCAGGGCCTTCTTTCTCACGCTCGAATGCTTAAACTCTAGACCACTGAGCTGTCCGGGATCCAGCGGTGTTAATGTCTAACCTCAACCAATCCGCAAAGTTGTGCGATCATCTTCCATTGTGTTGAGGTAGATACCTGTCTCTACCCGACACGGATTAGCTCTATTGGTCACATAGGGATCGTGGATGAGCACTTCTGAGGAGTCCCACAATGGAACGAAACGACTGTCCAGAGCTCTCAGGTTATTAATGAAGGTCTAACATCAACCGGTTCATGATCTCAATAAAAAACTTAATAATCTCCACAACCCTATACTGAAAAATGTGTGTAAGTATATATTTTACTTGCGAGTTTTTCTCAGATTCTGACAATAATTTGGCACCAATTAATTACCAAATTTAGAACATAGTTATTATTCTAAATGATTAAAAATTATACTTCACCTACTCTAGAGTTAAATGATTGGAAACATTCGAAATTCACTCTTAAATCTAGGTCTCTTCACTAGTTAGCGTTTACGACACTAGTGTTTCTGTAAACTTTAAAGAACCGATGCTCCATCGGAATATCTAACCCAGCTTAACCTCTTATACGTTAGAAAATTATATATTAAGTAGTAGTCCCAGATAGATTACCAGTGTTTTCTAGACTTCAAATAAAGCAAACTGGTTTCCAACCTTAATTGGTAGTAGTTTAATGGCCTCCAGTGGATTATCTATAGTCTTGTAGTACTTCTAGAAATACACTTTAGTTGAATGGTGACACAGTGAAAAGCTTAACATCATTATCAGTCCAAATCAATTTCAGTATTATATCCATTACTCGTGCTCATGTGATCCTGATATTGACTTAATGAGGACTTTCTAGCTGAGTAGTTCTTTGAGAAATGTTTTTTAGTTGATGGGTGGTATAATATTTCGAGTTATCTCTAAAAACATGTTTTATTCTGTTGGGGAGACCCGGAAAACTCGAAAAAAGCGAAAAGAGTCCCTGAAACTTTGGAGAATATTTTATTCAGTAAGCGCTGAATAGAAATTTCTCGGAAACACCTGAAAAAAGAAAACTCGCGTGTCACATTTTTGATCGGATGAATACCCAACTTGCTGCTATGCTTCGTAGGGTTCCGGAACTTCCCAGAAGACCAAGGCTGTCTGGAATGCTATAAATACCCTGAATTTCCAATAAATAAATTAACCTCGGAGTAAGGCGTACTTCCCATATTACGAGACTTTTCTCCCACGTTCAAATTGTCATTTAGAGTTAGCCTGGAGGTATTTGAAGAATTAGGGAAACCGATTCAAGCTTACATTCAGAAGATATATCATATTCCAATATAGATTGTCACATTATTCAATTGAAAATGGTAATCCACGTTTTATTAAAATATTCGAACGGAACTTGATATGTGGGCGAGAATGATAATGATTGGCTGTCTGCTTAGTCAGATATGTAGATAGTCTGACAAGTGTCAGATGAGTTATGTATTCCCTCATCTTTATTAATGTTGTGACTCACTTATTATTGATCGTGCATTGTTGTTGGATTATGTCGGGTTTTTGGTGTGGAAATATATTTACGTTGTGGTCAGGCTAACCACGTGTTCTTGATCTGAGTTGTGTTGACGTCTTGTAGAATAGACACTGTGAAGGGATCTAGTGTAGATATTCGTCTAAGGTAAATTAACGTCCCACACGTGTAAACCCAACGGTTGTAACATTAGACGAAGTAAAATGCGAGCGTTATAACAGTACTTACCACATAGAATATGAACAAGTGTGTTTTCAGGACAATGAAAATATTTTTAGATTGATAAAGACAACCTTTATAAGGCCAAATAATTACTAAACATTATCTAGCTTTTTGACTGTAAAGATTTGTAATTTAGCAGAATCGCAACTAGATGCCGGCTTAGTGGTCTAAGGGTTAAGCGTTCGCGCGCGTGATCGATAGGTCCTAGGTTGGAATCTCACGAGTCGGGATCATGGATGTGCACTGCCGAGGAGTTCCATAGTAGGACGAAACGGCAGTCTAGTGCTTCCAGATTTTCCATGGTGGTCTAACTTTAATTGGCTAAAATTATAATTACAATTCTACAAATATTTACAACCTAATATTGTAATCAAAAAAATGATTGAATTATTTACACTGTGTGATTCATGCAGATCATGTAACAGTGTGAATTTGAATCAAGAATAATAAAATTCTACCGTATTGACCGATAGCCTAAAATGTTAATGTTTAATTTAGCTACTTCTTGTAAACAATTACACAAGTTATCAGATATTTTCTCAACAAACATGTCACATTCAGTGAAAGAATCATAAGTTATTTAACTTGAAAACTATCTTACCTGTTATGTGTTATATCCGAGCAAAGATTAAATCACGAGTAACTTCTGAGACATTAATTGACTAATATTATCTATGTATTCTTACAGTATAACTATTCAATAGTTAGATTATGTATATTTATATTCCCTTTATTATAAAGCTTCATTTTGACCTATAATTTATCATTGTACGATTTACTGTCCCTAAATTATGTTCAGTTTATTAATTACTGTCTCCCAAGTTCACAGCCACTTTTTGGCTTATTTGTGTACACATGTTATTTTCTATTTTATGGTACGTTATGGTCTGCCTGATTGATATATAAACCGAGTATGTCTGAAATAAATGATTTGGTTCGATTTGATCCGATTCGATTCATATTACGGAAGCTGCTACTGTGTTCTGAACTCAAGAGGACGGGTTAGAAGAACATAGGACCCAATAAGGTCGCTACACTGCTCAGACCAGTTGAATGTCATTGGTCTTGTCGTAGTGCTAATATTTGTATAAGCCGTATTCTGATTGGTGAATAAGTCACGTGATCCGTAAGCCGGACATCAAATCATAACATTATGTAGTGTTATAATGTTATGATTAGTTCATTTTAACTACTCATCAACTTTTAGAAATATTTGAGTCCAATTATGTTAGTTTTCATTTCATGATTATTTCATTGTCTCCTTTTTATTGATTTTTTTTTTCTAAAAAAATTTATTTAGCTCTTACAACGCAATATTGATCGTCTTACACCGTATATAGATTATATAAAAAAAAGTGGACAAGCTTTTCATAAACTTTATTCATGGGAAAGACCATTTGTATCATTAATCAGTTTGATAACTTTTGAATTAGCTGTTTTATATTTTCAACCATATATGATTGGTTTCTTCTTAGCTTTATTTATGATCGTTATGTTGATTGTCCCAAGGATATATTCTACTTCATCATCATTATTATCTCCAACATCAATCAATTTTTTTCGATTTTCTAAATCTAAAGATTCAGATAGCGAGGAGGTGAGTGAACAAATCAAACGAAAAATAGATTGTTACGTTGAATAATTTGTGATAGATTAGTATATTTTAAAAATAGATCTAAATAATTAATTAATATCAGCTGACGAGAGTTTTAGGGACCAGGTAACACTAAATAGCTGTTTTATCCTAATTTGGTGCTTATAAACAGTTTGTACTCACAGTTCTAATCTCAGAGTTTTACCTAAGTATCAATATCTGATTTCCTAAAAGGAAGCTGTCGTGTATTTGTTTACTGGTAAAATTTATCTATCTGATTCCTTCTTGAAGCAAGAGATATCTGTTATAACTTGTATGCTTGTGCCCTTACCAATGTATAATGAATGATACCGTCAACTAGAGAACAGTAAACTATCGACCGGATCAATGACACGTAAACCTGTGCCAGCAATTTAGAGTCCTTACCGGTCCTGTTTCCTGTCTAGACCTGCATATTAAGTCCAGAACACCATTCTCAACCTCTGTGATATAAACCATGTATTACAAATATACTGGGTTTATATACAAACCAAACAGACCACATCGTACCATAAAATAGAAAATAACATTTGGACAAGATTTAGCCAAAAAATGGCTGTGAATGTGGGAAATAGTAATTGATAGACTGAGCATAACTCAAGAATAGTAAACCGTATAATAATAGTTCATAGGTCAAAATAAAGCTTATAATAATAGAGATATGAATATGAATTGTTTAGTTACTTAACTTACTTACTTACTTACTTACGCCTGTTACTCCCAATGGAGCATAGGCCGCCGACCAGCATTCTCCAACCCACTCTGTCCTGGGCCTTCTTTTCTAGTTCCATCCAATTCTTGTTCATTTTTCTCATATCTATCTCCATTTCCCGGCGTAATGTATTCTTTGGTCTTCCTCTCCTCCTTCGACCTTCAGGATTCCATATGAGGGCTTGTCTTGTGACGCAGTTCGGTGCTTTCCTCAATGTGTGTCCTATCCACTTCCAGCGCTTCTTCCTGATTTCTTCCTCCACTGGGATCTGATTTGTTCTCTCCCACAGTAGGTTGTTGCTTATAGTGTCCGGCCAGCGGATCTGAAGTATTTTGCGTAGACAACTGTTAATAAACACCTGTATCTTTTGGATGATGAATTTCGTAGTTTTCCAGGTTTCTGCCCCATACAGTAGAACTGTCTTCACATTTGTATTGAAAATTCTGACTTTGGTGTTGGTTGCTAATTGTTTTGAGTTCCAGATATTCTTCAGTTGTAAATATGCTGCTCTTGCTTTGCCAATCCGTGCCTTCACATCTGCATCAGATTCCCCGTGTTCATCGATGATACTGCCCAAATATGTAAAGGTTTTTACATCTTCCAAAGCTTCTCCGTCAATTGTGATTGGATTGGTACATGCTGTATTGTATCGAAGAATCTTGCTTTTCTCTTTGTGTATATTGAGACCTATTGCTGCTGAGGCTGCAGCTACACTGGTTGTCTTCTCCTGCATTTGTTGTTGCGTATGCGTTAGAAGAGCCAGATCATCTGCGAAGTCTAGATCATCCAATTGCATCCTAGCTATCCACTGTATCCCGTGCTTCCCTTCAGATGTTGATGATGTGTTTTAAAAAGATAAAAAGATAGAAGAAGAAACATTGTAGTATCAAGAAGGTTTTTTGTTTTTTTTGGTGGGTAAGTTAGATTTAGGGATAGAATTTAGATGTTGTAAGGGGGTTATATTGTAAGTTTTCTTGAATTTAAATTATTTTTGAAAGATACGTGTTCTAAAGAGGTGTTTTAGGGTGTAAATATTTTTACATTTTGATTGTTTAAATGTGGTAATAAAATGAGATGTAAAAAGTTTATAAAAAAGAATAGGATTTGGGGGAAGTAGGCAAATCTGATTGTACTCCTAGAGTTATATAGTTAAGTAAGGGATATTGTTTAGAGTTATTATAGTAGTTACTTAACAACTATACAATAAAAATATACGTATAATATTAATCCAGAAATAGATTTCAATAATTACCATTCATTATGCTTATCGGTATATGACAGTATCAAATGAGTGTTCTCAGTATGCTTCAACTGTCTAAAAGTTTTTCAAAGAAATTATGTTTAATAAATCTAACATGGGACAAATGACACGAAATTCCTAGACTTAGAAGTTAAGAATACAAAGTTAGAGATTTATAAATCACCCTAAACTTTACATAAAACTATCAAATCAGAACTTTTGAAAAGTATTTTAGTAGGTTCAGCTGTTTATTATAATTTAATCAAGCTGGAAATCAATAAATTTTCTCCTATTTAGAATGAAGACGATCAAGACATCATTGATCCAGAGGTAACAAATTTAATTTTCGATAATAAATATTGATCACAATTTATAGATTTATGGTGACTACTCTGATATGGATGATGAAGATGAAGCAATTTTAAAGAGAAAGGTAATTACCTTACTTTTGACTTTGGTTTTAATGTTTAATTCACAAGAATAAACGTTTTAAAATATACACTCTTGTCAGCCTCCGTGACAATGCATTGACAAAATATAGTGGATTTATTGTCTAAACGACATATTAAAACTGTTATGAAACACAACAAAGTTATAACTTAAATAGTTGAGATCATGAGTTAATTGAAGCTAGACCACCATGGGACACCTGAACGCTCTTGACCACTGAGCTGGCTGGCACCCACGGTGTTAATATCTAACTTCAACTATAATATACTTCACTATAGTATCCACAAAATCCCTTTTGAAACTAATCAACATATGCTCACTAATGACTGGCTTCAACAGGTATATCCTGGAGTTCTAGTGAGAAGCAGTGACCAGTGGATTTCAACTGGGTCTGTTGTAAGATAGTAACTGACTGAAGACAATGGTAGACGTGTCGCTCAATTTCGTGGATTAGTTGAAGTTAGACATCAACACCGTTGGATCACGGACAGCTCGGTGGTCTAGAGTTTAAGCGTTTGTGCGCAAAACCAACAAGTCCTAGGTTCGTATCTCGCGAGACGGAATCGTGAATGCGCGCTGCTGAGGAGTCCCACAATAGGACGAAACGACCGTCCAGTGCTTCCAAGTTTTCCATGGAGGTCCAGGTTTAGCTGACTCATGATCTCAGCTATTAAAATTACTATAATATCCATAAAACCCTTTATTCATTTTAATTATTCAGTTAAACTTTATAAAGTACAAGTTATCAGAAAAGTTATTTGGAAAATACTTTATGGGTAGAGGGGAATGTTAAGAGAAACGAATGAAGAAATTCACAGGTTTTGTAATAATTTTATGTTTTACACAGTCTTAATCATAAATTAATAACTTCTTAAGAAATATTGAAAACAAAGCATTAATCATCATTCATAGTTTTTGTGCCAGGTTTAGAGATCTTCAGCAAATAAGCCATTAGTAGATGTCAATCATTTTCAATCTTTAGTTGTTCAACAGCTGGTGTGGTTACTTCCAGAAAAATATTTTTGATCCATTTTAAGCAAATTAGTATCAAATACTGAATTGAAAGTTGTAACTTATTTAACTAAAGTATTCTCACAATAGAACTAGATAACTACCGAAATCATCTTTATTTAACTGAAGTGAGAAAATTCTAATCCTCAACTTACTACTCAAAAACTAATTGGTTTCATGTCTACTATAAGATGTAAACCTTGTATGTTCGAACCCATTTTAGGCTTTGAGTTTACGCAAGATGGAGAGTCTCAAACTTAATCGAAACATACATCCAGTGCCTTCTTCATTACTTTATTCGGTTGATGACAGTTCTAGGTGTAAATTATCATGGTTCTCAAAAATGTTTTACCTTGATTAGTAAGTAGTTGTCTTCTGCTGAAAGTTTCTTAAACTAATTGAGAATTTTGATCGACGACATTTTATACACATAGTTCTCTTTATTCATTTTGAAAAGAGCATTTTGTTGAATAATTACTTTATTACCTAATATGTAATCTTTCATTTCATTTATTCTATCATAATCCGTATTTCTTATAATTAACTCTGGAGTGCGATGGATATTACTATTACTTTCCCATACATTTCGTCTTGTTAACCCTCTCACTTTTATACTCACGTTAAATATAGTAGTTGAGAGTGATACAACTTTTGCCAGGATCATTGTTGTTTATGGCTAAATAGTTGACTGGTGTTTTTCATTAATATATTTAAAAAATAAATGAATTATTCTTCGGATTATTTTTTATTAATTATCGTCTTGATTGAAACACTTCAGAATTGTAAACCTTAACTCATTACATTGTAGATTCGTCTTTATTTTATCCAACACTACGTAATTTGGTAGCTGGAATTAGTTAACAGAATATTTTAGATCTATTTTTTATACTAGTTATCACTCATGAGCAATAAGCATCCATAATTCAAAGAAAATTGGTGCTTTCAGTGAGATTAAAAACCTCGTGACCCAGTATTATAGTCGGATACATCACCACTGGGCTAGTCGGACCTTAACTAACATTTTGTAAGACTGAATTATTCACAACGATTATTAATCAATAACCCATTAGTATGAATATGAGTAATTAACAAACTTGATAGACTTAATATCATAAAAGCATATGACTGAAAGATATAAAGTTACAAAGGATACTCTGTTGTGCTTCCTTCTACATCAGTTTATTAATGACAAGTTCAACTTTTTCTCATTCTGTTCTATATAATTTGTTTATTCTAAGTAATCTGTTATAATGCACGTATATTTGATATGTGGTTTTGTCATAGATTGAAAGTATCATTATAAAAATCAATCAAAATTGATAAAAATTCATGACAAATTTTAGTGAAACTCCTTTTTTTTCTTCTGTCAAAGTTTTCCATCTTCTTTTACTTTTATAACTTTAGAAAGATAAAAAAACTAGTTTAGCAGCAAAGTTAAATAAAATTCGTTCTGTACTCGGTACATTGCAAGATATTGCTGAGTGGATAACATCATTCTTCGAACGATTGAATTAGTAAGTTGAACTAATAAAATAGTCTCATTTGATAGTATTTTAATCTCCACTCTTGTAATTAGTAGTATCACAATAATTAGGAACGTTGGCATGGATTGGTTAACAAAACATCAACGAAACTAATATTAAAACGTCTAAGTCACTAAACTGTGTCAGTGTTCTTCATCTTGTATTAGTTGTTTGAATCCTCCCATTGACGTTTAGGACTGTGAATAATCAATCACTTTTTGGTGCATGTGCATCCTTTGAAGACTGCCTTAAGTCAGGAACATTATAAGCAGAGATGGGTGGTGGCTACCATTGGAAGCCGGAACGCGCCTTTCATACTATTTTAAACTAGTTATCCGGATGTACTTGGATCCTAGAGTTGATGATCACACCGAGACTCGAACCCAGCATCGTTCACTTCAAACGTAATTGTGTTATACACTTAGCTACTGAGTCCATCTGACAAGTCAAAAACAAGACGAAACGCGTGTCCTTAATTTGACTACTAGCCACCATCCATCTCTGATTATAATGGTTTTATCAGCATACATTGTATAGCTTAGCTTAAATTTGTTAGAAATGATTTCACGTTGTCGGGATGATGAACGTTGAATTCTATTACTTTAACGATTGTCTTTTATTGAGGATTAGCAGTATCAAAATGCTTGAATAGTTCTTACATATTAGCATAGGGGTTCGTGGAGATTGTTGGATATTAGAGATAATGAGTCAACGAAAATATAGTTAAATATTTAGTTGTTAACACCATACGTAGCTATCGATTCACTGTAGCTCACTAAATCTATTTACTTATCTATCCAGTCATATAATAACGTTTTTAAATTAATGTCTCGTATATCCCCACTAATAGACTGGGAACAGTGTACAATATCATATTTGTCTACTGACATGAAAAAAACTCCAAGTTTAACCCAAAGTGATTATACTTGGTTAGGTAACCTGTTAACTGAAATTATATATCTCACTTGATAACAGATGTTATTCAATAGGTACATATTATGTGTATTAGAAATTCATCACGTTACAATATTAAATGAAAAGAATTATTCAACAGGTTTTCCATATACTCAAGACACGTTTACTAATTATTTAATCGTCAAGTTTCTTGGCTCTCAGCCAAGAAACTATCTACCATCTGACTGACAACCATCACTTAATATCATAGTCGGATTGGAATCCTACAAAAATCATTGGTTCCATCAACATTTCAGATACACCTTGCCAACAAAAACCAACTAACTAAAACTTAAATTTTGAGCTTCCTGTCTATTGTGTCTAACCTAACATCAAATAAAATACGTGATGATAGTGATTTACTTAGACAAGAGACCATGTTGCAATTTAATCGATAGAATCCACTTGGCATTCAGTACTAGTTAATAAGGCAGTGTCACTTCTAAGTGATCTATTACTAAGAATGTTATGTTGATTGTTGATATTTAACCTTCATAATAAGATACAATTTAAATTATGTAAGCTTCTTCAGTTTAATAACATTCACCTCTTGGATAAATAAGGATTCCTAACGAAGGTGTGACCTGAAGAGATCGTGGTAATTTCTGATACTGACCAGTTGATTTACAACATCAAATAATTTGAATTGCCACTTCATGTTTGTAACCTTTTGTTTAGGTATGATTTAATAGGTAACAATCAATCAGATTTCATTGGTTGCGGAAAGGTGATTAGTTAACGGATAACTTTTCGTGATTATTTCCTGGGAGAGGCGCCATATGACGACTTTATTATTATTATTATTATTATTATTATTATTATTATTATTATTAGAGTTTGATTTTTAACGTGAACATCAACAGTGACATGCAGATATATTCAGCTGACGAGTTCCAGATAAGACGAAGAATTTATCCTGGATTCCAAGTCTACCCACAGTCCATCTGTTCTATTTCATATCACATAAAAGCTTTCCAGTAAGGAACACAATTATCTTAGATCAGTATAAAACTGAAAACATTGTGTTCCTAAAGAAACAACATTTATCAGTCCAGATTAAAATTTCGATTCAACAATCAAGATTTTGTCACTTTGTTACTTCTACAAATTTTAGTTAAATCATTTTTCAATGATCTGACAAGATTTTATTCTTTACTGTCAACTTGATTGCTCCCAACAACATACGCCACAATTAACTTTTTGTTTTTCTCATTTTCATTTATAGTTTATGCAGATGGAGATATCCTTCGTTAAGTTGTTTATTCTTGGTGACTATTATAATGATTTCAATAATGCTCTATTTCATACCTTTACGATATATTATTTTTGGATATAGTAAGTGATATTTTGTTAATTTGTTGAAAAATTGACATGAAACACGTTTTACTATTAAATTAAGTGATTACTGATTAACTATGAGATGAATTTCTTAAAGATACAGTAAAAAGAAATCTATGAAGTGTAGAATTTATCAAGTCAACAATAAGACAATAATTCATAAGTGATATTGGATATTATGGATCAGATAGATTTAAGTTTGATTTCAATTATGTAACCTTAAATGACAGTGAGATCTTATAGTTTTAATGGTTAGCTAGACGATTCTATGGAGATCACATTTTTATATTCAAACTACACGCTAAAGTCAAGCAATAATAAAAAAAAAATTATAAAAGAGGCGTTGTATCAAAGGATCTTAATTGTGCTTCTATCCAAGGTGTCAGTCTTCATATTCTTAATTGTGTCAGAAGGACAAATGTGTATGTAATACTGATTTATATATCTATGGACTCGGTTTTGTAAATTAAGGTTCCATAGACATTTCTCTGTCTTCTCAGTTGCATTATTGATTGATCAAACACATGATAAGCGTATGTATCTGACTTTGATGTCGTATGTCGTATAGTTCCTATTCTGTGTAGCATAGCTAGTGTATACAGAAGAAGTATTCTAAAATAGAATATAAAACTTTCTTGATTTTGTAATAGTTTTTCAATGTATTTCATTTGGTTTACTCAAAATTGACTTTGAATCATAAAAACATCCGGGCAAAATCATTCATATGAGTGATTAATCAGACAGAATTACGTGCTAGGTAGATTTACATAAGCTTCAAAGAGTCTTGGAAATACTTTCCATGCTAGACAGGGAAACTGATTCTTCTTGTGGTTCTCAGCCTATCATTACCTGGTGTTACGATTAATTACAACTTACTCCCTATAAAGCTGAGGTATTTTGGTTTATTGTTTGTTGAGTCAGTTAGTCAGTCTCAACGTAGAACCTTGTACGTTCAAGTTCGGTTCAGGTTTTCACAACTCATTAGCACAGAGCGATGAAGTTGTCAGAAAAAACACCAGAATTGTAGAGGTAGCAATACTATGAATGGTGATTGTAAAGATTAGACATGGAGGATACAATTCGAGAATAAAATATAAACTGATGAAATAAAAAAGTTATGAGGAATTTAGAATCTCAGAATTTGAGAGAGGCAAAGAATGGATGCGCGTACACCATTGCAAACGATTTTGAGCCATCTCATACAAAGCCTCTAATCATTTGATATAATAACCGCATGAACTCCAACCAGGAAGTTTGCGTCCACCAACCCCGCTCAGTTCAACAGCCAATGAATTAATGGACTGAAATCATGTGTTGGTTTGACCACTCCCAGCTTTCTACTTACCTACTCCTATTCCAGACGACAGCACCCGTCCAGATAGGCGGTGCTTGGACGTACGTAATACATGTCCTAACCATTTCAGTTGATGACGGTCTACTACCTCACGAATCGATTTCCTGTCCCGCTATGTTTGAAGCGATTACGAGTTCACCTAGTCTGCGAACGGAACGACTACTCTGTGACCAAAGACCAATAAGCTGGCTATTCTGATGCGTCCCAGCCCCGCTAACTAGAGAGAGAAGTTCAAGTTTGAACGGAAATATATTCCACAAGCAGCCAGAAGCACGAGCGATAACAACAGACACAAATCAAACGTATATATATATATATATATATATATATATACAGCATAAAACTGTCCTTGGGAAGCGTTACAAAATAGCATATTAAAAGATACAACGGACCAATAGCGTTTAGGATTCTCCCAAGTGGGAAATACCACGTTAAAGTGAAAAGAGCTCTTTCAGCGCGAAAACGAAGAAATTCAATTTTCAAAATGAAATAAGGTATTTACCAAGTGAAATCTGGGGATCTAACATCCCCAACACATCCTCACCTAAACCCTATTTCGAACCTAGGCATTGCTCACTTACTGGTCCCACAATACACGAGCAATGCTTCGTAAACACCTGTGGTCGGATACTGGTAGCCGATGAATACCCTCCATTCTTAACGGGCATAAATAAATCTATTTGGATGACAGTTCTCAGGCACTGTTTGTTTATTTGTTAAAACAGGAGGAGGACTGTATATTTATGCGTTGTTAACCACAACCAGTAGTCTGAATTCATGTAAATAGTTTGGCCAAGTGATAATCACCCAAGAAAACTGAATTACCCATGAAATATTACCGTTTATCTTAAAAATGGCCTATTGTATGTAGTTAATGTTATCTTAGATATGACCAATATGTATTTAATCATTTAAAAAGTTATCGCCTTAATAACATGATATAACTCAGATTTCGTATGATAGATAGAAGTGTTCGAATTAATAAGGATAAGAATATCTTTTTAGAATAATCCACTTTATCTAACTTGATACCACTGAGTAATGCACATATAGGTGAGAATCAGTATAATAAGATATAGTTTATTATATAACTCCTACATGCGTATCAGTCCTGCAATCTGACCAAGGATATACAAATTCTCTGGCTACATAGTTTGATCAATGGGTTCTAATATCCTACCATGCATCAATATGATGCCAAGTCAAAACTTGTATTAAAGCACCTGCATATAAATCACGACATTTATGCATACTTTTTAAATAGTGAGGTTAATAGTCCATTTTATTGGTGTATATATTATTTTATGAAAAACTGTTTTTGTCATATTTATCCAGCTTTGAAAAAGTTCACACGTAGAATGCGCAATCACCAAAGACCGTCAACTACATTATTTATGGGTATTTTAAATAGAGTTCCTAGTAGAATGGAAAAGGTACGTTCAAACAGATTCCATTCCTAAAATACTCATGATGATATGTGATGTTTTTATTGTGTAAAACATTTTTTTTTTAGGCAGAGTGTTGATTCAATGAATTGACTGATATTTTTAAATTAATGTATCATTTAGTGTGTGTGTGTGTTTTAGCTGGAATTACTAAGAGGTTTAGGCGCTTAAGGTGTTATTATTCAAGATTCATAGTGTTTCCCAAACAACACTTTTTCATTTATAATTAAAATATTAAAATGTTTTTGTAGTGTCCTTAGGTAGACAAATATCGTTAATATAGAACTGAAAGTGTTTAGATTTGAAATTATTCAGCAAAACTGGACAGGTAAAGTTCATACAGTAACATTTAATCAAGTGTCTTCTGGTATCATGAGTATGGAAAGTGCTTATCTGACATGTTACAGTGATTCTGGCAATTTGTCAGTTTTCAATCTTAATATTGTCTAGTTCATATTATACAACTTCTTTTACATGACTGATATAATGTTCACACTAAAATTTTTGTATACATCATTCTCATATTCATTACGTCTTATGAAACATTCATCACTGTTTATAAAATCACTATTGACAAACTCATGTAAGAGTTAGTGAAACGATGTTTTAAGACAGCGATTAGCGAGATCTATATGTAGGAGTGGTTAACAACTTTAGAATCCCTACTACACTATATTCCCTATTATTATTCAGTGAACCAGCAATTAACTATTTCGTTCAAAAGTTTTTCATATTAACACAGTAAGTTGAAACAAATCGTTTATTTGAACGTTATAAATCATCTATATAGACAAAAGTGAGGACTTGACGCGCATGGCATCATGTTACTTACTTACTGACGCCTGTTACTCCCAATGGAGCATAGGCCACCGACCAACATTCTCCAACCCACTCTTTCCTGGGCCTTCCTTCTCCGTTTCTCTGAGAAATGTGCTATTTGGTCTTGCTCTTCTCATTTGACCTTAAGGACTCCAAGTAAGGGCTTGCGTTATGACGCAGTTTGATGCTTTCCTCAATTTGTATCCTATCCTTTTCCAGCACTTCCTGATTTCTTCCTTTGCTGGAATCTGGTTTGCTCTCTCCCATAGTACATTATTGTTGATAGTGTTTGACCAACAGATCTGAAGTATTTTGCATAGACAATTGTTAATAAACACTTCAAATTTATTATTTATTTTTTTGAATTAATCTTGCTAACACAATAAATCCAATTTTAATCAAAACAAGAATTGCAATAATGAAAAAGGATAAACCTATCATCATTTACAACATAAATTTCACTTAAAGTAATGAATAATTCGTTAAACATTCTTTCTATCTATACATTTACAAACATAATACGTTTAATGGAATAGTATAGTATTAGTTAAGTCAATTATAGAGATGAATTTGAATAAAATATCATCAATATATCAGTATGATAAAATTGTAAATAGATTAAGAAATTTCTAGAATGCCTACATGGTTTCTACTTTTGAGTGGATAGATATATGTTAACATAAATTCAATCCATCAATTAGTGAGGGGTAAGTTAATAAGCTATATAATTACAGATCAATTTAACATAGTAGTTTATTGAAAAGAAATATGAACTTAAAGATAACTCATCATCAACCATAACATCGGAACTGACTAATAAAAAGATATTTAAATCTATCTAAATAGATTCTAATGATGTTTAATAAATGCATTAAATGTTCTTTTTATTTATTTTTTTTAAAAAAAATTCTCTTAAGATTTATTACAGAGAACTAAGACCTTTATCTACTCCACCAACTGAAATAAGACAATCAAATGTGTTATCAACTACCAAAGTAGGAGGAATACAAAGTTATCCAGGAACGAATGGTTATCAAAGTAATGTGGAATGATATCTATATATATATATATATATATATATATATATATATATATATATATATATATATATATATATATATATATATATACATACTATACATACTATTGATTTTATTGATTTTATCAGTAATTCTCTTTTTTTTTTGACCTTTTATGACATTATCAATCACTATTTCACAGTTGACAATAATCAACAAAATACTGACAATGTTTTTTTTTCTTTAATATTTGTACTTTATTGAATGTTTGAATGATGAAATCTTACAATTACAGCGTCTATTATTATTGTTATTATTATTAATACAAAATACTAACATTTAATAACATGTCTCTTTCTCTCTCTCTCGCGTTTTCCTCATCTCCGTAATTAATTCATTGTTACTAATGAATTTTTATCATGTATCCGTATACTTTCTAAAAACAAAAACAAAAACAAAAACAAAAAAAAAAACAGAAACTAATTTCTATCCAATCCACATCATTCATTTTAAACAAATGGAACTTTATTGACTCAATAGAAAGAAGAAAAAAAGAAAAGAAAATAGAAAGAAAAAGAAAAAGAAAAAACAGAATCATATTTTAAGTTTTCAATATTGAATGAAATAATCATAAATTTTCTGAAGGGTAGATCTAACAAAGATCAATACTCTATTGTATAAGATTTGATCAAAAAATTTAAAAATAATTGAAAGAACTAGTCTCATTTGATTATTTCTTTCATTTTTCACTTTGTTCTATGGTAATATTAACTTATTCATAATTGATAAAGATTATTTTTATAAATATAACTACAAATTTATTGATTTACTTACTAACCTTAATGTAAAAGGATTTTTCAGTCATCTGGAGAAAATAATAATAATAATAATAATGAATAAAAATTGTACTTGTAATGTAATATTTTTATATATTCTAATTATTGATGTTATCATGTAACAGAAAATAAATCATAGATTACATTTAATTTACAGATTATGATACAACTTCTACTAAATCTTCATAATTCACAAAATAGATCCTAGCAGTTACCATTCATTTATTCTTCATTTGGATATAAAGCAGTATACCCTTGAATATTATTCCCAGTAGGGATTGTCATTTTGTTTTATTTTTGTGTGGGTTGTGATACTGCTAGGGCACCAAAACCGAAGCAGATGGTGTTCTTTAAGGGCCACACCCAGAACAGTTGACCTAAAGGTCTAACCTACATGACAGTGCAGCAACATTAGGAGATGTAGTCCCATGGCGGTCGATGATCAACAATTGGTTCATACGCCATTTGTCCCTTCGGCATACTGGAGACCATGTGCACCATTGGTTTGAAATCAGGGTTTTTCAACTCCTACAGATAAACCCTCCGTGTCCACCAACTCTTTTAAAGCGCCGAACGTTCGCTTTTCATCCTCTCAATTTGGTAAATAACAGTATTGTCACGAGAAGGCAGTGGGTAGGATCTCTCTGGCAGTGGCTCTATACATGTGGCCATGTGAGAGGTCATTCAGTCAGCTATACGTAGGACCAGGCACATATATGCATCGGTCCAAGTTGCCACACTTCATTAGTACAACAAGATGAACACCAAATTCATAGAAGTAGTTACTTCAACGGTAGTATTTTCAACTATACACTATCTAAATAGACATATTCTGTTTCAAAAATGTTTTAGCTTCGATGTTTGCATAATATTAATTCACCGCAATATAAGCTAATAAACCATAAATTATAATAATGTTATGTAATTAATGTTGGTTGGAAAAGCCAATTCAACTCTAGGGTTACTAACGGTCTCAAGCCGGGGCGAAGGGTAAAGCATGATCCTCAAATACAACACGGAGAACAACGGCGCAATCAAACTTGATGGACAAGCGCTAGAAGATGTGAAGACCCTCAAATACCTGACTGTGCAGCATCATCGACAAACAAGTAGGGTCCGATGCAGATGTGAAGGTAAGGATCTGAGATGTCACCCAGAGTCTCCAACCATTGATTACGATAGTCACGCGGACCCCAACCGAGTAGTACGAATCCACCAACATGGCTAAGGCTAGAAGCTATTGACTTCAAGCACTGATGTCACGTTTTGGTTTGGCCGCCCCTAACTTTCTTCCAACCACCCCCAACAATAATCATATATATATATACAACAATAAATGCCTAGTTTAATTTCATTGATTTATCTTACTTTTTAACGTATGATAAGCATATAGTGTAAAGTTCAATCATGACGTCGACATACGAATATTATTATGGATTGCTTGAAGTTAGACATTAACACAGTTGGATGCCAACCAGCTCAGTGGGCTAGAGGTTATACGTTCGCGCTCGAGACTGATAGGCCTTGGGTTCGAGTCTCGCGAGACGTGATCGTGGGTGCGCACTTCTGAGGAGTCTCACAACAGGACGAAACGGCCGTCCAATGCTGTTAGGTTTATTTTATGATGGTCTAGCTTCAATTGACTCATGAATTCAGAAGCCCAAGGCCATCTGATATGTCATAAGTACCTTCGATTTTCTGTACATAAACTAACCTGATAATAAAGAGTTCTTTTCATACTGTGACTTCTCTCTCATGATTAAGTTACCGATTTGATTCAGTCTGAGGTTATTAGAAACGTCTAGGAGACCTATTTGAGCTCTCAGTTGGAAAACACCCATGTGAATGAATAGATTAAAGGAAATTAATACTTCTACGTGATTAGTAAGCTGCCAAATCCTACTACTGTTAAAGAAACTAATTCCTTGGGTATGAGGTTCTCCATTCCCTTCCACTATTGTACTTTCTTTTCAGGACTAAGGTTACATATCTCTCGAAAACTCTTTCTTTTATCATCAAGAGATATTGGTAACTGTATCGGAATTTCAGAGTAGAATTTTCTTCATTAGTGAAACTGCATTATACTTCATTTCTATCTGAACCACCTATTAAGGCATCTGGAATGGTAAGTTGAATTCTTATAATTTAGTACATTGCAATTAACGTGGTTTCTGAAGTTTCAATCTAAAAAGAACGAGGCAAAAATCATTTCCGATAGGTTTCTTTTTCTAATACATGAAACATTACTTCTACCATTAATTCAGGCCTAATATCATGGATATGAGCTTTTCGCAGTAATCTAATGTGTTGCAAATCATTTATTGAGTTCTTTTAGTTTCTACTAATCATGATACGATAAACAGTAAGGATTCTTTTCAAAATATCTACTATGACCTTGAATTTTCAATCTGGATTGATTTACTGATCTGATCACACTTTATGATATCATTTTTAATTTACATAGTTCCATTTACTAAATTGGAATGTATGAGAATAACAGTTTGAACAAGATGTTATGAAATCATTTCATATCGACAGATTTTCCACAGCTGTTGCCTACAATTTAGAATATTTTAAAATCAAAATGAGAAAATCTGGACATAGACAGCATAGAGCAACCTGGAATGGATAATTTACATCGTCTCAAGCTGTCATATTGTATAAGCGTGATGAGAAAAGAAAACATAAGAAGAAGAAGAAGAAGAAAAGAGATCGCAATAAGAAAATTACAGTTTAGAATACAGTCGATTAGAATTTAATGTAAGTGTGTATTAATGTTTGTAATGAAAGTTTAAATAAACATTAAACGACTGAACAAAATGTTGGTATGGCAATCGATCAGTAATATCTTGAATCTAATTTTAAAATCTTATGAATTGTTAGAAACAGCTGAGGAAAATATGTAACGATGCAAAATATAATCATCTTATACAGTTTAAATTGTTATTCTTGATTTTATCATAAATTTATGAGGACGGTCCATGAATGAACTCGAGGAAGCTTTAAGAAGCTCAAAAAGAGCCGAAGATATTCTGTCCAATCATCTTTTGGAAGAATATTCCAGAAACCCTACGTGTAGCTTTTATATAGGCAAATTTTCTTGTAATGCCACTCACCGCATAACCAGCACGAGGATGGAGGCTGATTTTTTTAACTGTCCTACAAAAGAATCTTTTTGGGTATTTATTACCTGTACGTATGGTGATTGACCACTGTTTTCAACCATAGAATTGTCATGTTTTAAGTTTACCAACCTCTGAAATTCACTAGTCACCTCTTGTAGCGTTATATTTGGACACTGTTCAATTTTACTCAGAATTCTGGTTCTGATGTCGGCATCTTCAGGTGAATGCAAGCTGCATATAAAAACAAGGCACTTAAAGTGATCTTCTGTCATTGCTGATAATTTGAAACGCTCTTGCTCGCGATTTACTACTCTAGCATGTTGCACCCAGTCATTGACTCCAGCTTTAGCCAACTTCAGATATCGGTAACGAATATTGAACAAAGATGACTGTCAACCAAATATTTGCGACAAAGTTACAACGGTCTCTGGGGTCCTCGGGATGAATGAAGGTGGTGTAGCGTTCATGTTCAGTTGTGCCAAGTATGCGTAACATTACTATGACCTTTGCGACATAAACTTTTTCTAGGTTGACCTTGAATACATCTTCGTATTTCTTGAACCGCGATTCAAATGTAACACCAGTCAAACCATCAAAATGACATTCATGGACAGAATTAATAATGTGGTCAACATGAGATTTGGAAGGATCATCTGTAAGCCCCTTTTGATTTTGCTTCATTCGCTGGGTTAGAGCTTCTAGAATACGAATCTGGAACTGTTCGCAACGTTTTTCTTGTCTCTCAAACAAGGCTTTAGATTGGTCAAAGGTAAATGACATCTTGATAAGCTAACCCCGTCGGCAGTTGTTATATCTAGAGCTTGGTTTCTTAATATACCACGTATAACTTGAGCACTAGAACGCTACCCCCCCCCAGGTCGCAAATGAGAAAACAGAACACAAATGAAAGGAATGCTATTCCAAGCAGTGTCATCTATGGTACAAAACTATCAAATATTTTTAGTCTTTAGTAATAACGAAATCATCATTATAGTCCTCTAATCCGAATACAGGAGGTTATTAGCATTTGTCCAATAGGGAAGCCACACGTAGGGACTCTGGAATATTCTTCCAAAAGATGATTGGACGGAATATCTTCGGATTTTTCTGAGCTTCTTAGAGCTTACTCGATGTTTTCTTGAGAACTATGGGAACCACCACAGAACCGCCGATAATCAGGATGAACTGCATTGTGTTTTTATACATATTTTAAAGTTTCTTAACAACTAGTATTTACAAGCATACATAAGATAGAATCTAATGAAATATATAATAATACAGGTTACTAGTGAGTAATGTACATTATTAGTCTTGTAGGTAATTTGTAAGAAATCTTTAATTTATTTTAAGAAAAAAAACTTTTTAGTCATGCACCAGTAGAAAGTGACGGATGTAAGTCTACAACCAGTTCACACTTGAAACAATAAATTAACTACTTTCTATATGAAGTCTAAAACGCTTTTACAGTCAAACTGAATTCACTATAGAAAAATCGTTTACATAAAATTAACCTCACACTTTCATAGTAATAAGTTTTAACATCAATAACGTTTAAGTTATATATCAATTCTGAAATGTTAAACTGATACTCGATATGTCAAAACTAATGACAGATGTGTCTTCTAAAGTAATTTCTTTCATTACTCCTGAGATTTTTAAGGATGGTGGTCCAGTATTAGCAGTGAGATTGACTGAGGTCTTAGGTAGAATCTGGGAACTGGACGTAATCCCATCTGACTGGTCTCAATCACTGATTGTGCCAGTCTATAAGAAAGGACAAAAGTCTTTTTGTGACAATCACAGAGGAATTAGTTTGACTAATATAGTGTCTAAAATATTAGCTTCAATAATACTTCGACGCCTAACCAAAGCTCGTGAAGAGCATACTAGAGAAAACCAGGCTGAATTTCGACCTGGACGTGGTTGTATAGATGAAATATTCACACAACGTCAGGTCCAGGAACATAGATACACATTCAGACGCCCCACAATGGTAGTATTTCTCGACCTTAAGGCGGCATCTGACTCGGTTGATCGTGAGGTTCTATGGCAGTGTTGGTCACTGAAAGGAGTACCAAAGAACTACATTAACCTTATAAAGGCTCTCTACTCGAACACAACTGGTCGAGTGAGACCTTATGGCGAACTGTCATCAGAACTGATTACCTCAGATTGTGTTCATCAGGGCTGTCCACTCTCTCCATTCTTGTTTAACTTTGTCGTTGACGTGCTTTCAGAGATGACACTTTCCTTATCTAAATTTCTAGGAGTTAAAATTCTACCGGGAGATTCACTTCTTGACTTAGAATGTGCCGATGACATAGTTCTATTTAGTGAAGACGCTGACAAAATGCAGTCTTTTGAACACTGAGAAACAATGCAGGCATTTCCGGCATGCGATTCTCCCCCCACCATCAAAATGCAAAATGTTGCTTCAGGATTGGGTTGCATCGACACCCGAACTAGTGATAGGGAGTGAAGTAGTTGAGTGTATCGACCGCTTCACTTATCTTGGGAGTCTCATCAGCCCTTGTGATCTGGTGTGTGACGAAATCTCAGCACGGATACAGAAGGCTCGACTAGCTTTTGCCAACTTGCGTCATTTATGGCGTAGACGAGATATCCGTCTATCAAACAAAGGACGTGTTTACTGCGCAGCAGTTCGTTCCGTCCTACTTTATGGCAGTGAAACATGGCCAGTAAGAGTATAGGATATTCGTAGGTTACTAGTATTTGATCATAGGTGTCTTCGAAACATCGCTCGTATATCGTGGGACCACCGAGTAAGTAATGCAGTTGTTATGAAACGGGTACTAGGTGAGGATGGCAAGTCAATTGAAGAAGTAGTGAAACTTAATCAGTTGAGATGGCTGGGACATGTGTTACGCATGCCCGACCACCGACTACCCCGACGTGTGATGTTTTATGGTGTAGGAGTAGGTTGGAAGAAAGCTAGGGGCGGCCAGACCAAAACATGGCACAAATCCATGAAATCACTGACAAGTGGACTGAGCCATGTTGGTAGGTGTAGATTACCTGGTTGGGGACCGCGAGATGATAGCAACCGATGGTTAGAGACCTTGAATGACATGGCTCAAAATCGTTTGCAATGGCGCAGGTGCATCCACTCTGTGTTCTCTCAAACTCTAATCTTCTGTATTCTTCATGTCCCTTTCTCTTTTCTCTTTCCGAATTCATTCCACTGTATTATACTCCTTAAATAACATCTTCAAATCCTAGTTTTCCCGATTATTGCTTATACTCTTACTACCTCTACCACTACGGCATTTGAATCGACAACTGCATCTCTGTGCTAATGTGGTATGACAACTCGAACTGATGCCCCCAAATGCCCTAGTACTGCCGAAAGTGGGGAGAGTCCGCTCTCCCTCTCGAAGTGCTCTCACATGGCCACGCGTACATAGCCCCTGCTGGGGAAGTCCTACTCACTGCCTTCACGTGGCGGGGGTGTTGTTTACGAAAATGAGAGGACGAAAAGCGAATGTCCGGCGCTTTAACCGGATCCCAAACCAATGGTGCATATGGGCTCCAGTATCCTGAAGGAACAAATGGCGTATGAAACAATCGTTGGTCACCGGCTTTCATGGGACTGCATCTCCTTACGATGCTCCACTGCCTTGTGGATCAGACGTTCAGGTCAAAGCTCGGGGTGTGGCCTCCTAAGAAAACCACCTGCCTCGGTTTGGGCACCCGGGCAGTATCACAGGACTCACACAAATCAATTGAGATTCGTGTGGCGCATATGTATTTGGTGCCTCCTTGTACCAATACCTATGTGTTAAAATAATAAAATAAAATAAATAAAACTCGAACTGATGTACGTACGTACGAAGTTCTACGTTTTTAGTGACTGACTGACTGAACTGACAAAACTAGGCTAAGAAAAAAGTAATATCTACGATTTCGTTACTAGAGAGAATTGTCTGGTAGATACATAGATATATATCAACAACTCCACAACTATTTTATTAATAATCATATCAGGATTAAATAAAAAGACAAGATCATCTTTTTAACTCATTGTAATTTTGATTCAATACTACTTCATTTTCTAATTCAGTATTGTAACCATTCAGCAGAATATTTTCAGGGTGTTGTTTTGTCAGCAATTACATTCATTTTAATTTCGTTTTATTTCGTGATATTTTGCTTAGTATAGCATTGATTTTATTTTTAGTATGACGTTCACTCACTATTCGGCCTATGCTCCATTGGGAGTAACAGGTGTAGGTAATTTGCTCACTATTATGTTCTATGCCTTAGTTTAATATGAACCACTGACAGGGAAATCCTACTCACTGCGTTCTCGCGGCATTACTGTTGTTTACCGAATTGAGAGGACAAAAGCGAAAGTTTGGCGCTTTAGCTTGATTGGTGGATACGGAGGATCCACCTAGTGGAGTTGGAAAACCACAATTCCAAACCAATGGTGTACATGGGCTCTAGGATCCTAAGGAAGCAGATGGAGTATGAACCTATTGTTGGTCAACGACCGCCATGGGACTGCATTTCTTAATATTGCTCCACTGCCTTATGGATTAAACCTTCAGGTCAAAGGTTCGGGGTGTTGCCCCCTAAGAAAACCATTTGTTTCGATTTGGGCACTCGAGAAGTATCACAGCCCTCACATAAATGGAATGATTTATGTGGCGCATATCTGTTTGGTACCTCCTTGTACCAGTGTTTATGTGTTTAAATAAATATATATGAACTGCATTTAGCATCACACGTAGCATTGGTTTTTTGTAATAATTTTATTTATTTACCCTATATGTGATACCTATTAATTAATCGTCAATTGTGTATACAGATCAATTTATAAATGAGCATATTTTTGGTTAACGTCAACGTATTTCGGAAGGTGAAATAAATTTTTATCTTCATTAGTTTTCATATTTCTATTGGCGTTATGAAAATAGCAGTGTTTTCCAGTTTCAAATATTACATCACTCTCTCCATTTTAACAAATCTCAAATAATGAACACTGAATTCGTGTTTATGAATTTGAAAATGAAAGTTCATGATTTACTTGACGATCTTACTTACTGGTCATTGATAACTGTATGTACTTATACCCTTTATGATTTATAAACTTTTTCTTGTTAAAAGTATAACAACAAAGTTATTAGTGTATAATCTTACTGCATTACACTACAATAGATGAGCAAAAATATATTTCTTTACTCTCAGGGTTCTAGTGAGAAGCCATGAACAGTGGAGTTCAATCGCGTCGGATGCGGAGCAGCTACCCATTGAAGAAATTGGAGATAGTTGTAATATCGTGGATTGGTTGAGGTTAGATATTAAAACACCGTTAGATGCAGTCTCAGTGATCGTAAATTTCAATCTCTGATAACATCTTAATTCTGTGGTACTCTGTTTTAATTGACACTAATAATTGATTAATTTATCAGTTTCAACAATCGTTCAATAGGTTTTAGATCATAATAAAATCTTAAAATACATTAACATTTTCGTTTTGTAATAATTATTTTTTTTACTTTGAAGTGATATAAGATATGTAGTAAAACTGATTAAATACCACTTAGAAATATAATTATATGCACGTACATGCATGATACTATAAGAACGGTACATTTAAAATGCACACACAATAAAGTAAGCACAATGAACAATTTTATTGTAATCATATAAAATAGTAACAGATACTTCCAAACATTACGGTAAGTTGGAGTAATTCGATTAGGATTATGGAGTCGGAAAATGCGATTGATTTCTGTATAGTGAAAGATAATTGATTTAATACTTTTGATACTACTTATAGGCATTTGTATTTACACAGACTTTTCTACAATTTTCTTTTATTGATCTAATGGAAGCTGATTTTCACTTTATTTGGCGAACTTAATCAATACGAATATGTTAAGAATATCAAGTTATAGTTTATATGTACGTTTTATTGGTGTATGATATGGCTATTTAAATGGATTCGATCAAACCTTACTCATGATTACAGTTTATACTCAAATGTCTGAAAATGATTAATATTTAACTCATTAATTATTCGATTATCAGTATAGGGCTCCAAAGATTTTTGAGTTTTAATTGAGATTATGAACCGATCAATGTTGGACCACCATTGAAAACCTGGAAACACTGGACGGCCATTTGGTTTCTGATATGAACAGAGAAACAAGAAGCCTTGACAAACTACGAAAGCTGTTTTTAGGGACGTTATTTGATTTAATTCAAAGCTTGCAAAACAATAATATTTATTTTTAACTCTAGTCTATTCTACAGATCATAAGCTTTCGTTTGATTTACGATTCACTACCATAACCCCTTTTGTTCCAAAGCTATTGTAATTTAAACGTAATATTTTGTGCTCTACTTTATACGCTAATCTCCAGTTATGCACATAATTGTATTTTCCTAATTGTTGTGAGTTGTGGTCTGGTTAGTCATCTATTTAGTCATGTATCTTTTACACTAATCTGAAATTGGGAACCAGATCGGAATTGGGAATAAATCGTGTAGTGTACCAGTTGACTTGTCTTCTCTAACTCGCGTGCTTGTCATCCAATTAAGTGATAGAGTAGTTTTCGTCTCTCTACCCCAAGCAGTTGATCTCACCTAGAACTCACGCATACTAGCCTCAAGGTTAAGCCAGTCAGCCTATCGCATCAAGGTCTTAATCTAGATTAAACAAGTTATACTCTACACAAAAGTGGTAGACACATCAAGGACGTAACAGTTTTATGTGCTCGTTAGTGACTAGCTTCGAGAGGTAACTCTCAGGGTTCTAGTAAGAAGCCGTGAGCAGTGGAGTTCAATCGCGTCGGGTGTGGGTCAGCTACCCACTGAAGACAATGGAAGATGATTGCAATATCGTGGATTGGTTGAAGTTAGATATTAAAACGCCATTGGATATTGGCTCAGTGATCTAGAGGTTAGGCATTCGCGCGCAAGACCGAAGACCCTGAGTTCGAATCCCGCTTACGAAAACGTGCATGCTTACTGCTAAGTCACACACTAGGACGTAACGTCCGTTCAATGCTTTCAGTTTTCAATTGATGCTCTAACATTGATCGATTCATGATCTCAATTACATTTAATCGATTATTCACTCGAAGTATAAGTTGAAACGTTATTTAGATGCTTTGAAAACATTTTTCTTTGTTATGTTATGAACGCATATGTATGCAAATCTATTGTAAACTGTTATTTTGTGTGAAAATTATCGTCTACAATTTGCATCAAGGTAAATTTAGCTAACACTGGCCAGATGTTTCACCCAACAGTTGGGCTTCACAACCCTTTTATGCTAACAAGAATCATGTAATTATTAGTAACTAACTATAAGAGTTTCTCGAAGTTTTAGCAAGTAGCTACGGTCATTGGATCTCAACCATGTCAGGTGTAAAACAGATAACGTGAATATCAATGGATAATAAAAGAACAGATCGAAGAAGTTTTCAATTAGCTGTTTATCATGACTCCACATTAGTTTATATACATATATAATATATTAGTAAAATAATACTACTAATCCAAACGTAATCTATTATCATAACTATATAATTTCAAAATGATTACAAAATAATATTAAATTATTGAGTAATTGAAAGGAAGGGATTATAATCTCCGAAAATTGAAAACATGTAATTAAACAGCTGTTAGATTACATATTTGATGAGGGAATTTAAAAAAGTCAATTTCGTAATAGTTATGTAAGAAGGGTTTTTGTGGAGATTGTAGTAATTTCAATGATTAAGTAGTGACCAGTGGAGTTCAACCAGGTCTGTTGTGGGATAGTAACTCACTGAAGACAATGGTGGATGTGTCGCTCAATTTCGTGGATTAGTTGAAGTTAGACATTAACACCGTTGGATGCCGCCTCAGTGGTCTAGTGGTTAAGTGCTCGCGCGCGAAACCAGTAGGTCCTGGGTTCGAATCCCGCAGGGGGCGAGGTCGTGGATACGCACTACTGAGGAGTTCCATAATAGGACGAGACGGCCGTCCAGTGTTTCCAGGTTTTCCATGGTGGTCTAGCTTTAACTGACTCATGATCTTAATCATTGAAGTTATGTAAGAAGAAACGGATACTAAAAATACGAAAGAAACTACAAAATTGTTTGAAAGAATGGAATTCCGTCAAAACATACCCTTATATCGATGAAGATGTTAGAGAGAGCCGCTGTATAGATTTCTTTTGAGAACATAGAATAATGGCTATAACTGAAGGGTGAACCGTTAGATGCTTACTCAATGGACTAAATATAATCCATTCCTTAAGGATTCTATTGGTTCTAAGTTCGTTACTTATCAAGATTGAGGGATTGTTGATATCTGTACAATTAAGAATTCATTTATTATAGAGTAGTTTGGAATAAGGAAATTACATTGAAAATGGGAATAATTTGCGTTATTAGCACCATCATTCGTCAACTTATTTTAAAAACAGCATACTCAGAATATTTTACATTAGTGAAACCCCAAATCAATCAGTCCGCTTCGTGGACCCATGTTCAATCTAATCATAAAACTGAATTGGGATATTTTAATTTTAGAGAAAATCCAAAGTGCATTCTCATATTGACAAGATTTAATCTTCATTTAGTTCAGCGTACTTGATTATTTTAACTTATGTGCTCGGCTTTGAGCCAAGTTATTTGTACGAGAACTTTTGTTAATACCGGTTTATTAAAATAGAGGTAAAGAGGGATTTGAGCTTACGACTCATCGGTTGAAAACTGAACACTTTAATTAATAAGCGATTAGAAAAAGTCAATTATATCTCAGTCAATATGTGGTTGACTCCTTTATCCTGTTACATTGAATCAATTACGTGACAGTAATCGACTTTCACTAAATTCAGATATCCTAAAACATTGGACTATGGTCTTGTTCAATGTATGCTAATAAACTATCTGATTAAGAATTTCGTAATTATATGTTCTTTTGTCGATCAATAGGGATTTTTAGAAGCACTTTTATGTCAGCGATCATTTTGGAATCTATTTGACCGATCACCAACTATTCTGTCAATTAGCAGTTGGAAAACATTACATCGTCAAAAACATA
The DNA here is from genome assembly GCA_946903255.1 of Schistosoma spindalis. Taxonomy (NCBI): domain Eukaryota; kingdom Metazoa; phylum Platyhelminthes; class Trematoda; order Strigeidida; family Schistosomatidae; genus Schistosoma; species Schistosoma spindalis. Next base: position 5,109,982 of record OX336420.1, read on the forward strand.
TTGACATATTCATGAAGATCAAAGCAGTAAATGGTTACATTAACACTTGCATAAAAGACGTAATTTAAGTGGTCAACATATGAAGACGATCATAATAGATAATACAAACTACAGGTGATATCCCCCGATACAGACAATGTTACAAAATGATCATCGAAGATGGTTCAACTTAGCCTTAGTTATCATCTCAGTTCACAGGATACTCGTTCAATATTTATTGATAGCCTAATGGTACCACTTAATAGAACTTATACGGATTATTTTACCCACTCTTAACAAGCTCATGTTATTGAAGGGTACAGAAAGTTATAGTAATGCATAAAATATAACAGATAGAATTAAGCTAAAAAAAAAAAAGCTAATAATTTTCTTACATTCGAACTTATTTAACTTGGTATCAGATTTAAATTCAACCAGTGTCAAATACCACGATAGAAAGTATTTTCAATAAGATTTGAAATTTGAAAGAACCGAATCAGTTACATAATGTTTAACTGAAATTATCATTTCAGACATTTTTAAAGCTAACTCAACTTATTTCCTAAAGATTTATTAGAAATCTGCTCTTATATCATTTGTAAATCAATTATCATTATCATAGTGAAACAATCTATTCCCTAAAATGTATCCGGATACAATTTTAATAATCAAAGTTATCTAGTGTTAAAATCAATTAAAGCATAGAATAATACTACTAAATAACTGTAGTTATCATTAAAACAGTCCAGTCTAGATACAACTATACAACAGATAATCATATAATGAGACTGTGTTGTAAATTTTCACTAATAAAATAACAAAGTAGTCAATGTATATTTTTCATAACTGGATAACTCATAATTCTATCTATTATTAAATTTTATCTTGATTGTACGATTGTCATCTTTGTAATTTTTGTGATGGATTGATAAGAAAGTTTGTTTGCTTCGACTTACTAATTTTTATATCACTAAGAGTACTAGTAATCATTATATCCTTCTCTTACAAACATCATTAATTTCCATTAGTAGAACACATTCCATAACTCAATTAATCAATCACATGAATACATGTTTGTGTACATTTTTCGCTTTTTATTACCGTCACTACGACTATTTCAATAGGATTATGTAGATGGTTAGCAAGTTCAGGCATTTTTTTTGTTAGTTTCTGTCAATCAATAGGTCGGTGACGATCATAGCACGTTTAATCAATTTATAACTATATTATAAGCAGTATCCTACTGATTTTTAACAACTAATTATACTGGTATAATATAAGCAGCAAACGGAGTACTCACGTGCATACATAGTGTAAGAGTTCAGTTATAAAATCGGTACATCGCACAAGAATATAAACATGATCATCGCACAAACTTATTTTAAATAAACAAAAGACGATATATATATATATATATATATATATATATATATATATATAATGATTTGAAAATATATTCGGTTCAATATAAATCGCATTGATAAACAAGTAGCTTATTATTGTGGCTGAGATTAATAATAATAATAATAATAATAATAGTAACAGTAATAATAAGAACAATATTACTATTATTTATTAATGTACAACATATTTTAAACGTGATGATTATGTCAAGAGGTGGAGCGGGACGGTAATCAAATAAAAAGAAAATGTGCATGAATGTGTGTGTGTGACAAAAAGTATTATATATATACGATAAGAAAGAGAACTCAAAAGCTGTATACAATTTTGTGTTTGTTTGTTAAGGAGCAGAGAATTGATAACAAAGTTTTAATAAGAGAAGACTACAAGATATAGGTGTAATAAGAAATAGGACAAATAATTAATTAAACAAAGAGAGAATGAATCAGAAAGGAAATGAGTGATTAGAAACAGGTCAGTACATACATGAGTCTACGCACAAGCATAAAAACAGAAACAAACAAACAAACAAACATACATACATACATACATACAAACCATTAAATAAAATGAGATAATCACTGTTTTAACTTCAACTTTTTACAAGAATTTGAAAATAATTTAGTTGGAGGAAGTGAACGTTTACGAGAGGAAGAGATTAAAGTAGAATGATCACATATAGTAGTTGATACTGAAGATATGGATGACGATTGTTGTTGTCGGGACGTGGAAGAGGAGGAAAAATTCGAAGTGGGACATGAAGTACATTTTTTCGAACGATTATCAGACGTTGAAAATGATTTATTCATGGCATTTGACATATGGCATAAAGAATTTTGTTTAGATAAATGTTTCATATTATTAGGGAATGATGATAAGCTTGATGATTTGTCAAGATTCACAAATTCAGCATTAAATATTTCTTCTTGTGATAGTAATAAACGTTTCCAAGGTAAAAATTCAATATTATTATCATGTTTAATTATTGTTACTTGTGAACGATTGCCTGAAGACATATTCTGAACAGACGATGGGCGGCATTCTTTTAAGATATTCTTCAATGTATTGAGATCATCAGAAGGATAGGTAGAAAGTAGATTATTTTCAGAATATGGCCAGTTAACATAAGAAGTAGGTTTACGCTGTAAGAAATAATTTAAGTTATCGTTGTCTACCATACTCGACGAATCGTTATTACACATATCAATGTGTGAATGAACATTTCGAAATTGCACATGATAATGTATACCATGTCGTTGAATTTTCAAATTTTCCGAAGCTGCTTGATATTCCGACAGTAATTCATAAAGTTGATCAGCTTGATCAGATCGATGTAGTTCATTATTTTTAAGAAGGGAACAACATACTTCATGAACCCATGGTATATCTGTAATAAAATCCCACTCAAAACCTGGAAAAGTAAAAAAAAAGTTTAACAAAATGAAGGCTGAACAAAACACAAAAAGCATTAAGACAATTGAAAAACCAGTCCGCTAGATGAGTCACAGGTAAACAGTGACTAGTGGTTACACTGGGTGACGTGGATTTGAAACTCACGGGGATTTTCGGTTGTCGCATCTATGTCATGTTGTCGAATGCCAATTAGCACAAAATCTTGTCGCAGAAAATCGTACCGATTGCTTCCAACCACATCTCACTGTAATTTGTTAATATGTAAAGTAATGAATCTATCTCCTTTATGGAGTAAATGTTCGTATTTCGAGCCACATTTTATTTGTCTGGCTTACCGAGATAATCTTAATTTGCTTACACCGGGGGTAGATGCAGCATCGTCTGAATGTTTTAGCCAATAAATCACCTACCTCTCTACAAATACAAAGTATAGGATTATATAACCCATACACGTTCTTTCACGATTGAATAGAAGTGAAATAATCTAAAAACACATAAGACCCCTTTATTATGCAGCGGCTGGCTTACTAGCTACAGTATTTCATAACTGTATTTCAGGTTGAAACTCCGTTCAGCCTATTTCGGGGTTTTATTTATTTATTTATTTAAACACATAAATATTGGTACAGGGGGGCACCAAATATATATGCGCCACACAAAACAATGAGAATTTAAAGAGAACGGAAAAGAAAGGTAAGGAACGTAGGGAATATCTGTATTAAAAAAAGAACAAAAATGGGGAAAACGGAAAGGTACAATCAGAAGAGATCTTTCAGTTAAGGAAGATACAACCACTTTTTACGAAGAAAGTAAAAGAAGGTTACAGCAGGATCGCCACTGGCTTCTATTCAGAGCCATATCTGATAACGTCTCTAGCCACTGTGTTACACCGTCTCTCGGACCCCAACCAGGGAGTCGTGAAGGACCAACAGAAGTTAGCCCTTTGCAGCTTTCTTGCATATCACGACACCATGTCATATACTGACCAACTCTCCGCTTTTTCAAACCAGTCCCAGAGTCGGCAAATAATGCACGACGAGGAATTCTCTAGGACGACATTCGTAGAACATGTCCAAGTCAAGATGGTGACACCAACGGAATTATCGTCTCTGTGACCGAACACACGATGCCGAACATCAATCCTTTAGTGGCGGTCATTTCGTTGTCCACTGAAAAGTAAGGTAAGATTGGCGCAGACCAGAGCATGATCAGATTCCAGATAGGTACTCCAAAAGGAGCGCCACTCTTGTACACAACCACGCCAGCGGAAGCTGATTGCGATGTGATCAATCTGAGTCCAGGCTTGAGATGCAGAGGGAGGACGCCAGGTGGTACATCGGCGATGACTGTGCCGAAAGTTAGTGCTAGCCAGAAATAGGTTGTGGTCTGTGCAAAGTTGCAGAAAACGTTCCCCGTTATCTGTACTGCGACCAACAAGTCCACATCGGCCACCTAAACGATTCTCTTCTGTGCCTAGACGCCCAACCTAAGCATTCAAGTCTCCGGCTAGTACTACAATATCTGTCGAACGCACTTTCTGGAGAAGAACAGTAAACTGGTGGCAGAACTCATCCTTGATTGTATCCAGGCTGAAATCTGTCAGGGCATAGGCGGAGATGACGAAAAGACATCGTTTCTCACGCCGATTTCTTCTCAATTTGATGGAACTTTCTAATCTAACAGCACATAACCGACTGTTAATGGGGATCCAATCGATTAGTGCTGCCTCAGCTCTTGCGCTTAGTGCGACACCAACGCCAGCAAGGCCAGACGAAGATGCCACAGGGTCCCCGGATAAGCGCACATAAAACAAGCTTTTTGAAGTGACAGATGGAGAGCGAACTTGTAGTACTTCACCAGAGTCTTGTATACGAGTCCCGGTTAGACAACACATATCAACATTAAGACTTTCCAACGACATAGCCAGCCCTATCTGTTGTCCGACCTGCATAAGTGTGCGAACGTTAAAAGCAGCCAGTTTGAATGGTGCACGTGGTTTCAGAAAAACTGCTTCAGTACTCGAATTCAGTGGTAACATACAATTTTCAACCAGGCAGTGACTCGAGAACGTTTAGATAAAGCTGAATTTTCACCATAGGCGAGCTGCTGTATAAGTCGAAAAATAAGGATAGACAGAGTGGGAATGAAAGAGAGTGAGTCAATGACGTAGTAAATAATAATAATAATAATAATAATAATAATAATAATAATAATAATAATAATAATGTGAATTGTTTGACAGTAAATCGCAGCGAGAATAGTTTTCAGTGAATATCATAATTTTCATTATTTGTGCGTAGACTGAGATACTGCCCGAGTGCCCAGACCGAAGCAGGTGGTTTTTTTAGGGGGCCACACCCCGAGCCTTGGACCTGAAGGTCTAACCCACAAGGCAGTGGAGCATCGTGAGGAGATGCAGTCCCATGGAAGCCGGTGACCAAGAAATTGGTTCATACGCCATTTGTTCCCTCAGGATACTGGAGCCCATGTGCACCATTGAATTGGGATCCGGTTATAGCGCCGGACGTTCGCTTTTCGTCCTCTCATTTTCATAAACAACACCCCCGCCACGAGAAGGCAGTGAGTAGGACTTCCCTGGCAGAGGCTATATTCGCGTGGCCGTGTGAGAGTATTTCGAGAGGGAGGGCGACGACCAGGAATAGATACTATCCTCAAAGAAAAGCACGAAATTACACCCAGCTACTGATTCGATGAATAAGTTGTGGATGTGAAAAAAAGTAGAGCGTTAGTGTTGTCTTTCTTCACCGAATAAGTTAGGTGATGGTGAAAAACATATTGAGAGAATTACTCACGAATATTGGTGAATACATTTTTTAGAGATTCTGTGCATGATAAACAGAAAAATAACAAGGAATCAGTGAAGATTTATTAACATGGGAAATATTTGTTAAGAGCTGTTTTCGGACCCATTATATGCACCCAATAATGGGTACTTTTCGCGATTTCAATTTAACAATCAGACATCGAAAATAGTCTATGGGACTTTGGACACTCGAAAAATGATGGACCGACAGAGGCGTATGTTGTTGAGATCATGAACATTCAATCAAGTTAGACAAACAGTAAAACTACGGAGGGCCGAACAGCTGTTTTGTTTCAGAACGAGACTCCCTAGCAGAGTACATACACGACCTCAGTAGGGACTGAACCAAGGACCTTCGGGTTTCGCGCCGACAGCTTAACCTTTAAATAATTGAACCGGAATTCAATGGCACATACGTCAAACTACATATGCATTTATGTTTGGATTAGTTTTACACTTCAAAATAATGTGATAAAATAAATAGGATTAGATATCAAGGCCAAAAATATTGACAACAACGTGAAAGTAAACAGCAATTCAACAACAACGAAATAATCTGGCTTACCAAGTTCACAGCGTTTATAAAATGAATTTTGTATATATTCCATGGGCTGAGGATACACAGGAAGGAGGTCCCGACGAATAACCATACTACATAACAGTGTAAAATAAAAAAGGTTCATTATTTACTAAACTTTAATGTTACAACACACAAACAGACACCAAGGTTTAAGAATTGATAGATTAAGATTTACATATATTATTCTCTTCTGTTAGATGAGAAATTATAGTAATAATTGAAGAACGATCATCAAATGCATTGATATAGTGGAAAGTGAGTCAACTTGTTTTCTCAAAACGTTTCCAAAAGGTCATAAATTTAGAGCTTCTAGAGGATGTTGTTAAAGAAAGTGAGGGGGAAGAGGATGTCCATTGCCTAAACCAGGTTCACAGATAAGATTTTCGTAGGTGGGGGGCGGAAAATCCAGGTTTTAAACGAATGATGCACACATGATATAGGATAACGAGATAACGAATGGAGTATGAAGTAGCTTTTAGTAACGGGATACCACGAGACTGTATATTCTGAAGTAGCTCCAGAGTCTTGTGGTCTTCAGCTAAAAACGTTTTCGTTAGTTTGGACGTTCATGAAGTATCTGTTTCTACTTAAAAACTTCGTATAACGCATACTCCGCCTACGATCGAAGAAATCAGGATGGCCAATAGACAAATCCAATAGTGGGGAAGCAGAAGGACCTGACAATGTTCCAGCTGAAACACTGAAGTCAGAAATAGAAGCAACTGCAAAGATTGTCCACCTTCTATTCAGGAAGATTTGGGAAGAAAAACACGTGTCAACAGACTGGTAAGAAGAATACCTCAACAAGATACCAAAGAAGGGAGATCTGTGTAGATGTGAGAAATCGGCTACAGATGCATCACACTACTAACGTTACCATGAAAATTTCTCAACAGTGTTGCTGAACCGGATGAAAGATTCAGTAGACTCTCAGTCTCGAAACCAGCATGTTGGATTCCAAATCGCGACACTATAGATAGTCGTTGAGCAATTAACTGAATGGAACTCGTCACTTTACGTCAACTTCCTTGATTATGAGAAGGCGTTTGACAGTGTGGACAGGAGGACATTACGGAACCTTCTTCGACATCATGGAGTTCCTGAGAAAATCGTCAGTATCATACAGAATTCATACGACAGGCTACACTGCACAGTAGTGAATGAAGGACAGATGACAGACGCATTCTTTCTTTTGATAGTTGACTGGATTATGAAGACCTCGATACCGAAGAGGAGGCACGGAATACAATGGACAAGTTGGATGCAACTAGACGATTCGGACTTTGGAGATGACTTAGCTCTTCTATCCCATACACACGAACAAATGCAGGTCAAGAAAAACAAGGTAGCAGCAGCCATTCAGTCGCTTGTCTATTTCTTTATTCCCATATTGTATAATCCATAATTCTTCAACTCGTAGAGCAAGCTCGCCTACGATGGAAACTCTGTCCTATCTAAACGATCCCGAGTCACTGATCGGTCGAAAGTTGAATGCTACCACCGAATACAAATACTGAAGCAATTTCGCTGAAACCACGTATACTATTCAAACTGGCTCCCCTCAACGTTCGCAAACTAATGAAGATCGGACAACATATAGGGTTGTCTATGTCTCTAAAAAGTCTTAATATCGATGTCTGTTGTCTATCCGAGACCCGTATTCAGGACTCTAGTTAAGTACTACAAATTCGCTCTCCATCTGTCCCTTCGAAAAGCTTATTTCATGTGCATTTATCCGGAGACCGTGAGGCAACTTTGTCTGGTTTTGCTGGCGTTGGCATCGACTAAGCACTAGAATTGAAACAGCACTGATCGATTGGATCCCGATTAATATTCGGTGATGTGCTGTCAGATTAGAAAGTTCCATCAAAGTGAGAAGAAATCGGTTTGAGAAACATCTTTTCGTTGTTCCCCCTACACCCCGACAGATCGCAGCACAGATGAGATCTACCACTAGTTACGTGATCTCCAGAAAGCGCATTCGACAGATTTTAGTACTAGCCGGAGATTCAAATACGCAGATCGTTAGTCTAGAAAAAAAGATGGCTGACGGGGACTTACTGGTCACAGGTCAGATAAGGATGACCGTTTACTGCAACGTTGTACAGAACTAGTATCTGTCGGCCCTTCACGATTCCTTGGTTGGGGTATCATAGAAAGTCATAAAATATGACACCGAGTTATGAATAAACGTCAACTCGCCTTCCTATCACAACTTATCAAGTATATATTTTTAAAATGAACAAGTAGGATTAAGATTAACGTTTTCTAAACAGTTAGAGTCATCTACAGTAGATCATCATTTCAGTAAAGATTTTCACTGGATTGCACATACGCCAAATATAAACTTACTCAGAGAAATTGATCACTTCTCTGAACAACTGATCAAACGTAGAATGAAAATCTTCCATGGCACGTTCACTTTCCCAAACTTTGTAGTCGTGTGAAATAAGTATGTGCGCATGCTGACAATAATCCCATAATGCTCGTTCTACCTGAGTATTATATTGTCCAAATGGTCTATAAAAAAGGTTAATTTTTAACCAAAAAATAACAAGGTCAAAATAAAACAGGATTTTTTATCAAAACACAACCGATTAATACAAAAGTTGACTATTTGGTGTTTATAAACTTTGACAGTAGCTACTGTTCCGTTTTACATCACAAATTTACCAATGGTGATGGAGTACCAGTAGTAGTAGTAGTAGTAGTAGTAGTAGTAGTAGTAGTAGTAGTAGTAGTAGCCGTATTAGTTTATAACGTGTTTAAATGATTTATTCTAGCTTTCGGCCAGGTAAACTATCCTTAACGCTATTACAGTTATTTTGCTTTTTATACCAATTACTAACCCTTAACCTTGACCACTTTCTATGCAAATATATGCATAAACGATACATGTGTCCAGTCAATATTTGGATTCCCTTACATGATTTATAAAAATTGGATCACTACCTTATTACACTTTCAAATAGGTTTTCTCCCCGAAATTGAATGCTTTGAATATTCGCTGCATCCACTGTTGTCTATCTGCCGTCTAATATTAGCAAGTCTGGGATATATACGCATCCGAAATGCAATTCATACTCGACTTTTATGATCTATTTTGTATCAACACGATTCGTTGATAAAATATGTACACGAAGTAAATACTAACTATATTTCATCATACCACAATGGTACCAAATGGAAATAACAACTGTCATTAAAGTGCTGCATTAGAGTGCTAAACCTACTAAGCCATCTATTTTTAAAACTATTCATTTACTAAAATGAAATTTCCGGATTTGGATTTATTTTGACAAAGCTTGGTATCTTTTCGTTGATACTAAGGAATGCAATTGATCAATCACTTTTTAGTATATGTACATCCTATGCAGACTACCTCGACTAAAGGTGGAATCCAGGAGGTCCAGAACTTATTGTGAATGTAAATACCATAAAATAAAAAAGAGGGAACGATATAGTCAGTTGGCATATTTTCACTCTGTTTATTTCACTAGAGAAATGAGAGAGTATTTCGGAATTCGCACATCAGACGTAATATGAAATATGGGAATTGTTGGAAACCATTATTGCTGAACAGTGAAGTAAAATGAACACCATTGTGATACATTTTAGTTTATATTTTTTGAACAGATGCATATGAGATATACGTTAGTATGGTCGACAGCATAATTAGTGAGAGAATTTGTTACTGTAATCAGATCTGTAATAATGAATAAAGTTATAACGATGATCAATAAGTTCCGAAAAATGAATTATTGAATTCCAAACTTAGTGGATTAAAATTAGTATCGTGTTCGCTGAAAGATCGGAAGCCCCTGGAGTTCGATCTTGTACGTATACATAAGTTTTGGACAGTAAAATTTATTCTATCACTAATACGGGTTTACACATTTTACCCAAACAACTGGTGATAGCATCTTATACAGAAAAATCTACGACTGTAATGAAATTGAAAGGAAAAGAACCAAAGTATATAGATATTTACTGTCAAGTATGAGGACGAAATATAAATGTTTATTTATGGATTTGATTGAAATGATGGCACATAAGTACAATATGCAGTAAGCATATGATTTAAGAGGGATTTATTCGAATGATTGTTGAAAAATTGATGAAATTATCAACAAAACAATAGTGGAATGAATGAACATTATAATCACTTAAGCATTTATCAAATAAACTGATTTCATTAAAATGTACAGGTGAATATTTGTGGGTAGACCACGTAATAATAATGTGTTATTTCGAACGTAAGAATAATGAAATCAGCTAAGCATCTTAAAAACAGAAGGAATAAGACAGGGAATTCATAAATTTTAAACTGGTAAAAATGCTATTACGACATTAGCTTCAGCGTACATCCTACACTTTCCTTCATTATTAACATTTGCTCCTTTAATGCTATCTGCCTTTATCCATATTTTTTAGATTACAATAGGTTCTATAGTTTACATCACAGACTGGTCTTAGGAAACGACTGAAAATCAAGAAGTACCAAACAGTCATTTCGTCCTAGCATGACTCCTCAGCAGTGAAAATCTAAGATCCTTCCAGGGATGGGACCTGGGACGTTCAGGCCACAAGGAGAGCGTTTAAACTTAAAACTGATGAACCACAATACAAAACGCTACTAGAAGTGCCCATTTTCGATGTAACGATGATTTTTTATATAAAGCAAATGTTCAGATGGCATACCATAAATAATTTGATGGGGAAAAAAATACTTGCCTGTATGTAATAGATATATTTTCATTGTGTGTAGGGTAAAGTTGACCAACACTGGATAGGAAATTATAGATTGCAAACTTTGGACAATTAATAATTCGAATACGTCGAAGTGCTGGGAATCGATCGACAGCTTTGTAGTTGACATTATTCAGATGATTAGTACAATCAACTATTGAAGAATGATTGTCAAATAAGATAGCTTTTAGTTCAGTGCAATTTTCTAAAGTGATATTTTTCAAATGTGGAGATTCACACAAATTTATATGAGAAATCCCAACCTATAAACAACGAAAATAAAAATACAAGTAACGTACATGGCAAAACATAGAAGAGGCTAGATAGGAATGAAGTGAGAATATTGTGCACGGTTCGAATACCGTAGTTGTACACCCGTCTCAGATTAAGAAAATAGATTATACGAGTTCGAATATTCCGCAATGTATTAGGAAAACTTTACTGTTGAGTACTGTGAGCAACATCAACATATATCAAGGGTTTCTTGGGAAATTGCTACTTAACACTAAATTGTTGTAAAATAAACGTAGGTTAAAAATATTTAAGCATGATTTCCTTCGAAGTTTCACTTTTAAATAGAAAAATTACAGTGAAAACAATAGTAGTGCAAAGTGGTTGTCAACCTTGATTGAATAATGTGGTTGAGGAATATGCTAACACGTATGTCTATGAAGGCACTAACTTTTTTTTCAGATAATGTAGACAGATGTAGACTGCCTGGATGAATTTCACAAGACAAATGCCATCAAAGAATGCATTCTGAAGAGTCTGAAACTAGTACGAAACAATTATCTATACTTGTCGAATTTTTTTAAACGATCCTTTAACTAATGTTAGAGTTTGTGATGGAGGAAAAAACATCTTCAAAGTGTACAGATCCTTCCACAAATTATCTTAGTGAATAGAAATGTACAGAAATATAACTCTTCTATCACATAAAGAAGAATAATTATCCTTTAACTCAAGTATTATATATATATATACTAGGTACTAAAACAAAATAAATTTTGATACGAACACGAAGATTGCATATTTTCAGAAAACAATGGGAGAAGCGATAAAAACATGAGGAAGAGAAATCTTGTTTAAAGTATTCTACAAACAATTCAACTAACACTTGTGCAACGAATGAACACTATAATATATGTAGAGCTGTTGAACATGTTGACCATCTCTTTCATCATGAAAGCCCGAGTAAATCGGTAGTCGACCCAATTTTCGGATAGATTTTGCTCGACTAATGACAACTCTTCCCATTTGCGGCACGTGTGAGATTTTTATACGTATGTCAAAGAGCAAATATTCTGCATAACGTCTCTTAGAATTACTTTATGACTATGAAACATGGCCCATCAAAGTAAAAGACATATGTAAGTGGCTAATATTTGATCATAAAGATCTTCATTGTGTATGGTTTTAGTGAATAATCATGAGGTCAGTTGTATGAATTCCGATACAAAGAATAGAGAAATCTATGGGGCGGTGAGCAAACGAGTAATTACGTGGTTTGATGCCCGAGAACTAACTAAACGGTAGTTATGTAACAATTTTATTAGTGAGTCACCAACAAAACCATTATTCCACAGTCGACTATGTATTGAGTGATTTCAAATCATTAATGTTTTTGTCTAAGCCAAAGCAACCTTATTTTCTAGCCAATTTGCTCGTGGGGTGAAACCAACAGTTCGATTTCCCATGCAATCGTTACTCTGACACAATTTGCGTCGACCAAGCCAATCGACTACACAGTATTTCGCATCTACGAGTTGTCACGGACATATCCATAATGTTAGTTAGATGAGTGGATTTTAAAGTGGCTGGAGGTGGTCAAACCAAGACATGAAATTAACCTAGGTCATCAACTGTTGAAATGAACCAAACCAGGTGTAAATTACCTTGTTAGAATTTATGAGATAGTCGTACTCCATTAATAATCGTGTACTTGGTTTGATGGTAATAAACGGCTGCCCAAATCGAAATGGATGGAGAGGGACTCAATTATGTAACTTAGTGATTGAAAGTAAAATGGCTCACAACTAATAAGCCACTGAATCATAACTCTGTGGTTGGAAACCATAGGTGAAAGAGTCCAAAATCGACAGTATATATTCTTAATATTTATAGATTTTGAGCCTAATAGGATGAAATAGCTCAGAATTTGTCACAATGGTAGAGAGACATTCACTTTTTCTCTCCTTTGAGATTCATAGCATCATTGCTATGCTTGTTATTTCACTAAAATATTTTTTTCGTTTAGTCTTTGTCACTAACATAGCTACCACTATTGCTTTAACTTTTTTCCCGATACAAATCTAGTCAATTTTATCTCAATGATCTGTTGATTTGATATGGCAACTTGGGCAGATCAATATTTGTTCCAGGTTCTACATTGATGATAGCTATGACTAACTGAGCATGATACCATTCCATACCTTCTATTCTGTGATTATATTTATTTTTTGTAACAAAACAACATTAATGGAAACAACATTTGATGCATTGAAACAACATAATTTATGCCATACATACACACTGATTATGATCAGACTTACTTTTTCAAAGTGTAATGAAGTTAAACAACTATGAATAGCATTCAATGGTTGTAAAATATTAAGGATTTGTGGTTTTGGCAATGTAAAACATCTTAATTCACTAGTATCTATACATGCATCACGAGCTAACCATTTTGTAGCAGTGTGACTAGACTGTTTGATTAATTTACAAGGAGCAGATATCTAGATATAAAGAAAGAATAACAAATAATTGAGGTTTGGAAAATAAAATAATTCATTGATAACCGTAAATAGATATAGTTTGTTATATCCTAGTGAAAATTAAATTACGGGTAACTTTTGAGATCTATTCATGGACTAATATTATATATATATATATATATATATATATATATATATATATATATATATATATATATATATATATAACTAGATTATGTATATTTATATTCCCCCTTTTGACCCGTAATTTATTATTGCACGATTTACTGTTCTTCAGCTATGTTCAGTTTATTGACTACTGTCTCCCACGTTCACAGCCACTTTTTTAGTTTTATTGTGTACAAATGTTATTTCCTATTTTATGGTGCGCTGCAGTCTGTTCGTTTGATATATAAACCCAGTATGTCTGAAATAAATGATTCGTTTCGATTCGCATAGTAGAGGCTGGTATTGGTGTTCTGGACTCGAGTGGACGGGCTAGCACCAACAAGGACGCTAGGCTGCTCATACTGGTCGAACGTCATTGGTTTGGCATAGTGCTAAGATTGTGTAAGTCGTATTTTGATTGGTGGATAAATCACGTGGTAAAAAGCCGGACATAAAGTCACAACGTACTTGTTATTCCTTAGTTATGGAATAAAACAATGAATGAATGAAGATGAATAGTACTCGTTAAAAAGACAGTTTGATTTAAAAACGGCCAAGGTAAATTTTACCAACTTGAAAGGTGAATTTTACTTTTATGAAGGATATGAAAGGAGAACTACAACAGGATTCTCACTGACTTTTATTCTGACCAACACATCCGATAACGTTCCAAGCTATGTAGTCTTTATGACTACACACCCCGAAAGTCGGGTTGGACCGCGAACAGATGCTAGTTTTGATGTCGTCTAATTATTAACCCATTGACCAGACACAGGTTTATGGATTTATCTTTGAGCCACACGCTAAGTTTGAGGGCTAGTGGAACTACTCGGCTGTCTAAATCGAGGTAAATGGATTGTTGTTCAGACCTTTAACTTAGTGGCCGGAATTCGAGAGCCTGAACAACAAACCCACTACTCGAATAGCTCTTACGTAACTCTTATTTCACATGTCGATGGTCACGGGGTAGCTAGCAAAAAATATAAACAATAAGGCGGACGCAACCAACTTTATCAATAAATGTTGTTCGACAGAACAACACTAATTAAACATATTATTTGATGATTTGTATAAAAAGTCGGTGACAAAATATTTGTAAATGAATGGTCAGTACGACACCTGTATGAAACGCTTAATTCCAACTGTATTACTGATTCTTTTACACCTTGTGATTATGAAGCCAATTCTTTATTGATATCTCAAATGTTTAATAAAGTAATACGAAAACACACTACGCTGCGATTGACTGACGACTACTACCACTACACCACCCGTAATAGAGCTAAATGATTTGGAAAGATTATTTTACAATAACGATTACAGTGGCGAGTAAACAATTTAATCAGACATAAAAACAGGCCTAAACGGTGAGGCCTCAGCGATGGTTATTATATCACCTGACTTTCAAACACCAGGTTGTAGATTCGAAGATCATTCAATCCATCTTTGATTCAAAATGAACAAAAAGCCCTAACTCTCTGATAGACAGCATTAGCAAGTGACAAAAAAGACAATATATAAATCGTTTTCGTTACAAATCTTACTTGATAGTTTGAAATACCCTGAGAAAAAAGCAGTGGATCAGAAGCACACCCTGAGCACTCGTTTGAACCAGTCACAGGGTAAATAATCTGACAACATGGAAGACCAAATGGCGTGGACATCTTGGCAATCAATTGATTCCATTCTGACATAGTAATCATCCTATAGAAATTTTTATGCTGAATCGAAGGAGGAAAAGGATGAAATGCTAAAGAACCACCAAGTTGCAATTGAGATGCCATTGGAGTAGAAGCGTTATTTTGATTTACTGTTGAACGTAACAGTAATGTCTTTCCAGAGTGTGAACCGGTAGTTGGAACAGTGTTTCGACTAGTTTCGGTGTCAATACGTATATTGAGGCAATTTTGAATATTTTTTGAGTTGTCAGGAGAAACAAGTTTACTTCTCACAATTTTTTGATCAGTAGTCAATTGTGACTGTGACATTCTTAGAGTAACATCCCATTCTAATACACCGCAAATGCATGTTTGTGTGGAACGAGACATAAAATCATTATCATCATCCGGTTTACTGGAATATCGTTCGGGAACATCTGACATTGGGATATGTATGTTGTGTGAAAACAACGTTTTAATCACTCTAGTCGGTGCTGATACTGACCAACCGCAGGAACCGTCTAATTCCAACAGACTATTCAAGTAGGTATGAGCTCGAAGTGAACACTGTGATAAATTTTAAAAAAACAAGTATTATGGTCAAAAATTTGATTTCTACGAAAAAACTGTAGAATATTCAATCACAACCAACTTTATCACATATAGCAGATATTAAAACTGGCATTGACCATTCTCCCAACGACAATATGAATACGTCACCTATTTCTTTGATGTGACTCAGAATAGAAAAGCATCATTAGCAAGGTTCAAATTGATAATTTCAAGTAAATTGTACATTGTGCAGATTGAAAATAGTAGCAATAATTATATATATATATATATATATATATATATATATATATATTCCAATGAGTTAAAAATTGAATTTCTTGGTTGGTGTAAGCTCCTCCTCAAAGGATAAGCAAACAAATAACCGAATTGAATTAACACAAACAATTAAAATCAATACAAAGCTAGAAAGCGCTCCATATTTCATCTAAGTACGCAATTTTTCAACGAAAAAAATTTTGTGTCGAAGTTTCCCTATAAAAAACACTTATATAAATAACTTTTAATTTACACTTTTGTGTGTCAACACAGAGACATTAATCCTAAATATCATGTGTACTATTTGTTGCTCGTATTTGTCTCTTTTAATTATGTCTATTCAGAGTTGTGCGCAGTGGTGTTTACTCATTACATTTGTCATTCTTGAAAAATGAGGACTTTTACAAAGTTTAATTCTTGCTATCTTCACTTGTGTGTTGTTATATATTAGTCGCATGATCGCATTAATCACATTAGATCAACTATATTATTAGTGATATCTTCTCAGTATAAAACACAACATGATAACAGATTATAAAAAGAGTCCAAAACTAAGTTGAAATACATATAAACCTAGTAAAGTGATATTATACACAGAAGTAACAAGTTCATTAAAATTAACCAATCAGTTATTCAAGTGAATAACATAAGAATGAATGAATTTGTACACTAATTAAAATGGACAGGACAAAAAATGTAAATCTAATCAAATGTGAAATTATGACTGATATAGAAACAGGTTAACAAAGATCTTGAGAATATAACACAAATCTATGAAGGGATTTAATAGTAACATTGAGCACTTTAATTCCTTGTTGGAATTGTCGATATATTGAAAATTAGTAGTTCAAGATTTAAATGCAATCACAATAGCCTTTTAAAAGACGAATGATATGTTGGAGAGATTATGAGATCACCCGAAATCAGTGAACGGAATGAAAGATCGGTGACATAACGACAAGAGAGGACAAGCTATTCCGATGCGTCCCAGCCCTGTTAACTAGAGGGAGAAGACCAGGTTCAGATGAGGAAAAGGTAAATTTCACAAGCAGCTAGAAGCATGAACAACCAACCACACAACTCAAGCATATATATACAGAATAAAAAGTCCTTAGGAAACGTCACAAAATAGCGTATTAAGAGGCAATGAACCAATGACATTTAGGGTCTTTCCAAGTAGGAAATACAATCTGAAAGTAAAATGGGCGCTTCTACTGCGAAAACGATCAATTCAAATTTCCTAAATAAAATTACAAAAAATAAGACGTTTACGAAGTGACTTGTGGGAATCTGCATCTCCAACAATGAGTATCTTAACATTATTCGTTTAGTATCAGTCTTAATATGTATTTTGATTGATTTTCTCTTCTTAACTGCTAATTGAAACATAAAAGATAAATGGAGTCAATGTATTTTTATACGTAAAATGTGAAGTTAGATATTCGATCTGTTCAACCAGAAAACAACACTGTGAATAAAAGATGTATGGTCTAAAAACATTTACATAGAATACAATGAAATATAACAGAGCTATATTATTACTTACAAACAAATCATGTGGTTTTGTTCGTAAAGAATCTGGTAGAAAACCACGTGGTGGATTCATATGAATTACTTCTCGAACGGATGCACCTAAGCCAATACAGTCTTCGGGTGATAAAGGAGAATAACCCAGTCGACGAGTACTTAACAAATCTGATAAACATAAAAGGTGAACAAGTTTACGCCAATCTATACATTGTCCAGTAACACATTGATCATGTTGATCAACAAAAAGATGCGGTGTATTCATGAACCCTTTGCTCTCACCATATTGAGGCGTAAACATATTTCTTAAGACGACAGTTTCTAAACATGGGAAAGGATGTCCGCTAGTTAGAACGCGTTCAAGATTCTACAAAAAAATAAGCCGCATTTTAATATAATGAGTGGAATGATTGTGTGAAAAAGTAAACATTAACAAATCAAGTTTGGAAACAATACACAGATAATAACAAAAATCTCGATATACTACACAAATATCAATGAAAATATATATGTGTGGATGTATGTTCACGAGATTTTTCTAACTGTAACAACTGACAAAAATGCAACTATGTTCTAGTAATCGTTGGTAGGATTTTTATGGAATGATACCGCATAAGTTGACCAAACTAACATAGTCAATGTCTCATTTAAGCATAACTAAACAAAACAATGGAAAAAGTAAAGGACTGTAGTTGCTATGTCAAAATCAATTTATTCTGATCAATCACAAACAAGCCTAGAGAGAAACAAATATTTTTAACCTAAATGATATAAAGATCAGACGAAAAATTGCGAGTTATGTAAGCCTGGTGTAAACTAGCGATTACAAGAAACAGCTTAACCATCCTTGACGCACGGTCACAATAGAAGAGAAAAACTGGTCTGTCGTAAGAGAACTTTTGTAGTCAATACAAATCCCTATTTTTTTCTGTACAACTTGCCAGTACATATAGTTTATTAATCAGACGGTCATAGAAAACGCAGAATCTGACAGGAATATGTACGGGTCGAAGTTGTCACATATCACATCAGAGCAGGGACAGAGGAAATTAATAAAATGTGAATTACATAAATGCTTTTCCAACCATAAGCTTTATGCATCCGGTCTTCAGTTAAACTGTTTGTGTGAAGGCTGGTGATACTATCATGCAGTCTATCTCAAAGTAGGTAGGAAGGGTTTCGAGCATGCAGCATATTGTCAATAGTTCCAACCACCCAGTATGTAGGAGAAATAAAGTTAAAAGTCAGAATAATAATGATAATAATAGTAAAATGTATAATATCAAGTCTCAAGGACTAATGTATGCACTTATATTCAATAAGCTAACAAAGGGAAGATAACTGACCCATATTTGCAATATGGAGATATTGAGTGAGTGAGACGAAATTTTCGAGTGTTAAAATCAATGAACAGAATGCTAATCGATAGGTGAACGCAACGATATGATGTGGCCGAGCGACAGCTATTGACTAGACTGCATTATTGACTTAACCCCCGAATGATTTGAAATCAAAGACAAGATTAACACGTCAAAATAATAGGTTTTTATGTAGTAAAACATGTCTTTATATAAAATAAGCATAATAAAATGTTATAGGCGATTGGAGGGAATTCGCTAGTAGGTCACTAATTCTCGAATTAAGACCTGGTTGTCAGGCCTAATTTTCGGCATTGTACCATGTCCCCCACGAAGTTTGGAGTCCTTCTGTACCAACATTAATAAAACAGTGATAAATTTGACCTGTTCCATAAGCTCTTCGGTTTCATGGAAATCACGTTTTTGTCACTCCTATCAACTGGAAGTGCTTTATTTTAGATACGCCTTTTCAGTTGTCAATAATGGGACGGAGCGAAAATAGAGGATGTAGTCAAATTAGATAAAATGTTATTTACAGAAGCCTCGACAGAATTTATATGCAGGATAGTGAACTGCATTATCATGTCTATAAAATCCTTTTGCCTTTCAACATCAGAGTTTTAGACTTACTTCAAGTGATATTCCAGAACAGTTTTCCAATGTTAGTGATCGTAGAGGTAAGAAATAGGTTTTTGAAAGTTTGTCTGTTACACAAGTTTGTGTAGAATTTTCTTGACAGTCAGCAGCCGGTTGAGTAGAATCCTCGCTAGCTGATGAAGGTACAATTGTCGGTCGAATGTGAAGTGATTCTTCATCGCAAAATCCAGCAGAAAACCATCGTGTTATATCATTTAAATATGGTGCATTTCGAATGACAATATTTACAAGTCGAGGACAGATGAAAAATGCAAGCGCTATACCCCAATCGGTTATCATACAAATAGGTGACAAATGATCAGATGATTCTCCAATACCTAAACTCATCAATTCAGAAACTGTTAAACGTGACTGGTAAGGATCTAAATAACCTAGAAATTTAAAACAGATTGAACGTAGAGATTATCTTTATTAAAATCATGCGAATGATTATAGAGGATATGCCAAAAAATTGGATATGGAAAAAGACATGATTCACAAATTATTTTGACTAAGGATTTGTAACATTGTTAATTATGTGAAACATAAAATGCATGAAACATATATCATTATTATTGACGGAATAAGCACTATAACAGTCAGTTGTGAACGTTGTAAGGCAAATGTAATTAATATGCAAATGCAAAAAAAATGATACGCTAAAAAGGTGGTATAACTATAACGTCATAAACATTTTAGAAAATGGGAATGTCGAATCCCTTGAAAGGTAAACGTTAAACAGTTTAATTTAAACAAAATAGATACAATTTAGTGAAGTATTAAGGAATAACAGACAAAGCACATTTGATCAAGATTACTTTATAATATCAAAACACCGTAAAAAGAGAACATGAAATAATAAAAATATCGTAGGATGATGGAAACTACATTTACCACATCAATTTCGATAAAATAAACAATTAGTTAGTCAGTTATATGCAACGAAGAACCTGGTATATGTGTATCGGTTTAAGTCCCTACACCACTGATATAACAGGATAAGAAGACGTCATTTAGATAAACAGTACATAGAGATGAAATTATCATGACAAATGCCAGAGTAATAAAAGTAATAGCAGTATCGGTAGAAGTAAAATTTGGGAGTAGGAGGAAAAAAGACATTGGGAGGTTTCAGGATAAAAATTAAATTCATTTGCATTATTGCGAACAATCCTGAGACATCATCTAACATCCCCATCCACGTGTATTCTGCGTATAACCACACAGCTCAGTCTAACTGCTTGTGACTTCATGGACCGATGCACGTTTTGGTTTTGCAACACTTATTCCCAACTTCCTTTCAACCTACTCACTCCTACACCAGACCGACTTACCATTCTTACCTAGTACACTATAACTAAACCTCAGTACTGACGATTCGGTATTCCCAAAATACGCGAGCGATGCATTGAAGACACATAATCGAATATCAGTAACCTTACAAAGGCAGGGAATATTTTTTAATGTAACTAACTCAGTAACCAAGTACAGATTCATGTATTTATTTTCAGAGTTTTGATTCTATCGAGGAAAGTAGAGTAGGATCTGGAATCTGGATCTGGTGAGTAAAACTCACTATGGTCTAACAATAATTTATAATGATATACTCATGAGAATATTTCGAAACACATGACTCAAGTGAGTCACTACAAAACACGCATGTATACTGGGAAAGCATGATAATAATCAACTTACCAAGAGTAAGACTTTCAAGACGTGGAAATTCAGCACCGGCATGATAGAGACCTTCAAATAATGAATTTCGTGTATGAAGCATTTGGAGAGCTACTTGATTCAAAGACTGTTGACCAGCCAGCAGAAGCAATCCAATATCTACTTCAGATGCATCTTTGTTGCTAGAAAGCACCAAACGCTGAAGATTACGAAATCCGCGCCCATGGGACATACTGTCATCAATTATGTGTCCGATTAGACCATCTAGGAAAGCAGTGGGGTTATGATAAAATTATCAATAGATATATACTTAGTAAATAATAAACCAATGGTTAACTTGATTCGATACCTCATAAACTAGTCTAATAAAAGATGATGTTACAAATCAACTAGTTACAACTTTTAACGAACATAGATGTAATCTATCAGCTAAACATCAGTATCTAACCAACAGTTTGCACGAATTCCCCTGAAAATGAGTATTATGCTCATGAAATTCATGCAAATTACTTACTAACTTACTGAAATCATAAGTTAGGAAGCAATTGGTAAAATAATTGATATATGAGGAAAATACTTAGACCAAATGTATGTAGGCTGGAATCCAATTGAGCTTAGGTAATACAGTGTAAACAAAAACATGAAATATATACATACAGACGACATACCAATGAAGCGTGTACCAACCAACTCAAGCCGTGTAAGTTGAGGAGCCCGTGAAAGAGCCGAGAAAATACGAACAAATCGAACAACTCTTGATGGTGTACTACAGTTGTTCATGACAAATGATTGCAATTTCGGTGCCAAAAAACTGAAGAATGGATCAGCTGAAGCGAATACAACCTAAATTGAATGTAAGGAATGTTACATCAAATTCGCAGATACTACCACATGAAATCGCTATATTAGGAATTGATCGATGTATTGTAGTTATAAGGAAACTGGATTATTTTTAAAATCTAACTACACTCCAAATTGAAATTCACATGAGTAAAATAATAGGAAGTGAATTTTAAAATTTCAATTTGAAATGTGTAATATTTTGCAGACTGAGTACTTTAACAATTTGTTACATGAGGAAATCTCAATTGAAATGTAACAAATTGTATAAAAGAGATGACTATATCTTTAAAAATTTGTTTGCGCTAGCCATCCTAATTCATATCTACAAGTCAGCAAATTATGCTGTGTTTATGTGATCTAAACGACCATTAGACAATGAATATTTATTTAAGGATTCAGACTAAAGTTATCGTCAGATGCATTCAATAATTTACTAATCAATGGTATTGAAGTAATCTAAATTGATAGTATTTTAAGGTAATTAATGTTCCTTTACAACCAGTAGTAAGTGAACGTGCATAATGAAGACAGTTCAGTAATAAAGTCGGAAAACCAACCAATCAAGTAACAGAAAAGCCTGTGACATTCAAAAATATCCAGGTGGTATCAAGTGCATCAGCTAGAGAATCTCTAAAATCAGTGAGGCTAGAAATGGTTCGTGTTTAGTAAAATACTTGAGTAATAAATATCTGTACATTATTACGTCATATTCAAAATTATTTTTCTGTGATCGTCATTGAATAATAAGTTATTTATTGAGATTTGTAATTTAACAAATAGTTGCTTCTTAACACTATATATATACACACAATTGAGTTCCACAGTCTAAAAGCGTTATAATAACACGTGGCTTTTAGATACAAAGATCAAAATAATCAGCACAACTTAATAGTTAACCATAAGTGTTTGAGAGCTACCAGAGGTACTATACAATTGTCTGAAGCTTTTCAAGTTCTAGATGTAAACCAATGAATGTTAAACTGTTTAGATTTGATAAATAATTAAATGATGAATTTTAGAATTACTTGGTACTCAAATAATTAGACTACTTCAAAATTTATATCGAAAATTATTAACACATTGGATCTCATGTAATAATTTCTTTCAATTTTTGAAAGTGGATTTTGTATACTCTGGAATTCCAGTCCAACTATTTAAACAAAATAAATCTGAGACTAAACCAATCTGTTTATCTGTGTCCCTGATATATTTATCTTATAAACTAACATATAGAATTTACGGTTTTATCGATATAAGGATTTAAGTTTTAACCAATGGGTAAAAGATTCAAACTATACTCAATATACCATGGTTTCTGAGTTTCAGTGTAGGTGGTGCCCAGGAGTTAGAAAACATAAGGTTTAAATATTGAGCAAAGTGAAAGACATCTGATATGTAACTAATAGTAGTCACATGATTGTAATCTTCATAATTTCCCAAATGACAGAGATAAGTAATTTGTAGGAAGTATTTTTAGACTAATTATTACATTTAAAACGACATATTTCCAAAAAATTAATTTGTGCTTACCCATTTAAGATGTAGATATTTAATATTGTCTAGTCGTGGAATAGCGCTAATTGCGACAGAAACTAGATCTAATTTGGTTAGATTTGTAATAGCATGAGGTAAAATAATCCACTGCAGTTGACTTGGAAATGGGGAAACCAACCATGGACCGGAAGCATTTAAGCTTGTTATGCTCGTACGTGGTCGACGAAAACGTTGAGGGTGTTGTCTTTGTTGGTTTCGCCCTCCTACCTGATCGTGCAGCTGAACTTGACGTGGAACATTATTTTGATTAACATTTTGCGGGAAGTTGAATATACGCTCAAACGCAAGATGAGGTCCTTGTGCTCCGCGCAGTAAGTTAGCTCCCAATAGGACGGCATTATACTGTCTTGCATCGATAAAGCGGCAGTTTGACGCGTTATTGGACGGCAAAATAAACGGCGAAACTGCTTGTGGAGGGACGAATATAGCCCCGAAGGCAAATGCTAAAACTGGACCATGAGCATTACGAATGCTGTTCCGACCAGATCCTACACCATGTAAAGAACATCGAGAATAGCCAAAGGGAGCCACAGCAATTAGCTCGGCTTCAATGGGTGGCAAACCAGGTTGCAGAAAATGTGAAACAGCTATATTGCGTAAAGATTCCACGGCACTGGAGTAACAGTCCTGCCCCATAGGTGGGACAGAACTATTTGGGATATTCTCGTGAGTGGGAGGGAAACTAGGACCACCATTAAATGCAGTGAACAGCCGAGATGGAAGAAAGTGAGGCACTGTAGAAGGTGAACCTTGGCCAAGAGGCAACTCGCCGATAGGTTCAAACCAATTTGCAAAATTCGCATGACGCAAAGCAACCTTATGGACTGATTGTGCGGTCATCTGTGTAAGTGATTGACTGTTTTCATTCTTCCATAATGGAAATGAAAATGCTGCATTTAGAGATTGGAATGATTGCATGGAACATCCACATCCTGTTTGGCTTTTAGATTTTAAACGAGTTACATTTTTTCGCTTACCACGACTACTTCCCAGCGCTAAAGCAGCAGTTGCGGAACAAAATAACGTGCTAATAAAACTGCCAAAAAGAGGCTTGGATTTTGAATCGACATGGGACTCGTCACATGAATTTGGAAGGTTTGTCATAGAGTCATGGTCACTATCCATTGAAATAGTTTCAGCATTCGGTTCGGGTGGTAGAGGAACTGCGTATTCACAATCCCAAGAATCTGGGCGGTTTCGAAACATGCCATGAAATTTGATGCGCGGGAGATGTCGAACCAGTTCACTCATCAACTCGACATCCATCAGTTCAACTGAACGGAGTTTCGGACAAAGTCGAAAGGCTGTGATGATCCCACCGTAGGTTAATGTATTATGACCAGAACTTATGTTCGAGTATTGTCCGTCGGATGGATATGATTCTGCTATTTTACGAGGATAAAAGCCAAGAATATGTGTGACTTCCGGCGTACGGCTTAGCATGCGTTTCAGAGCTATATCAGTGATTGAATCTGGTAAGAATGCGAACGGGAGACCATTACTAAAATTAATGCGCTTAACCAGTAGAAGATACTGCTCAATAATAGATTTGAATCGGTGGTTAACACGCTGAAGGCGAAATACATCTTGTACGCTCAAATACTGGATAATGCGAAACACAACTTCTGTAGGTAACTGCCCAAATGACTTTGGAGCTACTTGCATGGCTTGCCACTGCAATCGCAAGGATGCCTGTCGTAGGCGGGATCGGAGAGGATAGCTGTGACCGACTTCTGGACTTGGGATATTATTTACATTATGAGACGTGGGAGTATCGAAGAAACCACTTTCAGAATCTCTGCATTTCTTAACAAAAGTAGGTGGTACCTCAGAAGGATTCGGAATAGTTATGATGAAAATGTGGTCTGAAAGAAAATTATAAAGCCATTATTCAATGAAGTATTAATTTTCCAGATGGTACTATATAAAATAACAAAAATGAGTCAGCTAGATATACAAAACAAGGTTTAGAGCGGAATAAAATGATGACTTACAATCGCTATGCATGAATGGATATGACTTAGAAATAACATGTAGCTAGCCACCTATACAGGGATGCTGAACAGATCTAAATGGGAAAAACATTCTACTCCGTTGTCCCCAAATGCCCCGGTACGGTCGAGAGTGGGGAGAGTCTGCTCTCCCTCTCGAAATGCTATCACACGGCCACGCGTATATAGCCTCTGCTAGGGAAGTCCTACTCACTGCCTTCTCCTGGCATTACTGTTCTTTACGAAAATGAGAGGACGAAAAGCGAATGTCCGGCGGTTTAACCGGATCCCAAACCAATGGTGCACATGGGCTCAAGTATCCTGAGGGAACGAATGGCGTATGAACCAATCGTTGGTCATCGGCTACCATGGGACTGCATCTCCTTACGATGCTCCACTGCCTTGTGGGTCAGACTTTTAGGTCAAAGGCTGAATATGTGTAGTGGCTGGGATACTGCCCGGGTGCATAAAGCAAGTGGCTTTGTTGGGAAGCCGATCCCAGAGCCTCGGACACAGAGATCTAGTCCACAAGGTAATGGAGCAACGTTAAACGATACAGTCCCATGACAGCCGTTGACCAAGAATAGGCTCATACTTTCTTTTTCTCCTCAGGATCTAAGAGCTCATGTGCACATCGGTTTGGAATCAAAGTTTTTCAACTTTGCAGGGTGGATCCCCTTTAGTCACCAACCCGGTTTAAGCATTAGGTATTCGCTTTTCGTCCTCTTAACTTTATAAACACCTGCCACAAGAAGGCAGTGGGTAGAACTTCCCTAGTAGTGGTTAAATACGCGAGGCCCAATGAGAGCATTTCGAAAAGTGTGGACTCCCTTCACACAGCCGTACCAGGGCGTTTGGAGACTATTTTCGTTACTGATTCAGTAGCTTAAAATTAATGGTTAGTCGCGTAATATATATATATATATATATATATATATATATATATATATATATAATACTTGACAAGGTAATAGAGGAATAGGCTCACAATATTATGCAAAATTAAAACTGATGACTAGATGCCCTGAAGTGTTCTACATAGCAATTATTTAAAATGAAAATGGTGACGTTCAACTTACCAGGAGGAAATGTAGAGATATCATCAGACTTTTGTGTCAGTTGAAATTTATCAGGGAGAAAATTGTTATTACTGATTGAAACTGAAGACGACAGTGACTCTGTCCTTAGTAGAACCTTATGTTGCGCTTCTCTTGAGAAGTCGTTCACGTTTATTGTTGAGTGAAAGTTATGAGGTTGATTTTCGAAACTACAGGGATTTTGTTTTATTGATTCAGCTTCCTTTTTATAGGGACTTCCATTTGTGCTCCTGTGAGAGCAATGAGAACCACACGTTACAATCATCCCATTACTACCCGATGAATCATGATACTCAATATTCTCCATATTTGGTAAAACTGAAGATTCGGAAAAACAAGTGGTAGTTCGATGACAACTAACAGTTTTATGCATTTTCTGACTGGAGAGAATTTGAAGTGGAGGACTACAATTCACCAGTGCCACGAAACAATTCGGCGTTGATGACTCCACAAATCCACTGGGTTTGGTTAAAGTAGAATTTAGTGCTGACAAGTTCCCAGACCTAGCGGAACTGCACTCTGTAGACTGAGATATTGTATCGAAAACGGAAACCTTGACTGAGTCGGAATATATACTTCCCTGTGATTCGGATTCAACAAGTTCCAAAGTTCGGTTAGATGGAACACTAACCAAACCAGGCTGACTGGTCGTATTCCTTGAGGCGGTATGGCGAACTGAAGGATTAGTTTGATGCAAAGTTGATTCTCGACTTTCATTTTCGTACTCCCCCTCGGAACTGCCTGGGTCGTCTGTTGCCACCGGAGTTGGAGTTAAAACCATTCTTTCATTCTGAATCAACATTCTATCTAGGTTGATATCGGATTCAGCATCAAGTATAGTACTCGGACGGGAATTTAACAAACTTTTATTAGGAACAGAGGAATTTTTGTGGCTTACAGAATCATGTTCGTTTGTTGATGAAGGTTCAGGAACCAGATTTAGTCCGGGCTGTACAAGCTTTTCAGAAAACATGCTTGAGGGAAATGAGTTCTCATCTTCAACCGGATCAGAACGATCACCAGGAATATCCTTTCGATTAACATAAGTGCCCAAGCCGATATCAGAATTATGGAATAGCATATTTGCGGAATCCAGAAAAGGAGAATTTGGTGAAGATGGTAAAGAAGTATGCTGCTCATTACATTGTGACTTGGAATGATGTACGGTACTTATAAGCATTTTCTTTGCACGACAAGAAGAGGTCTCATCCAAAGTACTCCCACTGATAAAACGCTTGCGTCTTTGACGCGATCGGCTAGACATATCACAGACTTTTAATGTGACTCGGGAAAATTACTGCATATATAGAATCACCATACTAGTTGAGTGCATGGGCCCCGGAAAGCGTTATCACGAGACTACAAAACAAATAAAAAAAGGATTTATGAGTAAAATGTGCTGAGAAAAGACATTGATAGATTAATTGATGTGACTCAGTTACGACGTGTAAATCCGTGAACACATTATTACGATACAACATTGAGAACGCTCACCTACTCACTAGGGAGAAATGAGGATTATAAACTAGTGCGAGGAATTTAGATTATGATTTACAGTTCATGAATAGGATTGAGTTAGAACTTTCAACACGAATCGACATCAGCTGAAATTCCAAAACGCTATTTAGCCAGATGAATGAGTGAATTTCGCAACAAAATACAAGATCTATTATCTTATATCTGATTGGTCCGTCCATAAATTAAAGTCTCGCCGCAAAAACAACTGAGGATAATTAGTTAGCAACGCAACGCTACATGATGTACAAACATCGGAACAATAGTTTTAGTACTTGTGGCTTTTATATGATGAACCTCACTAAGAGAGGTGCGGGTAGCATCTAACGATAACTTGTCTCTATGGAATAGAGCTAATAAACTATAGTAGAGCTTCGATAAGAGGATTTATCAGGGACTGTTCAGGAAAATTACTGGCTTTGAAAGTGACGATAGAACACATGTGTGTACAAAGAAATTTCGATTTGATATGAAACAACCTGACAGAGATGTTGAATGAAAGCGTGTAAACAGTATCTCCTAACGTATGGTTTGAAATTTCTCCGTGTTTAATGTACATCAATGTTTCCCGAATTATTCTGGTATTTGGTTCTCGTTTCTGATTTAGTGACACCCAAAGGTACGACAGTCTAAGCTGTCGTGTCTGAAATTTTGGTTAAGGTTGGTGGTTATCCGAAGAGTTGGTTGAAGAACTTGAGTAGAATGACTAAGAAACCTAAATGCCTTGGTACAGCCGAGAGTAGGGAGAGTCCACTTTCCATCTCGAAATACTCGCACATGGTCATTTATACAGCCATTGCCAGAGAAGTCCTACTCACTGCCTTCTCGTGGCATTACAGTTATTTACCAAATTGAGAGGATGAAAAGCGAACGTTCGGGGCTTTGAACGAGTTGGTGGACACGGAGGGTCCATCTGGAGGAGTTGGAAAACCATGATTTCAAACCAATGGTGCACATGGTCTCCAGTATGCCGAAGGGACAAATGGCGTATGAACCAATTGTTGATCATCGACCGCTATGGGACTACATCTCCTAATGTTGCTGCACTGTCATGTAGATTAGACCCTTAGGTCAACTGTTCTGGGTGTGGCCCTCTAAGAAAACCATCTGCTTCAGTTTTGGTGCCCTAGCAGTATCACAGCCCTCACAAATCAAACGAGATGTGTGGCGCATAC
This sequence comes from Schistosoma spindalis, assembly GCA_946903255.1. Lineage (NCBI taxonomy): Eukaryota > Metazoa > Platyhelminthes > Trematoda > Strigeidida > Schistosomatidae > Schistosoma > Schistosoma spindalis. The sequence continues at coordinate 5,139,666 of OX336420.1, forward strand.
GTATCTGGTGCCCCCTTGTACCATTATGTGTTCAAATGAATAAATAAATAAATATCTGGCGTAACCTTTGCCGGCCACACAAAGAGTGGTTAGAATTTAGATTACTAAACAAACCATTTGTGGATTATCACTAAATTGTGGTGTCTACTCTCACGTAGTAGGCAAGGCTACAGAACGTTTATTACAGCCATCTTGAAAATAACAAGACATTCTTATTTGCTGAAGCATAGTAGACAGAAATAAATCAAGACTAAGTACACGAACCAGTAGAGATTTGCAGACTAGAGTGATAATAAACGCCGTGTCAAATTCGATAGTAGGTATATATCATAGAGCGAAGACTGAACAATTTATAGAATTATATCACTCAGTAACCGATATAAAACCCTGGTTAGTATATATATATATATATATATATATATATATATATATATATATATATATATCTTAACCACATGTCGATGAGCACTTAACTTTACCAACTATCCATTTCATATTACACAGCGTTAGATAGAGCATTACTTAGCGGTTTCTCCACAGGTGAACAGTGCTTCGAAAACAATGGAATACACACATGTGTTATTAAAACATATCACTAATCAAGACATATAGGATGAACATACGTTTTGAGTGGCCGTCTATTTATATATAAGCCCCTTGTAAGCCGGAATGAGGTTCAGGAGAACAATCAGTTCGCCAACTTGACCCAACAAAGTTAGGAGTTTATTTCGTATCACGGAAAGGAGGACACTATAAATATGAGATGCCTTGATAGTGTCACTTGTGTTACTCCGACAAAATACGAAAATGGAAACATGACAAAATCTCCGACGTGAACTGAGCTGTCCGCAGTGCGCGGCATATATTATTTAGTGCAAAAGTATGTACACAATATCACTATCTACACTGTCTTAAAAATATTTCCTGTTTCTACCGCAAACTTCGAATTTCTGGAATAAGCTAACCTTGCCATTAGCTCACTTTCACCTTGTTTTAGCTTAACTATACGATCTCCGCAGATGAAGTGAAAAACTAGGTGTTTTAGGGAGAAAATATCGGTCAGGAACATTAACGTAAGTGGTACAAAACTAGTTTACACGGTAGTGAAAACAAACAGATAGGACCGCAATTTCAACACACTGGTTTTTTTACTCACCAATTATCGTTACTAAGTCCGTCTTTCATAGACAAAATGAAGTCCAACCTAGTCTAAAGCCATTAGACTTATATCAGTTAAACAATGGCAATTATTTGAAAAGCGGGTCGTGCTGGTATGTTAACTAAAACAACTCACATACCAAACCGCAGACGTATAGTGAACATGTTTCTGCATTGTGAAAATAGTACGGACGGATATTGAAGGAATTGATCTCGAAGGCGTTCTCTTGAAACTTACCTTTGTTGGAGAATTGTAAATGGGTTAATTGACTGACAATCTACTGACGCAGGAGCATTAATTTCTACACTACCGGTTCCTGTTTAATCAGTCTACTTAATGGAAGGAAATTATGTAACCTTTTAAGACAGTTCGATATCTGTAGCCCCTACAGAATAATATTGGTAAATCACACGGAGATACTGTACTGGGTACTTAAGAATATTAAAATAACCCATTGTCATTAAAAAAAATAAAGAAAATTCAATGTAGAAGTTTTCTTTCTGACGAAATCATTTACGTATGCTGTACATTCGCATTTTCATCCTTATATTTTTTCCTTACCCTTTGAGTATTGTGTAAACTCATTTGACCCTAGGAATATGTAAAGCTTGTTCTTAAAAGACTCCTGGAAACTTGCTTGGAATACTTTAAACGACAGTGAACTCCAGGATTTTACCACCCTTAGAGGGTAGGTGTACCAACAGTCCGTTTCGTTATGTCGTGACTATAACTTCCAAGTATCGCTCCTAAAGTTTGTGTCAAGACTGAGCTCAAGAAAATATTTGATAGTGTGCTCAGGATGTTAAAACGCATTGAAGGGTCACATCTGAAGCGTCTATACTCCGATGGGTAGAGATTTAGTGACTTGAGAAGCTCTCAATAAGGTTTGAAATCAAGTTCCCGAGCTGAGAATAGACGAAACATTCTCACCTTTGAATACGTTCCAGTGTATTGTTATCCTTTTGGAATGAGTAGAGAAACGCTATTACTTCACACTCTAGACTGGGTCGAATGAAGCTATTGAGGATCGAGTGGAGAGTTCCATCATCAAACGGGTCCTCAGTGCGCTTCAACGTTACAAGAGCTCTGTTTGCTTGAAAGATATTTTTGTTGCAGTTGGCATAAGACTTCGGATCATGGGTTACCAAAACTATAAAATCGCTTTCAACTCGAGATACCTCTAGAGCGGAGTCACCTACGTTGTATGAGTAATCTGCAACATGTCTGAGGTAGACTACTTTACACTTTGAAGTGTTGAAAGTGAGTCCGTTGTCATCCGCACAACATTGAAGTCCTTTCAGATCCATTTGGTATACCAGTATATACTCTTGGTTGCGTATCTTTCTCTCTCTTTCTCCAAAGTTTCACATCGTCAGCAAAAAGTAATGAGTCAAACGGTAGTTGTTGTGGAAGATCGTTCAAGGCACATAGGTTTGCAAATCTCTTACCATTTTCGTTCCTTTCTCCCAGTCCATGTCGTCGCGTGATGTCTTCATATCCGGTGTTGTCCATTGCAACCTCCGCATTTAGGTCTCCCATCAGAATGGTCAAGTCCTTTGTTGGTCACATCTCGACGAATGACTGCAGCCTATCGTAGAATTGGTCTTTAACGTCTTCATTGTAGTCGTTGGTAGGCACACAGCATTGGATGATTTTCATTGAAATGCCCTCTTTCTTTGATGATTCTTGGTCCATGAGATTCCCATCCTATAAGTGCATTTTGTGCTTGTTTTTATAGCATCAATGCAACTCCCTGAGTATGTGAGGCATTTTCTTCTTTATGGCCAGAGTAGAACAGATGTTCCCCTGAAGCTAGACGTTGTTGTGGACTAGGAAAGTATATATGCTTAAAATTTTCTGTACAACTCGAAAGATTAGGCATGTCATCCAAAGGAAAACAGAGTAAGTTGATAACTGAGCCTGTTATAAGTGGAAAGTCTCCCTGAAGGATTCTGACCGTAGCTCTCACTCGGCATTGAGGAACAGATACAATGCCAAAGTTCAAAGAGGCGAAAGATGTTTATAGACCAAGCTAGTCGATAAAATACAAGCTAACTTCAAATATCCACAGGTTCATGGCTAAACGAAAGCCTACTAACAGGAGGGGTTTGTGCTCCCACTGGCCTCAATGGTAAAGATCCTATCGATCTATGGGCGTTAAAATTATTTGATGCCAACTTCTCTTTTCAAATAAACCAGGAACCTGCAAGCGCAGAGCACTCTTTGAATATATTGTCAGCTGATGGTCCGAGCAATACCCATCACACTGCCGATTTTGTATCAAGTATGCTAAAGTCTCTATGTTTAGATAAGTCACCATGATTCGGCAACATCTGCTCTGTAACCCTGAAACAGTACTCAAAAACCATTAAAAAATCGGTTTGTGACCTGTTTAGGGATTCCCTAGAGTTAAAGAACATTCCAAAGGAATAGAAGCACGGCACTTTATCTAATCTTCAAAGGAGTAGATAAGAAAGATACAAACTGATACCAAATAGTCACATTACATGGATAAAAAATATTCTTCAAGAAGTCCCACACAGATTTGGAAAAGAGGGTCCTGTACGTTACATGCCTTTATACCATGGGAAAACTTGTTATGCAACTGGGATCTGAACATACCGGTCGACGTATTATTTGTTGAACCTGCTAAAGCCTCCGAAACAGCACCGCAAACACTATCCATAGCTAGGGTTCTAAAGATGGGTTTCACCTATCCCCTTCTATCCTGGCCTCGAAATTTACCAGAGAACTGGACATTTCTCATCAAGATATACAGAAATCTGACGAAATAAAGAGTCACAACATCGAGATTCTCACAAAGAACCATTTTCATATTAATTGTCACTAGTGACCTCCAGACTAATTAATTTACTGATATCATATATACACTGACGAGGTCAGTATATGCAGGTTCATTTAAAACTTTAGGAATCCACTTGGGCTTCAAATGGACCTCACAGAATTAAAGAAATAGGTAATTGATATTGGGTAGAAATTCAAATGGTAGAAATGTGACGTTACCAATACTCGTCTACATGGGATACAAACAATCTGTGTCTTCTATGAAGATGTATTCTTAGTAGTCTCCTCAGAGTGCTTATTTACTTACTCCTGTTACTCCTTATGGAGAAGCATAGGCAGCCCATCAGTACTCTCCATCCAACACTGTCCTGGGCAATGCTCTCCAGCTCTTTTCAGTTGTTATTCATCCTTTTCATATCTGCTTCCATTTCCCAACGTAATGGGTTATTTGGCCTTCCTCTTTTGCACTTTCCTTCAGGATTCCAAGTCAGTGCTTGCATCGTGATGCAGTTTGGTGATCTCCATAGTGTATGTCATATCCATTTCCAGAGTCTTGTCCTAATTTCCTCTTTAGCTGGGACCTAGTTTGTTCTCTCCCACAGAAGGTTGTTGCTGACGGTAACCGACCAATGGATGTTGAACATCTTGCGTAGACGATTTTTATAAACATACATTCTTGATGATGGTTATAGCAGTTCTCGACGTTTCAGATCCGTACAGTATGAATGTTTTGACATTCGTATTGGAGGTTCTGACTTTGATGGTGGTTGACAGTTGTTTTGAGTTCCATATGTCCTTCAATTGTAGGAATGCGATCCCTTGCTTTGCCAATCCTCACCTTTGCGTCTGCATCCGATCCTCCTTGTTCACTGGTAATGCTTCCCAGGTACATGAAAAATTCCACATCATCTAGAGTTTCTCCATCAAGTGTGATTGCGTTGGTGTTCTCCGTGTTGTATTTAAGGATCTTGCTTTTTCCTTTGTGTATGTTAAGGCTTATTGATGCTGAGGCTGTTGGTACACTAGTTGCCTTCAACTGCATTTGTCCCTGTGTATGGGATAGGAGGGCTAGGTCATCTACGAAATCCGAATCGTCTAATTACTTACAAGCTGTCCATTTTATTCCGTGTTTTCCCTCACATGTCGAGGTCTTCATAATCCAGTCAAACACCGGAAGAAAGAGGAAGTGAGAGAGTAAGCAGCCTTGTCTGACTCCGGTCCTCACTTGGAATGGGTCTGTCGGCCGTCCTTCATGTACGACTTTGCAGTGTAGTCCGTTGTATGAATTCTGTTTGGTGTTGACGATCTTCTCAAGCATACCATAGTGTCGAAGAAGTTTTTATCAGATCCCCCTGTCCACACTGTCAAACGACTTCTCATAGTCAAGGAAGTTAATGTATAGCAACGACTTCTACTCAAATGATGGTTCGACGCTGGTCCGTAGTGTCACGATTTGGTTTGTGCACGACCGATCCTAAAGGAGTCCAACCTGTTGATCTCATAGCTGAGCATCTACTGAATCTCTCATCCAGTTAGTCAACAATCTGTTGTAAAATTTTGTGGTATCGTCAGTAGTGTGATGCCTCTGTAGCTTTCCCATTTGCTCAGATCTCCTTTCTTTGGAATCTTGATGAGATGTCCTTCTTTCCAGTCCGTCGCCATTTTTTCCTCCTTCCAAATCTTCTTTAATAGAAGATGAAACATGTATACAGTTACTTCAACGTCCAACTTCAATGCTTCAGCTGGTATATTGTCAGGTCCTGCTGCTTTCTTGCTTTTGATTTTTCTGATGGCCATCCTGATTTCTTCGGTTGTTGGTGTAGTGACATTCAAAGGAAGGTCTGTGTGTGCCGCTTCAGTGTCAGGCGGATTCAATGAAGCTGATCAATTCAAGAATTCCTAAAAGTACTCTAACCTTCTGCTCTGCAGTTCTTGAATTTCAGTATTTGGCCTGCCTTCTTTGTACTTGACTGGTCTCTCTGGCTTACTATATCTCCCTGCTAGTTTCCTCATTGTATCATATAGCTGTCTCATATTTTCTTCCCTTCTTCCACATAGTTCTGCTTGTCGGCTTTAATGCTCTTTTTCACTTGCTTGTTTGCATCTCCTCATTTGACTGATTTTCCCGGTCTTTTACAGCGTCCCGAAGTTCCATGTACTTATAAAAAATGTTGCTCTAGTTGTTAGAAAGGTCATAGGCCTCGTGACTTCCGAAGTAACCATAAGGCGTCATAACTCTTCTAAATAAAGTTATTCTAACTCCCAGAGCAGAGTTTAAATGGTTTAAATTAGTTTTCTGGTTAGCGGTAATTTAGCGAGTTAGTTTTCTATGGGATAAGGTCGCGAACCTCATGTCCAATAGTCCTCCTTTGCCTGGGCTTGGGCTCGGCAGCAACTCTAAAAGAGCTACAGGCGGAGTGCTACTTAAGATGATTAGCCACAGGAAGTATGGACACCAGCTCAAACTAATAGGAGATCCAACAAAAAAAAAATACGGCTCCCCGCTCTGTTAGGATATGAGTTGACGTGGTCTATTCGGGACTGTTGCTTAGTGGATGACTTCAAGAGAAGACTTGGCAAACAAATACCCATGGATTATCATCTCCCTCTTGGATCAACTGCATCTGATGTATTCCTTGTAGCTAATCGATAATTATTATTACCACCACATACTGTTGGCTTATTTCTATCCCGGTTCTTAACATCTCTGTCGCCTTTTTATTCTTACATCAGTCTGCTCAAGCTTCTAAATTACTAATTAACAAACCTGTTGATTTATTCACTTTTTGAGACGATAATCTTCTTTAAACATACTAATTACTTCCCTATTATTTTTCACGTTGCAACCAACCAAACAACCTCCTGCCTGGTAATGAGATGGCCGCTGGCATCCAGAAACTCGGAATCTTCAGACAAACACACTCGTATTACAAGATGCATAAATCCACAAATGACTATTATCAAAAGGACTAGGACTAACACAGTCGAGTGAGTAACAGTGCCACAAACCTTAAGCCTTACCGAACCTACAAGAAGAGATAGCAAAGAAATCAAATGGTTAATGCAAGCTTGTCACGAAGATATTGAATATTGGATGATCGCGTTCAAGTGTGGCATTCACGTGGTTGCGTTACGACTGACGCGTAAGTGTTGTCTGTGGTACTTTTTAGATATGTTAAGTGCTCCTAAACCTGACAATACGACTGTTGACTCTGGGACCAGCGGTAAGCTCTTAAAAGTCTGCTGAACGGAAATGTTTCGTTTCTCGTGTTGTCAAATAAGGTCTTTGTCTAAACAAGGAGAGTTATAACGCTTTTAACTTCGAGTGTTGCATACATTAGACCTTTTTCAAAAACTATTAGTCACTTACTACTATCCTCAGACACCGAATCTAGTTTTGATTCGCACTAAACTTACACTTTTCATTATTAGGCGGCCGTTCGGCCCAATCTCCCTATTTTTGTGAAATTCAATGAAATATTGGGAAAAATCCTAAGTTTCTCCAAACATTTTGGGGAATTTCTCTGATCCGGGGAAATTCTGAGGTTTTTGTTCTCTTTTACTGAAGTCCGACATTGCGGTTTCCACAAGTTTTCCCAAAAACAGACATTTTCCTCAAAATATGAAGATTAGGAAGGGAAAGTATTCTTACGCTCTAAATAAATCTAAGTCGGAATGTTAACAAAACTTTAGTTATTATCCGTTTTAAATGTCATGTTTGTTGATTTTTGTCGAACGCGTCGTTGGTCAAGATGCTAGGCCACTCGTATTCATGTTCGGTCAACAAGTGTTTACTCATTGATTGTTAAGTGTATAGTAAGGCTGGAGCCTTTAGACAAGGGTTATCTGTTATGCCACTTAACTACCTGGTGTTTTGCCAGCAATAGGTTTCTAAAGTGAACTTAGGTCAAATAACCTATTGGTTTATAAGTGCTTAGTTGTTTGACAGTTGTCCAGAACCTTCACTAGCACTTTCAACATAAGCCTCAAGCAGTAAGCGTCTTATCTTTGATTTTTAGTTAACATATTCTTAATGACTACCTCTATCACAACAACAACTTGATAGAGACTTGAAGTTCTTCAAGTAAATTCGGTGCGACTATAATTTATAGACGACCTTTGAGCGACGCTATATTTACCTTGAGAGTGTCCACCTAATAATCACGACCAAATGAGGATTACCAATCTGTGTGAGGAATTAGAATTACGATTTAGGCGAGACTCTAATATAGGGATGACCTTTGAACCAATTTTAAGTGACCTTGAGAATATTAGCCAATCAGAAGACAGCTAGTACAAATTAAAAATATATTAGAAGAAACTAAAGATTTACAGTGGATATACTTCTTTTATATGATTTAAAAACTTGTTAAGATTTGATAAAGGTTCAGATGTTTTAAAATCATATTGCATGCGGTATAAAAATTCATCCATATGGCTCCATAATAGTCGACCTCTGGAGCCGTGATATGGTCTTAAAAATTCCTTTAATCGTGACCACATGGCTTCAATGTTGTTCGTATGAACGCCGGTTGTTGGGTCAACGAAATTACGTTTGTGGACTACTACGTGGTGGTCGTATCCAAGTCGATGAAGACATCTATATGCTCTCCAGTCATCCGTATATATCGTGGTACCAGGCAGCACATATTCCTGTATGATTGGTATTATTGTTCTTGCTTGATGGTTTGTGACTTTCTGGAAATGTCGTTTACGACTTGATCTATCATAAATATCAAGTACCTGTTAAGCATATTTACGAAAATGCTGCTTACTCAATCTTCTTTCACACTACGTCCCCTGTTGTATTTTCTCTTTCTCACAACCGTTTCATCTATCTCTACGATAAGTCCTACTCCTCCAAATAATTGGTGTATGCTAGTCATTTTAACTGCGCATATATCACGGCAATATTCATACCGCTGGACTGCTGAGGTTTCGGTAACATCTGCGAAAGCCACAGCCAGTGTCACTTGTGTCTTTATAACCCAATTAGCAACTATTATCATGATTTGTCTCAATCTCAGTCGCGATCGAGCAAAGAAAGTCCTTGTTCTAGCGGACTTTTTCCTCCAACATGAAGGACAACGGAACATAATCTCGCCGTGGTGGTCTTCAGACTTCATTGCAGTCATTTCAGAACCGCAGTCACACATACAAGAACTTCGTAGTAGTCCCATCTCTTGTAGCCTTTCAATAATAACCTCATCTCTAAAATCCGCTGTAAATCGTTCATATGTGAGCATCAGGTGTTAAACTTGGCTCGGCTCAAACGCTTCTGATTGGCTCGTCCTTAAATTAGAGTCTCGCCGCCAAAACTCTATTTATCCAAATGGATGTTTATTTATTTTATTTTAACACATAAGTATAGGTACAGGAAGGCACCAAATACATATGCGCCACACAAATCTCAATTGATTTGTGTGAGGGCTGTGATACTGCTCGGGTGCCCAAACCGAAGCAGGTGGTTTTCTTAGGGGGCCACACCCCGAGCCTTTGACCTGAACGTCTGATCCACAAGGCAGTGGAGCATCGTAAGGAGATGCAGTCCCATGGTAGCCGGTGACCAACGATTGGTTCATACGCCATTTGTTCCCTCAGGGTATTGGAGCCCATGTGCACCATTGGTTTGGGATCCGGTTAAAGCGCCGGACATTCGCTTTTCGTCCTCTCATTTTCGTAAACAACACCCCCGCCACGAGAAGGCAGTGAGTAGGACTTCCCTGGCAGAGGCTATATACGCATGGCCACGTGAGAGCATTTCAAGAGGGAGAGCGGACTCTCCCCACACTCGGCATATCAGGGCATTTGGGGGAAAATCATGTGTCGGAGGTGGGATTCGAATCCACGCCCACATCGTGGACCAGAACACCCAGAAGAACACTCTTGAGTCTGGCGCCTTAGACCGCTCGGCCACTCCGACGAGACCGCTCGGCCACTCCAAATGGATGAGCGAGACCTGTTATCTTATACCTGATTGGTTCGTCCATAAATTATAATGTAGCCGAATCATAACCTAGTACACAAATGGATTTGGCTGTCAAGTTGTTATTATTTGTTTTTCTCACAAGCAAGCAATATATTACGCTATACAAATCCTCGTCAAAATTCAAACGGATAGTTAGGAAAAATTGGACATCACGTACATGAAGGCATAAGGAATTATGTTTGTGCAAAATTCAAGCGACTAAGTCACTTATACGCAATGTAGAAATTGGCACGTGTGTACACCGGTTTAAATTGCCACACCCCATATGCACAGTAAGACGAAGTTGTCAGGGTAAACCACAGAGTGGTAGAAATAGCAACAGTATTGTTGATAATAGAGATCAGATATTGCACGTACGATTCGGGAAAATCTGAATTAATTGGGTAAAAATATTTATAGGGTAGTTTAGGAAACTCGAATCCAAGAGAGTACAGAGTCAGTGGATATGGGCTACTGCAAAAGATTCTGAGCCATGTCATCCAAAGTCTACAACCATTGCTCACGATATTCATACGGACCCCACGCAAGTACTTACATGTTTCAGTCTAATAGTCAGTTTTCATGAACTGATGCCTTGTCTTATCCACCCATAGATTCTTCTGACTTATTACATTAGCCATCATTGCGCATCGAGGTAGTCGGTGGAAAGGCATACAAAATATATGTCCTAACCACGTCAACTATTAAAATTGAGTAAATTAAAGTAACACCGAGGTTCGGGATTTCTCATGAAAACAACCCAAACTCTTAAAGACAAGTAAGATTGAAAATAAACATATGTCAAAATGTTTTCTGACAGCGTCCACATATTGACTTTAAATTACATCGCTGGTCTGAGTTGTTCGATGTGAAGTGTTTAATGTTATTTATGTATGTATGTCATTTTAATCAAATCTAGCGATCATATGGGGCCTTATTTCTTAGCCAGGGTTATGTTACTTATTCTGATCATCATGAAACTGAAATTAGGTGAAAATAAATTTAACTTGTCCGGGTTTGTTTTGATTGAGAAAATAGTTTTCGATAAACCTGTTACTAATTAATATTGGTTGTAGATATGCAGACAGATGGGTATACAAATACAACGGTTCGGTATTATAGTACAACAAGTAGAAACCTTCATTTTCTCCTCGGTAAGTACGCTTGTCAGTAAGAAAGCACCATCAATGAATCAGATATCAAAAACACAATCGTTATTCTTTTTGTTCAACATCAGAAAGTTGTACTCCGCACCCTCGTGTATGGTTTATACAACTGATATGAGCATTCCTATCCAGAATAATGTAATACATATGTTGTTTCAAACCATCTTAGTGTATTTTTATCTGATAACTAACCATTAAGTTGGAATACCTGAATATTTTATAAAGCCAGTTTCTGACGTGTAAATGTTTTGATTGTTCTCTGTTTTCCAAAGAACTCACTGACGCATTTTCAGTAAGACCTATCGGAATCGTTACTAAGACGTAGTTACTCTCTTAACCGCAGTATATTTTGAACAACATTCATGGAAACTGCGATATTGTTTGGTAAAAGGAACATAGTCTCCATTACGTCACATAAGTGGTAATTTACGTTGATACTTGTAGTTAATGTTTTTCATAATTCCCTATTAATATTACCAAAAATCGAATTTTATGTGCATTAAATTTATAAGGTTCCCAGATACTGGAAAACATCATGAAAATTTTTGGTAGCAATAATTACTTTGTAAACCTCAAGTCAGGGCTATATGTGGAACTGTCCGCGTGTTGTACATAATGATTGATGTTTGGTAATATCCCTTAATGCCTCATCTCTCTTCATTTAGTATTAGTTGCATTAATTATAAAAGTTTGTTTTGGCTGTCCATGTAACGTTTCTGCTATTAATCCCTTCAAAAAGTGATATCTAGTGGCTATCAAACTTTTAGGGAAGGTAATTGGTTTGACACATCATTACTATAGCAACGAATTTCACAAGCTGCCTAAGTACGTCTATTATTAACTTATGCCATTAGCTAACAAGGTCACTTCACACATAAAATACAACACAAATGACTTTCTTATTCGTTTTTTACATTGGGGCGTCTATGTACACATCTCCCAGAAACATGGATAAATAAGCAACCCTTGAAAATATCAGTACTCTCCAGTCGACCTAGCCCAGAAATACCTAATGATACTGTTATTGTGTTAATATAATTAGTGTTAATAAACGTTATCGAAGTTTCCACAACCTGTAACTGAATTTTCTGACTAAATAAAATACGTTAACATCAAATATTTTCAAGATAAATTTTTCCAATACAATTATTTCGGCAGTACATATACTAAAATTGGAACGATACAGAGAGGATTAGCATGGCCCCTGTGCAAGGATAATACACGGAATCGTGAGACGTTCCATATTTTTGCTCTCAACTGCCCTGGTACGGCCGAGAGTGGGGAGAGTCCTCTCACATGGCAGCAGTTCAGCTGGCCTTCAGCTACTCTACAACTACCCACCACTCCCAAACAGCCTGAATGGAACATCGAAGTAGCCCCCCGGCTCTAATTGAAGTTCAAAAAGTTATGACTAATCTGAAACAAGGAAGGGCAGCTGTTCCAAATGGATTGGCCCCAAAGGTCTTTAAGTATGTTAGTCCACTTTTAGCGATTAGGTTGACTAGTATTTTAGCTATAATCTGGGAACTGAATGTAATCCCATCTGACTGGTCACAATCACTGATTGTCCTAATATGTAAGAGGGGGTGGGTCGAAATCATCCTGTGATAACCATAGAGGAATTAGTTTGACTAATATAGCACTTAAAATTCTAGCCTCTATAAGTATCAGATGCCTAACAAAGACTCGTGACCTGCAGACACGAGAAAATCAGGTCGGCTTCAGACCTGATTGTGGCTGCATCGACCACATTTTCATTATTTGTCAGATCTTAGAACACGCATTCTTATCGGCGTCCGATAATGGTGGTCTTTCTTGGCTTAAAAGCATTTGACTCTGTAGACCGAGAGGTTCTGTGGCAGTGTTTGTCTTTGAAAGGTGTACCTCGAAAGTACATAAACCTTGTGAAGGCTTTTCATTCGAACACTACTAATCGAGTCAGAGCTTATGGCGAACTGTCATCTGATTTCGCAACCTCAAGTAGTGTCCTTCAAGGCTGTCCACTTCCTCCAATTCCGTTTAATTTCATCAAAGATTTATTGCTGGAAATAACATTCTCATCAACTGAAATTTCAGGAGTTAATCTCTTTGCAGGAGGTCCACTTATCGACTTAGAATACGCAGGTGGTATAATCCTATTTAGTGAAGACTCTGGGTAAATGCAGTCTTTTGGTAGCACTGATCAACAATGCCAGGATGTTTGGGATGCGCTTGTGCCCCTCTAAATGCAAGCTGTTGCTTCAGGACTGGCCTGCGTCAACACCTTAACTAAAAATAGGGAGTGAAATGGTCGGACGCGTTGACAGCTTCACTTATCTTTGAAGTCTGACCAGCCCTAATGGGTTGATGTCTGACGAAATCTCTGCGCGGATTCAAAAAGCTCGTTTGGCTTTTACCAACTTACGTCACCTATGGCCCCCAAATGCCTTGGTATGACCGAGAGCGAGGTGGGCCCTCTCGCCCTTCCTCTCGAAATGCTATCACACGGCCACGCGTATATAGCCTCTGCTAGGGAAGTTCTACTCATTGCCTTCACGTGGCGGGGGTATTGTTTACGAAAGTAAGAGGACGAAAAGCGAATGTCCGGCGGTTTAACCGGATACCAAACCAATGGTGCACATAGGCTCCAGTATCCTGAAGGAACAAATGGCGTATGAACCAATCGTTGGTCATCGGCTACTATGGGACTGCATGTCCTTGCGATACTCCACTGTCTTGTGTATCAGATCTTCAGGTCAAAGCTCGGGGTGTGGCCCCCTAAGAAAACCACCTGCTTCGGTTTGGGCACCCTAGCAGTACCACAGCCCTCACACATATCGAATGAGATCTGTGTGGCGCATTAATATTTGGTGCCCTCTTGTACCAATATTTATGTGTTCAAATAAAATAAAATAAGAAGCCTGGTGGTTGGAGCGTGCTAATGAGCTGGAAGTAGCAGCTGCAAAGGTTTGGTAGTTAGAGAGTGTTCCAACATCGTGGAACGAGTCAATAATTTTCCCAATTTTTAAAAAGGGTTTACGTCGTTTCTGTAACAACTATCTGAGGATAAGTCTACTTCCTATTGCGTCCAAACTATTGGCTTCCTTCGTACTTCGTAGATTGTTCAAAACCCGAGAAAGATTGACTCTCGAGGAGCAGGTTGGTTTTCGTCGTGGTCGAGGATGTATTGATTATATCTTCGCCCTCCGCCTAATGTTAGAACACCGTCATACTTATTACAGGCCAACAATCGTAATGTTTCTTGACATAAGGGCTGCTTTCGATTCGTTGGACAGGACTGTTCTCTGGGATTTTCTATTGAAGAATGGTGTGCCTGAAAAGTTTATTAACATGTTGACACCCCTATATACAAAAATCCCAGATTGAGTGAGGGCATGCAACCACCTCTCTATTGTTCTATTCGAGCAGTAGGGTTAGACAGGGTTGCCCAATCTCACCATTCATCTTCAACTTTGCTATCGATGACGTTCTGAAAACAGCTCTGATGAGTGTGGGTAATGGCAGTGTGGACCTGTTGTCTGGAAAAAAAAACTCGACCTTGAGTAAACGGATGATGTTCTTTTACTGTACGATAATGTCCAAGCCATGCAATCCGCACTTAATCAGTTGGCAATTAGTGTCCGTAGGTATGGTATGTGCTTTGCACCTTCGAAGTGAAAAGTACTTTTACGAGACTGGCAGGACCCTGGTCCTGCACTCACTTTGTGTAGTGAGCAGATAGAAGTAGTCGAGAAGTTCGCGTATCTGGGTAGCTGCGTAAGTGCTGGTGGTGGCGTGAGTGATGAGATCAATGCACGTATAGTGAAAGCCAGAGCGGCTTATGCCAATCTGGGCCATCTTTGGCGCCTTCGTGATGTTAGTCTGTCTGTAAAAGGTTGGATCTACAACGTGTCGGTGAGAGCAGTTCTGCTCTATGCTTGTGAAATCTGGCCTCTCCGAGTTGAGGATGTTATACAATTGTCTGTGTTTGATCATCGTTGTCTCTGAAGGATTGCTGATATCCAATCGCAACACCATGTTAGTAGTACAGAGGTTCAGCATCGTGCGTTTGGCACGGCGACGATAATTCAGTTGGTGGCGCTATCCTGAAATATCGACTTCAGTGGCCCTGACATATTCTACAAATGTTATTTTAGAGAATTCCACGTCATACGTTATTGGCGGACGCTGGAACTGGTTGGTAAAGGCGGAGAGGTAGGCAGTGTATGATGTGGTGTTGTATGAAGGAAAGCTGTACGTGACTGGGTCTTGTTGGTCTTTCACGACTCTCCTGCTGGGGTCCGAGAGATGGTGCAGCACAGTGGCTAGAGACGTTATCAGATATGGCTCAGAATAGAAGCCAGTGGTTATCCCTCTGTAACTGTTATTTTCTTCATAAAAATGGGCATAACCTCTTTAACTGAAAGAATTCTTTTTTGGTTGTACTTTTGCTAACTGAACTACCTCTCCCATTTTTACTACTTCACTATCATGCACTAATTTCTGTCCGTTGCTGTTCTCCTTTCTCTTATACGCATTTATATTCTCTATTTCTTCACATTCTTATTGTTATTGTGTGGCGCATATGTATTTGGTACCCCTTTGTACCAATGTTTATGTATTCAAATAAATATATTTTTTGAACTGCTTGTCTATGATAGTTTTCTCTGTGTTATGATGTGTAATGTAATGTCTACACCTTTATACATCATTCATTTGATATAATGTCATAACTGAGTTGATCGGTAGTAAGCATAATCCATCGATCCAAGTTAATAATACCTTGCGATAATGGCAATAGGAAATTAGCGAAAGAAAAGACATTTTCAATTGAACAAAAAATGACATATTGATTGGTAAATAGAAATACCGTAAATTAAGTGTGTGCCATTGAAAAGAGAAAGAAACAGACAGCACCAAAAGGACTCTCCTATTTTATTCTTTGTTTATCTAAAACGTCAAATTGGCTGATTGATTGGTAGTCGCAGTTCGGTTCGAAGTCAATTTAATGATCTCTTCACATAATTTAACGTATAATACTTCGTTATCAATTATGTATATTTTTCCCATCCTTTCATTTTGCTTAGTTAGTATAATTGAAAGGATTCTTATCAAGTAAACTGGTTTTTCTTTACATATTTTGGTTTGGGTACAGTTTGTTTATAAACGTTTATTACCACTTCATTAACAAAAAATCTGGCCTATCTCTTGATTTTATAGGTATCTTCGCAACTGTTTTGTGCGGTGCACTAAATGGATCTGACGTGCACGTAGCAAATACATTCAAATTCCAGTAGTTTCATGACTTCTCGTGATAAATATGTTCATTCTCAACCGAAACATGGAAGAATTGATGCATCTGCAAATTTAGCTAGTAGTACTTTAGAATACTGGTCAAGACCTGTACATGATGATCACGACCGTCTCAACCTTGAACTCAGAGAGAAAGTTGATGGACTTCGTAGTCTTTCGATAAAAATAGGAGATGAATTACGATCCCAAAATAACTTACTTGGAGACATGGCCGGAGCTTTTGATCGGTCAGAAGGTGTTCTTCGCTCTACAATGTCTCGATTATCTCGAATGGCTAAACAGAATTCATCCTCTGGATTATGCTGTTATGTAATTGCATTCGTATGCATCATTTTCTTCATGTGCTGGTTTATTCTCCGATTTCTTTAGTCACATGTATAGTTACTGATGTTGAAACTGTGATTTTTTTTGTCAAAATATATAATTGATTACTAAATGTTCTAAAACTTATTATTTATTTGAACCCATCAACATTGGTACAAAGAGGGTACCAAATACATATGCGCCACACAATAACAATGAGGCCAGTAGCAGTTATTATTGATCTGTATGAGGGCTGTGATACTGCTAGGGCACCAAAACTGAAGCAGATGGTTTTCTTAGAGGGCCACACCCAGAACAGTTGACCTAAGGGTCTAATCTACATGACAGTGCAGCAACATTAGGAGATGTAGTCCCATAGCGGTCGATGATCAACAATTGGTTCATACGCCATTTGTCCCTTCGGCATACTGGAGACCATGTGCACCATTGGTTTGAAATCATGGTTTTCCAACTCCTCCAGATGGACCCTCCGTGTCCACCAACTCGTTCAAAGCCCCGAACGTTCGCTTTTCATCCTCTCAATTTGGTAAATAACTGTAATGCCACTAGAAGGCAGTGAGTAGGACTTCTCTGGCAATGGCTGTATAAATGACCATGTGCGAGTATTTCGAGATGGAGAGTGGACTCTCTCCACCTTCGACCGTACCAGGGGGCAAATACAATTTTATGTCTTGGGTATATAATTTACTTCATAATCGATATTTCTTGTTAATGCTTTTGGGTTAAGTTTTCTCAAACTATTAGTTGGGTTGGAATAATAGGAACCAATTATATAAAATTAGCCGGGTTGTTGAAAGCGATTTTTGTACAGACAGTGCAAGGTTGACGAAGTCTCGAAGTGTGGTTGCTGAATACTTCCTACTTGTTCCGCAAAACTATGCACTTTTTTTGGCTTTACAGGTAAATCTCATGAACTCAGGCATAAAACGCTGACCAATTAACTACAGTTAATTGTGTTCATTTACCCAAAACGTAGATGAAGTATGGTAATATATAAATTATCAATTTACCGGTTACGCTTCAAATCCTAGATTATAAAATATTATAGACCCTAAAGAATGTTATAACATCGATTACTGTTCACTGATTGATAAGAAACTAAGCTTATCACGTAATTTCAAAAGCTTTATTAATTCACTGTAGGTTTGTTTCGGCTTTATGACAGTCTTAAAAATCCCGAATTCAAGAACTTGACACACGAATCTGGTCTTTGGATATAAGAACCTGGCATATGCTTGATTGTGCCTAAAGTTTACGAATCAGATTATATTCCAGATTCTGGGGTAAAAATACGGACTCTCATCTGTAAAGGTTAGGATCGACTGTTAACATATCAGATTTGTATCAGTATTTTTCATTGTCGAGATAACTTGTCAAGCGTATCGAATTGTTCATATCTGGTTTTTCCATGTTGATAGAAACTTTGTAGTCGATCATGTGAACGAGGATAGGGAGTTGTCTTAAAAGTCCTTGAGCAGTTTAGAAATCCCTATTTAGTCATATAAAAAAAAGACAAAATCTAGCGATTTTCCTAAAAAAATAGAACTGGGTTGAAATTCCTTTCTATCAAGACTAAAACCTATAATTATTTAACTTTATTCCAGATGCAATTCTGGATACAATATTTTCTGACTCGCCTTTTTATTACTCAACTCTTCTGTAGTTATCATGTGGTGAGCTAAAACGGCCAATACAATTCTGTTAGTCGCGGTCACCGTGAAGAATCTCCTGAACTCCGTAGGCGTGACCATGAAAGATGTTCTTATCTGTTAATCGCACAATGCTATTTAGAGGTTCATTTAATATACTTTGGTTGTTTTTGGGTTTACTTTTAGGTGATACATTTGATCAAGTGTGTTGATTCATGACGCGATCCAAATACGAATGTAAATCATTATTTTGAGATTTTCAAGCTGCTTGTGGGATTTACAATATAATCTTTCATTTAACATGGATCGAGCGTAGGACTGTTGTATATGTATGTGGATCAGCAAATCTGTATTTTGTAATTATACTGGTAAGGGGAGAGTTAATAATTCGTGGTTGCCAACCTGTATAAGGCAATAAGATTGTAAGGTATCACAACTTATAAAGACTTAAAGATGGCAATAAGCAGCTACGTGTGAAACAAACATTTCGAATTTTCTGGTTACTTGATACCTATGTGGGATGGCTTTCAGAAGGTAACTCCTCGGAAAATCGGCTGCACAAGTATTATTAACTACTGAATGACAATCGATATATATTCAATTTCAAGCAAGTTTATGTTACACAAGAGATTTCGTCTAAATTTGATCGAATAGTTTCACAGTATTCGAGCGTGGAATTAATGTGAGACATTAAGGGGGAAGAATGTTGTTATGTCCCGATAAGCGTAATGAATGGTAACTTTTGTGATTCATTTATGGATCAATACTAAACATACATTTTTATCGTATAATTGTTAAATAACTAAGCTATTCATATTCATGTCCCTCTTATCATGAGCTTTATTTCAATTGTTATAACTTGTGACAGCCAATTAGGGAGCAGTGACTCATCGATCGGATCAATGACGCCTAAACCCGTATGAGCAGTTTAGAGCCCTTATTGGTCCTGCTTCCCGCCTATCCCAGCCAGTTAAGTCCAGAACACCAACCCGAAGTTCTGCGATATTAATCATTTATTTCAAACATATGGGTTTTATATACCAATCAAACAGACATCGTACCATAAAATAGGAAACAACATTTGTACAAGATTTGGCCAAATGTGGTTGTGAACGTAGGAGGTAGTGATTAATAGACAGGGCATAATTCGAGAATGGTAAATCGTATAATAATAGTTTATGGGTCAAAATAAAGCTTATGATAAGAGAGACATGAATATGAATAGTTTAGTTATTTAACAATTATACGATAAAAATGTACGTATAGTATTGATCCATAAATGGATCACAAAAGTTACCATTCATTATGTTTATGGGGGCATAAATGTATTTGTAAAATCTCAGTGAATGAATTTGGAGTGAATCCAACGTTTCGCCTGGTAACGTGGTTCAAGGTTTTTCAGAGAAATATAATCAAACATAAAAATTATCGAATATAAATAAGTACGTGGTTCTCTGGTTAACTGTATGCTAAACCAGTCATCCAAAAATGTTAACAACGTTTAAAGTAGGTATCCGCTTTAGTGTGCATGAGACACGGTGTGAAATGAAATGTGTGTTAAGATAACAGATTTTGTGTATACGTAAGTGGATCTGAGGTGTGAAAAGAAATTTCATTCACTATTTATCGCCTCTGATCGGTGAATTTTTAGGAAAACTGTGATTATTAGAAGTATTTGAATTATTATACGAACTAGGAATCCCCGAAGTAATACAATTTAGACCAAGCAGACATCAAGTATAAAAGAATCACTAGTTTATACAAACACCACAGTTTCACGTGCGTATGTAGCATTACAATAACTCCATTTGATTTCATTAACACAGTTTTGTTGTTCCTCCTTGTGTATTGGATTTTTGATTCTTACCAGTTTTAATCTTTGAGTGTGGGGCCCTTTATTTTGTCGTCATTTAGATCGGACGATGTTTGTTGACGTGCTCTCCACTTTAGTGGACCGGGATCTGAATCCAATTCGATCGTATGAATGTTTGTTATTGAAATATGTATGCCGCCAATCCTCGTATATGATCATCGACTTAAATAGCGTTAGTCAATAGCGGAATTAAGTAAGTCAAATAACGTGAATGGACTTTTGAACACATATATTTTGTATACGAAGCGAGTAGGATAGAGAGAAGCGAAACGACGCGCAGTGGAGATGGCGGGTAAGCCAACTCTATTTTGTCAAGCAATAATCAATATTTATAGTCACTGAAAAAATAAGTTACAGACATGTGATGAGTAATAGGATAAGAAATGTACACACACATTTACGCTCATTTAAAAACAGTCAAGATTGCTAAGCGGATAATTATTAACAAGGTCAAAAAAGGACTCAAGTAGAATGAATAGATTGGGCTGTCCGAAAGCTAGAATAGGGCATATGGGTTTAACATAATAATAGACACTACAAGAGTATTGTTTGTTCGAAAGAATACCCATGTGTTTTGAAGAGTTAGGATCTTTCTGATCACTGTCATGTTAACCCATTCATTTTGTTTATCTGTTTTTCTATCTTTTTTTTTAAATCTTCATTCTATGTCATCGTATTTTTTTTTTATATAAAAAGAATCCATTACATCAGTTATTCTTGTAGACTTTTGGATGCTGAGCATTAATTAAACTTGAATTGTTCACTTGTTTTTCAAGTTCACTTCGATTATAAACATATAATTATGTGTAATATTCCAAAGAGTAGAAATACAATACGTTCTTCGATTTCATATATCACTTATGTAATACGAAATTAAGAGTAGATATGTCATGTAAACACAATCATTCCCTAAATTGTCAAAGTTAAAATACTTTCAATTTGGAATATGTCAGTCGGTATTAGAAGTAGCTGTAATGGTTAGCGCTGTCTTTTTACGACTAGGATTTATTTATTTTATCCGAAGCAAATTATCTGAACGAAAAGAAGGTCAATTATCTTGGTGTAAGTTTTTCCTCTGATCTCTCTTGGTCCTTTCATTTTTTACTGTTATCGAAGAAAGTTTTCCGTCTGATTTACTTGACGTTTACTCTTACAGTATGTCAATTCCTGCATATCACCTATTATTCTTTACTGTTCTCTATTATTCTTTCCTGGACTTCTGAGGAAATATTTTGATGTGTTGCAGAGAGTGCTGAAGGTAATTAGGAAGGTGTGTGGTGAATCTTTTGAGGTCATTAGTAATATGGTTGTGGACAGACATCTAAAGTCTTGAAAACTCCTGGCAGGTGTTATCTTATCAGATACTAACCATCCCCTTTATTCATATCTTTCTCGTGGTATATCTTCTTGTAGAATGAGACGTAAATATCTTAAAATCCGTGCATGCAGTAATAGTAATATCATTCTTACAATGAAATATTATGAACTCCATGCTGAAGTACTGTCACATCATGTAAATAGTAATAAGAAGCTTCTCAAAATTGTTTTGTCTAATATTTTCATAGGTAAAAGAATAGTTTCTTTACTTATTTACTTACGCCTGTTACGCCCAATGGAGCATAGGCCGCCGACCAGCATTCTCCAACCCACTCTGTCCTGGGCCGTTTTTTCTAGTTCCATCCAATTCTTGTTCATTTTCCTCATGTCTGTCTCCATTTCTCGCCGTAATGTGTTCTTTGGTCTTCCTCTTCTCATTTGACCCTGAGTACTGCAAGTGGGGGCTTGCGTTGTGATGCAGTTCAGTGCTTTCCTCAATTTGTTTCCTATCCACTTCCAGTGCTTCTTCCTGATTTCTTCCTTTGCTGGAATCTGGTTTGTTCTCTCCCATAATCAAAGATGAAATATGATAAACTGATGATTTTACTTTGTTTCTCTTTTTGGTAAAGTTAAAATTGTAATGCGATTTCATACAATAACTTTTTCCCTTTATAAATTCGAATAATGCAAAAAAAATCTGACACAGAATAATATGAATTCGTTTTTATTTCGTGTGTTCTCATCAGATGCTTACAACCGTAATCATTTTGGAATGTAATATAATATTGGATAATAAGTGTTTGTAATTGAAGAATCGGAATTACAAGGATTATCAGTATATGTATACATCGTGGTTGAACTCCTTATCCGGAGGTTGAAAATTGACAACCTAAACTGTCATACTATAATCATTTAACATAATGATGACTATTATACTGTAAAGATCAGATTCCATTGCCTTTGGATTAAGCAAAGGTGACTGTGACATCAAGTTGATAGAATACAACAAGCTTAAAGGTTCAGATTTGATATAAGTTGATACTTAAGTGATTGTTAGAAAGTAACAAACCATCTAACTCCGTAATTTAATTAATATATCAGTTAAAAGAGTTTAATATATGAACATTCAAAATTGTTTGCATACATTAAGTTACTGGATAATCAATATTCATTTATTGCCCGATTGAATGTATTAAAGTGTGAATATAGATCTGTATAAGCAAAGCATAGAATTCAGTGCATTCCGATAAAGATATCCTATTTTCGGTGCATAATAAATCATCTTTTATACACTATACTTCCCTTTTTGGGCCTTTTAAAATTTCTGTTTCCTGTAGCAAGTACCAGTTTTCTTCAGTTTTGATAATAATCCATCAGAGTAAAAATCTCAATCTTATAGAAGGTAACCTGTGTCTCCAGCAACGCAATATCAGTGGCTGATACATAGTAAAATAAGTTTCACAAAAAGCATCCATTTCTTCAAGATGAAAGATTGGCCTTGGTATTCCAGAAGTAAGATCTTGAGCTGTATATTATTCACCTCCAACTATCTTATATCTATGGATAGATTGTTAAGTCGTCGGTAAACGTCTAATTAAATTTTGAATATATCTAATGTATGTTCACAGAAAAGTTTCCTTTATATATTGGACTTCAAATCCCATTAAAATGCTTTTATTAGAAAGTATTTTAATAAGCTAGTACTATCATTCCGTTTCCCATAAACATACTATCTAATACAGAATATTTATGAAAAGTTTCATCAAAGTTTCATTGATTTTTATCGAAGTATTGCTCAGTGTATACTTAATGATAGTCTATGGCATAATTATATTTCTGAGAGGGTGAATTTATCCTCAAATTATTTGATATATGAAAAAATCAAAAGGGACCTTCTTGTTTTTAATCAAATTTGAAGATATTTTATTTAATTTGGAGATATTTCAGAAAGGAGCTCGTGGATTTCATAGTAAATTCAATAGTTAAGATCATGGTTCAATTAAAGCTAGACCACTATGGAAAGCCTGGATGCAATGGATGGCCTTTTTGTCCTCGTGTGGGATTCCTCAGCAGTGCACATTCACCATCCTACCTCCCGAAATTCTAACCCAGCACCTATCAATCTCGCGCGCGAACGCTTAACCTCTAGACCACTGAGCCGGCTGACATCCAACGGTGTTAATGTCTAATTTCAACTAATCCACGAAATTGAGCAACAAATCCACCATTGTCTTCAGTGAGTTAATATCTCACAACAGACCCGGTTGAACTCCACTGGTCACAGCTTCTCACTAGAACTCCAGGAGATAGCTCTTGAAACCAGTCACTAATGAGCATATGTTGGTTAGTATCAGAAGGGGTTTGTGGGTATTATAGTAATTTTATGAGTTGAGATCATGAGTCAATCGAATCTAGACCACCATGGAAAACCTGGAAACACTGGACTGCCGTTTCGTCCTATTGTGGGACTCCTCAGCAGTGTGCATCCATGATACCGCCTCGCGAGCTATTTTTGTGAATCATTAGTTAACATCAACCGGAGAATTGTCGAAAAATAGTGGGAAATCGAACAGCTGATTCCATTCTAATTTGGAAATATTTAAAAATCAGCACTACACAACTTAGGATTGAAAAATAATTCTGTTTACCAAAATATTCGAAGACCATAGAGGTTAGGACTTGTTTATAGCTGTCAAAGAATCATTAAGGAACCGAATTTAAACAGCTGTCCAATTTCCTTTGGTTAATGTGAATGATTCTTCAGGTAATATTAGTATTTGGTGAAAATTGTTTTCATTGTCAAACGAAATGTCTACAAACCATCTCAGTGAAGAATAATGATAACATATTTTCAGAAGGTTGGATATAGAATTTGTTTATTTGATTAAATTAAACATCATCATTTGTGGATACGCGTTATACTATTGAAACGAAACCCCAATTTATATGTAGCCTACTTGGATAGTGTTTAGTAATGGGCAATTCAAGTGGACTTTTACTCTTTTATTTATATATTGCGAAAATATTATTTCGTGAAAAACTGTCAATTAATCTATCTTAATATTTTTTTCATTATGACTATCGATGGAATTCAGCACACTCTTTTCATCTTGTTTTGGACTCTTCAGCTGAATACACTTGCCTCTCCTATTGCAGTATGACTTGAAACTTGTAACTAAAGAGCGCATAGAGACAGTTCACTGAATTTGGACATGTACCAACAGAGACCGATCATCTATATCTCTTAATAACAACAGCGAGAAAATTTTAACGATTGCAAAGAATCTATTTTAAATCAATTTAAGTTGATTAAAAGAAGTAATTGATAATAAATCTAATAAACTATAAATAATCTGCAGCTATAGTTAACTAAAATTATTATAAACGTCGCTGGTCATGTTTTTTCTTTTCGTCATGAGTGCTACAGTAGTTGAAAACGATAGGTGACGCAGCTTAAAATCGATCGCAGTGATACAGATGTATTTAGTCTTTGCCTTTCACTGGGCCTAGAGCTTTAAGATTATCTTATACTCTCCAGTTTCCCGAATTCATTGTTGAATCATATTGCTTATGCTCTTCTACTGCAACTAATAATAATATTATTATTACTTATGTGTCATTTGTCTTGATAATTGCATTTCACTGTGATATGTGTCAACGGGGACTGATGCTTATATTTAAAAGTTTCTACATTACTTATAACTATCCGACAATGTTTTCACACTCTGTCCGGAAGCATTTCACTGATCTAATATTCATGATTTATTAACTATCAGCAGTTATTAAATCTCAATTAGTTTTTAAAGATGCTAGCGAGTTTGATGTAGTTGAAGTTAGATTTTTTCTAAGGGATCAGTGCCCAACCGAAAATTAAGTAGATTTTCAATGACAAAACCACTTGTCAACTGACTGAGTTATATGAAAATAATATAATTTTTTGATTTAAATTATTATTAGTTGGCTTTACAAACTATTTTAAACATGTTTACATGGTGTTTTTTACTTGTATTTTCCCATTATTATTTAGGACTGCAATTGATCAGTCTGTTGTTGGCATATGTAAGTGCTGTGTGGACTGCCTCGATATTGCTTGAAGTCACAAGCTTTATAAGCAAAGATGGATAGTAGTTAGCAGTAGAATTCAGGATGCGCGTTTCGTCCCATTTGGGACTGATCAGTCGGATGTACCTGTGTCTCACGGTTGATGTTCACTCTAGGACTCGAACCCAGTAGCGTTCACTTCAAACGTCATCACGTTATCCACTTAGCAACTGAGTCCTGATAGCCAACTGTTCGTGTAATGGGGCGAAGTTTAAATTCACTTGTTATTGTTTACTTGTATCTTTCCATTATTTTATTTTAAACATAATATTGTGACTATGATCTACTTATTGATTAACCGATAAAATAGTGGAGGATGAAAATAAAGGTCATACCAATTATTATTCACTTGTCCTTGTCATAACATAAACTACAAACTATAAATAATTTATAAACATCAGTTCATAACTCAATCGAACAAAACGATATGAAAACATCATGAAAAATTTTAATCCACTGTTAGAATATAACATCAGGTAACATGTTCTATTATCACCGGTATGGTGTACAAAATGTTAAAGTACAACTTATTGAATCCAGTTCTTGAAATTTATATGATTTTTCCTTAGCAATAAAATTAATTCTGATAAATCTAGTTTACGTTCATCTGCATTACCCTAGGTAAAAAGATATAATTCAAAGAAAAATGCATATTTCACCGTTGAAAAATATCCCGACTCTCCAATTCTTCAATAAATCGATCAGGTAACCATGATAAATCATCATTATCAACATTTGAATTAGTAACATCGGTATCTATCAAATTTGAGCAATTTTTATTATATGATAGTATATACTCATCTTGTTTCTTTCTCCATTCATCCATGAATATATTCCACCATGATTTGTTTAAATTCATTCTTATCATTTTATCATGATGTTCCATTTGAGCTAAACGTGTCAATGGTTGAACACGACAAGTGAATTGACTAAATGCATTAGTTAAATCAGAATTTTCAATATGTTTATCAACTATTTCATTTAGTGTTGTTGTTTTCTTGAGTTTTATTTCATTTTTTAACTGTTTATCCTTTTCTTTTTCTTCTTCTTCTTCTTCGTCAGTGAACTCATTCAACAGTAAATCTGCGTCGATCTTCATTCTTGTTAATGTCACTTGTCTAGTTTGACTCTAAAAAAATATTTACATACAGGTGAGTAAGAAAATAAACATTAAAAATCATAAACACGTTTAGAAAATATCGAATTATGCATTAATCTCATGCAATTGATTGATGTTTAGGACTGCAATCGGTCAGTCGCTTATTGGCATATGTGCATACTGTGTGCAATAGTGTTTATTAAAGCGGACGGTACTTAGTTCGAGTCCCAGAGTGAACATCAACTCTGAGGTGCAGGAACATCCAGCAAACGAGTCCCAGATAGGATAAAACTTGCGTCCTGGATTTCGATGCTAGCCACTATCCATCTTTGCAGATTAGATAAATTATGTGGTAATTTTAGAGGTTATGGTGGGTTTACATAAGATTCATGGAATCAAAAAACTGGTAAGATAGGTTACTTAATAATTGAATAGAATGTGAAGAGTTCACATAATTTAAGAGAATCAAGTGAATAGAAATGTATGGGTGAAGGGTTTGTTTAAGAATTCGGTAACGAAAGAGAAATATAACAAACTAAGCATTAAAAAATATAACTAGTGACCAAAAAATTGAATTGCCAGGGTAGTACTAGATTTATTATTGTTCATTTTTGAATATATAGATCCGGTTTGAGTTATTTTTGTCGCGATCGCTTCAGCAAAACGGAGAGAAACAGTATTTCTTTGTCTGCTAATAATTTTAACAGCATGAGGAATGTTATTGGTATTCCCGATGTCAATTAAATACCAATCTATTGCACTGTTAAGAGACCATGTCCTTCGCAGTCTCATTAATCACAAAGGATAGAATGAAAGTTTCGTCTTCCTGAAGACTCTTAAACTAGAATAGAGAAGTTGGACAATTATTCCATCCAGATACTATCTATACATTTTTTATTATCTCATAGATTTCTCTCTGTTGGCTACTTACATGTTAAATCTAAGTCTTAATATATGTTGACTAGAATGAAGAATAAGAATATGGTAACGTAATCCAAACTGTTGTCAATGAATAATTGAAGTAATAGGACACTATTGTTGTTGTTGATAATTATAATTAGTAAAATTAATCAAACTCATTATTCAAGTAAATATTGTACTGGGTATTGACTGATATTATTTTATTTGAATGACAGTTATATTGTATCCACTAGTTTGATCGAAGAAAACTGTATTGGACTCATATATATATATATATATATATATATATATATATATATATATATATATATATATATATATATATATATATATATATATATATATATATATATATATAAGTAGTCATTTGAAGCCAACATCACTAGTTATGTATTACTGAAAAATTAAAAGTAAAATAAATGTATTAGTAAAAACAAGTGTTTTAAAGTAAATTAAGAAGGATAGAAATAAGCAAAGATGGATAATAGTTAGCAGTGGAATCCAAGTTACGTGTAATTGGGAAAGTTACGTCATCAGGAAAGTGAAAGTTTCAATCAGTCAGTAAGCATTATGGAGAATGAAATATATTAGGCAATATCGAGGCAATCCTCACAGCATGCACATATGCCAGTAAGAAACTGATCAATTACAGTCCTAAATAATAATGGGAAGATACATGTAAAACAATATCAAGTGAAGGAAAGGAATAATCTGAAAAAAAAAAAATAGAAATTATGATATTTCACTAAATTTTCGATTGAATTAAGTGAATTTGAATTTGTAATTTAATAATTGGGAGTGAATATTAATAAATAACCAAATAAAGTATCTTTTCCTAGAGATATTTATCAATTATATAATTTATATAGTTATCCGTTGAATCTTTTCAGCAAAACGTTATATTTTAAAATGTGGCACCAATGTAATATATGTGATGATTAGGTCAAAAATCATTAAATTTATATAGACAGTGTACATGATTATGTAACGATATTTTCTCTAAATTTATTATATTTAATCTGACATGCAAGTGATTTCTAGTGCTGTGTATTATATAGGAGATCCAAATCAGTCAGTCAGTAACAACGTAGGACTTCTTACATAAGTACATCAGTTCAAGTTGCCATATTGTGATGTGGGTTATTTATATTTATAACAGTGGTCAGGTATAAAATGTATTTTAGCAGAAGATCGACAAGGAAAGAACGGAAACGGAACACAATTGATATGAAAATGCATGAACAATGAAATCTGAGACAATGGACTGATATTTGCCAGGGAACAGTCAAGTTTGCTACGATGGATTAATATTTTGCAAATTAACTATTTGCTATATATGGTTCTCAGATTTTAGTGAGATGCTCTGTAATTTCGTGTCAAATACAAAACGATTCTCAGCCATATCATTCAGGGTCTCTAACCATCGGTTGCTATCATCTTGCGGTCCCCAACCAGGTAATCTACACCTACCAACATGGTTCAGTCCACTTGTCAGTGACTTCATGGATTTGTGCCATGTTTTGGTCTGGCCGCCTCTAGCTTTATTCCAACCTACTCCTACACCATAAAACATCGCACGTCGGGGCAGTCGGTGGTTGGGCATACATAACACGTATCTCAACCATCTCAGCTGATGAAGTTTCACTACTTCAACTGATTTGCCATCCTTACCTAGTACCGATTTCCTAACAACTGCCTTACTTACTTGATGATCCCATGATATACGAGCAATGTTTCGAAGACATCTATGATCAAATACTAGTAACCTACGAATATCTTTACTCTTACTGGTCATGTTTCACTGCCATAAAGTAGGACAGAAAGAACTACTGAGCAGTAAACACGTCCTTTGGTTGATAGACGGATATCTCGCCTACGCCATAAATGACGCAATTTGGAAAAAGCTAGTCGAGCCTTCTGTATCCGTGCTGAGATTTCGTCACACACCAGACCACAAGGGCTGACGAGACTCCCAAGATAAGTGAATCGGTCGACACGCTCAACTACTTTACCGCCTATCATTAGTTTGGGTGTCGATGCCATTGAATCCTGAAGTAACATTTCGCATTTCGAGGGGGAGAATCGCATCCAAATAAAATTGACATTGCTTTATGGTTTTGTTAACAGAATGTTACACAGTAGAGATTTTATTTCTTTATTCTCTGATCTGACTCCATTTATTTTGTGTTCATTAAAATTACTCATCTACAACCTCAAAGGTTCTTTCGTTTCTATACAGACCGAAACATTTATTACGTATTTTAACAAGATGAATAGTAGTCTACTTGTTTTATCAGTAACCTACGTAATTGGTTCTAATTAGTCATCGGTCAGTGGAAAACATTGTGTTTTATAGTTACACTGTCGACCAAATAGTTTAATATGATAACCTGCTTGAATATCTGGGGTACCCATTCCCGCAACTGGATAATTCAACAAGTTAATTTTTTGCTTGTTTGTTTTAACACATCATTATGCCTATTAGTCTCATAACCTATTCAGGTGCGTTTGTGAGAAGTTTATGACATTTCGCCATACAAGTTACAAAACAGCCCAATCAGACATCATGGTTGCTGACTATATTCATCGAAAAGAATATACATTATTCAGATATTGATTCCTGAACTGCTAAAATTTAACTGGCAACCACTCAATATTTATCGCAAGGAACTGATCAAGAAATAAGAAAGGGAAACTTGTTGAAATACTTTGTGCTGAGAATTCTATATTGTACCAAAAATATAATACTGAATAAAGATAATAATAATAATTTTCCGATGGAATGCATAAATCATCTTAACCTTAATAGTATGTTCTTCATATGAATATTGACACCAATAAACTCTAATTCTAAACTTTTCTATCTAAACATAAATGTAAGAACAATGACGATTCAGTATCATATTGTACATAATCATTTATTGCTTAATGTCTCATCATAACTTGCAAATATTCTTGTCGATTTAAATAGATAGACTTCACTTCATGTGAATAAATATACTAGAACAACAATAATGAACAAATGAATCTTACTTTAATACTGTTTACTCGATAATTACGGCGATACTGATCAATTTTAACTAGGGTTTCTTTATGGACATCTTCTAATTGATTGATTGGTCTCATACTTTGTTGATGTGTTTCACACCATTTTTGATGTTCCTGAGTGGTTTTAAGAAATAAAACATTAAGGTTTAGTAAAATTCTGTTAAATAGTTCAATGTTATACGGTTATCACTTGGTCACTTTATTGATCTCGCCACGGATGCTAGTTTAAAAAAAAAGTTTTAAGCTTGGAGACTATCCGGCTTCTCTCAAGTTTACACGTACACCTTCTCGGTGAATATCAGCTTTCTGAAACTACTTAACTCGAAAATCTCTAAAATTTAGTGGAAAATATCAGTTTATGACAAAAAATATCTTTAGACCTAATTAACCATCTAGCTAAGAAATAAAGCATAAATCGACAGGTATTGGAATTGGCTTGAATTTTTTTATATGAACGATAATATCATACTAATTAGCTTCAATTTCGAGAAAAATTAAACTCGACTTACTATTTAAAAAGTCAAATCAACTAATAAAAAGAGTGATTTAAACACCACCTTATCATGTAGCCTGCCAATTAATCTTTTCACATGGAACAGTATACACTGACCTTAAATGATGTAATTCACAACAATTATCAAAACCAACGTTTCATCATAACTTTACTAGGATTAAGAAAGAGTATTTTGAAAATTTCATAATGATCATCTAATTAAAACTGAGTTTTTAGTTAACTCAAAGAATTCAATTATGAATGGTCGTTAACAACCTAGCAATGCCATGGTAAAACATAAATAGGACGTGGTTTATTCAGCAAACCCTGGTACTACTTTTCAAGTAGCAAATAACAGCAAACTTTGTCTTAGACCCAGATTATGTATGCAAAACAACTTGTTTCACCCTGGCACTGCCGTGGTGACCAATTCAATGCTGCACTCCTCATCCTTTAATGTTTTGGTTTCGTTTGTTTGACTTCACCTTTATTTAACCACAACATTTACATTGTTCACTTTTGTCCAATTTTTCAATATTAATTTATGGTTATTAAGACTAGTCTAATAATTTTGACATTATTCAACAAATTATTTGACTCCTTACCAATTTAGACCAACTCCCTGATAGAATTAGATTATCCTGGTTACGTGTAACTGGAAAAACTAAGTCATCGGGGAAGTGAAGGTTTTGGTCAGTCAGTAAACATTAATGAGAATGAAATACTAAAAAATTTATATACACCACAGAGAACAATCTTAAGGTTCGATGGTACACCAGTAAGTTATTATAATTTAGTTCAAAAAGTGAATCGACGATGTAAATGTTAGATTTAGAGCTAAATTGTATTATGTAATCCAGTATTGTGACGGAAAAGCAAAAGGTGCTATCCTTCATAGTACCTTGTTAGAATTGGAGATAGATTACCGTCAAACATTAAAGCATCCGGAGGAACCGTTTGGTCGAAGGTACGTTTCAGTAAGCACATTTACTTACAACCTGTTAAAGTTTCCTAACGCAAGAAGGGACCAATCAGATGGTTTGAAAAGATAATCTAGAGTAATGCAAGCATGCGGTTTGACTATCGAACAGATGAATTACGTTTCTGATTTAAACTCTTCTATAACTGTTCATACTATAATTTTTTAATTTCCAACTCACGTTCAACAAGAGTGGCTAAAGGTAGCTTAGGGGGTTATTAAAGGAGATCGAGAGCCTCTGTTTGGCGATCTTATTCAGTTTGTTAGGAAACAAGCTGATATGTCTAATAAATAAATATAGCCTACTTGTTAGCCGAAGTAGTGATAAGAATATTAGAGATGTTGGTGTTGCAAAAGGGAAAATAAGTGCAAATTACAATACAACAAGCATATTCTATGCAAGTTTTAGTAATGATAATGTCCCCTTACATGGCAGAAATGGTTACCGTAGTTCACAAGGTCTGACACTGAAAAATGCTGACAAAAGATATGGTGGTTGTTTGAGGGAGATTGATATTTTCTATCAACAAGGGTAAATTAACCTATGATATTTGAGTTAAACATCCATTTATTCCTTCACCGGTTAATACTTTGACCATTTTTATTTAACGATCGATCATGAAATCGTACCAGTTATGTAAGCATGACTAGTTCTTGTTATTGATTCATTTTTCGTAACAGACTACTGTTTGGAATTTTTCTACTAATCGTTTTAATTCATATTTTAGTAACAAAATACAATTGTTGGGTATGTAAATAATTATTTGTTTTGACTACAGTCCTGTTGTAACATTGTGAACGACATTATATGGGCTTATTTAAGAAATTCATCTGTAGCTAATTACTCCCTACAGTTCTATTGGGTGGAATCAAAGGTAGAGTAATCGGTTAGTATTGTAAGAACAAAAACTTGGGAAAGGGAAAATCGACCATATTGTGCAAAGTTACACACTACATTCGTGGAATCAGAAAACAATGCATTATTTACACCATTGGCATATCATCCTTGAGTTGTCCCTTACGAATTCCATCGTTCTTTCATTTCAGTTTACCTTGTTTTAATTTTTAGCTAATAAGAATTCTACCTTCGATTCCTGCCACATACTACTATTTATACCTAATGTATGTCACTACTAGGTGGTGATCTGAAGCTATGTCAGCTCCTGTCTTGGTTGTCATGTCTTCCACTGACCTTCTAAACATCTTGGTGATGCACATGTGATCGATTCGGTTCTTTATGGTGTGACGCGACGAGACCCATGTAGCGTTGTGTATAAGTTTGTGGGGGAATACCATGCTGCCTATAACATTTTTGTTGGATGCACGTAAAACTGCAAATGTGTCACTATTCTCGTTCCTTTTTCCCAGTCAGTCCATTTCGTCCCATGATATCTTCATAACCGTTGTTGTCCGTTTCGACTTTGGCGTTTAGATATCCCGTCAGGATTGTTATGTCCTTTCCTGAGCACTTATCTAACATCGACTGGAGTCTCTCGTAAAATTGATTCTTTATCATCATCGTCGCTATCATTGGTGGGTGCATAACAATGGATAACATTCATTGTGATTCCCTCCTTCTTTGGTTTTGAAAGATGTTTTGATGATCCTGGATCCATGAGATTCCCATCGTACAAGTGCTTAACGTACTTCTTTGGATGGCATCAGAGTAACTCCCTGAGTGTGTGCAGCATTTTATTCTTCGTGACACGAGCACAGCAGTATTTTTCCCGAATCTATCCTTTTCTGTCCAGCTTTGGTCCAATAGGCTTCACTTATTCTGAGTACCACCAAGTTGTATATCTTCATTGATCCTCTTGGTCTGCCACATTATCCGAGTATTCCATGTACCTATATTAATTATTGCTCTGGACGTTAGAAAAGAAATTGGCCTCGCAATTTCCGAAGAATCACAGCTTTTACCATAAAGACGTCCTAATTCTTTCTTCAAATCACAGGGCAGAATTCAAATGGTTTAATTTGCTTATTTTGGTTAGCGTTTTTTTAGCAAGGTTGTTTTTTATGGGACTGGGATGCTGACCCTATGCCCAACCCTCCTCCTTTGTCAAGGCTTCGAACCAGCAGTAGCCCTAGAAGAGTTACGAGCAGAGGTGATTAGGAAATTAGAATAATAATAGTAACATAAATCATAAAAATATGAATAAATCGACTATTTATTTAAACTAGTCGTCAACAGAAGTGTGAAGGATGTCTTAGATTTCATTTCTAAGGTGGAACATATGAACTGAAATGGGAAACGTATAATGTCTTCAGATGTTGCTTCCCTGTTCACCAATGTACCGTTAACAGAGATTATTGATTTTGTGTGCCAACAACTACAGGAAAAACAAATCAAGATTGGATTTCCTGAGGTTAGTCTTAAAGAATTACTTTTGAAATGCACAATAAATGTTCATTTTGTCTTTAATAACACATATTATAGACAAATTAATTGTATAGCGATGGGTTCGCCTCTAGGTCCCATCCTTGAGGATTTTTTTCTGGCGAAATTAGAAAATGGACCTCTCATAGAGGTTATCAATAAGCTTGATTTCTACTATCGTTACGTTGATGATACTTTCATCATTGACGAAATTTGTAACACCCATATCCCTCCCTTGTTCTGAATCAATGAATTTATTATTATTATTATTTTCAAACATTCTCTTCGTTTATTATTTTCTTTTCACCCCGTTCTACCATTTTTTTTATTTTCTCTCAAATATGCGTTTCACAGTCTAATTATCTCAACACTTCTTATTACATCATCTTATCATAATTTTTAAGAATATTATTTCAGTGTCTATATTTGTTGGGGACGATAGATCCCCAAAAACTCATAGCTTGTAATTTTATCTTGTGGAGCTTGTATGTAGATGTATACGTGGGCATTCCTTACCACCCACGCACATAGTTGATTGACGAATTTATCGATTAAATGTTTAAAAGCTCCATGGCAATATCGATATATATTTGTATATATACGTTTTAAAATTGTCTTGTAAAAAGGTTGCTGGTTTTCTGGTTGTTACAGAATATATTTTTATTCTAAGCTTGATCTTCTCACTCTAGATAGCGGGGCTGGGACGCGTCAATAGTTAGCTTACTGGACCTTAGTCACCGAATCCTCGATCTCGTTCTCAAACTACGTGAACCCATGATAGCTCTCGCTTTTCAACCCTAACAATAGTTTTTTCTAATCGTTGACCTATTTCCAATTATGTAACATTGATTTGAGCCTTTATTATTCTTATCAAAACTAGTACACCTGTTATCACACTATCAGTTTGTACTTTTTACTTATTATCTAATCGTTTTCATTGTTATCATTAGCTTATAAACTACCTTGATTGGTTTAATGATTTCGTATATGCATATAAATACATTACTGTATATTAGAGTAATAGCTGATGAGGATCTAATCAAAAACAATGTTGTTCGCTTATATCTATGTTGTTCTAAATTTACAATACGGGAACATCCAAATGTAGCATTTGAAATTATCATATTCACATTATTATGAACCATTTTTAAATACCTCTGAAAACTATTCCATCTGTTTTCTAATAGGGCAAGTCGTCACTGATCAGCTAGTGTAAAACAACATAGAATTTGATAAACTTGTGGATTAGGTCGAATTGTCACATATCAGTACATCAAACTGTTAGGGTATTCAGAAAATACCCCAGAAATTATCTAATGCTATTCCTGAGTGAGAAATAGTGTCATTTCCCCATTGGTCAATATTCTTCCAATGTGTCATTTCCCTATTGGTCAATAATTATTTGTGTCATTTCCTGGAGGTCGAATCTTGTACAAAGGTTACTCTCTATTTTATGGCACGATGTAGTCTGTTTGTTTGGTGTATAAACAGTGTATGTGTGAAATATAATGATTCATGTCATAGAGGCTGAGATTTGTGTTCTGGACTCAACTGGCTGGGCTAGACCAGGAAGCAGGGCCAATCAGAACTCTAGGTTGCTCTTACGTGTTTTATGTGTCTTTAGTTCGATCGATAATTCGCTGCTCTCTAATAGGCGAGACAGGCGTTATAGCATAAACAATAATCAATAACATGTATTAGAATTTAAACTAATAAACTATACTCTAATGAAAGAAATCTATTCTCTATATAATTATTCATTCATATTGAAAATATATTGAGTAGTTGAGATGATACTTACTTCGAGAACTTTCTTCATAGTGATTTCTAATTTTTTATTATTGATTAATTTATTCTCTGTTGAATTTATTTTGAATACACCTTTACCAGACGATGCACACTCTATACGTGATAAATATTTACGAAAATATAATTGAATTATTCTAGCAGCTTTATTACGCTTTAAATAATCTCGTTGATTTTTCATATATTTTCGTACACAGTAACCACGATAATGTCGTTGAATAGATATAGCAGCTAATTCACGTTCTTTATTCCATTCATTTTCAACTAAACAACCAGGTAAACTTGACCATAATTTAATTTCTCTTTCTAATTTCTCTCGATAACGTTTATGACGATTCTTTGTGATCATCATCTGAGATTCTTTTTCAAGTTGAATTTGTTGCTCATTTTCTAATTTTTTCAATTGACGTTCTCTAAAATGTCGCTTGTGAAATGGTAGAATAAGTTGAAGGATTTCAGAGAAAATTCTTGTTTAGTTTAAGGATAAAAGAATACATTTATCATGAAAGATTTATAATCTACCATTTGATAAGTATTGATATAAAATTTCATTATCAAAATGCAGTTAAATTGTTAATGCAAACTTGTCAAATATAATTTTAATAGTTGAGAACATGAGTCAATTGAAGCTAGACCACCATGGAAAACCTGGAAGCACTGGACGGCCATATCTTCCTATTGTGGGACTCCTCAGCAATGTGTATCCACGATCCCACCTAGTGAGATTCGAATAAAGGATCTATCGATCTCGCGCGCCAGCGCTTAACCACTAGACCACTAAACTGGCATCCAACTGACAATTGTGGATGGTGGCTCAAATTTGTGGATTAGTTGAAGTTAGACATTAACACCGTTGGATGCCAGCCAACTCAGTGGTCTAGTGGACAAGAGCTTGCCGGCGAGACTGATAGATCATGGGTTCGGATCTCGCGAGGTGGGATCGTCGATGCGTACTGCCGAGGAGTCTCATACCAGGATGAAACGGCCGTCCAGTGCTTCCAGGTTTTCCATGGTGGTCTAGCCTCAATTGACACATGAATTCAACTATTGAAAACTTAAGAATTATTTTAGAATCAACAGAACATCATTTTACTTGTCAGTAAATCTTTTCTAACTAACCATAACCGATATCGGTCTATGTTAAGTAAACATTAAAGTTTGGTTATTTAAAGATGACAATAACCTTGAATTTGATTGATTATTTGCAATAAATGTGGTTTCTGAATAAAGCCACATTCTTATAGGCTAAACGATATTACGTACATTGATTCATAGCCGGTCAAAAACAGTCCATAATTAAGAACTTAATCGATATGTTGATTATATTTTATTAATTTGTGTACAAGTTATAACCATAAATGTAAAGCAACTATCGCATGTGAGGTTATCCAACCTTTTTATGTAATATTTAGCATTTTTGAGCAATTTTTCCATTCATTTAGTAGATAGATGTTGCAAAAAAATGTGTATAATTTTCAATGGGTATTTCATGCCCATTATATAAAGTTATGTACATATGTCTTTTATGACCATACCATTACAGTGCATCTCAATTAGCTGGATGTATAAAGAAAGTTAGAATTAGGAATAAAATTCTCAATGAAAATGATACGCTAATATGTGGCACTCATTTATTAAATAAACTGAAAAATGTCCAAAATTCCTTAATATTGTACGTATATTAAGCATTGAAGTATGGATTGTGAATTCATGAACAAGTATGTATATAACTTGTAAGGTTATACCTGTCTTAGCTTAATAACCAAACGTAACTTTACTCGATACATCATTATTAAAATCAAATATCAAAATACCACATATTCCAATTTGAGAATGAATAAAAGTCGTGTTATATTTCGAAGCTCAGTTTCTTATTAAACCCCGTATAACTTGAGCACTAGAACGCTAGAACTCCCCCTTCAGGTCGTAAATGAGAAAACAGAACACAAGTGAAAGGAATGCTATTCCAAGCAGTGTCATCTATAGTACAAAACTGTCAGATATTTATAGTTTTTAGTAATAACGAATTCATCATGATAGTCCTCCAATCCGCACACAAGGGGTTATTAGCATTTGTCTAATAGGAAAGCTACACGTAGTAGTTCTGGAATATTCTTCCAAAGGGCAATTGGATGAAATATCTTCGGCTCTTTCTGAACTTCTTAGGTCTTCCTTAAGCTCATTCGTGGACTGTCCTCACAAGTCGAAAATTAAATTTCTTATGATTACCGAAATAAATAAATAAAAGTATAAATATTCCTACCTGTAAAGTTCCAATGCTTTCATTCATACGTTTTATTTTCATTCTATCAGAATAACCTCTCCAATTCGACTGGATAATAATCGCTGCTTGTTTTACATTCATATTCTTATTTTCAAGTGTTTCCTTTCTATTGACTATCATTTCTGTTTTTTCTTTTTTTGTTGTAGAGATTTGCGATTCATTGATTAGATGAATTTGTTGTTTTAACGATTGTCTACAAGCTTCATTCTTATCCAGTATTGTTTGTGTAGTTTCCATGCTAATATTTTTACTAACCGATCCATTTGATTTATTGGTAGATTGATTCAACCATTTCATTATTAACAATTGTATACCATGATAAAGTTTTGCAATAGTCTTGGATAATTCTGATATTTTAATTAATAATACAATAAGAGATCTGGAAAAGTGAAAGGACAGTGTTTTACAATGACCAGTTTATTTTATAACATTCTGAAATGAATGAGATGGCTAATGTGATCATTTACTCATAGAAACGATGCAAGAATTTAGAAGATAGAATCACTGACCAAATGATTGAATATAGAAATAAGTAGTAGGATGATAATTGGGCACAATTATAAAAAATATTGATTTATGATCTATGCTTCTTCTTCTTCTCTGTGATAACTCCCCAATCGTATTTATATCAACGCATTCAGTAAGAGAGAAATGAGTAGACAAGTCTTTTTAAAGAGATTCTCTACTATTTCTGTGCAAGACAAAATATTGGGAAAGCAAATTAACATTTTATGAGGTTTATCAACCAATTTGGGAACAACAAGATCACTGTGACATATACGTGATATTTTGTTTAGTAGCAAGAATATAAACCATGAAAATAGATAAAATATAAGGGGATTCCGAGCTTATGTTCTGGAAAATTAAAGATATTATTTGTGTACAAAATCTTTAAACAAAACTATGAGATACTTTTAAGTTGCCAAGTAATTAGACAATGGTGCAAATGAAGATTGATTTCCATGATGTCGTGAGTGAGAACACAGATGGGGACAATCGAATGTATTTGAACACACAAATTACAGAAGGCCTTAGTAAAATCTGAGGACCACGCTACAGTGGATGCTAGTTTAAGTAACTCAAATCATAGAGTACTCAAAATCGTAGATACATCTCGTTAGTGAGAAATAACTAGTAGGAAACTTGTGTTGAGCGATTTTTACTAATAGTCATTAACCATTTATAATCAAATAAGACTATCATTTATGCGAAAATATATCCAATTAATATACTGTAACTGGTAGTTACTTATAATACATAAAGTAGTTAATTAGTGATAGAAATGAACGTTATTGGAATATTTGTAAGCCTGAGCCTCTGTTTTTCGTACAAGATACTTAGGATTTTAATCACTACTTATAAAGTTTTGATTATACTTCTACCCATAGCACCAATTCTTATTCGATCAAAATCATTTTCTTCCATTCATAGATGACATAAAATTTTGGGA
Source organism: Schistosoma spindalis (assembly GCA_946903255.1). NCBI lineage: Eukaryota > Metazoa > Platyhelminthes > Trematoda > Strigeidida > Schistosomatidae > Schistosoma > Schistosoma spindalis. Next base: position 5,179,780 of record OX336420.1, read on the forward strand.
TATTAGTCTCGTTTCTTTAATCTCTAACTAAGCACATCTATTCAAGATTTTCAGTTTACAGTTAGTCACTTTTGCATGACCTAACCTGTTTAGTAAAATTAGCATTTATTATGTTAAAAGATGTAATATTCAATGAATGCGATATTTTATTTTTAAAAGATAGGAACAATGTAACTATTTATTAATTATGATTTCCAGATTCATCATAGTCTTTATGATTTCAGCCTATTCACTTCTGCTATTTAATTCATGAAATAAGCAATTATCATTTAATAGTTTAGATCATGAGTTATTTGAAGCTAGACCACTATGAAAAACCTGGGTGCACTGAACAGCCGTTTCGTCCTGATGTGGGACTTCTTAGCAGTGCATATTTACTATCCCACCTCGCGACACCATGAATGAGCTGACGAAAATTTCAAAGTACCAAACACTGAATCTTAATTTTTTCCGATCAAGTATGATGTATAGATATAAGATACTGGATAAATTTAATTTTGTTCTGGATATTATATAAGTTTTCATTCATAAAAGAGTTTAGTATAAATTGAGGTATCTTTTAGGTTACCTGTAGCATATTGTTGATGTCGATTTGAAAAAAAAACAAGGGTAAGGGGACTATGAAAATTAGGTAGGTCCTCAATGATGAATTATTTCGTATGTTTTTTTAATATGTTAATTAAAAAGCTGGTTTGTAATGTCTTTTACATATTCCCAGATGCGAGTTTTTTTTCGTTCAATCATTGTAACTGCGTATTTTAGTCTCTATCAATCACAATTGGCTGACTATTAGTTTGATACTAGGCTTTTTTCTAAAAACTGTTTGAGTTATACGCCTAGTGAGATTTATAAATTGAGACGGGCTATAGTTCACTTGTGTAATAACGTATATAACGGACCTAAATGATGGATGTTATTATCACCATTCATCTAGCTTCTAATTTTACTACGGGAGATTCAGAAACGTTGGAACTTGTCCAGTCTATTGTTAAGGTAGCAGACATTAGCTCCAAACTACTTATATCTGTTGTCAGTCATTTATTAGAAACTAAGGAAATGTTACCTGCTAAACCATAAATCTATTTAGGTATCAATGACAGATTCTAAACGACATAGTCGCTTATTAGAAATTTAAACGTTGAAGATAAGGCTTAATTAGTTGAAATTGGAAAGTTTAACTTAATAAGTCAAAATATTTAGTGTGCCCTCTGAAACATTTGTCAGCTACCTTAAGTTATTCACCATCTTCCCGGTAATAAACAACGTGAGTAAATGTGATCTTGTCTCAAAGACCTAAGCATTACGATAAAGTAGTTGACAGTATGATAATTTTAAATTAACCGTGTGTACACGAAGCAAAAATGTCCTAAAATTGGTGACTATAGAAACACTCACTTTAATAACTACATAATTAAAAAAAGTGAAAGATAGCGGCTAGTGATCTACATGATATAATGGTTTTATGTCTTATAATGTCTTATAGTATGAACTTTATTTAGAGCTTGTTTCTACTTACACAGATAATATAAGTCGGCTCCTGTCAGTGCTAAGATGTATTACAACGAGAGATATTAGCACTAGAAACCTCTCAAAACTTTTTGTTACACACAAAAGGCATTACAAGACAGTAATATGCGAGAAAATTCATCAAGCGTTTTGCACATGTCTTCAGTGAAGTTTTTATTAGATATCTAAACGAAAATATACAATATCACATATGTACAGACTTAAGGGACTTTATTCTCATGTATGAATAACAACCTGACCTAAAAAGAGCTATTAAGTCACGACAGAAGTGTCAGTGGTTCATATAATGCTTATTCGGCTACCGGCACTGACTTTGGTTCTTTATTTTTCCTTCTTTTAGGCGTAATAAGTTTCGACAAAATAACGTACAGCTCAAAATAGACGTGATAAGCATCAGGCACTGAACTAAGTAAGAGTTATATAGCATCTGATGACTGAATTTAAAACTCACGATCTATACGGTTTTGCCTGTATAAACGGCATAATTTTTCAGGCAATCTATCACGGTTTTTTGTGGTGTCTTCCTCATGCAAAATATTTAGATCTATATCCATGGTTTATGTCCAGTATTCATAAATGTGTAAAGTGTAGGCATGAAACGTAAAAGTAGTGAGTATCCATTTAATAAGTGCCAACATATGCCGTGATAGGTTACTTCTAATGTTTAGGCAAAATTATGTCTGAGTAGTATCATCAAGCGTCAGTAATAAACGGGCCCATAGGAAAAGGTTTAAACTGTTGGAATAAGGTGATAGAATTTTCCTGTTTGTAACGAAACTATTTCGTAATAAGCATGGACGTCATTCTCTTTCTGTAGAATATTTAAACGTTGTATGAGTAATCTGCAACATGTCTGAGGTAGACTACTTTACACTTTGAAGTGTTGAAAGTGAGTCCGTTGTCATCCGCACAACATTGAAATCCACTCAGATCCATTTGATATACCAATATAACCTCTTGGTTGCGTATCTCTCTCTCCAAAGTTTCACATCGTCAGCAAAAAGTAATGAGTCAAACGGTAGTTGTTGTGGAAGATCGTTCATATAAATCAAGAAAAGAAGAGGTTCTGGTACTGAACCCTGAAGGATCCCACTAAGACATTCTGACCGTAAAACGTTAATTATTTGAACATGAAGTTAGACAATCAATAAACGGTGGCTTGATACATAATTAGTCATGCTTATTGATGAGACATTTAAGATTGACACTATCCAAAGCTTCTAAGAGGTCAAGGTATATGGCATCGGAACTGCCCTTGTGATCAAGGGTGGTTGTCTATCTGTCTACCGTGGTCGACAGTTTGGCTATACAAAATTGACCATCTTGTTGGGAGTAAAAAGAAGCTTGTGGATAAAAAGCAGCCTCGTATACCATCGTATATCAGAGTCTTCATAAGTTTTGATGGCATTAAGTGAAGTGTTACCGGCTGACAACTTGAAAACTCACCATGTTCGTCTCCTTCAAAGTCGAGTGAAATGTGAGCTAGCCTCCAGTTTTTTGGTACCGTATCTGGACTTAACGAATGTGAGAAAATTAGTCTAAGCCAATATTGAAGCTGCTTTTCTCAGTTTAACAGAATAGAGCACATCAATACAAGTAGAAATGTATTTGATAAGATACTACAGTTTTTGGCACACCAGATTAGTGCTCGGGTTTACTTCCGAAAAAATTTGAACAGATTTCCTAAAAACAATATAAGATCCTGGGGAAAATGGAGTTTTTGTGCTAATTACCCAAAACGAACAATTAAGTTTATTATGTATGAAAATGAAGTAGTGCCTCAAGCAACCAATAAAGGGAAAATAAATACGAACAAATAGAAAATGTCGTTTTTTTGCCTTCACATCAGTTATTTAAAAAAACTGCGGACTTTTCTCTCTTATGTGAAAAAGCAGATAATTTGGCACGTTACCATCTTATTTTATTTTTGTTTTCCAACGCATTTTCTCCTTTGTTTCCCCCTTGTTTGCCTTCGTTTCCTCTTCAAAGAGGAACCGATAATTATTGGTTGTTTGAGGCTGAACAAGATAAAAACCAGAACTTTTATTGAAGTGAATAACTATTTGATACCTAGCGAAAAATTTTTCTTACACTCTTGAAAAACATTTTACCAAAATAGTGAAATGATGAGAATTATAAAATTTCGAAACTTCTCAGCTTTTATGTAACTAAGCACCGGTTCATTGTACAATACCTAATACTATGCCATTAGTCTTCAGTCTTCAGTAATAAGGATAGGAGGTCTATCGACCTTTATTAATCCTTGCAGTTTGTAATACTGTGGAGGTCCAATCTTGTCTTGAATATATCAACAGAAGGTGCTGGTATTACGTGTTCCGGTAGAGAATTCCAATAATTCACTACTCGATGAGAGAAACGAAACACCAGACGTAAACGATTTGATCTCGGTTTTTGTATTTTTTGAGTGTCCTCTCAAACAATCAGTTCTAGACGGAAGTAAAAGATAAGACATGTTAATGCCAAAGTCATCGTTCAGTATACGATAAGCCAATATTAGATCACCCTGTATTCGACGGTAAGATGACGGAAATAAGTTGAGGTGTCTCAACCTGCCTTCATAAGATAGTCCAGAGAGACCTTGTACCATCTTAGTACCTCGTCGTTGGACTCGCTCTAGCATATCTGCTTCTTACTTGAAACAAGGACTTGCTGCTTGAATTCCATATTCTAAATGTGGTCGCACATAAATCGGGTATAGTAATCTAAACATTTCATTATGTAAATACTGAAAAGACTTACTAACAGACCATATTACCCTATAGCCTTTCGCAGCAGCAGCCTTACAGTGACTAGTGGTTTTCAGATCACTACTTAATATGACTCCCAAATCTTTATAGTTTCTTACTTTGGGTAGTACGAATCCACGTATTGTATAGTGATACGATTCATTATTGTTATTTAATTGCATCACCACACTCTTATTAGGATTTTCTTCAAGTGACCACCTGTCCAACCATGCCACCAATGAGCTAAGATCATTCTGTAACACTATCCTATCCGACATACTGTATATGGGTCTCTAAATTTTTATGTCATCAGAGAGGAGTAGAACGGATGATCTTGCTACAGTTGGTAATTCATTTACATAAAGTAAAAAGAGAAGAGGACCGATAGTGGTACCTTGGGGAACTCCACTTTTTACAGGTTCCCTGGAGGAAAGAGCCCCATCAAACCTTGCCCTTTGTCTCCTGTCATGGAGAAAGTTACTTATCCAATCTACGTCTGTATAATGGATTCCGAAGAGTTCCAGTTTGAATTTAAGACCAGAATGGGAGACCTTATCGAAAGCCTTACTTAAATCTATGAAGATCACATCTACAGGAATATTCTGATCTTTTGCAGCAGCCCAATCTTCTCTTGCAATGAGATTTTTCAAGCACGATAGGCCTCTCCGAAAACCATGTTGTTCTCCGGAGAAAAGATTATGCCTTTCAGCATAGTTTATAACAGATATCCGAATGAATTTTTCCATCAGTTTTACAACTGCACTAGTTAAGCTAACGGGTCTATAGTTACTAACTAAATCCCTACTTCCAGCCTTATACACCGGACTTATTATTGCATCTTTGCAATCTCTTGGCGGTCTGGACTGCTTCAGAGACATGTCAAACAGTATCGCTAATGGTTCAGCAATTACATCTGATATGGCATTCGTAGTCCTAGGATGAATACTATCAGGACCACTGGACTTATCAGGTTTGATATGCTGAAGTAGCCTTAAAACAGTACCTTTCTCAATGACCACAGGATCCATCAGCGAGCTGTTACGGTCATAATGAATCGTTGGTCGTTCCTCATTAGTGATAGGAAACACTTTACTGAAATATTTCGATAAAGCTTCAGCTTTTTCGGTATCATTTTCTGCCAAGATTAACGGATTTTCTTGTATCAAAAGTGATGGAATTCCGTCATACATAAATCGATTAATTTATTTAGGTTCGCTTCTTGTTGCTTTAGCACAATTCCAGGGATTCGGTAATACCGAGTAAGCGGTAGTCTAGCCACTCATCTGCGCTAGTTTTAGTCAGTTTTGTAGTAGATATTTGTGAGTCTCTCATCTTATAGTTTGAGTGAGTCAGTTTGTCTTGGACTGGCAGCGTTTCTGAGTACCGTCAGTTACCACGCTACCAGTGAGAAGTTTGGTTGTTTGCTTGTACTGTCTAAAGTAATAGAGTGAATATTCGAGCGCTAAGAGAAGACGATTGTTGCAATAAATAAATGTATACGTTAATTGGTCGATAATCGAAACAGTGTAAGAATTCAAGGGGGTAAGAATTAGAATGAAAACGGAGATGTTAATATGAGAAATAGGAAGTAGTTACTGATGCGTAGTAACGATAACAGTAGGTTGACAATGCCACAGGTATTCGGAGTTTGACAACAATTTAACCAGTAACACCTTCTAACATGAAGCGTACCCACCAAGTGAAATCAAAAAACAGAAGCGAGGAGGTTGAAAGATATATTTGCTAGGCTATCAATATATCGAGGATCGTCTGATCTAATCCGGCTAGCGATTGCAGTGGATGTTGTGCAAAACGTTCCCACACGTGATTTGGTGCGGATTGATGACCGAGAGCCTTCAGCTAGATGAGTCCATTAAAACTAATGTGGTCAGCATCCAATGTCGAAAACCTACAGAGCTATTTATTCTGGGGATTAACTTACCACTACAGATCACTGTTACGTCCAAGCCTTTGCTCCTTCCCGTTATTGAAGTACGGTATGTCGATCTATTCGTAATTTACGAACCCAAGTTAACAACTGAACCAAAAATCCAAATTAGGTACCAAGTTTATTCGCAATTCACAAATAATCGACCAATGTCGTTCTAATAACAGTAATTATAATAATTACAAAACAAACCTTCAATTTTATAGGTTCCGGAGCAAAAAAACTTCCAATTATCAAGCCAAAGACAAACAGAAACCAAAATGTCCGAAATAGTGATATAAACAAACAAGTTCAGAAGTTAAGTAAAACAAATGCATCCAAAAAACAGTGAAATTAATGATATTTAATATAAAGGTTTTAATCAGCCAAATGTCTTCAGTTCTCCCGTAACAATCACTCCCCCTAGTGGGGTATTGATAACCTTAAGACGTGGCCAGAAAGAAGTTTAAACCCAACGAGCTTATCGTTGGTAAACACTTTTCTAATTGCTTGCTAGGTTTAGCAGCGTCTGATCGTCCTTCTTTAATGTAAGGGACCATGAAGTACAATATAGTATTACAGAGCTATTTATTCTGGGTTTTTTTACCGCTACCAGGTAAATCATGAGACATTCAACATGTACTGCTGGTTCAAGAGGAAGATGTCGATGCATGGGTGAGTACGTTTCCCTCAAGTCTTTTCTTGAAGCTATGCATTAATGAGGCTGTTGTTATTATCTGGGACAGTATTCCAAATAGAAACAAGTTGTCGTCGTACAAAGTAAACATTCACGATTGTAAACTTGTGAGATTGTACTCTGTATATTTGATGTTTTCGAAAACTTCGATAATGAGATGATAAGATAAAGTTTGGCAAAACCGTGAGATTTATTTGTTCAATACATTACAAGCAACCTGACCACACATATACATCATACATGAAAAAATAGAACTAGACAGTTTGGAATTTAATAGGAAAGGAAAATAATAATTAAATACACAGTGTGAAAATCACTCTAAATATCAAATCGATATCACCAAAGTACATTAAAAGTAATAAAGGATTGCTTTCGAACATATAATGGGGGTTCAGGTTACTCATAACCAAGCCCTCAACAAACCTCAGCATACTTTCCTGAGAACTTGCGTCAGACTATAAAAGAAAAATTGGATATCAACTTCATGACTGGTCGTAACCAAATGTTTCTCGATGGAAGGAAATATTCGTCTACCCTGTGATCTTATTCGACCGCTGAAATTCATTTTTTATCGTAGCTATTTAGTTATGTGTTCACCTAACCTTACTTACTGATCACGGTCGCCCCTACTCTATGTATTCCCGCATCTACATGTAAATTGATGTACGCAGTGAGATAGTACAAATATGTGCATGCTGTCGGGATTTTCGGTTAAACAGAAATCTTGGCCTTCCGACAGTAATGAGTTGGGCTGCTTAAAATGTCTTACAAGTAATTTAAGTCACCGTTACAACACGAGACTATTCAACGGCGAGCCATGAAATCAGTTCGGTGACTTAAATTCAAGCCTTATGAAGAGCGCCTCCAATCGTTAAACTTTTAACCACTAGAGTACAGGCTTCTTAGGGCTGACTTTTTAATGGCTTACGGAATTCTCAACACATACGGATATACTCTTAAGCACCTATGTAAGTCTAGCTCCAACACAATCCAAAGGGGCAACACCCGGAAACTGGAGACACAACACAGCAGAACGTACTGTAGACACAACTTCTACTTTATTAGAGTAGTTAAATGCTAGGATTTGCTGTCTGATGAGCTAGTCCAGTCGACTTTCCAGGAGTCCTTTTAGAGGAAACTTAACCTATTCTTAAGGACAAAGGATAGTACCTTACTATGATTTGCCAATTTATTTTTCCTCTTTAACCGTTAGTATAGGTAAGTTTCTGCCTGGCGGTATTGGTGATCCACTGCTGCGAGACGCGGAAGCCCGTGAAGCGAAAGCTTCTTCTATTCCGTCCCCAACCATTTGAACCGTTGGTTATTTGAGGTCATTCCCATGACCTTAATATGGAGGACATTTTAAGTTCTCATCTCTGACTGTAAATGGGTTGGGGTTTTAATACCTGTGGCCCGAATGAGGCTATGGTTGTCTCTGGCATGTTTCTAATCAAACGTTAACTTTTTCTTACTGCCACAGGTTGCTTTCATAAAAGTCCTTTACTGGTTCCTGGTGGACGAGTATTTGTCTGGCCAGGAATTCAAAGAGTGGAAAGGTGAGCATGCTTCTTAATTACTTCAATTTCAATACAGCACTTTATTCACTCCCTTCACTCTTTCCAAACTGGAAACAACCCTAAAGCGAAATCACAAAAAACAGGCGGGTTATATTACATATATATTGATGTAGACATCATATATAAACAGTTCTGTTAACTTATTCTCAATAGAATTATTTGTGTGGCACACTTAGTTTGAAAGTTAGGCAGCAGGTGGCCCTTGCGTGAATTCATTTATAAGGAGGGCCTTTGCTGTTTACGTGCAAGTACGAAAATCCCTACAGATTCACAATTGTCACTGCTAGGCTATTATATTTTTTAGCTAATTAAACCTCACTCCACTTATAGTAGGAAGCAGGTCTACCGCCTTTCGAAAGTATTCCTAGTAATTTCCCTGAGTTCCTTGTTATTTAATCTTATCTCTCTTATTGGGATTCAAATGAGTCTGATTGCTTAAACGACATTCTCCTTAATACGTCAAAAGATGTTGCTGACTTACTTCGCCTTTTACTCCAAATGTCTAGCCTCTGAATAGCTGATTCTGAATCGTTAGACATTAGAATCAGTCATTCTTGGTAGACAAAAAAGGGTGAGAAGTTCCCTCCTTATCATTTGTTTCGAAAGTCATGAAAATAGTAACGAACAGATCTACTAGTGAATCTAGTTCCAATGTATCTTCTTACCAACCTGCCAATTACAAAACAATTAATCCCTCAATTTGGACGAAGTGCCTGGCTTGGGTATTTGCGTAAATGTGTGTAGGATTGTCTCAATGACGTGTTACAAACTTTTCAAGCTTGATTTTTGTTTACTGGGCTTTCCATAAATAGTTGAATAACACATGTTCTCATTATTGACCCACATCTTTTATCCTATCCATCAACTATTTACCGAATGCTCCCTATAAATCTACTTCGTTCAGATTTTGAGAGTTGATTGAAGTTTTGGAAACTATCAAATGTCGCTATTCTTGAAAGCAATTTGGACAAAATAAATAACTGGAAAACAAATATGCTCTCACTAAATATAGGCAAATAAATAATATTAAGCGTGGATATCAACACTATATTATTTTGTGGGTGCTTCTGCAGTCACAATCCCCGACTAATAAAATAATTAGAATCTAATCTCAAGTATCATATTTTTCCATTAGTTCCTGGAAAGCTGTGCATGACTTACTGATGGCAGTTTAAGTTAAGAAAGTATCATATTTCTGTTCGGTCTTGTTATATTAAGGAAAAATACTAGCAGTAATTGAAAGGCACCTAGAGATATCTTCTTCAGTGCCATTGAACCCAATGTACTTTTCAAGCCTTTCTTTGAAGTCGACAGCAATTTGTCCCTCAGTATCTGTGCTTGAAGCACTATCTGATACAGAAACGGATTCCATAGGGGGGGGCAGAAGTTTGTAAGTATTTTTATGATTGGTTTTTCGCCTCCTGATATTGGGTTCTCGATACCAAAACGCAAAGGTAATTTGTTAAGATTGAGAAAGTTTTCAACTGGGTGGTATATCTTAATCTTATTCCCCTTATTGACCACACTACACATACACAACTTACACAAATCTTTATCCAGAAACAACTGCATTTTTGCACTCACGTACTTCAGGAAATATATAGCTATCTCACAACAAGTTCTAAGGCAGCACACAATCAAGTACATGAACTTAGGAATAACCCGAAAATGGCTACGATGTAACCCTTATGGTACTTTTGATCTAACTCAGTCAATTTCCCCGAGGCTGGTGTTGAAAATACTGTAATTTAATGTAGTATTAAATCCTACTCTTTGATATAAACTTGAAACGTCAGTCTATCATGCTCCTTTAAGAAAGTCTGCGTGGTCAAATTTCCTTCCTTCTAGTTTTAAATAAGCACACATCTCCGATATCAAGTTGACATTCCACTTGACTTTGGGCCGCACCCATTGTAGGTTAGTGATGTTATGCGTTTCCGAAATTAAAAGAGATCAAAAAAAGATTCAAATGTAAATCTTATGAAATCAAGTTCCTATACCTCAGTCTTTAATCCACCACTGTATTTTTTACCGTTGAATCATGTATGCTGGGATATTTAAATCGGACCTTTCTAATTAGTTAACTTTATATTGTGATTATTAAAGAATTCGAATATTGTATAATTGTGTTTCTGTTCACTTTTTTCAATAATCAAATGAAGAATGCCATTGAATACAATGACACTAATCATTGAAAGCCCTCGAATCTACACTCAGCTTGGTGTTCCTATCACAGTAACTGGTGTTGCACAAGTATGTTTGTTTGTGGTTATATCATTTTATCTACTCAGAGACCACCTCACTACCTTAGTATAGTAGTAAGATATATATTCTTGATATTTCGTGTTATAAGTTTTCTGGTTTACGTTTCGTGAGACTTTCAGTAAGGAGGCAAAAACTAATATATGCGAAATTATAGTTATCTAGCCAAACAAGTACCAAAAGAACAAATGCTACGGAATCTTTCTTAGAATTATGATTTAGTCTACTTGAAATCCTGTTTTTTTTAATTTCATTAGAAGTGAAGCTCTTACTTGATAATATTCGGCTTTCATTTGTTTAGTGACCTCAATCAGTGATAATATCTTATGTTTACTTTCAACTATCCAGCAAGTTTAACTATATTTTGGCATATTTATGTGGTCCGTTTGTTGAAGAGGATTGTTCTCTGGGAGTCTGTTGAAGAAGTGTTTGACTGAAAGGTTTATTAACATCTTAAAGTGTCTATATACAAACACCTGTAAAATGGTTCCCGTGGTTTGCAATAAAGCTGTACAGAAATGGTATCTGTTGTTACTTCACGACTCCCTGATTGGGGTCTCTAGAAAGCACAACACAGTCTTTGAAGACGTTATCAGACGTATCAGTCAGTCAGCTGCAACGTAGGATCAGGCACATATATGCATCGGTCCAAGTTGCCATACCACATCAACACAACAAGATGAACACCGGATTCATAGAAGTAGTTAATTCGGTGGTGGTAATATATAGAAGAAAGATTGCATATAAGGAGATAGTACAGGAAGAAAGAATTAGTACGTAGAAAGAATGATATGAAGCGACTTTAATCTCTTAGTTTAAGGGAAGACAGAGAGTGTATACACCCACGCCATTGTGATCGATTCTGAGCCATGTCACCAAGAGTCTCCAACCATTGGTTACGATAGTCGCGCGGACCCCAACCAGGCAGTCTTCATCTACCAACGTGGCTCAGACCAGAAGTTAGTGACTTCAAGCACTGATGCCACGTTTTGGTTTGGCCGCCCCTAACTTTCTTCCAATTATTTATAACACCGGTTAGCATTGCGCGTCGTGGTAATCGGTGTTCAGGCATACGCAGTATGTGGCCCAACCATCTCAGTCGATGAAGATTCATAACCTCATCAACTGATTTACCATCATTCCCTAATACCCTGCGTCTAACCTCACTATTACTTACCCGGTGATCCCAGCAGATACCAGCAATATTTTTAAGGCATCTGTGGTCAAACACTAGTAACTTACGAGTATCTTCTACTCTTAAAGGCCATGTTTCGCAGCTGTATAGTAGAACGGAACGAACTGCCGCGCAGTATACTCGTCCCTTAGTTGATAGACAGATATCTCGCCTTCGCCATAGATGACGTAAGTTGACAAAGGCCAAATGAGCTTTTCAAATCCGTGCTGAGATTTCGTCAGACACCAACCCATCAGGGCTGATCAGACTTCCAAGATAAGTGAAGTTGTCAACGCGTTCGACTACTTCACTCCCTATTCTTAGTTCAGGTGTTGACGCAGACCGGTCCTGAAGCAACAACCTGCATTTAGAGAGAGAAAAGCGCATCCCAAACATTCTGGCATTGTTGCTCAGTGCTACCAAAAGACTCTGCATTTCATCAGTATCTTCACTAAACAGGACTATGTCATCTGCGTATTCTAAGTCAATAAGTGGACCTCCTGGTAGGAGATCGATGCCTGAGAATTCAGTCGATGAGAGCGTTATTTCCATCAGTAGATCTATGATGTAGTTAAACAAAAAAGGAGAAAGTGGACAGTCTTGACGGACACCACTTGAGGTTGCAAAAGCAGATGACAGTTCGCCATAAGCTCTGACTCGACTAGTAGTGTTCGAGTAAAGAGCCTTCACAACGTTAATGTACTTCTGAGGTACGCCTTTTGATGACGGACACTGCCACAGAACCTCTCGGTCTACAGAGTCAAATGCTACTTTTAAGTCAAGGAAGACCACCATTGTCGGACGCCGATAAGTATGCCTGTGTTCTAGAACCTGACGAATGGTGAATATGTGGTCTATGCTACTCTGACGTGGTGGTCGGGCTTGCCTATCGTGATGAAGCAACTGAGCTATACTGGCTGGAACAACCATTCCTCAAGGTCCTACCATGCCAGACAGGCCGGTTGAAGAGCCGTAAGACTAGAAGCAACAAATCCAAGGTCCGAAGGTGAGGTCGTACTGCTGACTGTACAGAGGTGTGACAGCAGTAAGGTGTTTCCTTAGGACAACCAGCATAACAGCGATGCTGCCTTCCCACGAGGAGGGGTGGGGTTAGAAAAGGTCGACTCTAAAAATGCACATCTCGCCTTACCCCACGGATATCCGTCTCCGGCGGTAAGGTCTCAAAAAGTACGGAACTAACACGAAAAATACTCATAAGAAGGTCGTGTGTGACCGACCTCAAGCAGCTGTCCTTTGGGTACTGCGGTCTTGCTCTCAGGTCACTAAGACCACCTCTAATCCAATTTGCTTTCCAGGTACCTCCAGAAGAACCCTTCCACGGTGTGGGCAACAGGGAAGTGATAACCGCCCTCATGCCTCTAACAGCACTCAAGATCATTGTTATCAGACATGACTCAGAATAAAAGCTAATGGTGGTTTTAGTGCAGTTTTCATTTACTTTCATATAAACAAGAGGAACTTCTTGGACTGAAAGAATTCTTTATGGTTGTATTTTTCCTAATAGAAACAAGTTCTATTTTACTATCAAAGTAACCAATACTATAGAAACAACGTTTTACCGCTGATTAAGCTACAATATCACCTCTGTGGAAGATTGTTATAGAGAACTATGTACAATAAAGTAGACAGTGAACATTTGTATTAAAGCGGCTAAATCATCATTTTTGGACATGTCCTAGATACCTACTTTAAAGATTCTCAGTAATTATATCCGCCTTAGAAGGACTCTCGGTTTATGTTACTTAACAATTCAATAATTGGAGCTTTCTCATCTTTCATTTATGTAACCTAATTTAGGTAAAAATTAATGGAAGTAACCAAGAAATGTTAGCGGCTGCATGTGAACAATTTCTTGGCAAATCAGAAAATGAAATACGTGAAATAGCTCAAGAAACACTTGAAGGTCATCAGCGTGCTATTATGGGCAATATGACAGTTGAAGAAATATACAAAGATAGAAAAAAATTTTCAAAAGCTGTTTTTGAAGTAGCCAGTTCGGATTTGGTGAATATGGGAATTAGTGTAGTTAGTTATACACTAAAAGATATAAAAGATGATGAGGTATGTATGTAGTAATAATTTTTATTTGGATATATGGTTCTTCGGGATTCTTGTCCAACTTAAGTATGATTTTCATCATAAATTGACATCAGTTATGTAGTTGTGAAAAACTTTAGAGAACTGAACATCTATTTCGTTCCGTTTTGGAGGTCCTGTGCATAAAATTCTGTCCAGAACCTTTATGTCTCGCGACAAGCACAGTAACATCAGTTCACTAAATCACTTTACTGAATAAGTTGAGTTCATGATCCATTCTGTCTAATGTTATGTATCTTTAGACAATCAATTGGAATGTAGATGGTTAGAGTTAGTTTCCAAAGGGCCATTGCATCAATATATAACCTAGATAACGTCAAATTACTTAGGCGAATACCCATATTCCAACTTGATCGATAAAATCAGCTAACATTAAGAACTAAACAAAAAATGATAATGATTATCTCTTGATGATTGATTAGTGTAAATCGACAGAAAGCCCTAAACCCTAGTTTTATGCTCATGAACACTCTTCAATTAGTCTTACCTACAATTTTAAAGAAATCAACGCTCATCACAGATTGGTGCTTGTGTCACACTATGTCTTAATCAATGACATGCTGTTAAATTATTTTGAACAACTGTTATCCTGTAAAACTAATATTTTTGCACTAACTGACCACTGATTACTAACATTTAACCAATTGATGTTGAAATTCCATACCTAACATTCAACATCAGTAAGAGTTTTCTTCAAAGTTATGTGATTGCATACCATACAAAACATTAAGATTCTCTGATTCTTGAATATTAAGATTCTTGATAAAATATGAAGTTATTTTCTTTCTTTCTTTCTTTTTTTTTTTTATAGGTTAAAAAGATAACCATTAAATCTTGAATTTAGGTTATTTTTAATGATTCTTATTGATTTAATAGAAACATTCAAATATTTACTAGTAGTTCATTGAGTTTTTAATATTCAAATTTAATTAGAAATGATTATTATCATAAAATATTTGTTGATTAAAATAATCAAATTTTTATATGAGTAGATATTATTCATGTGTTTTAACATTGAACAATATTTGTTTCAATTAATATCATTTATTTATTTAGTTATTATTTAAATATTACTTTAAATCAATTTAAATGATTTATAAAGTAATCTAATAAAATTATTTGCAAATTTTCTAAGTATATTTGCATAAATTAATCAATCAATCATGAACAACTTCAAATCTGATATATATATATATATATATAAATATTAGTTCAAGTTGTCATATTATATCAGCATTGAAAAATGAAAGTATCTAGATAAATGTCAGGGTAATAAAAATAGTATCTGTTATTTTTATTACTTGATTAGAATTTTTTATTTTTTTATTTTAACACATAAGTATAGGTACAGGGAGGCACCAAATACATATGCGCCATACAAATCTCAATTGATTTGTGTGAGGGCTGTGATACTGCCCGGGTGCCCAAACCGAAGCAGGTGGTTTTCTTAGGGGGCCATACCCCGAGCCTTTGACCTGAACGTCTGATCCACAAGGCAGTGGAGCATCGTAAGGAGATGCAGTCCCATGGTAGCCGGTGACCAACGATTGGTTCATACGCCATTTGTTCCTTCAGGATACTGGAGCCCATGTGCACCATTGGTTTGGAGTCCGGTTAAAGCGCCGGACATTCGCTTTTCGTCCTCTCATTTTTGTAAACAACACCCCCGCCACGAGAAGGCAGTGAGTAGGACTTCCCTGGCAGAGGCTATATACGCATGGCCATGTGAGAGCATTTCGAGAGGGAGAGCGGACTCTCCCCACTCTCGGCCGTACCAGGGCATTTAGATAAGTTAGTTTAGATAAGTTAGCTGGACGAAACATTGGAATTATTTTAAATTTCAATCGCTAAAATTATTTCGAATGTAATTTTTACATATAATGTCTTCTCTATACTTGGCGCCCAGTTTTTGTCAAACTATTCGTTCTAATCTTGACGAATATTCGTATAGAGTTTACTACACACACTAAACAGATTGAGATGATAATTTAAGTGTCTAATGCACTGGGCTTTTAACTAATAAATCAGTTACTTTGATATGAGCAGTAGAATACTATCACTACATAGAAATAATAGAGTATATAAACTTATATTTAATGCGTTATAATATGAAATACTGAAAAAGGTAGAAGCACTTATATAAGAATGTACTGCTCGGGTTAAGCCTGGGCTGTATCTGGCTCTCCTGTTAAACAGGATTGAGCTGTACTGTTTGGGTTGTCACGTCAGTCTGGTTCTCCTGAAAACCAATGTAAAATTACCCTGACCCACAAAGGTATATTATATAACTGTAAAATAATGAATCATAAAATATTGAATCCAACACACACTATTGAGTCAAGTGACAATAACAGGTATTATTACTGAAATCACAATATTGTGTGAACTGTAAGTGTCAGTTTCATTTAGTTATAATAATGATTATATTTATTGTATATTTAAGATCATTCATCCAACGGTCATGACTACAAAAGAAAATATACATTAATCTGGTACTTAAAGATAATAAATCAGATAAAGTCCTGATATATCATATGGTTAGATTATCATGAGAACGTCTTATGCACCTTCATTTTAAGTATCTTACACTAGTCATTCACCACTACATACCTGCATAAAGGACAAGTTATCTTAGTTGAATATTTTGATGTAAATGTGTTGGTTCACCTGCAGTTGTAAAGGTAGGTGCTCAAGTAGTTCATTGAGAACCGTTTATCGGTACGCAAGAGAGACCCTCTTGATTATGCTTTAGTAAAAAATAACTCAGAGGCATAAGGAATGCACATAAGGAAATTGTTACTCAATCTATAGATTTCAAAATAAACGAAGCTGACATTGGGCGAATCCATAAAAATGTGTAGTATTTATGATAATATGATATTTATATTTCTGTGATCGATTCTTACATCAGTTAAAATTGTTAATAACCGGGGATTTTTTATTTCGCGGTGCCTACCCTATTCATTCTTGGTTTTGTACGTAGTTTAGACCAGTTTTAATGGACTCTAATGAGTTATTCTACCATCCTATGTACCTAGATTACATTGCTACTTTGAGTAACGTTTTGAAGTATATAACACACTCCAGTCTAAACCACTACATGTCCCATATCTTATCAGTTGATTTACTTCATATTATACTCCATTCACAAATAACCCTTTAAAAGTTCTAGTGGATTCTGATCTGATAATGTTATTTTTCACCTTTTACCTTTTGGTCACTCATAATCAGCGTAGAGCCTGGGACAAATGTGTGTCAGTTCAATTTGTCATACCATGTCAACATAGAGAAATGAACTTGATAGGATTAATAGTGAAGAAGTCTAAATGGTAGTAGTACATGTGATAGTGAGAAAAATAAGATATTAGAGAATATTGTTCGAAAAGAAGATATGCATTTAAGTAATACAAGTATAAACTAATATTGAAGCTAAGTATTAAGGGAACGATAAAGAGTAAATGCATCTGAGTCACTGTGACCAATTCTAGGTCTCGTCATCTAATATCTTCAACTAATGATCATGGTTATCACAAAAATTTGAACCAGGTAGTATGCATCTGCCATTATGGTTCACTAAAGGTGCCAATGACTTCATGTATTATAATAAAATACATGATTAAACAGTAAACGTGAGTTTTAGTATGTCTATATATCTACAGGATCAGAAATGATTTATATTTGCAAACATCATAAATTTATTCACTTTTAGTTTACTTCAAAAATTGAAGCCATTTCTCATTTTAGTACTATATAAATAGCTTTCATAATTTTTTTAACATGAATATTATTGTGAATTATTTTACAGTACGTCCTTAGCACCATCATGTCTTCAAATCATTCAGTTGAAATTCAACAGTTTTTAATTTTGATTTAAACCATTCATATTATACAATCCTCTATTAAATTTCAATCAATGTTATTTTCTTATCTGTGTATCTCCATCCCTTCGTAGGGTTATTTACGTTCACTTGGTTTAGCAAGAACAGCACAAGTTAAATGTGATGCACGTATCGGTGAAGCCGAGGCAAGACGTGATGCTGGTATTCGAGAAGCAGAAGCTGAAAAACAACGTGTTGCCGGTAAACTATTAAATGATATTGAAATTTCTAAATCAAAACGTGATTTTGAATTACAAAATGCTGCTTACGAGAAAGAAGTACAATCACGTAAAGCGGAATCGGAATTAGCCTATGAATTACAGGTATTTTTTCGTTGATTATTAACTGGAATTATGTCTATGCTGTTTTTCATTGCGGTGGTTTCCATTATTTTTCTCTGTTGTTAATCTTTTTCATATCTGATTCTATTTTCCGACGTAATGTATTATATGGCCTTCTGCTTCCTTTCAGGATTCCAAGTTAGGGCTTGCCTCGTGATTCAGTTTGGTGATTTCCGTAATGTATGTCCTATCCATTTCCAGAGTCTAGTCCTAATTTTCTCTTCAGCTGGAAGCTTTTTTGTCCTCTCCCATTGTACGCTGTTGCTGATGGTATTCGGCGAGCGGATATTGAGTATCTTCATCAGACAACTGTTTATAAATACTTATGCCTTCTTGATGATGGTTATAGCAGTTCTCGACGTTTCAGCTCCGTACAGTATGAATGTCTTGACATTCGTATTGAAGGTTCTGACTTTGATGATGGTTGACAGTTGTTTTAAGTTCCATATGTCCTTCAATTGTAGGAATACGATCCCTTGCTTTGCCAATCCTCACCTTTGCGTCTGCATCCGATCCTCCTTGTTCACTGATAATGCTTCCCAGGTACATGAAAAATTCCACATCATCTAGAGTTTCTCCATCAAGTGTGATTGTGTTGGTGTTCTCCGTGTTGTATTTGAGGATCTTGCTTTTTCCTTTGTGTATGTTAAGGCTTATTGATGCTGAGGCTGTTGGTACACTAATTGTCTTCATCTGCATTTGTTCGTGTGTATGGGATAAGAGGTCTATGTTATCTGCAAAGTCCAAATCGTCTAATTGATTCTGAGCTGTCCATTGTATTCTGTGTTTTCCCTCATATGTTGGGGTCTTCATAATCCAGTCTGTTGATATCGATGTTCGGCATCTATTGTTTCAAGACGAATTTTGAAAATCATGCACCAATTAACGTTGTGAAACTCATCAATAATCTTAGTATTAATAAAGATTCTAAATTTTTAGTTCGAAATGAATTTAATGAACGTTGAATTTTCCTATAATTTGTCATTTTTTTATTTGGTGAAACTATGGAGCAAATAGTTTAGTTAGATTCTCACCAATTGCTCACAACCTACTGTTTGATGATCCAAATTCTTTTCTCATATGTTATATTTACTTACAACACTATAAGTTTTCAATTTCATCGTAGTTGTTTTAAATCATCACTATACCATGATAAAAAATATCCATATCTGACTAATTTCGCCGTTATATAAGTAGGGTAACTTTATAATAATTTTGATCTTAAAATACTGTAGGTTGTAAGCAGCTTATGAGAACCTAAAGAAATTAAAGGAACTAAGTGTATGGAACATGTGTTCAAGTTAAATATCTTAAATTAGTTGTGGTCGGATCCAACTATAGCTGTTACCTTAGTGAAACAGTCTGGTTAGTTTATAAGGACGATCCGTTTGGTTGTAGTGTCAACAGTACTCAAGTGTGATGAGATTACAATGTCTCTCACAGATGACCAGTGTCTCTGGAGATACTGCATTTCCACAGATGAAAGAATGGGTTGAAAAAAGGTTTATCCAAAAAATAACACATCCCATTACATCTCAAGGATTTTCAGTTCAGACAGTAAGGTCTCTTAGGCTCTGTGATCAGACCTAAATGTTGACAAGATATTCATTATTAACCTAGTTTTTTTGCAGGCTCTATAAGAAAATATTTCCTATCTCAGAATTGAGAGCCACCCACACACTTCTAACAGTATCCAACCTCATTTTGCTATTTAGCCGTTATTGAGTTTTAATTCTGCATTTACGAAGTCAATTAAAGTATGTTATTTGTATACCTACTTAGATATATTGCATTTTATGGAATCAGCTTGAAATAATATCGTAATCGTAATATAATTGTTATCATTTTCAGTTGAAACAGTTGCTGAATCAGTCCCATATATTTGAACTTTTATTGAATACTATAGAGGTAGTTTAACTATTCCCCAGTTTTATTTTCGGGTAACGGATCGTTGGTTCGAATTTCGTCTCATTTGCGCAGTCAGTTTGTATTTAAATACTCAATACCGAATTATATTAATTAATTAAATCATAAAAAGAATACTTGATATTTTTCTTATCTCATTTAACCTTCTCTTGTCTCTCTCACACATACCTACATTTGGAACAAAATCTAGGCAGCTAAAGTTAAACAACAAATTAAGGAGGAAGAAATGCAAATCACCGTTCTTGAGAAAACGCAACAAATTCAAGTGGAGGAATTAGAAATTGTACGACAAGAACGTCATTTAGATGCGACAGTACGGAAACCAGCTGAAGCTGAACGTTTTCGTTTGGAACGTCTCGCTGAAGCTGACCGGCTGCGTTTAACTGCCGAGGCGGAAGCAGAAGCTGAAGCTATTCGGCTACGTGGTCTTGCTGAGGCGGAAGCATTAAAAGCTATAGCACACGCTGAAGCAGAACAAATGGCAAAGAAAGCTGAAGCATGGAAAAATTATCAGGTTTGCTTATTTATTTGTTTATTGATCAAAATAATTAATGTAGCTCGTTTGCCAATATATAGTTTCTTGATCTTGCAGTTAAACTAAACTTTCTAATACCGATAGGTAATGACACTACCTACCCCCTACTCCGACACAAAATGTTAATTCATTTAACAGTAAGTTGGAAGGAAGCTAATTGTGACTTAACCATGAGTTGGCTGTAATTCATGAAATCTCTGGATTGAGTTGTGTCAATAAGTGCAAACTACCTGATTAAGGTCCATGGGATTGTTGTAACCAATGGTTGAAAACATGACTCAAAATCTATGACAATGGTGCAAATGATTTCACTCGGTGTTTCCTTAGATCTTGGGTTTTAAAATTATTTTATACTATTTTATTCCACGAATTAATTTCATCTCAAATCACATTACCTATGCATAGTGTTTTCTACTATAATTGATAGTGTTACTACTTCATAATTTCATCTTATTGTAATGATGTAGTAAGGCAACTTGAACTTATACACATATGTGCCGGTTTCTACTTTGCACACAACTATTAGGTTGATACTATTCAATTACTCAGTCAGTCAAATAAAACTAGTCAACGAAACAGGTTTTGTACTTGAACGTTGATTGCTCTAATTATTATGATATATATACAAAACCTGTTTCGTTGACTAGTTTTATTTGACTGATGTGTATGTGTTTTTGTACTATAAAAGTCTAAATGAAATGAGTGCATTACTCACTAGAAATCAATAAATAAGTGGTAATTACCTCGAAGATAAACTATGTTGAAATGACTGGTATAACTTAGGGAATTTTCGGAAACCATAGAAACGAAATAGATATTCGATGGAAGTTTTGTACAAATTTGAAACTTCTCACTTCTTTCTAAGTTTGATTTATTATGTAAGTCATTCACCAACTGTGGGTTCATGTAATCAAGTTTGTGTTGTAGTCTAGTTGGGTAAGTGAGGTTCAAAATGTCAACTTATTTATTGAAATTCAACACTTTAACCATTAAGTTACATCTCTACCGATTTTTAATCAGTATATATACAATTATAATATTCTTAATTCTTAATGAGCATAACTTTTAAAAGGTCCAACTTTCAGATAATTACATCATTAAATGCATATGGATTTTGTATTTATCTCAGTTGATTATTGCTAGTATTGTGATCTGTAGAGCAATTATACTATCTTTAGGAAAACTTAAAGAGGACAGTATTACAATTTTAACTGAGTTTATCTTTATTCTCTTGCCATCAAGTTACACTTACTGTATGAAACGTATTTATACTATTCTGTCACCCAAATTCAACGACATGGAATAAGGTTGAAACCTATTATCTTATAGTTTAACTTTGATTACTCTAAGCACCAAACAACTACTTGTTCTGAATAAGTACATGTCTATTGAATAACAAAACATAAACTCAATTACATGGTCATTTTTTAGTACCGTCGCTAATCGCCTGTTCTAAACTCCTGATTCTTTTTTTTATCTTTCATATTATGAGTAAACTGAATATTTTAATAAAATTATAGTTCTTTATCTATAAACTAATATAAGAACACATATGTGTATTCATAACAATAAAGGAAAATCTCCACATTAATATATACGGAATGAAATCCAACTTATTAAATCTATTTATATTTCCTTATTAGTGATATGTTTACTACTATGTTCGATGATTCTATATAGTAGCTCAGAATTGTTCAACGAACGATAAAGTACACATTTGAATGGTTTCAATATGAAAAAAAAAAATAACAACAAGCTAACCATCTTGTATTACACAATCTTCTGTTAAATATTTCCATAAGATGTTTGTCAGAAATATCAACTTTTAAACTTTTCAAATAGAATTTCATCAATCAAATGTTTCCATCAAAAAATTTCAAATAAAATTTGAACAGAACAGATATTTATTTTCAATGAATTCTTTATTTTCATGATGACTTAATTGAAAATAATATTAGTGATACATTTTTTGAAGCTTATGTAATTACCTCCAAATGCCTTGGTACGGCCGAGAGTGGGGAGAGTCCGCTCTCCCTCTCGAAGTGCTCTCACATGGCCACGCGTATATAGCCTCTGCTAGGGAAGTCCTACTCACTGCCTTCACGTGGCGGGGGTGTTGTTTACGAAAATGAGAGGACGAAAAGCGAATGTCCGGCGCTTTAAACGGATCCCAAACCAATGGTGCACATGGGCTACAGTATCCTGCGGGAACAAATGGCGTATGAACCAATCGTTGGTCATCGGCTACTATGGGACTGCATATCCTTACGATGCTCCACTCTCTTGTGTATCAGATCTTCAGGTTAAAGGCTCGCGGTGTAGCCCCCTAAGAAAACCACGTGCTTCGGTTTGGGCACCCGGGCAGTATCACAGCCCTCACACATATCGAATGAGCTCTGTGTGGCGCATTAATATTTGGTGCCCTCTTGTACCAATATCTATGTGTTAAAATAAATAAATAATAAATAAAGCTTATGTAATAGGTTAATTGAAACTAACTTTCTGAACATTACAATAATAATTTGAAATAGTTTGCGTTACAGATTGATATAAACATAATATCATTCGAAATCATTGAGTATTATATATGTATGTCAATTTAATTTAGGACTTCTTAACAGTACATTTCCACTATCTTCAGAGATTGTACTCATAGTCTTCTACTTTGACAGTGAACTCATTGTTTTTAGGTTAATGTGTTTCATTTCATTATTCCACGTTTCTCTAATGTCAATCAATTCTTGATTACAAGATAAGTTTTGTACTGTTAAATAATGACAAAAAAAAAACTAATCTATCGACTAATTATTAACACTAATTGCATTAATGTATGAGTAAGAAATGTGTTGGGGAAATCCAGAAAATTCGAAAAATCATCTAAAAAAAGGCTGTGAAAACATTGAGAAGCATTTTATTGAATCAACATTCATTTGAAGTTTTGCCAGAAATATCTAGAAAGTTAAGTCACATGTTGAGTTTCTGATTGAATGGTTACCTATACGGCTA
Source organism: Schistosoma spindalis (assembly GCA_946903255.1). NCBI lineage: Eukaryota > Metazoa > Platyhelminthes > Trematoda > Strigeidida > Schistosomatidae > Schistosoma > Schistosoma spindalis. The sequence continues at coordinate 5,203,495 of OX336420.1, forward strand.
CTGTGTTTACTAGCGTTCTAGTATTTTAGGAAAACCAAAGGCCATCTAAAATACTATAAAAACATTAGATTTTCTGTACATAAACGAACCTTTGGAGTAAAATGTTTCTTCCATATCTCGCGCCTTTTCTCTCGTGTTCAAGTTGCTGTGTAGATCTAGCCTGGGGTTACTAGAAGAGCTTAGGAACTGATAAATAAATAATATATTTGTAATATCCCAATAAATATAAAATTAGATTTTCTGACGTTTCGTGACTTAGTGTAAGTCACTTCTTCAGAGAATAAATAACCAAATTAAAAATTATTTATTTATAACAATCAAACCTTGGTAATGATACCTACTTAGGAACTGAGTCTAGCGTTCAATTAGAAGACTTATCAAAATGTTAGCATAATTTTTGGTTGACTCGATTTAAAGGAATCAAGGTCAACAGAATTACCATACAGATTTACTACGAATGCTTATTTTAGACTTATTTGTTTAAATCATTATTATCATATAGTATGCAAAACACAAGTTGGATAGAACTCGACTACCAACTTCAACAGAGATATATCCACGTTAATTTAACGTCAGTGAAATTTACAATGATACATATATCTTGTTTTTATTGTTTATCGTTCACCTCAATCATGAGGAATGATGTTGTTTCTTGAAATACAATCATACATTTTGTTTAAATCACAACTTAATGGATAAAACACTCGAATTCCAACTATTGAGTTGCATGTTTGAAACTCCTTCCATCTACTTTAATTTAATCAGACAGATTATATTGCTATCCTTCACATAACTACATTTTACGGGGTTAAGTATTGATGCGTGGACAGAGTCAGCTCTCTCTCTCGAAATGCCCTCAAGTGGCCACGTGCATACAACCACTGCCAGAGAAGTCCTACTCACTGCCTTCTCGCGGCATTACTGTTGTTTACCAAACTGCGAGGACGATAAGCAAATGTACGGCGCTTTAACCGGGTAGGTTGATATAGAGAATCGACATAGGGGAGTTGGAAAACCCTGATTCCAAACCAATGGTGCACATGGTCTCCAGTGTATCCTGATGGAACAAATGGCGTATGAACCAATCGTTGATCACTGTCTACTATAGGACTGCATTTCCCGACATTGCTCCACTTTTTTGTGGACTAGACCATTAGATCAAAGCCTCCGGGTGTATTCTCCTATGAAAACCACCTGTTTCAGGTTGGGCATCTGGGCAGTATCATAGCCCTCACACAAATTAAATGATTTATGTGGCACATATCTAGTTGGTGCCTCCTTCTACCAAAGTTTATATGTTTAAATAGTAAATAGTAATAATTCACGAATACATAGATCTGTTCTGTTTTTCCTCATTCTTTTAACAAGTAAATATACTTTGCTAATATTTTTCGATATTTGTCTATTTACTTTTTTTTTTCTTCAGAATGTTGCTAAATTAGACATGGTATTACAATCATTACCAAAAATTGCTGCAGAGATTAGTTCACCTTTAACTAAATGTGATAAAGTCACTATGATTTGTACAGGTGAAGGTGATATTGGTGTGGCAAAATTAACTGGTGAATTATTTACAATTATGAATAGTTTACCACATTTAATACATACAATGACTGGTTTAGATATTTATAAAAATATTAAAACTGTTTAATAATTTAAACATTAAAATACAAATTATTTCATTGATATAATCCTAAAGTCATTTTCTTTATTCAAATCAAATCAATCAAGGCGCGCAATTCATAATTATTGTTAATTAGTATTACTATTGTTGTTGTTGTTGTTGTTGCTGTTGTTGTTGTTGTTAGTGTAATTTTATTCTCCAATTGTTTTATGATTTTTCTTTGTTTATTTTTTCTTATTCATATTTTGCCTACTTATTTAATAGTATAAATAAATTTCATAGAAATATTTAACAAAGTATTTTCAATGAAAAACCAGGTTTTCCATGGTGGTCTAGCTTCAACTGACTTATGATCTTAATCATTGAAATTACTACAATCTCCACAAAACCCCTTCTGAGAAAATATTTTTTGTTTGTTCTTTTTGGCGAGACTCTAATTTACGGACGACCTTTAAACGAATTTTAAGTGACCTTGAGAAAATTAGCCAATCAGAAGACAGTTAGTATAAAGTAAAAATATATTAGAACAAACTAATGAATTACAGTGGATATACTTCTTTTACATGATTTAAAAACTTGTCAAGATTTGATAAAGGTTCAGATGTTTTGAAATCATATTGCATACGGTATAGAAACTCATCCATATGGCTCTATAATAGTCGTCCTCTAGAGCAGTGGTACGGTCTTAAAAATTCTTTCAAACGTGACCACATGACTTCAATGTTATTGGTATGAACACCGGTTGTAGGGTCGACGAAATGACGTTTGTGGACTACGATATGATGGACATACCCAAGTCTATGAAGACATCTATACACTCTCCAGTTATCCGTATATACCGTTGTGCCTGGCAGCACGTTTTCCTGTATTATTGTGGTTGCTTGCCGGTTTCTGACCTTCTGAAAATGTCCCTTTTGAGTTGATCTATCATAAATTCCAAGTACCTGTGGAGTATATTAACGAAAATGCTACTTACCCAATCTTCCTTTATACTACGTCCCCTGTTGTACTTTCGCTTTCTCACTACCGTTTCTTCTATCTCCACGATACACCCTACTCCTCCAAATGATTGGTGTATACTTGTCATTTTAGTTGTGCATATGTCACGGCAGTACTCATACCACTAGACTGTTGAAGTTTCAGTAACATCTGCAAATGCCGCAGTCAGTGTTACTGGTGTCTTTATTACCCAATTCGCAACTATTATCATGATCTGCCTCAATTTAAGTCACCATCGAGCGAAGAAAGTCCCCGTTCTATCAGACTTTTTCCTCCAACATGAAGAACAACGGAATATAATCTCACCGCGGTGGTTTGCACACTTTACTGCAGTCATTTGGTAACCGCAGTCGCATGTACAAGAACTTCTTAATAGTCCCATCTGTTGTAGCCTCTCAATAATAACCTCTTCTCTAAAATCCGCTGTAAACCGATCGTACTTGAGCATCATGCGTTAAACTTGGCTCCGTGACCTTGAAATGGCTCAAACGCTTCTGATTGGCTCGTCCTTAAATTAGAGTCTCGCCGTTCTTTTCATATCATCTGTATTTCTTTCAAAGTTGAATAACATTAACATCTCATATTAATGATATGTCAATTGTATTATTAAGTGGTAGCATAAGATAATACTCGGTTGAAGTTGATGTTGTTTTTCTTCTTAGAAAATGAGAAGAATTACAGGATCTAATTGCTAACATCTTAAATCGGTATAGATGTCGCCTACAATGATTTTAGAGACAAAATGTATTCGTGGGACGGAATTCTTCAATCTTAACCACTAAAATTTGTTATGTGATTTAATACGAGGTTCGAATTTCGAACATGTATTTATCAACGCGTTTTCAAGTAATTAATACTCTAGAATCGTTAACATTATTTGGACATGTAGGTAATTATGAGATAAAAGAAAGGTTCATAGAACGAGTTAAAGAAATATTAAGAAACGCGAAATTGGTTTAAGCGTAAAATTAACTTCAGTACTGTTGTGAGTATGCGAATGGTTGTTTCTGTAAGTTTCCCACACCGGTGATGGACATTTTTCTGAAAGAAACCTAAAATAGAACTTGGTTTTTCATTGATCATCTTACTGAAACAAAAGTGTGGCGACTGGTTTCAATAGGAAACTACTTAAGGCCAGTCACATAACCTTATGTGTTTGTAGATATCCTTTATCAAAGTTAGACGTGATAATTTCAAATAAATTAAGCATTAGGTAGAAATTTGTTTAGTTCGGTTACTTATTTCCTACATATCAGGATATCACCAATACACCATTAGATTTATAATGGTTGATTTTTGTTAGCTTCATACGTTTCAAATGTGATAAGTCGTCCAAGTGAATGCTTGATTCAGTTTCCTAATCTCTTCTAGTAACCCCCAGGCTAAATCTATACGGCAATTCGAACACGAGAGAAAAGTTTGACTTTTCACTTTCTAGATGTTCCTGGGGTACTTCTATTCAATTCTGATTAAATAAAATGTTTCTTAGCGTTTTTAGGGCTTTTTTGAGGAATTTTCTGGATCTCCCCCCTTTCAAAAAAGAAGACCTTTTCTTCGGGTCTATTTGCAGCTTGATGACTGGTTCATGGTGGCATCCCGACTTCCTTGGTGTCCAGCGACTATGAATGTCTGTTGGGTTTCTTGTCATTTGGGCATATGTAATTATTTCCAGTGGAAGACTGACTCATCTGTCTACCGTGTTCATCGTCCTTTTTCTCTGTGGATTTGGCTAATATGTCTAATCCACAAAACATTTCCCATTCCATTTTCAATAACTCCAGGTTCCTATAGATTTTTTCCAAGGTATGACTTGATGACTACTTTATTACCCACGTTAAAACTTCGGATGGTCTGATTTTGTGTGCATCCATCCACTGATTTGAGCGATAACATGGCGTCGAATAATTCTTCCGAGCATAGCTTTATTAGAGGAATTTCCATCTAAAACAATAGGGTTGGGCTTAGTTCTATAAGTTGAGAATTTTGTAATTACCAGACTTGTCCTCTCGTCTTCATCTTTCATCAATACTCTTTTAAATGTGTCAACAAACCGCTCTGCCTGTACATTTAATTGAGAGTGATAGAGTGGACAGAGGTATGCATAATTCCATTAACTCTACAGAAGTACTTGAATGATTCTGAGGTGAATTTTGAGCCGTTGTCAGTCACCAAATTCTCCGGAGCTCTAAAACAGATAGCGTGATGATTGTTTCACTGACTTCGCAATTTGTCATAGCATAGATTTGTGGCCATTTCAAGAATGCATCCACTATGACTAAAATCTTAAAACTGTTAATATGAGAGGAAACACGTGGTCTTCCATAGTCATAAAATAACTCATCTTTCGACTTAAATCATCAACAATTCTCTCACATATAACCAAAAAATAATATTCCCACTATTAACATATACTACTTACTATCTTAATAGTAGTTACACTACGTTGATTAATTAATAAGAAATTATACATCATCTATTGTATGGTTAATGTGAAAAAAATGACATATATCAATAATGTTCACCCGTTTACTGTTGAAATAAAATTGATCAATATTATCATCCCGATTAATCTGGCAAGTCATCGTGCTATAAACGACTGATAAAAATATACTTAAGGAAAATATACTTTGCTGTTAGAGACTCATCAATTGCAGTCCTAAATAATATTGGGAAGATATAAATAAAACAACACCAAGTGAATTTAAACTTCATTTGATTGCAGAAAGAACTCAGTTACTAAGTGGATACCGCGATGGCGTTTGAAGCTAACGCTACTAGGTTCGAGTCCCAGAGTGAACATCAACCCTGAGATACAGGTACATCCGACTGACGAGTCCCAAATAGGACGAGACGCGCTTCCTGGATTCCACTGTTAGCCACTATCCATCTTTGTATCTATTTACATTATTGATAAATGAATTGACAGTAATTCTAGTAGGATTATTCACTTGTTTACACAATTTGGTTTAGGTTCATTAAAGTTTGTTGTTAGAATTCGAAGCTCCTTTAATTTTGATTAGAACAACATAAAACATGATACAATGATGTTCAATTCAGCGTTGTTGAAATATCTTTTTGATTAGAATTGTATTATGGACCGACAGATGATTATAAAAACGTCTTTGGAAATTTACCAAATATAATAAGAATAACAAGTCTATAAAGAGTAACTTCATGAATTTATTTCATTACTCAATGTAATCACCTTAGGGTATGTTTGGTAGTACTGATTTCTATGATTAGATGAAAGATCGTTTAAATCAGTTAAATATTATTGTCTGGCATGGCAATTAAAACTTTTTGAAGTTAAGTGAATAAACACCACTCATTTGTTATGTTAACAAATTTTTTATTATAAACCCTAATCTGGAAATGAAACCCAAGCTGATAATTGTGTAGGGCCAGTAAAATGTCACTGAGCCCTAGCCAAATCACCTGACAGTTGGGTCACTGAATATAGGACAGGTCATCGACCCCTATCAAGGTCAAGGACAACCAACATCAATCAGTTAATCGTAGGCAATGAACTGATCCATGTGGTGGTGGTCACACTTTCACTTGTACCCACTTTAACAATCTTCAAAGCATCCATAGTACCTCGATATGACGAAGGGGTGATCCACGTTAGGTGCTGACCACGAGGTGTGGTTTTGACGTCACATCATTCCCGTCTAACTCAAATAGGCCCCCAATCATTCATCATAGATCATCAACGTTGTTGATCTACAACTGAATGAGCTCCATGACTCAGTATGAAAAGTAATGTTTGCAATATTAAATTTGACTGGACTAAAAGCTATCTGTTGAAATCAACACAGGATTATTAATATTTAGTTCTTACCTCATGAATTTATGCAGAAAGTTCATCAACATTGAAACATAAGTTAGTAATAGTCTAGAATTTCGAGGTATCCTCTAATAAAACATCGATATGGTGCCAGATAATTGTACTTGAATAAACATACTTGTTATTGTATAAGACCAAAAGACTAATACTACTTCTCGAAGTTATATGCAGTAGTTTAAAGTGTATAAATGTATGTTTCAGACATAAACTTGTATTCCGGGGTAATGAAACAAGCATTAGAATGTCAACTGAGACAATGAGAAAATATAATTATCTTAATTATAACTAAGTAAATCATAATTCCACTGGTCAATTAAATGATTTTACAACTTTTGAATGTTAACAATCACAGCGAAATTCTGATGTCACCAGTGAAATTAACCGAATAATTTATTGTAAATTATATTAGTGAATTTCAATATTTAAACTTTTAATGTCGTATATCAGCATTACCAAATTAATTACAAATAGTATGGCTATTCAAAAAGGACAGTGGTATTTTTCCTCGCTAAGTAAATTCTATTGTTTTGATCGTTTATACGTATCAAAACTACTGTTTTTCACTTTCATTGAGTTTTCTTTCAGTTAAAGTATTCGATTAGATTATTGTTTTTTGTTTCTAAAGTAGTTTTGTTGTCAGTACTTTTGAGTACTCTGTTTTTTTAATAGTATCTGTAAGTACTTTTGGTTCTAACGATCCACAGTTTTCCACTTTTTTTGGTCATAGATTATTTTTTGTCCCTGAGTATTTTTGCATCTAGTTCACCAGGGTGCTTGGTACCTGTGTGGTTGCGCCACAGGATTGAGCTGTACTATTCAGATTGTAGCGTTATAGCCTATACGGTGTCCGGTTCCCCTGTTAAATGGGCTTGGGCTGTACTGTTTGGATTGTCGCGTGAAAGTCTGGACGGTGTCTGGTTCTCCTGAAAACCGATGTAAAATTACCCTGGCCCACAAGGGTATATTATATAACTAACTTCTTTCTAAAAAAAACACCCCCGTGTTTAAATGACTGGACAGTGCAAAAAAAGTAATTGCCTACGCCTGGGCTGTCGTTATTCTGTTGAAAGCGGCATGCAGTGCGATGAGTGCAAAGGATGGTACCACGAAGTTTGCACAAATTTAACGCCTGCAGCTTTCAAACGGTTCAGTAGGAATGGTTGCGTATGGCTCTGTCAGCAGTGCTGTTCGGATGCTAACAGCTTGCTAACCGAGGCCATCTCATTGGTTAGTGCTGCTAAAAAATGTTTTGGCAAGAGTGGTCGCGACACATTATCAAGTACTCGCTCCGTTGACACGCAAATTGGCGTGAGGCAAAATAAAGTGAGTTCGAAAACAGATGACTTGCACCGACTAAAGGAGGGAGAACAGTCCCCAAAGAGTTCTGTCCGCACAAAAAAACTCAAGGGAAAAAGTTTCTTCTGTCCCACGTCCTCAAAATGGTATCCAGAAAGAAACACATAGAAGCCGCAACCGCAAGGCTCGATCAGTTTCTAAAGGGACACCAAACCTGACCTCCCAAGTCATCGAAAACCCTCTGGAATCCCACTGTATGTTTGACGCGGTTGTGGTTGCTTCTCCAAGCATTGTTGACGAATGGGTACAGGTTGTGAGGAAGAAACAGAAAAACGATATAAAAGGGAACCCTGCCACACAAAAGAAGTCGAAAAATCGAAGGCTGATCACAGTAACAGATCAGTCATTTTTCATAGGATCAAGGAGAGCAAAAGCTCCGAACCAAAAACTCGTTTTGAGCATGACATTGTCCTGATAAAACAGCTACTTAATCAACTCATGCCTCAAAATATCTCCGGAGTCACCTTGCTAAAGGTGTATAGACTAAGTAGTTTAGCGAACTTGAAGCCTAATCAACCTAGACTGCTTGAAGTAGTTTTCAAATCTTCGAATGAAAGGGACTTAATTTTGCAGAATGGACATAAATTAAATGGTTCGGGAGTTTTTATCCGAAAGGACTTACCGTTGGCAGACCGTGTAAAAAGACGGGAAGCCGAAAAAGAACTACAAATGAGGTTAGACGCTGGCGAAAATGACCTGAAAATTGTGAGTTTTCGGGTTGTGAGGCTTCGTCAGAGAATGATGGCGAAGCCACTCTGGGTGAAACACGAAGCCACTTTAATAGGCTACGGAACTGTTACACTAATGCCCGAAGCTTGCTCAATAAGCGATCGGAACTAGGTGAACAGATTGACTCGACAAAGCCAGACATAATCGCAGTCACAGAAACCTGGCAGACACAGTCTATAGATAATATGGAACTCAATTTTGAGGGTTTTACTTTAGTAAGGACCGACAGAATACATAAGCGTAAAGGAGGGGGAGTAGCTCTATTCATTAGGAATGCTATCCCGTTTGTCATTATTGATAGTGTATCCCATGATAGTGGGACGTGTGAATTGGTTGGTTGCCGCTTGAAATTCAAGGGGCAAGAGCTGCTAATTGGTTTGGTCTATCGCAGTCCAAGCTGTGAGGTAAATGATGTCCTGTTAAACGGGCTCAAAAATTGGTCGCGAAGTGGTCGATGTCTAATCCTAGGGGCCTTTAATGCACCTATGGTAGACTGGAAAAATCTGAGAACCGAATCATCAGATAATTCCTTCGAGCAGGAACTAGTTGATGCGGTTATAACATGTGCCCTAGTGCAACATGTGAAAGAAGCGACTAGGTACAACCCGGACACTGAATCATCCTTATTAGATCTTATATTAACTCACTATGAGGATAACGTTGCGAACCTCCTTTACATGCCACCCCTAGGCAAAAGTGATCATGCAGTTTTAACTTTTCACTTCCATATAACTGTCAATCACGAGCAAGCGTCAACTCAATCCAGACCTAACGTCTGGAAAGCAAGCATACCAGATATCATGCACTCGGCATCATTAGTAGATTGGACAATAGACCCAGAGTCCTCAATTGAAACGGCTTGGGATGCCTTCCGAAATTTATACTTAAAAGTTACCGCACCCCACATTCCTTGGACTATACCAAGGGTGCCGAGAAACTCCCCACCATGGTTCAATAGGGAGGTCCGCATCCTTCTCCGTAAGAGAAAAAAAATGTGGGATAGATTTAGGTTACTGGTGACTGATGAGACAAAATCTCAGTACCGAAAAGCTAGGAATACCTGTGCCTCGACCCTCCGTAAGTCTAGAAAGCTGTACGAAGAAAAAATTGTTAAGGAATCCATAGAATGTCCTAAACGCCTGTATTCCTATATAAACCAAAGAACAAAAAGAAGAGGAATTATTCCTGCACTATGGGGAGACAGTACTGCCGCATCATTAGTGGAAGATGACTTTGGTAAGGCTCAAGTGTTCTCAAAGTACTTTAGCAATGTATATACCATAGAAGCACCCTTCCCGTCAGCGCATACAAACCCCCCACACACATACACTGGATAGCGTGACCATAAATGAACTCGATGTCTTTGATCTGCTAAATAAGCTTGACATAGGTAAATCCATGGGGCCCGATGAATTGCATCCTAGGCTACTAAAGGAATTATCTAACTTCGTTGCGAACCCTTTAAATATATGCTTTAAGCTATCCGTTACGCAGGGCCGTTTACCGAAAGACTGGAAGAACTCCATGGTAAGTCCTGTCTTCAAAACAGGTACGAAACATAAACCTGAGAATTACCGACCCGTGAGCCTAACTAGTGTGGTTGTTAAAATCTTAGAAAAGATTATTCGGAAAGAGCTGTTTAAATACCTCGATGTAAACCTAATCCTTTTGGAGAAACAGCACGGTTTCAGAATAGGTTATTCTTGTCTCACTAACTTATTAGTCACTCGAGAAAGCTGGTGCGCTTTTAAGGACCAAAAGTTACCTGTAGACGTGGCTTACATTGATTTCAGCAAAGCTTTTGACAAGGTTCCGCACAACCGGCTGTTATATAAGCTAAAAAATGTCGGAATTGGAGGCAATCTATTGACGTGGATAGAAGACTTCCTTGTTGGACTCCAACAAAGAGTACGGGTAAACTCAAAATTATCTAGCTGGGAAACTGTGCTTAGTGGAGTGCCCCAGGGCACAGTTTTGGGGCCAGTGCTATTCCTCTTGTATGTAAATGACCTTCCTCGCTTACTATCATCATCGGTCTTGCTATATGCTGACGATGTCAAGATATGGAGAACGATATGGAGAACTCCAAAATGACCTGAAGAAATTATCCGAATGGTCTCATACATGGCAGCTGCCGATAAATACTTCCAAGTGTGTTGTGATGCATATTGGTCATCAAGGTTCAGATACATAGACGATGAATAACACTGAGCTACCTGTTGTCCAGACACATAATGACTTAGGAGTCATCGTTAGCCAAGATCTGAAGACTACTGCACACTGCCGTGCAATAGCCGCCAAAGCTTTTAGAACTTTATGGTCAATAACTAGGGCTTATACTCATGTCGACGCTCAAACGTTTTTGACTTTGTATACAGTGTTCGTACGTCTTAAACTTGAGTACTGCATACAAGCGTCTAGTCCCTGCTTAAAAAAAGACAGTGAGCTTTTGGTAAAGGTTCGGAGAACAGCAACTAAGCTGATTCCCGTAATAGCGAAGCTTCCGTATGATGCTCGACTGGCCAAGCTAAACCTATTCCCTTTGTCATATCGTAGAACTAGAGGCGACTTGATTACAGTTTTCAAATTGCTCAGTGATAAATTTGCACCTGATATGCCCTCATTTTTCCTGTCTTCCAAAACGGGGACACTCCAAAAAAGTTCACAAGCTCAGAACAAATTACTTGTCAGCTGATTATCGACTTTCCCACCGAATCATCAACGAGTGGAATTCATTACCTCAACACGTGGTTGAAGCTCCATCCGTAGATTCTTTCAAAAGAAAGTTGGATCAACTGAGAGAACACAATTGCCAGGACTAACACAGGCCATCAAGCCTCTTGTCCTTTCCAAACTGAAACTGAAACTGTTACGTTTTACTACTGATAAGCAATATCAGTAAATTATGTGATGTTAGTAGTTAGTTCCATTACCAGTTATATGAAGTGATAACGACATCAGTTTAGGGTTATTGGCATTAGTTCTTATGTGGGTTACATAAATTCAAAATGTAAACATTGATAAATTATATCAGCATCTCCGAAAAAGCTGATAGTTCGATCAAAGATCTCGTTAGTGAGACAGATATCACCAATGATATGGGACTATGACTGTAACTTGACTGAAGCAAAAATAAATGGTGCTTATTTTAATCTCTTGTGAGTTCATAGGTATACACTACTGAAATGTCCCAGTTTGGTGTGAAACACTAACTGATATCAGTTCATGATGAATAATCAATTCTCATAGCTTGGTTCCGATATCATAGTTTATATCACATCTGTTTGTCAACCAAAATAATAATACCTCTCTATATCAGTTGTTGAGATCATGAGCCGATTGCAGCTAAACCACCATGGAAAACCTGGAAGCACTGGACAGCCGTTTCGTACTACTGTTGGACTCCTCAGCAGTGCGCATCCACGACCCCGCCCCGCGGGATTCGAACCTACAACCCATCGGTCTCGCGCTCGAGCACTTAACCTCTACACCACTGAACTGGCTGGCATCCAACGGTGTTAATGTCTAACTTCAACTAATCCACGAAATTGAGCAACACATCCACCATTGTCTTCGGTAAGTTACTATCTCACAACAGACCCGGTTGAGCTCCACTGGTCACTACTTCTCACTAAAACTCTAGAAAATACCTCTTGAAGCCAGTCACTAGTGAGCATATGTTGATTAGAATAAGAATGGGTTTTGTGTAGATTGTAGTAACTTCAATAATTGAAATCATGAGTCAATTGAAGCCAGATCACCATGGAAAATCCGGAATGACTGGATGACCATTTCGTCCTTTTGTAGAGCTCCTCAGCACTGCTCATCTATGATCCCGTCTCGCGAGACTCGACCTAGCGGTCTCACGTGAAAACGCTTGATCCAACGGTGTTAATGTCGATTTTCAACTAATCCACGTAATCCACATAAGTGATTCATCCATAAAAATGAATTTCAATCCAGTAAACAAATAAACCTGACACCCTATTAAACCATGTTTTACCAATAGAAAAAAAAGATTTCTGTTTATTACATATAGCAAATGTGAATGAAAGATCATTTTATATTTTTATTTGCATTTTGCCCACTTCTTTCTTTCATTCTGTTTCATTTGTAAATTCTATTTTGAGTTCCCTTCATCTTGTAAATCCTGACTTATAAGTCCCGGCTCGGTGGTCTAATGGTTAGGCGCTCGCGCGTGAGTCTGATAGGTCCTGGGTTCGAATCTCGAGGGGTGGGGTAGTAGGTTCTCACTTCTGAGGAGTCCCACATTATGACGAAACGACCGTCCAGTGCTCCCAGATTTTTTATGGTGGTCTAACATCAATTGACTCATGATCTCAACTAATGACATTACTAAAATCTCCACAAAACCCCTTCTGATACTAATCCTGAAATAGTTTATTTTTGGTAAAAGTACACTTTAAATTTATCTGTTTTCTAAGTTGTTATTGTTGATTTTGTTTACAATTTTTTGATAAACAACAAACAGAAAGGTCATACTGTTTGTGATATATTCACAATAATGAAGAGACAATAGAAGAATACATACGATACCATAAATCATTACAATTTGAATAACCTTGACCGACCAATCATACCCGTAGATTAAAGCGATAAATAAATACGTAAACAACGTATCTATCTCGCCCATCATCACACACCCTATTTCTTTCTTCCTGCCTTGTAAAGGAAATGACTCATAGTTATAATGGTTAATATGTCATTCTCATTTTGTGTATATTCAATGACCTGAACGATAAGTAATTGTATTCTATTTATAAATAACTTATCGTTACAATTACAGTTTCTGTTAAAATTTATTCGTAAGGACTATGGAAATAGTTACAGTTTGGAGTTTTACATCACAGATTAACGTTAGCTAAATAAAAACCAAGAAGTGTTGGATAGTTGTTTCGTTCAAGTATGAGACTTTGTAACAGAGTGAAGATGGTTACCATGGCATAGAAAGTAGCTTGGTACTGAAATCATAAGTAAAATGGGTGTAGTTGTAGAAGCACCTTTGATTATTATTATTATCATTATTATCATTGTTATTATTATTGTAAAGATCAGTAGTAAAAGTTATTTTAATGAAGAACAAATTCACAAGTGTCTAATCATTCTACCAATCAGTTAGAATTCATATTTTTCCAAAATTCAGTTATATTGTCAGAATCATTTGTTGTTAAAATGAGACAAATATAACTCAGCTATTGAGTTCTATTTGTTATTTAAAATGGTTTATTCTAAACTTTATGGATATATTATGTTATTGACTAACTTAAGTCAACTACTACCCAGTTTAGTGTATTCGAATTCAACTAATGATCAGTATAAATTGAATACAAAAATCTGTGTATTCAGATATAGTCTTAAATTTATTTCTGGTAAATACTGATTTGCAGTCTCTCCTTCTTCATCTGTATTAAACCATCAAACATCAGTTCTAGTTCAGTTAACAAAAAAATTATTCAGGATAGTCAGTAATCATCACATACATTTTATCTATATCTACGTAGTGAGATACAAGTACATCCAGCTGATGCGTCCCAAATGGGACGAAACGCGCGTCCTGGGTTCCACTGCTAGCCACCATCTATCTTTTCTCAAAAAGTAATGAGGATTTAATTTTGTAAATAATTATGACATTTAAATGAAGTGGGAGATCGATTTTTATAGAACATAGTATCCTGATTAACAGATAGTCAGTCAAGCATAAACAAATCCACTATCTACAAAACTAAGGTCAATGTTAACACTGATAAAGTTCAAAGTTGAAGCTAGATCACCATGGAAAATCTGGAAGCATTTCATCCTATTGTGGAGCTCCTCGACAGTACTCATCTATGATCCCGTCTCGCAGTATTTGAACCCAGGACCTATCAGTCTCACGCGTAACCACTAGATCACTTAGTCGGTCGATGTTAATGTCTAACTTCAACTAATTCAATTGACTCATGAATTGGACTATTAAATTACTATAATATCCACAAAAACCCCTTCTGATATATATGGATAAATTTAAAACATTCCCGTATAGTAATTTTCGATTACATCCACATTATGATGTACTGATATTTAATATACAGTAATGTATATTTATATGCATATAGGAAATTATTAAACCAATCAAGATAGTTTATAAGCTAATGATAACAATGAAAACGATTAGATAATAAGTGAAAAGTATAAACTGATAGTATGATAACAGTTATGGTAAGAATAATAAAGGCATGAGTCAATTTTTCATGATAAGAAATTGGTCAATGGTTATAAAAATATAGACACTAAAATAGCGATCATAAAAATTACAACATTACGTAATGGGAAATGAAACGTACATTTGAAAAAAAAAAACAAACAAAATGATAGGAGGGGGTGAAAAGGGAGAGATAAAGGTGTTACAAATTTCTTATGAACATAAAAACTTGGATTGTTGACTCAAATTCCTATAGCTTCTGTTATGTGTAAGGGACAAGATCGATCCCCATAAGAAAAACTAAGAGGAATACGATAAATAACTTTAAATTGACTTATTTCTGTCTACTGTATGACCTCTATCGATTAAGTGTGATAGAATTGAGCTAAGTATTGTCTTGACGTTACCTTTTCCCAACCATGAAGAGAGGTGTTCACTAACTCTTTGGTTCAGTTGCCTGGTAGTGCGCCCAGTATAGCTTTCTCCACAGGAGCAGCTGAATTCTTACATGCACAGAGAAGTGACATAACCAGGTAAATTATCCTATTTCCCATTATGAAACAAAGACTCATGCCTTTATTATTCTTATCACAACTAGTACACCTATCATCACAGTACCAATTTATCCTTTTCATTTATTTATGTAATCTATTGCACTGTTATCATTGACTCATAAACTGCCTTAAGTGGTTTAATGATTTCGTGTATGCACATAAATATTACTGTATATTAGAGTAAAGCATGATGTTATACATGGATAAACTTAAGTTCTATCTGGGATATCTTATGGTTCTGAAAACGATCTATCACAGATCGTGTCACCATTAAAATCGTTCAATGCTTATTAGTTTGTAATATTTCTCCGGTTATTGCCATTCCATCATGGTATATTTAAAATGGACATAAAATACAACTTGCTCAATGTAGTTATCGTGGCTATTACGTTGATGAGTAAGATTCCCGGCAAGGTCATTAGTGTGAATTGCTGATGAGTCCCATACTCGTATGAAACAATTTAAGATGCCAAAAGTATTTGGAGTTTAACAATACCTTAACCAGTAACAACTTCTATAATCAAAACGTACCAACCCAGTGAAATCAGAAGTCAGAAGGGAAGAGTTTCAAAGATATATTTGATAGACTATCAATATATCGAGAAGTGGCTGATCTAAACTGTCTAGCGGTTGTAGGAGAAGTTGATCAAAGCGTACCCATTAAAGCTCATGTGGTTAGCATCGAATATTGATTTTGGGGATTTATTTACCGCTGCACAACTGTTCAATAGTTTGTGGTTTATAATGACACCTTAATAGAGATTGATCTATGATGAATACAATGTACTAGTTGTTAGAAATTTCGTCTTATAAAAGTAAAATTCATTAATAAAATAATTGAGTAACTGAAGTGATTAAAATGATGATTTACACATGATTTTCCAATGCAGTACCATCAATTATCTGACTAAATAAAACAATTGAAATATGATTCATTAGATTATAAATGAATGATAAATAAAGAATACCAAGTCAACTAAAAAGGAATATAATGGCTCTATAAGAAATCGACATTAATGTTTAACTATTCAACTTCACTGGACAAACTACCATCTGAAGGCATCCGATCAAGCTTCAGTGTACAGGAACTCAGGTTGGGGATGCCAATTTACTGTCTTCGTCAAATAAGTAAACCATGCAATTTAATACATTATTTCCATATCTTCCTTCAGTTGTCCTTTACATGCTTCATAATTCCTTCGCTTCTGTTGTTATTACAATTTTTCCGTGCTTTTTCCTGTTTTCTTCAATTTAATCTTCTGAGTCTTATGATGGTAGACATCCCACGTCCGATTGGGAATACACACTACTTATATGTTTCACCATAAGTAGCATGCACCAGAGATGAAACATCGGATCGTGTTTCAGTATATAGTGGAACGATACTCTTTCGATAGGTGGTCACACTAAAGTGTAAAGGGAAATCTCAGTTCTTCAAATCATTTCAAGGGGAATTTTATCATGGTGGTCTATAGTACCTGGTTTACGTTCTATTTTGAAAGAATACTAAACAAAAGAACTACTGTTTCTCTTAAGGCATCTGAGAAATTCGATATATGTTCGAGTCTCAGTATAATTTTATTAATTCACTGTACTAACTTAGGTTGTTTATTTATTATCTCTACCGAATAGGTTTTGAAGTGAATTTAGAAATAATGATGTCATTATATCGGGAAAAGATGAGTTTGTGGTCATCTATAGGATGATTGCTGTTGTTTACGTTTTTGCGCTAACAAAAATAAATTGCATAACATTATCCTGAGTGATGAATGATATATATACAGTAGCATCTCTTCCAGATATAACGTTTTCTGTCTTGTTTACACCCAATGTGCTTCATTTATTTCAAACACCGCGAGTTTGTATATTCTAATTTCTTAATTTACTTTAATGATCATCATGGTCTCACACATCCTACTGACATTTCATGCAGAAATGGTAAGTACTACTCTGGTTGTCATAATGGGGATCGGCCTCGTGGTTTTTTAAAAATCTTGTCTTACATTGTAAGGTGTCGTAACTCTTTTAAAAGACGACCCTTCATCCACCAGTTCAGAGTTTAAATGAATTGGATGTTTTCAGGTTGGCACTTTAAGGAAGAATATGTCCTGCGATAAGAAAAAATTATACATGAACATCGACTTTAAGGGTTCCAGAGCTGCATACGTCTTAAAGGGGATAATTTCTGATTCTTTAAATAGAACGTTCTTCGAGGCAACGTTGCGCATATTATTTTCCAGCCGATCATTTTTCAGCAATAATTTTAAGGATAAATTACCTCATTTGACCAACTCAATGCGCATCGGCCAATTTACCTGCTCATGTGGAGCCGGATATATAGGTTGTTCTATGCCTACTTTATCCAAATGACTTCAAGAACATTACCCGGGGCAGCTTAGAAGAGGAGGAAACGGCTCAATAGGATGTTCAATAATCGAATACCTTGTGAACACAGGTCACCCAATCAAGACGAACTTTGTGTTTAAAGTCATCTACAAGGTAAGTAGAAGTCTCCCAAAGGCATGTTCTTAGCATTGCCGAAGGAATAGCCAAAAATCTGGGAAAACCAGAATTGTGTGTCAAAAAGACATTTGTACAACCTCTTCTTCTACCATGGTCTTATCATGATTATTGTAATTATCACAAACTTTTATTGGTGTTATGTTCTCTGAGTTATGTGGTTTTTATTACGCAGATTTCATTGTCATTCAGTACAACACTATCGGCTCTTACTTTATTTAGAATTTATAGCTTAGCTAAAAACTGTAAAATTCAGCAAAAACCATCACAATTGTTGACAAGCTTTTCTTTTTTCTGTTTTTTCGAGGGGTGTTTATATTAGAAAGACTATTACAATCTAATTACATCATATAAAAATTCTATCTACTGAGCTCGGTAATTTAACGTTGTTATTTTAGTCTCCAATGTAATTATTAAAGTGATGTAAGAGTTTGCTGTTTGGTAATAACTTCAGGCTGAAGTCAACAGATTAAGAATCCCTACTCGGAATTCAATTTTAGTTAACATATCAACTTTCTATAGAACATTTTTCCTCCTTTACAGACCCTTTTACTGAACTATTGAAATGTGTTAAATGAAAGGAATTTCAGTTTATGGGTAAACTTGAATTTTGTCAAGATTCAAGGTACACCAATCAGAATAAAATGTTAACAGGAATATGAATTTCTGGCGATGCAAATTTTATCTGAATTCACTTCATATTATTTCGTGTTACTCCATTATTTTCATTTCGTTGGTCCATCGATTAATGTGGAACGCTATTTACATGTTTGAACCTTGGTATTTCAATTGCTTTTCAAACCAGTTTCAGTTCTTCTCTCCCCCTCGTCATAAGTTAACTCTGTTGTTAAGGTTACGTAGGTGATGACCTTGACCTGATTCATTAGTCACTTGTGAATATATTCAATTCATACCTCAGTGGTTTTAATAGATAATGTGTTCTGTTTATGTGGAAATCTATTTGTTTACCGACTGATTAACTTATTCTCTAGTTATGTTCTTGTTTCAAGGTCAGACAGTCTGTTGTCTTATTAGAACAAAGAGTACAATTTCTCAGTTTTCCTATTCTTTATTTTGTTATTTATAGATGATTTGTGTACTATATCTAACATTTTGTATCATTGTATGTCATTGGTTGGAGAGTTACTCATCTCATGATCACAAGTTTGAAGGATTGAAAATAGAATCCTACATACTGGATTCGATTTATAGTGTGAATATCAATTTTAGGATACAGATACATTCAACTGACGAGTTCGTAAGAGAAAGAAACATTCTGGATTCCACTATTAGCCACGTACCAAATATAATAATCCTAATATATTTAGAACGGTAATTGAATGGAAACCAATTAAGTCCTGAAAGTTAGGACTGAGTTATTCAAATTCAAGACAAACATGAAACGGTAACGTAACTGTTGTTCGTTTCTCAACTAAAATCCAAGAGTGACTAAAACATGAGAGCATTTCACGATATATGGTAAAATAACATCGTGGAGAGAGCCAAACGTATTTAACGAGGTAACTAATGATGAATTGGAAAGTGAAAGAACTACTACCACTACTATTAGTAGTACTGTCATGAACGAACATTCAGGTGGGAGGAGACCAATTTATTTCTTAACACAAAATTACAGAGTTCATTGATAAAAAGTGAAAACCATACACTAATTATTCCATTTGCTAATCTTCTGTCAATTGTCCTTTACTCCATTTCTGATTGGTGTTACATACCACTTATATCTGTTGACATCAGTAGTATACACCACACTACTACTATTATTTAAGATATAGCATAGAATTTTTGGTGTTTGTGCTACACTTCATTGGAGATAATCTTAATGGAATTATAAGTGTAATGTTTTTTCTGCATTCAAAACTATACAAAATTCAGTTGATATACTTTAATTGGTAAGAAATTCGACTCCAAACTTTCAATTGAGATAGTAAGAACGCAATAACTAATCACATTAATTTGTTGCTTAACATGATTAATTACATTTTTCTGAATATTTAGTCTCAGTTTTATTGTTATCATAAGTTTGATAGCAAGGTTTAAGATGAATGGATGCTGGGTTATTGTAATCGACTTTCTAAAAAAGTCTATTTAACATTTAGAGATTTGTACGAACATCTCATGTACCTAAATTAATGGTTTCTCTAGTTGTCAGAAGGAATATCAGCCTTGTGACTTCCGAAAGAACTCGGCTGTCACCATGAGACATCATAACTCTTCTACATGAAGATACTCTAACCCCCAAATGAGAGTTTTAGATGGTTTGGACTATTTTTTACGTATAGGTAGTAAACAACACGTATATAAATCAGTATGATTTTAATACTTGAGATCATGAGACAATTGGAGCAAAACCACCAAGGAAAACCTGGAAGCACTGGACAGCCATCTCGTCCTATCATGGGACTCCTCAGGAGTGCGCATCCACGATCCTGCTTGGGTTTGAATCACGTGATGCGGAATCATGAACATGCACCTTTGAAGAGTCGCACGATGGGACGAAACGGCCGTAATACAATGACGTAATCATCACATTCAACATTTGAAATAAAACTCAACCAATTGTATGGAGTAAATATGAATGAAACTAAAATGATTCTAGTATATTTTATTTATTATTTTATGTTTATAATAAATGTAAACAACTAAATTTTAAAATATATTACTAGTTATTATTCATCAAAGACAAAAATCAATGATAGTTTTTTTCTCGTGGAGAATAATAAGAAAAACAGAGGAAATAACACAGTAACAATCGGCGCGAAGAGAAGTGAAACAATGAGAACAAGTTGAAAAAAAAAACTGCTTATTCATTCTTCTTTACATACATATGTAAAACAAAAGATGAAGCGTACAGCTCATTAGGATCATCGGTAAAAGTCACTTGGAATTCAATATTTTATTCACTAAACAGTCTGTATTCGTTGAAAAGAAGAAACATGGGGAATGGAATTCTAATGTATGGATTCAGATTATAAATAACGTGAAAGAGGGCAAATACATAAGTGAACAGAAAACAACACCGTACGCCCACATATACACCAATGAAGTCATGAAACGAGAAACAAGTATTTTAAAAGAAAAAAAAAACACATGAACAAGATGACCGGTGATCATAAATTACCTGAGCAAGAGAATGGTATGGTAATGGTAATGTAATTGTTATGGACGTATGTTTATGAGTATGGATGTGTGTAAAATGAATATATATATGATATATAACCTTGGACAGATATACTTACACATACATGTTCCATTTTATTTAACTCATATTCTGATACAATACACAATCATTACAATAATAGAATACATTACAGAGTAGAAGTACAAATGGAAAAATTGTGTATACATTTTTCAAATCTATACACAACTACCTGACTAATTAATAATAACTATGATTGGCGCATTCAATGTAGAGTTGATAATAATAAATAATAAAAAAAAAGGAGAGTAAAATCAAATATCATTAAAATTTTATTTTTTTCCAATTTATGAAGTCATAATCAGGCACAAAATGGTTAAACTGTATGTATGTATGTATGTATGCATGTATGTATGTAGTATATATGTCTAGTAGCATGTATATAAGTATGTCTATTTATTTCCTGTTTGTAATTGAACATAATTATATCAGAACAATATATGCACGCACGCACACAAACACACACATATATATATGTGTACGTACAACAAAAAAAGAGACAAGAAATTCGTGAATAAGAGAGAGAGAGAGAAGGGGGGAGAGAGTAAAAGAAAGAACAAAACATATTTATTCAATAAATAAATCGATCAATATGTAGTTGAAATAGACAACTTAGAAGTAAATAATAATACTTTCAAATAAATAATTAAATAAAACAATCAAAAACAAAAGAAAAGGCGCTATATAAATTGACCAATTCTACTATTTATAATAATTACAATGATAAAATATATGATTATTAACAATAATAAATAGTATAATAAATAAAAGGAGAGAAAACAAAAATAGTTTAGATGAAATTGTTTCAAAGAAAATCTATAAAAGATTTTACTGACAATGTACTTCTTCATAGATGATAAATTGAAAAGATTAAATATTAGAAGAAAGAAAAAAGAAAACCAAACAAATTTCTTTTCTTTTTTTTCTTCTTCTTCTTCTAATCTATATTTCTATTATTTATTACATTCCTCCCCCCCCCCAAAAAAAACATAATTATCCAGTTGTACATACAACAGATAGAAACATGCATTGGAATAAAATATCAGTATATTTTATTAATACTTAGAAAGGAAAAAAAGAATTTTTTTTTAAAAAGAAATGGCGCAATTATTAGTTTGTTGTAAAATTGAATTGGACATTTAAATTGGTTTCATTTATATGGCGCATGCATGTATGTAACAAGACAGATTGGCGCTTTAATAAAGATTAAACTGAAATAAATACGCCCTAAAGCAGAAAACAATATTTATAAAGTTCATCATAGAAAAAGAGAATCATGACAATGGAAGTGACGTCATGAACTGGAAATCAACAAATAAGACGAAGAAAAATTGTTGAAATACGACAAAAAGGATGAAAAAGCTACCAGAGATGCTGTATACAATGCCTGTTTGTTCGATTACGACTTTGGAATCAGTGAGAGGCATTTTAGTGTGTGTGTGTGTGTATGTGGGCCTGTTTTGAAATTCCCATTCCAATGTTGTTTGATTGACAATGTTAATAATGTGATAATGACAAAATGAGGTAGCCAATTAGTGCCTACGTCTTTTGAATAAAAATAAAAAAAAGGAATACAACATTATTTGCAATTCCCTGCCGTGTAAATGAATAAAGAAACATGTGTATGCGTATATGTACATGTGTTGTATTCGAAAGTAAAATTAAACCAAAAAAGATCATTGTAGTAATAACCAGTGAAAGAATAGTGTAACACGAGAGAAATAAATAGGCCAAAATAACACTAATAACAAAAACCGTGTAGAAATTACCTGGTATTATTAATAACAATGAACAGTATATGACACGAGTGTACACACAGTAAACACCAAGACTAACAATATGACTGTTTTAGTTTGCACATCTGAGATGACTGATCTTCTTTAATGAGGTGGAGAGAAAAAGGTTTAGCAGTAAGAACACATAATGGGATATTCAACAAAATGAAGTTATGTGTGTCTATAAGCACATGTGTGTACTGAGATGTGATAAACAAATCGTCTGAACACACAGACAAACCTGGGTATTTGAATCAGCACGTCAACACTAGTTACCATGATGTAGATAGTGAGCAGGGTAAGAAAAAAAAAAGCAAAGCAAAACGTGTCTGTATTTACGGTGCGCGTATACATACATATGTAAAAATAGAAGACAAAATCCAAATGGAAAAAAATGGTATGTGGGTTTGTGCATTGGACTCACACGAATCCAAGTCTGCTTAATTAAAGTCATATATTCGAAGTGAAGAGACACACGGGGAGTAGGCAAAAAAGCAACTCAAAAGTGGTAAAGAACAAAAAATTTTCAATATGGAAATTTATAAAAGCATATGGAGATGAAAAAAAAAAAAAACCCGCCATAATAACAATTTACAGACTCCATAAAACAGAGTTTTCAGGTATCATCGGTTGGAATTAAGTCATTGTAAAACTTTAGGAAAAGTAAGTTCATGTATTATATAAAAAAAAAAACGGTACGAGTAGTGTGTGTGTATATATATATGTGTAAAAGTGGTACGACAAATTGTTCTACATAGAACAAGATTGTAACAAGTATATGCAGATATATAAATACATGTACGTTTCCCTGTGTATACAATATTAAGTGTGAATAGAGTGGGGAAAATGGGATCGAGGTAATCCAGATAGAAAGCAAACGTATAAAATGTTCCATGAGATAGATACATTTAATTGTAAATATTATTATTATTATTATTTGTAATATAACAAATTTGATAATTAATGATATTATTAGTCATAGTCAAATTTCATTATTCCCTGAGATAATGTTCATCATAACAATAATAATATTACACATTATTTATATTGGAAAATAACAGAACTTATTTATTAAAATATACATTAACAAATGTATAACATCATATACACTAGTACATGCTTAAATTCAAATATCATGCAATACATAAAATGAAATATTGAATAAAGATAAAGATAAACAATGAAAAATAGAAATAAAAGTTTGAAACTTTAAGAAAACAATAAAAACCCTGAATAATAAATAGAAATAATTTTAAATTAAATAACCAAGATAAAAATGGAACACAATGAATAAAATACAAAACTTTAATGAATAGTATAATATGTAAATTGTAACTATAATATCAATATCACTATTCATTTCTATCAATATAAATCAATATAACAATTATATTCATGGTAAAATGTATTATTCTTCATTGTTGTTTTTTTCTCTCCTTTTACCTACATACATACATACCTACATATACATATACTTATAGACACACATATATACATACATACATATACACACACACACAATGTCATTGATAATGTAATATTTAATGGTGTTGTAACAGATTTAAAAAAAACAAACATAAATCCCTTTCATTTAAATTAAATGAATTTAATAAATAAAATATATATAAATAGATCGAAAAATATAACCTGAGGTTACACCAATCAATTATTGATTACCGTAGATTTCTTTCATTTTAATCATTGAATTATTTTACAAAAAAAAACAAAAAAAAAATTCATTCAATATGTTATGTGAGTCATATTATAAAAAAAAGAAAAAGAGTGTACAACAAACAAATTAAAATACACAATAATTGTAATACAATACAATAATAATGATAATGTTAAGATTGAGAAAAGAAATTCGATTTGGAAAAGAGAAAAAAAAAAGAAGAAGAAAGAAAAAAGTATAAGCTTAAAATAAAACAAGAAAAATCCAGAAGATACAGTTTCATAAAAATTAGTTAATCAATATGTAATTGTGTAATGTGTTGCCTACTACTACTACTACTACTACTACTACTAATAATAATAATAATAATAATCTTTATTTTGGGGGTAAAAGAGAAAGAAAATCGATGGACAAATAGATCTGAAAAAAAAATGTGTACGGATGTATTTCATAGATTTAAAAGATATCCTATTAACAATGTAAGATACACAGGATCAATAAACAAAAACAATTTAGTGTGACTGGATATTTTATATTTGTATGGGAATATAGAAAAATGAATAGAGAAACAAAGGTAAACATCAAGAAGATGGATGATGTAATTGATTAGGAAACATAAAAGAAGAAGGTGAAGTGATAAAAGCGATAGTATTATTGGTATTAGTAGGAAAAGCAGGAATAGTAGATGTTGTATTATCCGATTGATTCATATCATTTTTAGCTCGTTTCTGGCACGAACTAAGACTAACATTGGTTGACAATAATGATGATGAACCGACAACAATTGAATTGGAGAATTGAGGAAATGCACATGTTGAAGACAATTGACAATTAGGTTGCAGTAGTAATTGATTATTATTATTATTATTATTATTATTATTATTATTATTTTGACATATAGAAGTTTGTTCAGTTAATGCAACAACTGCTGCAGCTGCCGCTGCCGCTGCTGCTGGAACAGTTAAAGCAAGTCGACCTGCATCCCATCGATCAACGGATAGAATAAAATCACTATTATTTACTGTCGAATCAGATGATTTATTTATATTTAAATTAGATTGATTATTATTCAAAGAAGTTGATGCTAACTGAGAATTTTGAAAAGACCCTAATGAGGATTGTAGAACACCAGAACAGGCTAGTGTTACAGCTTGAGCAGAAGCGGAAAATAGAGCTGATGCACTATCAGCTAATTGAAACATTTCGACGTATAGTTCAGGGAACCGAAGATCAGACCTGAGAACCTATATATATATATATATATGAAGGACAAAAATATATACATCAAACATTCAGTCTCAAATATCATAAACAATATACATATGAATAAAAATATTCCTGCCACATGATATGTACAATACAAATGTTAGAATGTGAGCTCCATCTCTCTTTAACAGATGTGTTTGGTTTGTAACCATATTGTATCTGAAAATATCCTACTGTTTATTTGTACTCCGTTTGGTGCATTGAAAATAATATCTTCATAGTTTATAATTGATTATCTAATGTTGATCGAATTCTATCCATCAAGTTTCAGTTGAAAATGTATATTATTTCCAAAATTGTGAACTAGAATGAAACAACTTTTTGATGACAAACTTAGTTATCAATAATACTTCACCTCATCTACATGCATAACGAAAATTCCATCTTGAAAATAATCATCAACAGGTTATCTGTTCCTTCTCCTCAAAAAATAAATTCCACGATACAAATAATGCATCAAACTAGTTTATCTGCACAAATTTAATCCTTAGAAATCCTTGGAATAGATCATATTTTTTAATTCATGTGGTAGGATTCACACAGGATGCACAAATGCAGAGAGACTGATCAACTGTAGTTTATAACATCAACGGAAAGATTCAAACTAATGTTAGAATGATTACAGAAGTTAATTATCATATTAGCATGTGAATTGACGCGGATCTTAAGAACTAATATGTGTGCACTATAGCATAAATATCAAGTTGTGAGATATAATCATAACCGTATCAAGTTAGTAGAATTTTTATAAGAGGAAGATAAAGTCGTATGAATGAATAACAAGTGTCCAAACGACCAAGGAACAAATGATATACAAAGTTTTATGAAAGAGGAAAGCAACTGGTTGTTTTAGACATAACACAACATATAAACATGATAATCAAATTTCATTCAGATGTATATTTTCTAGCTTAACTGAAGAAAGTGTACGATTTCAAGAATATATTAATTGAATAGAACTGATATTTTGATATCTACAACATGATCGATTGACACCGGTGTGATTTATACACTCGATGATAAAAACATCGCTTATTTATAGTTGGAATTAATAGAAGTGAACTCGATCAATTTAAAGAGCAGTCAATGATAATGGTATCGGAGATAGCTTTATGTAGTCGACGGGAAACTCTGACCACAGATTTCGTACTAGTTGACATTCGTCAGTAAGAGATATTTATAGTCTTCAAGGTACCAACGCAACCTATAGAATCTGAGCCGGAATCAACCTGCTTCAGTTTCAGAAATCGTCACTGAGTTGTTTGGGTGGCAACTGATCTTAAGTACGACTGAGGCTTAAAATTGACTGATCACTAAATAATCGTCAATGTTATGTTTTCTAAGTCGTTTAATCTTCATCGAATTCTAACAGCCAAGTTGCAATGTGGCCACTAATCTAAGTAACTCGAAATCACCAACTAACATGAAATGTCTGTCGAAAGTATTCTGACAACTACATTCAATTACCTGAAGTCTCAATATAGTGCAAGTAGTGTTGAGTCACTCAGAGTAATGGCTGCATTACAAATCGGTCTTTAAGATTTGATCACCATTAAGCAGGAATGAATAAGAAAGATAGTAGTCATTATCCAGAGATTAGTCAGTTATAGTGCTATCTGATATCAATATCTTGGGTTCACAAAAACTTAAGCTAGGACACTAAGCATATCTCTTTAGAGCGACTTCTGAAGGGTTGGATATCTCCATACATTTACTGACAATGAATGTCTAAAAGTATTCGTCTTCTACTTTAAAAAAATGCAATCAAAATTGGTGGAATTAATTCATTAAGTAGTTTATTTTAATAGTTTTCTCAGTTCGAATAAACTTGATAACTGATGAAAATGTTCGAGACATAATAAAGCTTGTTTAGAGTTGGTCATCACCAACTGATTACCTTATCTGTGTAATACAGATAAGATATATACCTCTCTGCTATAGAGCATGTATTCTCTCTTCTGTAGCTCACTTTGGATTGACTGTAAACATGTGAAATATAGTCTGGAAATGTACAAGCACTAAGTGGAGAGAACGAACAGTTAATCATAAGAATCTATGAAGCATCTCTCGTACATGGTTCGTCCACCAAGTGAGGAAAATGTTGATATCGAAGTGTTGCTCAATATCTATAAGTGTGATATAGTTAATGTTAACATTAGAAAATCTTCTGTCGATTGTATGAAAGTAGTGAGTGTCTTGTTACGCTCTAATGATATGACTGCGGTTCGCTTTTTGGTGGAAGTTAGACGCTAACACCGTTCGGTGCTAGCTCAGTAGTTTAGAGGTTAAGCGATCGTGCGCGAATCGAATCCCGCGAACGAGATCGTGGATGTTGAGGAGTCCCATACTGGGACGAAACGGTCGTCCAGTGCTTACAGGATTTAGCTTTAATCAACTCATGATATAGGAAAGTTTGTCATGGAATAAGAGAATGTCTAATCACTTTCTTTTAACAAGGAAATAAACTAGATAACCATTGAGAACTAGGAAGGACTGGAAAGACGTTTCGTCTTAGTATGGGACTCCTTAGCAGTGCGCATTCATAACCCATTGAAAAGGAACACGATGAAATGTATACTAAGCGATAACGGTATTTTTGATGAAAGGTTATTTGTTTGATTTTGTGATAATAATAATAATGTTTTAAAGGTCTCCACTTACAAACTTTTAGAAAAACCCCTTAGTACGTTTAATTTGTCCACAAAGTGTTGTACAAGTTACAAAATTACGGATGGATTACATATCACGTGCTTTTGTCTTATAATCGCTCTTTTTTCACTACTATCAATCCACCCATCTGACTAGACATCTGTCTACCAACTCGTCTATCAATTAATCTATATACCTATCCATCCATTCACCTATTAATTTATCCATCTGTTCTATGGCATAACAACGTTATCGGGATAAATTTTTGACTTATAGATCATACGATCAGTAAACTATAATTTTTATAGTGACTAATAAACATAACAGTGGTAATAAAAATAATAATAAAATCGATGATTATTTTCACATCCAGAAGGAATTTATAGAAAAACGATCGAGATAAAGATGGATAATTTAAAGTTACACAGTAAACTCTTTTATTAGATGAGATGATACATTCATATAAACAAATAAATAATAATTAGTAATAGTAGTAACAGTAACAGTAGGCTGACAAAATGCTACTGACTGATGGCTGCCTACCTCAACAAGTAATGTCATCTGGAAGAACGTTAATGGTGATCACACTAAAACATGATATAAATTCATGAAATTACCAACTATTGATTCAAAACGCGTAGATAGATGGATACTATCAACCAAGATCAGTAGTTGGGTGACATGGTTCATAATCGGTCGCAATGGCATTAATCTTTCATTTTCCTCTAAAAATAGAATTCCAGTATTCTTTTATACATAACTTCTTATTCTGTCTTTTTTTTAACCATATTGTCAATGTTTATTTTGCCTCATTATCATTGTTACTACAATGGTTTTGACTCGTTAACTTTTCACATTGTTAAATTCATTTCATAGCACTGTGTTGTGGGAATTCGAGTCAATGCATATCTGTCAGACTCTCTACGTTACGACTGAAAATACTACCGAGTTATCTTCCTTATGCTGAAATTATATATATATATATATGCCAATGTATCGATCAATATGACAATCCAGCCGATAAAAAAAGCCACACTACAATTGCCATTATTATAAATATTATTTGTAGAGATTTCAGTAAACTTTAAAAATAATTTTCGGTGAAAATTAAAACAATAACACAACTACTAAACAAGGATTGCATGAACTGAATTCAAATTTAAAGTGTGTAGGCATTAGGTTCCAATTCTCGTTTTGTAATTAATGTATCAATGAGTTATAAATGTTTAATTCTTCCTGATTGACAAGATGTTATTTTATTGTATGAGTTAACGTATTTGATCTGATGATTGGAAATGAGCTAATTATCTGTTAGTTAGTTAATAATGGTGTCACAAACATTATATTTAGTTATTTGTATAGTATGTTACTGACTCATCAGTATATCAGTACTTAACAGTAGAAAGTCACCACATGATATTCAAATTTGTAAAAGTACCATGTACTCACTTAAATACAAGAAGATTTTAGGTGCAAACACCTGTTATTATTTGTCCTTATAAATGTATGGACTGTCGGAAAATCCTAAAATGGGTTGAAATAATTGTTCAGTACTACTTGATTTTAGATGATCAGTCAATCATGACGTACAGAGTCTGACAGTTATGCATTGACTCGAATTCCCACAACACAGTGCTATGAAATGAATTTAATAATGTGAAAAGTTAACGAGTCAAAACCATTGTAGTAACAATGATAATGAGGCAAAATAAACATTGACAATATGGTTAAAAAAAGACAGAATATGAAGTTATGTATAAAAGAATACTGGAACTCCATCTTTAGAGGAAAATAAAAGATGAATGAGTATATGCCATTGTGAGCCATATAACCTAATGTCTATTACTAGTAATCGGCGTTATTATCACGAGGATGGTTTCAATGCTTTTGCAGTTGCGACAGTAGAGGAGGCAGTTCGTCATGGATATCAATTAATATAATATAATCTTAATTAACAAGCACGGGATACAGTGGACACCTAGGATGCAGTTGGACGATCTAGAATTCGCAGATGATCTGGCTCTTCTATTGCAAACGCAACAATAAATGCAGGAGAAGACGATCAGTGTAGCAGCAGGTCTCAGTATACAAATAGAAAAGCAAGATTCTCCGATACAACACAGAATGCACCAATCCAAACACAAATGACGGGGAAGATTTGGAAGATGTAAAAACTTTTACCTATTTCGGCAGCATCATCGATGAACACGGTGGATCTGATGCAGATGTGAAGGCGCGGATCAGAAAAGCAAGAGCAGCATATTTACAACTGAAGAACATCTGGAACTCAAAACAATTGGCAACCAACACCAAAGTCAGAATTTTCAATACAAATGAGAAGACAGTTCTGCTGTATGGGGCCGAAACCTGGAAAACCACGAAAGCCATCATCCAGAAGATACAGGTGTTTATTAACAGCTGTCTACGTCAAATACTTCGGATACGTTGGCCGGACACTATTAGTAACAACCTACTATGGGATAGAACACACCAGATCCTAGCGGAGGAAGAAATCAGAAAGAAGCGCTGCAAGTACATAAGACACACATAGAAGAAAGCACACAACTGCGTCACAAGACAAGCCCTCACATGGAATCTTCAAGGCCAAAGGAGAGGAGGAAGACCAAAGAACACATTACGCCGGGAAATGAACAAGAATTGGATGGAACTAAAAAAGAATGCCCAGAACAGAGAATGCTGGTCGGAGGCCTATGCCTCATTAGGAGTAACAGGCGTAAGCAAGCAAAGTAAAGTAATCCTAATTAATATGATCAATTGTGATCCATACAATAACGGTAGCGATATTTATCATATAAATAAAATTTTTAAAAACTATAATGAACATTACTCTTAAATCTGCTAAAATTTCATGATGTTCCTTGTCCATTACTCGTATCATTTTTCTAAGAGCGAATAACTGGGTCCGTCTTTGTTGTGTTGATGCAACAGTTGGAACAGAGTGTTCTTGAAAATGAAACAATCAAATAAATAGAAAATGCTAGATGCGCAGTGGAAAATGTACAGTAGAATAATAATAATAATAATAATAATAATAATAATAATAATAACAATAATAATAACAATAATAATAATAATAATTAGCCAAGATGTTATACAAGGACTACTCATTGGGATTAATATATCTATATTAAAAATAATTTTGATAAAAATATTTGTACAGAATAAGATAATTTAAACATAATAATTACGGAAGCATGTTCGAAACCAACACACATAGGTGATTCATAAAATCACTGACTGTTCCTCTGAGCTGTATAGACAAGTGTAAACCTCATGGTTAAGGTCTATGTACGAGTTATTTCAATGTTAATCAGATAGGTCTATGTGACCTTGAGTATGCGGATGATATTGTCTTACTGTGCGAGAATGCCCAAGCTATGCAATCCGCACTTAATCAGTTGGCAATCAATGTCCGTAGGTATGGTATGTGCTTTGCACCTTCGAAGTGCAAAGTACTTCTACAAGACTGGCAGGATTCTAATCCTGTACTCACTCTGGATGGTGAGCAGATAAAAGTGGTCGAGAAGTTCGTGTATCTAGGTAGCTGCATAAGTGCTGGTGGTGGTGTGAGTGATGAGATCAATGCTCGTATAGTGAAAGCCAGAGGGGCTTATGCCAATCTGGGCCACCTTTGGCGCCTTCGTGATGTTAGTCTGGCTGTAAAAGGTCGGATCTACAACGCGACGGTGAGAGCAGTTTTGCTCTATGCTTGTGAAACCTGGCCTCTCCGAGTTGAGGATGTTAGACGACTCTCTGTGTTCGATCATCGTTGTCTCCGAAGGATTGTTGGCATCCAGTGGCAACACCATGTCAGTAATGCAGAGGTTCGGCATCGAGCGTTCGGTCACAGAGACGATAATTCCGTTGGTGTCACCATCTTGAAACACCGACTTCGGTGACTTGGACATGTTCTACGAATGTCGTCCTAGAGAATTCCTCGTCGTGCATTATTTGCCGACTCTTGGACTGGTTTGAAAAAGCGGAAAGTTGGTCAGTATATGACTTGGTGTCGTGATATGCAAGAAAGCTGCAAAGGGCTAGCTTCTGTTGGTCCTTCACGACTCCCTGGTTGGGGTCCGAGAGACGGTGTAACGCAGTGGCTAGAGGCGTTATCAGATATGGCTAAGAATAGAAGCCAGTGGCGATCGTGCTGTAACCTCTTACTTTCTTCATAAAAAGTGTTTATATCTTCCTTAACTGAAAGATCTCTTCTGATTGTACCTTTCCGTTTCCCCCACCATTGTTCTCTCTCTCTCCCTTTTTTTTTTATAATTCCCCACGTTCATTACCTTTTTTTTTCGCTTTCCTCCTTCTCTTCAAATTATCATTGTTTTGTGTGGCGCATATATATTTGGTGCCCCTCTGTACCAATATTTATGTGTTCAAATAAATAAATAAATATAAAATAAGGTCTATGTAACAATCGGAATCTATGGACACGGTTTGAAATTGTTCATGATGGAGCAGTTGAGTTCAATCTTTCTCTTAATCTTAAATACAGTGTTATTATTAGATGCTTAGCTTTATATTTATTGATTCCATTCGTTTCTTGTGATCTTTACTCTCTATATTCTACCTCCTATGTGTTCCGTCTTCTTAATTTCCTTTTTTCACTGTACTGATTTTAAAGGTGACAATTTGGACCGATAAAACAGGTGTACGAAATCCTAGTTAATCTGTGTTTGAATGAATGACTGAGTCAAGTACAGCTTAGTACTAAGTAATTTGTTTGACTTTGGAATGCATACTTCAAGTGTGAAACCTGACATCTTATATGGTGTGTGCTACTGATGACGACAGATATAAGTAGTATGTATCATCAATATAAAGTGAAATGCCTGGAGGCAGAAGGTTAAGAAAATCAAAGAAAGGAGAAAAAGAACAAATGATGATTGGTGTGGAGTCGAACGAACAATGAAGTCTGAGATGATTGTTTAATATTTTGCAAATGAAGTATTTACCGTATCTTCCTCAGATTTTAGTAAGATGTTCTGTAGTTTTGTGTTCAAATACATTCGATTGTAACCACTTGTGTTCTCATTGACTGCGCTTAAGCGGCTTAGATAAATAATCAGTGATTTCATGCAACACAACAAAATATTAATCACTAGTAAAAGAAATAATTACTAAATATAAAGTATTTTATTAACTGTTTGAACACTGACTTTCAGTACTAATTAAGAAGACTGTTCTTATGATACACTGATAATAGTTGAAAAACTTTAAACACTAGAAAGTATTAGATAGATTTTTGAATTTGATTTTTAATTTGTCAACAAGAATAACATCGACCAATACATACTGAACTGAAATGGGAATATTCTGATATCGAGATGAGCGTGACGTATCATTTCGATAAATAAATTCGGTTCAAAAGTTGATTTGTGTATCACAGATTTAGTCAGCCGAGTAGTTGTAGATCGGTAGACATTTCAAGCGAAAAGTAGTTAAAAGTGAGTACATAAATATGTATTCAGTAAGTGAGTTACATTAATTAATTTTCAATGTATTCTTTTACCAGAAAATAAACTGTAATGAAAGTGAACTTGCTAATATAAAAACACATAAAATTACTTCACTTAATGAGAAAGATCAACAAGTATATGAATGTGTGTTAACTCATTACTAGCAACACTGACCAAAACACACCTAAGTAAACATAAAATAGTAATTTTAATTACACAAGATCAAATTGTAAACAATCACAATAGACTAATATACATACGGACACACACACACACATGTACTAAAGTTACATTGGAAAGATTCTACTTATTTTCTTTTCTAAACTAGTTGATAGTGTTTCATAAATATTTAACCATCTATTAAGTAAGCAATGGAAACAATAATAAAATATTAAATTGATATTAATTTTAGTAGCAGTGGTCGACGTCGTAGTGACAGTCAGTTACTTATTGATTCATCATGTTAGCCATATGTGTGATGAAAACGAATGTGTGCTGTTAAATGAACCGCACTAGCATCAAGAAAAGTAAATGATGAATAAAACTGTTAAGAAAGGTGTAGTGTTTGTACTTGTGTGCTGATTTGTGAGAGATAGAAAGATACCCGTTATATATAGAAGATATATACAGTGATTTTTTTGTAGAAAGTGAACTAAGCGATTTACTATACAATTGGTCAGACAGGTAGTTAACCAATCATCCGACTACACATACATACACAAATGGACGAACAAATTTAATCAGCACACAACAGCAGAGGCAATAATAAAATTAGGAAAATTTATAACAGTTTAGTTTGTTCATGTATTGTATTGTTTTTTAGCGTAATACAATATATCCAAGATTTAGGACGTTTTCCTTGATGTTATTTTGTAATCACGGCGGTGCCTAGCTATCTACCTATCATATATATCGTCAACAAACACATACGCAAACATACACCTACACACTTACAAAACGTACAGAAGCACCCATCACTAGATAAATAGAACTGAAAAGTGTGACGGTATAGTAGTGAAAATACAGAAAAAGGTTGTGTGTCATGCAGAGAGAGAGAGGAATGCCATAAAGCGAGAGAACAACATCAAAAAACATGAAGTAATGATAGGGAATTAAATTTTTTTCCAATATTTACAAAATTTAATATGATTTATTACTTTTGCCTAATGAGGAAATATTGAAAAATTGGCAATACCAAGACTGTCAAACGGATTCGGAGTCTAACCAACGGGGCACTAAAGTGGTGAGCCCAATGTGACCAATAGGGTAGGCAATAGATATGTACGCCCATATAAAAACAGACAAGACCAATAAACGAATAACTGACAAGATCAAATTGCGACTGATGAAGAATGAGTAAACTGGTCTGTCTGTAAGCTAGAATAACCCATTTGGACTTGACATGGTACTAAACAATACACTAAGATAAATACCATGCTATCATTATTACTATTGTACAATCAACTCGTTTTGCTGATAGTGTTGTATATTTAATTGATGCATCTCCTGTTTCATTTATGACGGACTGTTGGAATTGTTAGGCAAAGAAATGTTGAGTCTTGTGTTTTTAGACTGAAAGTAGACATTACTAGATAGACTGTTTGAGATTTATATTATCATTGATAGGATTCAACTTACGAAAATTACGATATAACGAATTCGCTAAAGTCTACTGTACTGCGTTGTCATAATGGCCAATAACTTTACCAATAAAAAACAGAGGCACCTGACAAACAACTTTTGTGTTGAAATATTTGCTAGATTAAAGATTCTATGCTATATAGAGCTCGAAATCTGCTGTAGTAGTAGGTACATAAATATACTCATTCCTCAATTTTCTCTGAATATCAATGTAAATAAAACTCCGTACTTCATTATGCCTTGGTTAGATTTATTTTGAACTTAACAAACCTTATTGACTATCGTCATTTAAATTCCCTTAATTTTTTCCTATTTGTGCTGATACAAACTATGGTTACTTGAACCAATGTATATCCATTCCACCATTCTATGCTGTTTAAAACTACCTAACTAACACTGACTGCTATGTCAATTTTTTGAAATACCACCATATCAGCAATGTTGATAATAAACCAGTAAGATTAGGCCAGAGAAAGATAATGTAGGTATATGACATCAACTCATGCTATGGGTGTGAGGACGAGCCTCATGTTCAAACGGAACTATGTGTGCTAAGAATTTAACCTGGAACACACAGAGGTTAAAACACTAAGTTAGAGATATAAATCTGCTTATCGAAAAAAAAAGTTCCAGAGAAAAGAATTTTAATCCCAATCAAGTTCACGGGTGAATTTTACAATCGCCTTTTTTTCTAATAAAAATTCAAATAACAGCATCACAATAATAATATATACGCATATACAACCGGATATAATATTGCCAAAAAATACTTTCGTTTACGTAATTAATTACTTACTTGCCATGCAATTTAATAAACTATGATGTGCCAATACAAATAATTCAGCTGTACTTTTTGCGGTAGGCTCTTCAAGTATGCAATAATCTGTTGAAAGGAATAGAGGAAGTGTAAAAAGTGAGAATTTGTTTTCTGTTATAAAAGAAAGTAAAAAAAAATTCTCGCATCTATATTAAATCACTTCGAAGGAATTAAATTTAATAAATATTCCAAGTGGCTTGAAAACTGGGAGGAGCTACATAGATAAACAGATAGTAATTCATTTCAATGTGTTATTTAATTACTTTTAAACAAGAAAAAGACTTAAGTATAAACATCCTCCGAATTATCAAAAGTGACAATTGTGGTCTTTTAAAAAAAAAATCAATTTAGGCAGGACTCATGGGTTCGAACCCATCAAAAACCCCATGAAATTAAAAAAATTCAATAATCATAGATATTTTAAACAAACAGTACAGCAGAACCGAGTGACTTATTCATTTTCAATGATGATAAACATTTGTTTTATAATCGTAATGAAGTATAACTTTTTTGCAAAAATATTATCTACAGAACAAATTACTGATTTCGTATAAGAAAAAAATAACGATAATAACAACTCAGAGCTATTTTGTCATAATAAGCAAAGGGTTTTTAATTTAATTTGTAATTTGTGAAAAAAATGGTTCCCATTACATGATAATAAAATATATCCTAATTTGCATGTTACTTAACGATTTAACACATTTGCACAAGTCCATCTTTTCTTCAAGATGCTATGCCGATGCAAATCATCCTTAAACCCCTGATGATCAAAGTTATCATTTTGTGTCAGATAGTTGGAAGTAGTCGACAGGAAACCCTGGGCCTCGGTTATGTACTAGCTAGCACTCATCAATAAGGTGTAATCTGTAATCTTGAAAAAACCTGATGCTCCATGCGAGATTTAAACCCGCATAACCCAGCTTTATAATCTAAGACATTTAACTGTTGAGGATAAGAAAGATTTATTATACGACAATTGGCTTATAATACTATGATAAAAAATGTGAGCTGTGAAGAGAAATTTCATATTCGAATAAAAAGATAACCAAGTGAAAGAGGAATTTATAATGTGGAGAGTAAAAAAACAATTTAGTGAATTGTTTACTTCTTAATATTTCTGCAGCACATGATAACGACAATTCCGGTAGACTCAAATTTAAATGATGCATTATTCGTCCGGAAACACGTAAATGCTCTGTAATACGTTTAAATGTCGGGAAATGTCGCATGATAACTTCACGTTCTTTTGCTGGAAAATCAAAATAATTATATTCATCAGTTTCTGGACAATAATCACGACTAAGAAGCAGAAGTAGGACTGAGTACATAGCTTCACGAACTAGATTGCTTCTAGCTGTTATGCCTAATTGATTGAAACCTGTGGATAGAAGGACAGAATAAAAGATAAAAGGCAGTAAATAAAATTTTTAGCGATAAAATTGGATGAAACTAAACACTGAGTTTACAGAAAACAAATAAGTGCAAAATTTAGCCTACTTAAACAACAGTCAGAGTAGTACCATGGTAAGTTAATCACAAATAAACTTCCGTCTTTATCAACGTCTATTTTGATACCAGAATGTTGAAATGTTAAAATCTGACTGCATCTAAGGAAAATGTATTACACAACAATAGGTCTTTTTCTCCTACATATCTATTAAGTCGAGATAAAAGTCTGACTGATCGACTATTTGATTGATAATACCCTTTTTACAGCATTGATGACGTGTAAATAAATGAAATACTCAGCGAGAAATATTTAAGATGCACATATAGAAGACCTTAATTGTAAAGAAAATATTAGCATCCTAATAACTGATAAGAACTAAAAGGAATGGTACATGAATCATGTGTACTTTGCATTCATCCACAACAAAATAAATTTAGATACTTGATCTTGAGAGAGACTTTGAATGAGAACTAGTTATACAGCAGTTACATTAACTAGAGTACATAGAATATGATTAAAACCTAAGAACCTATTAGTTGAATGATGAAATACATCACTAAACCGCTGGATCTTATTGATTCGATGGACTTCAGTTTAAGTAAAACAAATAAAAATGTTTGAAAGTAATCAAATGCAAACAAAAGAATATTATTATTCAGTGAAATTCATTGTCTATTGCTTTGAACTATGTAGAGGTATTTGAGGGAAAATCTATGCTAATGGTATATCATCATGAATTTTAATTCTGTACATTATTGATTTCCTCTCGATAATCAGGATATGAAGTATATCAGATTAAATTGATGATCAATAAGCTTAAGTCCCTCTGATATATAGTCATTGTTGT
Source organism: Schistosoma spindalis (assembly GCA_946903255.1). Lineage (NCBI taxonomy): Eukaryota > Metazoa > Platyhelminthes > Trematoda > Strigeidida > Schistosomatidae > Schistosoma > Schistosoma spindalis. The sequence goes on from OX336420.1 coordinate 5,242,149, forward strand.
TAGTGTTTCTTTATTTGAACAAACTGAAGAATATATGATAACTTAATTATAAGCGAAGGTATATGAGTCTGTTTTTATTAGAATGCTTTTGATTGACACAGTTCACCACTTCCAGTAGATCAATAATATTACACATATGATTATACAATGAGACGATTCCAACTGATTTATATTTGTAAATTAAAAATTAAGGATGAAAGAAAAATGAATATTGCTATGAGTTAGTACGAAAATTTGATTTGTTCGTTGATGTGTGATGCAGTAGACTATATATTCGGTTTAATTGCATGAAACACAAAACAAAAGAAGAATGAGTATTGACCAGTTCAATAAACTGGTTATTTAAGAAATCAGCATATTGAAAACAACGAAAGAAGATTAGTGTAAAGGAAAGCACTAATCTAGCCAGTACTCTTCATTAAATAAACACTTTATAAGCAATGAAAACTCAACAAGTTATTTCAGAATAGAAGGAAGGCCAATGATTTTGAATAACAGTACCATATATGATCAATTTAACAACTTATTGTGATACACATTGGGAGCTAGGATTTACATAGACGGTAACAAAATCACTGGAAGTTATAAAACGAAGATAAACCATTCATTCATAGAGTTAATGATTATCAAAGTGAATGGTATCAGAAGATCGCATTCTAATGTTCTCCTGCTCAAACCTCTGGGACACTATTTTTTCAAAACGTGATTTTATTCGCATAAATTTTTCAAATATGCATTTATAGTAACTAACTATATCTGTTAACAGCAGTGCTTATCCCCCCTCGATTCATGCCACAAATCTGTATAATTTGCACTAACAATTCTTTGATGTCATCAAACATATGATACGGAATAAAACAATTATTATTATTATCACTAAGTAGACGACATCCTAGTTGATGATATCAACGAGATAATCTCTATCCGTGGTGGTTGTGGTGATAATGCTCAAAACCAATAAATACGTATTCATTCATTGCCTTCGCCGAGATTTTCATTTTGAATATTATTTCTTCCTTTTTAAGCCTTGAGTTAATGTGTTCCCTTTCAAACCATATTCTCTATCATTGATACTACAGCGAATATCCTGATTCTTTTGGTTTTCATCATGTTACTTTCCGAGGAGCAGTTATAAGGTGTTCAACGTTCAGCTATTAAATAGAAAATCCTAGTGTCACTTCGTCTGCTTTTAGGTTGGCAGAGGATAGTACCACTGACCAGCATACATAAAGTTTGTCTCAAAGTTGAATACACAAATTTATGAATAGTAGATGAATTACATCATCAAACTTTATATTCACTGTGCTAGATATACATAAAGCATAACATTTTCAAGGATAATTGATGTTTAGAAAAAGAAAGGATTTTAAAGAGCAAAACCAAATCATTTTACCGAACGAAAATATTACATAGTATAACTGTGTCCCCTCCCTACTCCGAAATAAATGAATTTTCAATGGGTTTTTCTTAAAAGTTGTTCTCAACAGTTGAAATATCTCAGCTTTATTACAGTTATCTGAATTCATTGTTTATAATAACTTGTGATCAAGTTGTTAGCTGATGCATGACATAACTAATAATCACAATACAATTGATATACTGATAATAACTAAAAATCAACACTGGTTGATGTATGACTATTATTATAGCTGGACAGTTTTGAAAACTAAGCAGTGACAGTGCCACATCAACAAAGAGAAGACAGATCACATCACACTATAAAATAGAAAAAAACGAGACAACAGAGAGTAATTTCGTCGTTGTACTCGTATCAATCTGCATGTATATGTATTGATTAATTGATTAAAGTTTGCTTTAATCTATCTGTTGGACAAATATTCAGACAGGGTACTAGAAATTAGAATCAATATGAAATAAACAACAAACTAACAACAATAAGAGATTTACATTCACACAATAGGTATATTATTGTATACTCTATCAAGAAACTTTTATTGATCAATTATGGCTGACCTTTTCATCCTACCAGCCAACCAATAATTAATACTAGTTAAGTGTCTTACTCTCCTAAGTCCTAATGTATGGTGGATACATATGATATCAAATTATTCAATTGTTTGGATTGATAGAGAAGATTGCAGCTTAAACGAATCCTTTTCTGCGTTGTGTTCCCCATGCTAGGCCAAACAACACAACACAACCGGTATCTTGACACAGAACTGGGACCATATTGCACATCTACCTATATCATATGTGAACAAGTCGTAAGGAATGAGAAACGAGCGATCTAGCGTGATAATCGAATTATGAACCATAAAATCGGGTACGATTATTGCTGGATGTTATAGGTGAAAGCCATCTATCAGCCCTACAAAACCTTTGTCGTGCATGACGTACCCAACATCTGAAGCGACTAAAAGCATTGATGTATAAGCGCAACATCCACCGTTTTTGACGAGTAATCCAGAAATGATCGGTTGGTTTAATCTCCAAGTCTAAAAAATCACCACATAGTACAATCATTTACAATCACTGAGCCCATCATCTAGGAACAGTACTCCGTTTATAGAATATCCACAGTCTCGGTTTTTTCTACTTTCATCAAACGTTTTTACAACAATACAGAACAGGACGCAGTTTTGACTAAGAAAAGAATGTGATTCCACGCTGACGTAATTACACTGGTCTCTATGTTATACCGACATTGCAATACTGACTAGGAGTGGCGGCTTAGTGGTTAAGCCACTTGGTTTTTAACCAGTAGGTTGCACATTTAGGGTAACCGAGAGAATATAGAGGATCCAGCTAGGGGCGCTGGAAAACTTTGATTCCAAACCGATAGTGCACACATAGGCTCCACTATCCTGAAGGAACAAATGAAGTACGATGGGATTGCATATCCTAACGTTGCTCCACTGCCTTGTGGATTAAACTTCTGGGTCGAAGGCTCGAGGTGTGGCACCCTAAGAAAACCACCTGCTTCGGTTACGGCGCCCAAGTAGCATTCCAGCCCTCACAAAATCGAATAGTGAAGTGTGGCGCATACATATTTGTTGCCTCCTTGTACCAATGTTTATGTATTTTAATAATGAAACTTTAATCCGCATAAAAACAATGTCAGTCAAGTCAGGCATACAAATTTTTACTTGATAAAATGAGTCACACTAATTTAGTTAATGATATTTGCTAAAGTAAAGTAATATTATTATTACCTATTCATTACTATTGAATCCAATTTTTCATTTACTTCGCTTTAGTGAAAAAGGAATCACGAATAATGGAAAAAGTGTATTAAAAGCAAGCAAACAACAGGACATATACCATCACTAAATGTAAATTGAGCATTAACAACTCTTACCGGGTACAAGTTTAGCGAATTGTACAACCTGTTGAGCGTGCATATGAAAATGATTCATCATATGACCCCATACTTGATTAATATTATCTTGATGTTCCGGTGGTATCGATGTCATACGGAAACGTGTTTTAAAGTACTTGTATTTGGATGTTTTTAAAGGAAAACAGAAATATAAACAAACAAAGAAGAAATGAACGGATAGAAAATATATTCCAATCATAAACATGAACCTTTTATAATTTATTAAATGTTTTCACTGATAATAACGATAGTACTATTACTCAATCAGTTAATCAGCTACAGCGTAGAAACAGGCACATATATGGATCTATACAAGTCCCCACACTTCATTAGCACAACAAGATGAACACCAAATTCATAGAAGTAGTCACTTCAGTGGTAATAATGTATAAAAGAAAGATTGTGGATAAGGATATAATACAGGAAGAAAGAATTAGTTCGTAGAGAGAATATAAGGCAATTTTGATCTCACGGTTTAAGGGGAGACAGAGAGTGTATACACCGATGCCATTGTGATCGATTCTGAGTCATGTCACACAGAGTCTTCAACCATTGTTTATGATAGTCACGCACACCTTACCAAGTGATCCACATCTACCGACATGGCTCAGACTAGAAGTTAGTGACTTCAAGAACTGATGCCACGTTTTAGTTCGGCCGCCCCCAACTTTCTTCCAATCATTCCCAAAACACTAGTTAGCATTGCGCGTCGTGGTAAACAGTGTTCAGGCATACGTAACACGTGACACAACCATCTCAGTTGATGAAGATTCATAACCTCATCAACTGATTTATCATCATTCCCTAATACCTTGCGTCTAACCTCACCATTACTTACTCTGGTATATACTCCTGAGGAATTTCAATCTAGCAAGAAATCATGTATCCGTATTTTTTTGGTTTTCGATAGGTCACCACTTAATTTCAAGTTCATGATATAGATAAAAGGTAACATAAATTGTAACGTCGGAGGCTCTAATGAGTAGTTTGGAGCGAGGTTTCAGTAGGCCTGGGACAATATTTCGCGCACTAGAATCGTTGACTATGGTGACACTTGAGGAGGAAGTTAAAAGAGGAAGTTTAGAGTTGAAAGTCGAGGTAGGAAGAATAGTAGGAATTAAGGGAGGCAACTGATTACGAATACAGTAGTCTTGTGTGCTGTTAGAGGTATGCAAGAGGTTATCACTTTCTGGTTGCTCACACAACGGAAAGGTTTTTCTAGAGGTACGTGAAAACGAAATTGGGTTAGAGATGTTCTTAGTAACTGAGAGCGTGCCCAAAAGGCAATTGCTTGAAGCTGGTCACACTCAGCCTTTTTGTGAGTAATTTCCGTGTTAGCTTCGTACTTGTTGAGACCTTACAGCGGGAGACGGAAATCTGTGGGATAAGGCGAGATGTGCAGTTTTAGGGTTGATCATTTCTAACCCTGTCCTTCTTTGTGGGAAGACAGCATCGCTGTTATGCTAGTTTTCTGAAGGAAATACCTTACTGCCATCACACCTCTATACAGTCAGCAGTACGACTACGCCCTCGGACCTTGAGTTTGTTGTAGCTAACACAGTTAAATGTATATGATGAGCCTTTAAAGAGTTGTTTTGTGAGCATTGTGGTTAAGATCACAGGTCGTAAAACTACCTTTAATCCAGTTTTCCCTCAAATGCCTTAAGAAAAATTAAACTTGCTAGGTGGGGGAATCTAAAAGTGATCACCATAATTACATTTATTTTCCATCACTATTTGAATCACCGAGATTTAATAACAGTGAAACAGGTGGGTTGAAAACTTAGAAGAACTCTCAAACAGACCAGCCCCATTGAACCTAACGGATATCAGAAGAGCACACACAAACCTTCCACCAACGATCAAAGAAATCAGCAAGACACTAAACACTAGCTAAAGCTTTGAAATCAGACATGGAAGTAATTGCAAACACGCTCCGTGTTCTCTTCAAGAAGATTCGGGAGGAAGAACATGTGTCGACAGACTGGAGAGAACGATATCCCGTCAAGATACCGAGAAAAGGAAATTTGAGTGAGTGTGACAACTACAGAGGTATTACACAACTATCAGTACCACGAAAAGTTTTTAACATATAGTTGATTAGCCGGATGAGAGATTCAGTAGACGCTCAGCTATGAGATCAACAGACTGGATTCCTTAAGGATCGGTCGTGCACAAACCAAATCGTGACACTACGGATCATCGTCGAACAGTCAGTTGAGTGAAGGTCGTCAATATACATCAACTTCCTTGACCATGAGAAGGCGTTTGACAGTGTGGATAGGAGAACCTTATACAAACTTCTTCGACACTATGGTACACCTGAGAAGATCGTCAACACCATATGGGATTCGTGCAGCGAACTACACTGCAAAGTCGTGTAAGGAGGACAGCCGACAGACCCATTTCAAGTGAGAACCGGAGTAAGACAAGATTCCTTACTCTCTCTCTTCCTCTGTCTTCTGGTGGTTGACTGGATTATGAAGACCTCTACATTTGAAGGAACGCATGGAGTTCTGGTGAGTTGTGACCGTTGGATCTAGTCGACATCTGGTGTGGGGTAGTTGCCCACGGGAAAAATGGGAGATGGTCACAAAACGTCATGGATCGATTGAAGTTAGACATTAACACCGATGAGTGCCAACTGAGTGGTCTAAATGTTAAGCGTTCACACCCGAAACAGACGGTCCTGGGTTCGAGTCCTGAGTGCAGAATCGTAGATGCGCACTGCCGAGGAAACCTATACTAGGACGAAAAGGCCATATGCTGCTTCATGGTTTCTAATGGTGGTCTAACTTGGATCGGTTCATGATTTTAACTAAGTTTAATATTATTTTTCTTTTTAAGGTGTGGTAAGTTGGAACGACATCCATTCGTGTCAAGTCCTACATTGATGATGACTGAGATAGTGAATTTCACAGCGGAAAACGCGTTGGTCACCGTGTTTTTAAATGATATTTTAGTATTCTTGTAATAGGAATAAGTTCAACGACGAAGCATATTACCATCTAGTTTATAAATCAGGTCAAAAGTCTGAAAACTTGACACAAAATATACAATACGATTATTTTCCAGCTGTTATTATGTGTATATGATGCAAACGTAAAGAAAGTTTACGTGAAACTAATAAATATCTGTCGATACGTACACAGCTTTGTTATTAATGAATAATAGATTCAATAAATCTTAGGTCACTGTATTAGTTAGTTTTACTGTATGAATGTAACACAGTTATTATGCATTTGGTTGATGACACTAATATTCGGGTACGGGTGAAGGTTTGTGTATAAAAATACGTTAGGTTAGATAACTATTGTATGTCTACGGTCAGTTCGTGATGTATATTATGAAACTCAACAATCTTCACAAATTCTTCATATGAATAATAATAATAATTAACGATTATTATTATTATTATTATTATTATTATTATTATTATTATTATTATTATTAATAGGTACTAGTGACTAATTTCGAGAGGTGGTTCTTGGAGTTCAGTTATTTCAGGTGTAACTGACTTAACAATGGCAATGGAAGATGGCTTCACAATATCGTAAATTGACTTAAGTTTAAAATGTAATCCATCGGATCCTGACTCAGGAGTCTAAAGGTTGAGTGTCTGTCATGCGACATGAATGTCCTGATCCCTGGTCGGGTCATGGACTTGCACTATTGAGGGGTTCATCGATACGACGAAGTAACTGTCTAGTGCTACCCAGTTTTAAATGGTTGTATAATTAAGGCCAGTTTGTGATTTAAACCACAAAACTTTCCATCATTAAATGATCTAAAGGTATAGTCTTCACTGTAAAAATTAAAAGGTCTTGATATCTATTATGTTTAGGAAATTAGGTGTTGGTGAATCTCGATGGATTCCAAACAAAAATGAAACAGTTACCCAATGTTTTCTAGATTGGAATGGTTTCTCATTTGACACTAGTTCGTACTGAAGATATTTAATATGTTTTAACTGGAAATAAAAGATGGTTGTAGGAACTGAACACGCAGATAGAACAGGGTTTGATGTTGTAATTCAACGGTCAGAAGTCGAGACGATTCAATCAGTAAAGAAGTACACTTCTGATTGGTAATTCAAAACGTACACACACAAGGTCATTATTCACAAAGTTATGAGATCCCACCTGTTTTGTAAATGTTATTAGTGACGCTACCATTAAGTGGTCGTTGAATTTATGGGCCGAATGATTAAACGGTATATAGAGCATATTCTAAAATTATTGGTTTACTCTACACAAAGTTCAGTTACCATGATTAGTATAACGAACAGGTGTGAAGGATCATTGATTGATTTGTGACTTTCATCTAAATAGTGATTAGTTATTTATCCCATAGATTGGCTGTTTTGTACATGGGAAACTTTTATTATCCTAATATTATCTATCCAGCCAGTTAACACCAGTGGTTCTTATCTCTAGAATTTATTTATTTTACATTCTGTGACTGGGTTCTTGGATGAATTATCACTTCAAAAAACAAAATTAACAAATAGAAACATGTTATGTTATGTAAGTCATTTACCAAATATAGAAATTTATCTAATTAGCGTTCAGCTACACCCTTTGCATAAGGCCTGATGACCCTGTTCATCTGTTCAAATTGAAGTGGACTGAGAAGCACATTTAGAATTGTAACTTACGGGTTGGAAGTTGAATGCTGTGACTACCATATCATAACCTGAGTATGTGCAATAATTTACAATGTATGTAACTGTCATAGAATAGCATTCTTCTCTTTAAAAAAACTTACTGCATTTGGTAATCGTAGAAATTCAGTAGCTGTACGCATGCCATCAGTGAATTGTGAAACAGCTTCAGAAGTTACATTAATTGATGGTAAAGTATCTTCTACGTCTTCCCAAAATGACGGATCATCGAAACTTATGAAATTGTGACGATTAGCAGTTGTATTATTTGCCGTTGTTGCGTTTGATGGTATATTTGTATTAACGGTTGCCAGTGTAGGAGTAGGAGTAGTACTATTACATACAGTAGTATTGATAGTTGAGTTTGAAAAGCTGGAGGTAGATAATTTCACCTTATTAACACGTTCATTATCTGAATTCGGTATAGTGGATGTACATGTTTGCACCTGAGATAGATTTGAAGAGATTAGTGAAAAAGGTGAAGAGGAACGTTGAGAAGAACACAAGGAAGTAGTAGTAGGAATAGGAGAGGTAGATGATAGAGAACAATTTATACTGGATTGAGATGACAATGATTGTAATTGATGTTCCTGAGAATAAAAGGATAATAATTTTTTATTATTAAGTAAACGAGATGCACAAAATGTAGCCGATGATGGTTCTGGAATAGGTGATTGATGCAGCGGAATAGATCTGACTGTTTTATAACCTGAGTTTTGATCAATACTACCTTCATTACCGTTATTGGAACTACTACATATGGGATGTGGATCATTTCTATCATCATTAAATGTGATAGATTCACCGGTACGAGCATGTCGTTCTAAAGCGTCATATACGCTAGATGATCCATTGGAATAATGACGAACCAATTGGGAAGAATCGTTAAGTGGTGATGATCGCTGAAAGGCAATAATAGAAAATACCGAATTAGATATTATAGAAGACTGGATGTTATTCGATTAATATATTTCTTAAAAAAAACAAGCAATTATTCTACATGTAGCCTACTTTAAGGATTGACTGGTTAGAACACCATTGAATATAAGAGAGCATTCGATAGCTGTATCGTTCTAGGATGAGACTCATCAACAGCGAGTATTCATAATATTATGAGAGAAGGATCTTGGGAACTTTAGTGGTTCGCATTTTGAGCTTCAGTGAATTCAGGATAACAATCTTCAGAAACCTTTCTTTCATACTAATTATTGCATATAACAAGAACTTTTAAAACTAGATGTTATGATTGAGACGTCAATCAGAATCTCGGTTATAACTTCTCTATCCTGTGTATAATATTTTGTTCATAACCTAGAGTCCTAAACCTTGACCAATCATAGGCTTCTACTGTCAAGGTTAATCTTAAGTTGGGGTGGGATAAACATAGCTCTAGTTGTCCTATCGATATAAACGTCTTCGTTCACCAGTCTTAATTGAAAATAAGAGAACACACACTAGGCAAGCTTCTAGCACTATATATCAAGCATATATGCAAGCATATATACAAGTATATAGGATAAAATCACAGCGTAAAGAAAAAACAGAGCTTATACATAAATAAGCGAAAATTACTAGTGAACAAGGTAAGTTATAAATAATTTATCAGTAGTATAACAATGGTTAGCAAGTCCAACATAAACTTACAAAAAGGGAGACTATAAAACCACAATAGTCCAACTATTTAATAATCAGACAATAAAAATACAAATAACAACAACAATCTGTAAAACAGTTACGAAGTTGCAAGTTTCTTAAACACTTGCTTATTTATAACATTAAATGATCTAATTTCGGATTCATTCATGTGGTATTTCAAACTGAAATATGAATTGACAGGTGTTGTTTCAAAGAAATAATATGTAATCTCTTAATTTATCGTGACTTTAACTATCCTTTCAGTTGAATAGGAGGATATGGAAATCTAAATACTGTTTTAATACTAGTATTATTATTAGCTTAAAGGAAAACTTAGTCAAATTATTGTCTATTTAACGTTTTACTTTTAAAAAAATAAATAAATAAACATCAAGCTTTGCATAATTTGCAGTAATTTATTGTTTAGTTTGTAATATTAACCGCGAGGCAGATAAAACCATATTGTTTGTTAAAATAGATAGATTGTGGATAAAAAAAAAAGTGGAATTTGTAAGCACACTTCGTCCTATTTAGGATTTGTCGGCAGTATTCTCGTTCACATAGGAACTCGAACCTAATGTATTTCACTGAGTCCATGAAAATATTAACTAGTTAATTGGATAAAGGTGTTTACATCATTATTAGCGAGACTTTGAATAATCCCGCTGTTGATATTCCGGATTGAATTTCAATCAACTTTTGTTAGCATATATGTATTCTGTGTGGAATGGCTCGATATAACCAATTTATGTTTTTAAAAAAAATATAATAAATTGTGGCTAGAAGTTGAATAAAAATTTAGCCGTTCTACTTGAAAAAAGCATTTGGTCGTATTACATCGATTCTATTGACTTCAAGTCGTGAAGTAATGATATAAGTCATATCAAGAGATCACAACTAATTGGTATTCAGGTTGGTATGATTTTTATGATGTCTCACTAACTATAAATAGTTCTCGTCAGAGACTGCAATCAACCTGAAGATCATTGAAACGCAGATTAGCAAAAACTGGAAATTATCCTGCCCATATAGGTCCAATCTGTTTATCAGTTGCCGATAAAACGTGTCAATTTAACACAATATTCAGCTGTTAACGTAAGCAAACATGAAAGTAAGGAAATGTTTGTGAAGATAATAGATCATTTACAGAGTTATCTAGATGAACTGATTCGGTAAATATACAAAACGTCGAAGTTGTTCATTTTTATTCGATGTAGTGCATCACTGATAATCTCGTCCAAAACGAGAATGAAAACGAACATATTTTGAATTAGTTTACTAAGACAAGACAACAAATTCAAATGTGACCCATAACAGAGTTGAAAAATTTTCAATTAGCTCAAAAGTAATCGATTTGTTGCTTGATCCGTAAAAAAATTAAATAAAATGTACGCATATCATAAAACTAAGGAAATATTAAATTGGCCAGATGCGAACATGGAACCTCCCATCGATTATAGATTATTTTCCTAAATTTAATGAAACTACTAGTGCTAATACTACCACATACACATACAACAGTGGGGGTCATTTAACAACTAACCATATGCATATGTTTATATATTTGCAATTTCAGATTAGTCGATAGAGAAGATGTATCAGATTCCAGATTGTAATCAGATTTAATTGATTGCATTTCATCATCATCATCATCAATATCATCATCGTCACCGTCATTATCATCATTATCAACATCATCCTGTTCAACACTATCATGATTATTTGAATAACAAGCAGATGATAATTGTGCACACTTCGAATCCTTTAATGTTGTTAATTGATGATGATTTGACACGGAATTCGGCGGTAAGAAGAATAATAAAGATAAGGGTGGCTGTGTTGGCTTACAATCACTCGAAATTAATAAATTATCTTGTTTTAACGAAGAATTTATCGGATTTATTGCAGTTGAACTGTAATTAGGACTCATCTTGTCACCATTATTATCATTATCACTTCGACTTATATGTCGATAATGATTTATGGACGAAGTTAATGCATCATTACTACCACTCCCAATTCCACCAACTCCACTAAGATTATATTGACTATATGGAGGACAACCTGTGGAACTTTGACTCGGTGATAATCCATCTGTTGAACTGGATGAATTACCACGAATAGCCTGTAGTTGTTTAATTTCAATGGCACAATGAAATTTGACTGCATTCGGTTGACGACCAATTCGGCTACCTAGAATTTAATAAATAATAACGGTAACAAGTTATATATATTCAATAAAAATACTACCAGATGTAACGATAATTTATTTGTTTATACATATATAATAATGTAATTGAAGTATGGAATAATTTCACAAATGTCAATCATTTAATTACAAGTATGCGAGCAAGACAGATACAGTAATACCAAGCAGTATATATGAATAAAAAGGACTAATGCTATTCCATATTTCATTCTATCTAATCACATATTCGAATACCGTACTCTACCTAACTTGATGTGGAAAGATAGACAGTACCGTTAACCTTCATGCAACAAATGTGGTTAGTATTGCTGAGGCAACAAGGTATGTTAATCGCCAGGTGAGATGATGCTTATTTGAAGTGAGTAACAGGATCATTATTGGCTTCAATTAGGAGATGCTTAATATGGTTGAACATCACTTCCCTTGTGAAATGTACAGAACGTAGTGCTGAACCGAGAGATGATTATCCAATACAACTAACTACTGTGATTGATTTTGAAACACGTCACTGAAAGTATACAACTACTGGTCATGATTATAATACAAATTTACAACTAAGTAGTTTATACCTGTTAACGTACTCAGACTTACGGTCAATGACTTCATGGACTGATGTTACACATCTTAGCTTAATCATACTTAACTTTATTTTTATTCCAACCTGCATTAGGCAATTGAAGCAGACAGTGCTTAGAGATATAGAAAATACCTCTCAGACACCACAGTCGATGAAAACTCATAGTCCCACTAATTGAATGGTCCTTTTTAACCTTGTAGCCTCAGCATTGTTTACTCAGTGTTTCCACAACAAGTAATACTTCAAAAGTATCTATGATCAAATAATACAAATACATTCTACCTTCAAAGATCGCATTTTAAACACATAAAGTGAAGCGAACTGCTCTCCTGAAAGGTCGTACAAACGAAGCGAACATTTAGAGTGTGCTGATATTTTGTCGACAATCAAATCATCAGAACTTATGAGACTTTCAAGATAAGTAAAGTGGCCAACTCATTCACACACATTGTATGTGGGTGTATAGTACAATCAAAAGAAAGGGACGTACAAGTGTTTATCATTAATAAGTAAAACAGAGGAAAAACACATACAGAACACACAGAAAAAAAAACCCGAAAGACAACAATTTCGGTAAGCGTAATCGATCACACACACAACACACACTGCACACACAAAATTCAAATATAATAACAGAAAATATAGGGAGTACAGAATTTGTTTATGTTCCTCAGTATAGATATTTAAGTACAAACAAAGACAATATACAAAATATAAATGATCGTATTGGGTCAAGGTTGATCGTCAATGATGAATATAATACATGAGGCATAAACTATAAGAGGCCAGACAAATATTTACAAACGCTTAAGTGGATGAGATTCAAGGTTGTTGTTTAGTAATTGATCGGAGAAAACAAACAACAAAATTGAGATTTCAATCACAAAACATTCATACTTATTCAATCGAATAAATAAATCTTATAGTTGAAAAATAACTTTGAATAAGGTGGCAGTAAGAAAAATGTGTACTTAGTTCATGTGATCAATCACGGAAATCGTAGCCTTTAGAAACCACTGAAACATATAATTAATATTTGTCTTGCGAAAAAAAAACATCAAACAAGCAAATTGATTAAATCTGTATAAATTTTGTTCAATAAAAACAGGGTGTGAACCCATGACGTGATGTTCAAACTTCTGGGACACAATTTTTGAAAAAGTGATTTTATTCTCACTAATTTTTCAAATATACATTTATTCTAAATAACTAAATACATCTGCTAACAACATGCATCTAACTTCACCCTTTTCGTAAAATGTTAGCAACATATCTGGGATTCAAGATATACAACAATCAAGTAACAGAAGTTCATAGAATTCATACATCATATATATTCCGGGATTAAAAAATCAATTTCATAGAAGCAAAACTGGTGGTCGTAAACGTTCATGGATAAAAATGAATGATAGTTAATCACTCCTTAATATGCTAATCTTATAAAAAAATTTTGAATATGTTTATAAAACAGCAATTTCGTATTATCTATACTGACAATTCTTCAATGTGATCAAACATATGGAATCAGTCAGTCAGTAACAACGTAGAACTTCGTACGTACGTACATCAGTTCGAGTTGCCATACCACATTAGCACAGAGATTCAGTTATCGATTCAAATCCCATAGTGGTAGAGGTACTGAAAGTATAAGTAGAGATAGGGGACATTAAGGTTTGATGATGTTATTAAAGGAGTATAGTCCAGTGGAATAAATTGGGAAAGAAAATAAAGGACATGAAGAATTCAGAAGATTAGAGTTTGAGAGAACACAAAGAGTGGATGCACCTGCGCCATTGCAAACGATTTTGAGCCATGTCATTCAAGGTCTCTAACCATCGGTTGCTATCGTCTCGCGGTCCCCAACCAGGTAGTCTACACCTACCAACATGACTCAGTCCACTTGTCAGTGACTTCATGGATTTCTGCCATGTTTTGGTCTGGCCGCCCCTAGCTTTCTTCCAACCTACTCCTACACCATAAAACATAGCACGTCGGGGCAGTCAAACATATGGAATAAAAGGATTATTATCATTATTAACATGTAGATGTCTTCCTATTTGATGATGTTCATGAGATAATCTTTATCTATATTTGCAGATGGTTAGGGTGATAGTGCTTAAAATAAGCAGTAACAGTTTCGGTTCAATACACTATAGAGTTATAAGTGTACACAACCGAAGTGTCGTCTCCATATGCAACAACTGTCTAGTAGATAATTTACGTTTGCTAATAGTTCGTTTAACTATGAGGAGTTAAAAGTTTTATTTTTCATTCTCTACAGCTTAAAAAAAAACTGACAAATGAATTAGTTAAATTAAGACTAAAAAGGATAGGAATTTAATTATATAGTATAAAAATCTCTCAAACTATATTTTTTCACTCATTAATATATTTCATAACTGAACATACAATGAACTATACTGAAAATAAAAGTGAATCAATTCAACAACAAGATCTCCTACCTTTTTTAGACATTCCTGCTGCTAAACATCGACGAAAACGGCAACTTTTACAAGCATTTCTACTTCGAGGTGTTATAGTGCAAGCATTTTGACCACCTACACAAACTAATGAATTAGATGATCCTTCAGTACGACGAAAGAAACCCTAGAAAAACGAAGACAAAATATAAACTAGACATGAAAAAATCTTTTGATAAATTGAAGAAAAAGTTCAACAGTATTTCCTTTTGATACAGGATAATTATAAATGGAGAAGGTAACAGTGACATCATTTATACATTGTCTTACATAGAAACAGTAATCTCTTCACAATGGATTCTAATGAATAAAACAATTAATATTGCAGAATCAACACCTCTTTTTACTTGTTAATCAATTAAGAAATAACAATTGGATAATATAAAAAGGCAAATTTTTAGTTTGAATAACAGAAACATTACGTGTGCCAGACTACCAACCGTTGTTCTACCATACAAGTCTTTCTGATTTTTTAATTGATGACTTATTAAGTAGTTGTGGATACTTAAAGGGTAAACATGAACTTAGGGTTTGATGTTAGTTAGCACTCATCAGGGAGGTATTCAAGGTTTCCTATCGACTCCCATCTAGAACTACTTACTTGCGCCTGTTACTTCTCGTGGAAGAGCATAGGCCATCCACCAGCACTCTCCATCCAACCATATCCTGGGCAATCCTTTCCAGCTCTTCCCACTTGTTGTTCATCCTTTACATATCTGCTTCTATTTCCCGACGTAATGTGTTCTTTGGCCTTCCTCTTTTCCGTTTCCCTTCAAGATTCTAAGTTAGGGCTTGCCTCGTGATTCAGTTTGGTGATTTCTGTAATTTATGTCCTATCCACTTCCAACGTCTTTTCCTAATTTTGTCTTCAGTTGGAAGCTGGTCTGTCCTCTCCCACAGTAGACTATTGCTGATGATATTCGGTAAACGGATATTGAGTATCTTCCGCAGACAACTGTTTATAAATACTTATACCTTTTTGATGATGGTTATAGCAGTTGTCTACGTTTCACCTCCGTACAGTAGAACTGTCTTGATGTTCGTACCGAAGATTCTGACTTTTGTGTTAGCTGAAAATTGTTTTGAGTCCACATGTTCTCCAGTTGTAGGAATGCTATCCTTGATTCGCCAATCCTCGTCTTTACATCTGCATCCGATCCTCCTTGTTCATCGATGCTGCTGTTCAGCCAAGTACGTGAATGTTTGCGCCTGTTCCACAGTTTCTTCATCAAGTGTGATTGGGTTGGTGTTCTTCGCGTTGTATTTGAGGATGTTGCTTTTTCCTTTGTGTATGTTGAGGCTTATTGATGCAGAGGCTGCTGATACACTAGTTGTCTTCATCTGCATTTGTTCGTGTGTATGGGATAAGAGGTCTATGTTATTTGCAAAGTCCAAATCATCTAATTGATTCTGAGCTGTCCATTGTATTCTGTGTTTCCTCTTAGATGTTGAGATCTTCATAATCCAATCAACCACCAGAAGAAAGTGGAAGAAGGAGAGTAGACAGTCTTGTTTGAATCTGGTCCAAAGTATAGAGTTACTTAGACTAATTGCCATATTACTTGATTAATAGAATTTAATCATAACTAAACAGGACTAAACAAATATGAACCAAATCATTACTTAGTGATCAATCAATTGTTTAGTAACTTTGTATGGTTTAAAGATGATTTTACATAAACCATCTTTTTAACTTTCATAAATTAAATAAATAAACATGTGATCAATTCGAAATTCAGATCATTGATCAATCCCGATGAAATAAACAAAATGATATTATTACTAGTTAAAAAAAAATAATAAATGTGTAATGTAATCCAATGGCTCTTTTCTCCTTCTCTCTCTCTCTCTCTCACTCTCTTTCTGCCTCTCTATCTATCTCGTTCTTTCTGCAATTAATTTATTTGCATTTTCAGACAAAAATGTTGTGTTAAAATATAAATCAGTGAAATAATAAAAATATATATATATATAATAGACTAATGACTGTGTTGTTTTTCTCTCCACTTATTTGTATATGTTTGTGTGTATGTGTGTGTGTGAGGGTGTATGTGTATAAGTGTATTGATAATTTACTATGACAAACATTGCCCCAACTTTTGGAACATAATAATATTGTGTAAAAAAAAAATCAATTTATCAAGTGAAATCAATTCTTTTTTTTTTTCTGACGATCATAAAAAATTACTAAAAGAAAATCTTGAAGAATTAGAAAAGAAAAGAAAAAAAGAAGAAAATTTAACTAAAAATTAATGACAAATTACAATAAGTGTGTATTGGTGTGCCAGGATGATTAGAATCAAGTTTCATCTATATAGGTATAGTACAATGGACAATGACAATGATGATATTCACATCATTAGATATGATTTGATTTGTTAATTAGGTAATTTCCTGTAAAAATATATCTAATTTTACCAACATAACAATAATAATAATAGAACAGATCAGAAATGATCATCATATGCTATAAGGATAAAACAATAAATAATTATATCAAACCAAAGTTCAGTGTTTCATATTTTGATGGATATTATTAAAAATTACATGATGAAAAAATGTCTTCATCCCATGAATGAAAGGTATTTATCTTATTATTATAACATATATACCAAGATTAGTCATTATTAGTTGAATACGTCAAAAAAGCAAAAGTTCCCCTTAATATAATTTTGTTTACAGTTATACACAAAGCCTTGAATTATATTAGTAAGGTGTGATAATATACGATTGTTTGAATAATTCATTATTATGCCAATAAATGAATATGATTAATTATGAAAAAGATGTCTTTACGACAGATTATGGATTATTTAGAACAATGAATGCTGTTTCCATACATCGCGTACACTTCTCCTTCAAGTTCTACTATGTTGGATAAGTAGATTGGAAAGCAGGTAAGACTAAAAGTAAAAGCCTAAGGTCCGATGGAGAAGTTGTACAGCTAACCGTAAAGGGTTATGATGGGGAAGCTTCGAAAAATCTCCATGGAACCGGTACTACCTATGGAATTGTAGACCATACCATCCAGTGTTACAGTTTAAACGTGATCATGGACACAATTGAATGGAGTCTAACTTCCTTGAGAAATAGTCACTTGTTCACTTTCTAATACTGATTGAATTCTTTTAATTTGAGTACTAAGCTGAAAGCAACGAGCTATAAGATAAAAAATGACAAATAAATAATTTCCTGAAAAAACAAATAAATGAACAAACGAAAGCTTACTTTACATCCTTCACATGTTAATGCACCAAAATGAAATCCAGACGATCTACCGCCACACACTCGACAAGGAATATTAGAAATATCTATTTCTGATTGAGTTTCTGGATCTAAATATCAGTAAAATATAGGAATGAATAATAGTAAGTATTTTTTAACAAAAGAAAAAGTTATTAGAATTAATTTAAACCAAAATAAATTATTTTTTGTGAAATTATATTGAACCGAATATGTCTATAGTAAAGTTTGTTTTAAGTATTTGTATTTGTACTACTCAGTGATTTTTCAACCATCTAGTTAATGAGATTACAAAACTATCTGTGAGATAATTTAGGTTCCGAAACATTTAACTCATACTAATAAGCATGACTATATATATATATATATATATATATATATATATATATATATATATATATATATATATATATATATATATATATATATATATATATATATATATATATATATATATATATATATATATATATATATATATACAAAAACGTGTTATAGAATCCTATTCATTGTTGACATATAGGAACTAGCGATACTACTTAAATTAGTCAAGATAGAATAGTAGATGAAATAAATTTTATTACTACCATTAAAAATTGAAAGTTTAATAGCTTAAACGAGTTTATCACGGATTAATTCATTTCGCTCATAATAGTAATAGTGTAGGTTACATACGAACACTGACTCTATCACAGATGTAATTTAAAGAGGAAGACAAAGAGTAAACATAGCAGCAACTACTACGCTATTGAGATTAAAACTGGAAATGTATGATAAACAAAAAAAAGAAATTAATATTCAAGTTATAACCGGTGAACAGGTCAGAATTGCAAGCCTAGAACATAGATATATGTATATGTATCCAAATAAGTAAACAAATAAATAAATAGAAACATGTATACTACTAATATAACCAGACTAATTAATAATTGTGTTGATTTTCACGACAACAATATGTATCTACAATTCAGTATATGTATAAATCTGACAGATACATGTTTAGTGAAAAATGATTTCGTCAAATATATATATATATATATACTGAATTTGTCATCAATGTCAAAAGCATTTCTGTATCCAACATAGAATATCTGAAGTGGTAGTGGTAGTGGTAATTAGAAAATAAAATAGATGATGTAGCGGTCAAACTTACTGAACAAAAAATATTTACTCATGAAAAATGATATACAAAGACAAGGGGTCAAGAGTGATTAAAAGTATAGTTTCGTTTTGAAAAGAGTAAAACATCAGTTACATATTATGCAGATGTAACTCAATAAAAGGTGTTGTTGTACAGCGCGAACTTGGTGATGCGATGAAGTAACTGTATTTGTTCTGTAACTTTCTAAATTATTTTATGCTTTTTATTCCTTTGCTTCGTCTTTCTAAACAGTTTTCTTCACATTAAGGTCTGTTTTTTTAGAAAATATAGTTATGAAAATACCTTCATATGTTTTATTATTCATCTGGTTGTGTTAAAGTACTCTGTGACAACAAATTGAGTTAGATACAGACTTGTCCCAGACGCTACATTATTTAC
This sequence comes from Schistosoma spindalis, assembly GCA_946903255.1. Lineage (NCBI taxonomy): Eukaryota > Metazoa > Platyhelminthes > Trematoda > Strigeidida > Schistosomatidae > Schistosoma > Schistosoma spindalis. The sequence continues at coordinate 5,261,836 of OX336420.1, forward strand.
AACAAACTATTGACAGGTTGGCCTTTATCTGATTATTAATGAACAATTAACCGTTACACTGGTGCAAACAGTTGAGTATACATGTAACTGATTAGTGTGAATAAACACAGTAGGGTCAGATATTTTAAAGACTAAACTAATCAACTGTGTTAGGGTTAGAGAATATAGAAACCACAATGATAAGTAAACAGGTCAATTAAAATTAAATTAGACTGTTAAGTACAATAAGGGTTTAGAAGCAGGACAACAGGTTGACTTTTTCGATTGCATAGATCACAGTTTCTCGTTCAAGAAATTTCAATGAATTCGTTTTGAAGCCAGTTAGAACTGAGCATGCGATTATTATTATTATTATTATTATTATTATTATTATTATTATTATTATCAGAAGGGGTTGTGTGGAGATTTCAGAAGTTCCACTGGTTGAAATTATGAGTCAATTGAAGCTAGACCACCATGGAAAACCTGGAAGCACTGGATGGCCGTTTCTTCCTAGTATGGGACTCCTCAGAAGTGCGCATTCACGATCCCGCTCCCCGCGAGATTCGAACCCAGGACCTATCAATCTCGCTCCAGGCGCTTAACTAGCTAGACCACTGAGTCGGCATCCAACGGTGTTAATGTCTAACTTCAACCAATCCACGAAGTTGTTCAGTATGAGGAGCTTTTTATTACATGATAGAAACAGATAAAGAATCACTGAAAACCTTAGGAGTGACAAAATACTTAGAGGATCGAGCACCCATTAATGTCAGGTTTTACGGTGGCCATAATGTCATTCCAATTACATTGCCAAGTATTTTTTCAACAAAAACGTAGATGATCAGCATTTAAACATAAAGACAATTATGGACAGAGAAAAAGATGCGACAGCTTTCGAGAGAAAGCATGCACAGAATATGCGTTTTTTTGGAAGGGGCTTAGGTCACACACACACACAAATAAATGAGAAGCATTATTAGTAATCGTGTTTCTTTTTTTTTTTATTACAAACATAGATTTTAATTGAATATTGGATTTTCAACATTATTTCACTACAAGATGCAGTTCATACAGATAAGCTTTATGCCTTGACCATGAGTGTATGCACAGAACTTAGAAAAAAATGGATAAAGCTGGATTTTATTATCAAAGCTATCAAACTACTATCAAATATAGACAATAAACAGTCAAGCATTGTCTTGCAATTGCAATCCACATTAGCTGTTTTGTTCTTGAAGAAAAATTTCTATTTCTTTTATTTTTATGCGCGTAATTATACCGGTTTAAAATATTTTTGAGTTAAACAAACGACCAACAAGATGATGATAAGTATGGGAAATGAAACAAAATTTTCACGTATTTATTAAATATCGGGACTCTTTTAGAAAATTTGTAGAAAAGGCCCAAACACTATTTATTGGTGTAGTATCAATGAGAAATATGTGTAAATATTAGCAGAGATGTTAGACCTATTCAGGTGCGTTTCTGAAAGGTGTACAACCTTTCGTTGCACAAATTACAAAAGGCCCAATCAGAGATATCGTGGTTGCTGGCAATATGCAGCGAAAAGAATATAGATTATTTAGATATTGAGTGACTGGACTGCTAACTTATAACAGGCGATCACTCAATATTTATCGTCAAGATCGACCAAGAAGTAAGAAACGGAAACTTATTGAAATACTTTGTGCTGAGAATTATATATTGTGCCAAAATATAATACTGAATAAGGCTAATAACAATAATGTCATTACGAACCTCCGGACTTAGATTTCATACTAAATATTATTCGCGAACAGAACGTATCTTTTAGTTGCTCGTTTTCTGACTCCGTTTTGATCGAAATGATTTGTTTGTTATCGCCTATCCTCGCATATAATCATTGACTTGAATCGCGTTAGTTACTAACGGAATTAAATAAGTCAAATAACGAAGATGGACTTTTGAATGCATATATTTTGTGTAATCATTGATTTAGACAAACGAACGGGAAAGCGATCCGAAGAAAGGAAAGCGAAGCAAAAATGACGCGCGGTAGAGATTGCTTGTAAGCCAACTTCCCCTTAACAACGAGTTAATCAATATTTATAAGCACATAAAGATAAATTACAGACATGTGATGAACAGTGGGATAAGAAGTGTACACACGCCCACGCGCTCATACAAAGACAGTCAAGATTGATAAGCGAATAATTAACAAGGTCAAAATATGACTCAAGTAGAATGAATAGAATGGGCTGTCCGTAAGTTAGAATAAGGTATTTGGGCTTAACATAATAACAGACACTACAATCATCAGTTCCTATGTGATTCGAACCAGCATTATCCTGTATCATAAGTTAAAAACGTTATTGACTCATCCGATTCGTACAAGCTTTTAGAAAAAATACCTGGAGGACGTGTTGTTATATCTAGAGCTTAGCTTTATTTTATTTATTTATTTGAACACATAAATATTGGTACAGGGGGGCACCAAATATATATGCGCCACACAAAACAATGATAATTTGAAGAGAAGGAGAAAGGAGAAAAAAAGTAATGAACGTGGGGAATTATAAAAAAAAGAGGGAGAGAACAATGATGGGGAAAACGGAAAGGTACAATCAGAAGAGATCTTTCAGTTAAGGAAGATACAACCACTTTTTACGAAGAAAGTAAAAGAAGGTTACAGCAGGATCGCCACTGGCTTCTATTCAGAGCCATATCTGATAACGTCTCTAGCCACTGTGTTACACCGTCTCTCGGACCCCAACCAGGGAGTCGTGAAGGACCAACAGAAGCTAGCCCTTTGCAGCTTTCTTGCATATCACGACACCAAGTCATATACTGACCAACTTTCCGCTTTTTCAAACCAGTCCAAGAGTCGGCAAATAATGCACGACGAGGAATTCTCTGGGACGACATTCGTAGAACATGTCCAAGTCACCGAAGTCGGTGTTTCAAGATGGTGACACCAACGGAATTATCGTCTCTGTGACCGAACGCTCGATGCCGAACCTCTGCATTACTGACATGGTGTTGCCACTGGATGCCAACAATCCTTCGGAGACAACGATGATCGAACACAGAGAGTCGTCTAACATCCTCAACTCGGAGAGGCCAGGTTTCACAAGCATAGAGCAAAACTGCTCTCACCGTCGCGTTGTAGATCCGACCTTTTACAGCCAGACTGACATCACGAAGGCGCCAAAGGTGGCCCAGATTGGCATAAGCCGCTCTGGCTTTCACTATACGAGCATTGATCTCATCACTCACACCACCACCAGCACTTATGCAGCTACCTAGATACACGAACTTCTCGAGCACTTTTATCTGCTCACCATCCAGAGTGAGTACAGGATTAGAATCCTGCCAGTCTTGTAGAAGTACTTTGCACTTCGAAGGTGCAAAGCACATACCATACCTACGGACATTGATTGCCAACTGATTAAGTGCGGATTGCATAGCTTGGGCATTCTCGCACAGTAAGACAATATCATCCGCATAATCAAGGTCGAGAAGTCTCTCTTCAGGCAACAGATCCACACCACCATTACTTACATCCATCAGAGCTGTTTCCAGAATGTCATCGATAGCAAAGTTGAAGAGGAATGGTGAGATTGGGCAACCCTGTCTAACCCCACTGCTTGAATGGAATAATAGAGAAAGGTGGTTGTATGCCCTCACTCTGCCTGAGGTGTTTGTGTATAGGGCCTTTAGGATGTTAATAAACTTCTCAGGCACACCCTTCTTCAATAGACAATCCCAGAGAACAGTTCTGTCCAACGAATCGAAGGCAGCCCTGATATCAAGAAACACTACGATTGTTGGCCTTTGATAAGTATGTCGGTGTTCTAACATTCGGCGGAGGGTGAAGGTATGATCAATACATCCTCGACCAGAACGAAACCCAGCCTGTTCCTCGCGAGTCAATCCTTCTCGGGTTCTGAACAACCTACGAAGTATGACGGAAGCCAATAGCTTGGACGCAATCAGAAGTAGACTTATCCCCCGATAGTTGTTACAAGAACAACGTGAACCCTTTTTAAAGATAGGGACGACTATCGACTCATTCCATGACGTTGGTACACACTCTAGTTCCCAGACCTTTGTAAACAACATCCTCAGTCCCTTAGTCAGAAAGTCACCACCATCCTTAAGAAGAGCCGGAGGTAAGTCGTCTGGGCCCGGTGATTTGTAACGTTCAAAGAGTTGGAGTTCCTTGCGGATTTTCGCCTCATTTGGTGGATCAGTCGTCACCGACCATGGAGGGCAGGACAGTCTGACCGATGTTGCCGGAGAAACAGGCCAGTTGAACTGCCCTTCAAAGAATTCTGCCCATCGTTCAAGACGTCGATGGATGTTAGTGATTGGCGTTCCGTCATCCTCGCAGATTGTTTCGCTCACACCAGACTTCTTGCTGCCAGTGGCTCGGATGAGTTGGAAGAGCTTCCGGTAATTACCAGATGCAGCTGCTGCCTCTAGCTCATTAGCACGCTCCGACCACCAGGCTTCTCGGTCCTTACGCAAGTTTTGTCCGATTTCATTGCGTAACATCCTTCGTCTGTGGTCAAACTCACGTCACCCGGAGTAGACCGACGGGCTTCAATCAGTTGTAAGCAACCAGAAGAAACCCAGTGCTTGTAAGCGGGACGTTTCGCGAACCCACAACAAACTGTACCCGCCATTTTCATGGCGTCATGCAATTGCAACCAATGCTCATCTATACTTTTCGGTGGAATGGTAGCTAGCCTAGAAGCTAGCTCGGTTCGGTACTTACTAGCAACAGAAGTTGCAGCCAGCTTACTAACATCAGTCCTTTGGTGGCGGTCGTTTCGTTGTCCACTGAAAAGTAAGGTAAGATTGGCACAGACCAGAGCATGATCAGATTCCAGATAGGTACTCCAAAAGGAGCGGCAGTCTTGTACACAACCGCGCCAGCGGTAGCTGATCGAGATGTGATCAATCTGAGTCCAGGCTTGAGATGCAGAAGGGGGACGCCAGGTGGCACATCGGCGATGACTGTGCCGAAAGTTAGTGCTAGCCAGAAACAGGTTGTGGTCTGTGCATAGCTGTAGTAGACGTTCCCCGTTATCTGTACTGCGACCAACAAGTCCACATCGGCCACCTAAACGACTCTCTTCTGTGCCTAGACGCCCGACCTGAGCATTCAAGTCTCCAGCTAGTACTACAATATCTGTCGAGCGCACTTTCTGGAGAAGAACAGTTAACTGGTGGTAGAACTCATCCTTGATTGCATCCGGGCTGCAATCTGTCAGGGCATAGGCGGAGATGACGAAAAGACATCGTTTCTCACGCCGATTTCTTCTCACTTTGATGGAACTTTCTAATCTAACAGCACATAACCGACTGTTAATGGGGATCCAGTCGACTAGTGCTGCCTCAGCTCTAGCGCTTAGTGCGACACCAACGCCAGCAAGACCAGACGAAGATGCCACAGGGTCCCCGGATAAACGCACATAAAACAGGCTTTTTGAAGCGACAGATGGAGAGCGAACTTGTAGTACTTCACCAGAATCTTGAATACGGGTCTCGGATAGACAACACACATCAATATTAAGACTTTCCAAAGACATAGCCAGCCCTATCTGTTGTCCGACCTGCATAAACGTGCGAACGTTGAAGGCAGCCAGTTTGAATGGTGCACGTGGTTTCAGAAAAACTGCTTCAGTACTCATATTCGGTGGTAACATACAATTTTCAACCAGGCAGTGACTCGAGAACGTTTAGATAAAGCTGAATTTTCACCATAGGCGAGCTGCTATCTAGGTCGAAACGGATACATAAAGTAGGTATAAGAGAGGGTGAATAAATGACGTGGTAAAATAATAATAATAGTACGAGTCATTTCAATGTTAATCAGAGAGAAAGGAATATTTTCCATAAGCAAATAGTTCATCATGATTTTAGTGCGTGGGCTGAGATACTGCCCGGATGTCCAAACCGAAGCAGGCGGTTTTCTTAGGGGGCCACACCTCGAGCCTTTGACCTAAATGTCTAGTCCTCAAGGCAGTGGAGCATCGTGAGGAGATGCAGTCCCATGGAAGCCGGTGACCAAAAGTTGGTTCATACGCCATTTGTTCCCGCAGGATACTGGAGCCCATGTGCACCATTGAATTGGATCAGGTTATAGCGCCGGACATTCGCTTTCCGTCCTCTCATTTTCGTAAACAACAGTAATGAGACGAGAAGGCAGTGAGTAGGACTTCCCTGGCAGAGGCTTTATACGCGTGGCCGTGTGAGAGTATTTCGAGAGGGAGGGCGAACCCTCCCCGCTCTCGGCCATACCAGGGCATTTGGGGGCAGAGCTTAGATTGTTAATATACCGCGTATAACTTGAGCACTCGAACGCTAGAACCCTCCAAGAAGAAAACTGAAGAGTGTTTGTTGAGCAATAATAAACACGTGTTTGAAATGAAGGAAGTCAAACAAACATCCATGGAGGGAAATACATAGATTTGCATGTGATATGAAAGACAAGAACTACGTCTAATAATCTGGTACATTTAGTGACTGGGCGACCGGCAAAACTCATATCCTCCAATCAACCATGTTATTGAATAGCAGTTTATTTTTATATATCGATGTTATTTAACTAAAGAAAAAGAAACCATTATCCAGTTGTGTTATCTGATGACACCAAATTAGTTCGATACTTATACCAGTGTATCCGTTATCACAACATGTTATATTGCATTGTACATCATTGTCTATCGACTAAGAATTATCTTTAGTCATTTTAACGATAAAACTATGTGGGTCCATGAGATACACAAAACTACACTCCATAACAGCGTGAGTATGGTGTCGGAAATAGGGGAGATATAGTGAATTAGAAATGATGATAACAATGGTAATTATAACACATAGACTCCCTTCCCCAAATCCAACAATGACTAACTATCGTTTGGCTTGAATTTTTCCGTGGAGGTGAATTTCTATCTGTCTATCACAAAATCCTATTACATCCATGCACACACACACTGTAATAAATCAATTAAATAAATAACTAATAAAGTTTACGGATGGAGCAGATAGGAAAATTAATAAACACTACAATTAGTTTACAGAGAGAAAAATGTGATTATGCCGAATAAGATGGCTTGGTTTGATGTAAGACAAGAATAGAAGTAAAGAAATTCTCGGTAGACAACTCTAAGGTGTTAAATTGTCACACATATCCTAATCAAATGTATGACGAGTTGAAAAAAATTGAGTACAATATGTTTAATTGTAAGCGACAAACGATTAGGTGGTTATATATAGGAATTCGGGAAAAGATAGAACAGTATGATTGACTATAACAGTTCTCAAACGTTAGAGTTTGAATTTTCATGTTGATATTCAAGACTGAAATTGAAAATTATCATATGTGCATCTCCTAGGAAGAATGCCACAATACCGGCTCTACATCACACGAGTGTAGTATATGTGGTTAGCAGGTGTGATTTAAGATGAGTGTTATGCTGTATTTGAGACTAATTGTCAAGCTGGATATATCTACACCTTAGTGTTAACGTTCACACTAAGGCTCGAACCCAGAACCTATCACTTCAACAACAACACGTTAGATATCCACTAACCTTTTCTATAAATATTTCTGCTTGATTACAAAACAATAACTAGGGAATGTACTGCTTAGTTTATCATTCAGTCTCATTTTCATCAAAAAAATGAGGAATCAAGAAAGGAAATATATTTAAAAATGACCTGATTAACTAATGAACCTTATGCTTTTTAAAATACACATTTTTGGCGTCCTCTATCCTTAATCAAAATATGATACAAGCATATAGTACGATAGAAGGCGTCATTGTTTATCGTTTTGTTGAAATTGAATTTCTTTGTTAAACTGGTTTTTGGTTGACCACTTAAAGTCAAGAAACGTTAGAAATACAATTCCCTACTAATTGCGATATCACAAAAAATATAATTATTTATGGAGTTGATTTAAATTAACACTATGGATTGGTATAAACTGAGGAACTATTAAAACCGGGAAACAAAAAAAAACAGTGACCAGAATCTCGAAGACATGAAATATCTCAAGTCCAATTGTTGGCATAGTCCTGGATATGTGCTTCTGAGGAATTCTATACTAAGACGAAACAGCTGTCTAAAGCTCCCATATTTTAATCCGTTTGATAATAATCAACTTCATGTACAGTACTGTGTAGTTCTTTGTATAGAAACAGAACTTATTGTGTTCATCGATTCCTGCATTCATTTCATATCAATGTAATAATCTAATAAGTCGATAGACGATCGAAATCGTTCATATTTTTATCTTCGGTACCCAACTTTGGCTAAACAATTTATTGGAAATCAAGGAGAAATAACCGATTATCTCGTTTCAGTGCAGGAATCGTTGCGAGTGTACAACCCATATCTATGCAGACTTATGCATCAAGGCGAGAGTATTATCTTCAGACTATCTAGTTGGAATCTAACAATTCACACATATACCTTATAAATTAAAAATACCCGGGTGTCTAATTAATTTCAGTAACACAAATTAGATCAAATGAAAGACATAGGACTGCATAAGTAGAGTAATCCTATACAGAACAATGATTACCACCATTGTATAGTGACTGGTAACAGTGACACAGCTGAAAGAAGTTGAGAGTAACTGAATGAGTCAGTTTGTATGTGTATGTAAGTATCTGCTCAGAAAGAACAAAATTACTTACGAGAACTACATGAACAACAATCGATAGATATATAACGTGTATGCGTCACATTTACGTGTATGTATATACAAACTAAACGTACACAAACAAACCGTAGCTACCAACCTAAGATATTCAAAAATCAATGTCGAATTTGGCATTCACACTGACTAAAACAATTATTGATCTGAAAACAATAACAATCATAATGAGTACTATTAATATGCACAAAAAACACAACACTAACCCGTCAATCAAGGTAATACTAATCGGACAACAATAATGATAATAAGGAAGACGCTGAGTAATGTTGGTGACACTTAAAGTAGTGTGTGAGAGAGATAAAATGAAACATCAATTGATTTGAATCATTTATAAATCTGAAGACGTAAATGTTGAGCAGTTTTATAAATAAACTGTCCAAGATTACAGGCTCTACTACACCCCAAAGCAGACAAAAAATACAGAAAGTTTTTTTTCAATTAGAAAAATACATATAGGAACGAATTTCCTATAGGTACTATAAAATAAATATCGAGTAAGCATCACTAATGTTTACAATTATCTGAATTTCCTTAGTTACAACGTTGTCATCATTTGATATCGTCGATCTCTAGCGCTTCAAACCCACTGCCTCCACTCAGTATTTCAGTTAAGCATAAGAGCACTCAGCTAAATGGGCCGTATATCAAGTAGCATATAATTATTATCACTATAACTATGAGCATTTATTTTCTTCAACTGTACATGTAGCAAATACTACAATCTACGTGATCGAACTTGAAGATGAGGAATAGAACAAATCATATAAATAAATGACTTATAAAAAGCGCTATATACTCTGTTGTAAGAAAATGAAGCAAATCGTAAGCAACTTGAATTTTATTTGGATAGATAAGTTTTTCGTGAGTTTTTTCTATTCCAAACTGTTGCACAATGGATTTTTATTACGATTTTAAAACACACCACCCTTAAACTTGTATCCTGTTGAAACTCATATCACTGTAATCTGTAACAAATGGTATTTGATGTGATTAACGTACTATCCACAAACATCAAAGTAGCGAGACAACATTGTTAGTTTTAGGAAATAAATGAAAAAGTGTTTAAAAGAGGTTGAAAGTCTTTAAAAAACTATAAGACTTATTTACAGAACTATATATATGGCAATTTCCACGTAGCACTCAGCTTATTAGCTAAACAGTTATAAAGAAACGATAGACTGTTCGACGATAAGAAAGTAGGTTTGGAAAATGATTTAAGTTAGTCAGACCGTGAAATCTTAGTTGTCTTGAAAAACCATAGCGTTTCGTTGCTTGATTCACTGAGACAGCAGACATTAGTTCTTGGGATGATAGAGACCATTTGTAACTCGAGATGAGGGATTTTATTCTATAAACAACACAACTGCTATCTAGAAGACAGACAATAAAAGCCTTGCGACTAAACCATATAGCTCAGAAGAAAAAACAGCAAGAAAAACACTAGCGGTTGATAAACACTTTATTAAGCTTCTTTTAAAATGATGTACACTTTTGACAAGAAAGTACAGTAGTTCAAAGAAATATGCTCTCTTTGAGTGGGATTATTCGTTATGACAGTAAGTTAAACTTGAAATTTATAGTTAGTACGTATAAAGAATTTGTACTCATTATGACAGACTAAATTTAACAAAGTCAAAATGAAACCCATGCGAAGGCTGGAAATACGAATTATCAGTTGCTTTTAAGAATACTAAATCAATATGAAAACAAGTTAAATTGCAGATATTTCATCGCTTCCAATCACAATCTAACCACTAGTTAAATAGGACATATAATATGTAACATAGCTAATGCTCAGTGGTTCAAATGATTAGATATAGAGATGCGATTTATTTAATTTTGAGCAGTTAAACGTTCCATATTAGTTAGCATTCGTCAGAAGGAACTGTGAGACTCGAAATTACAGCAAGCATAGTCACAAGTAGGGGCCGTATACCACTGAACAATTTGGGTGATGATTAACCATCTGTAGAAACAAGATATTTACATACTAATAAGTCCTTGAGTTTTTTACAACTGCATGATTACTAAGTAGTGGCCAATATCAATTCCTTCTTATTGTTGATACAGTCCTACCGATTAAGTGGTAATGTGACAACTAGTCTAAATGACTCGACATCGCATAGACTGTGTTAAAATGTAAGGTGGTGGTTGGAGGTAATCCACTAGGAAGCATCAGTTACCTTAAAATTACAGACAGACCTTGTTGACAGGTATGGAATAGCATGGAATCTAAGTACAGAGGTTCCTGTGGACTACATCCAACCAACACCTTAGGTCTTTGACTAGTAACCAATACCATGTTGTCAACAGCATCCAGTGCTGATCAAATTCCAACATTATTCGAAATGAAATTAGGAGCAGCAAAATTAGATTTAAACTAACTGTGATGATTTGATGATAATTCTCGCCATGAACTGATAACAACTATGAGGAAAAATTTCCTGAAAACAACTATCTAATGATGTGTACTTTTAACCTCTAAAGAGATTTTTACACAACTGTCAGGTTTGACATTTGCTTAACCTGACTATTAACTAACTGTATAAACATGTTGATGTTATCATTTAAATTAAATGTCGAAAATCCGAGAACCATTTGGCTTTCAGCTACGACTTAAAAGAATTTATCTTTTAAATCCCGTCACTGATAAGTGAGTATTCAAGGGAGTTGATTAATTTGAAAATAAATAAACATCATCATACATTTGATAATAAGTGTTTTGTTTTTGTAATGAACATACCAATTAACATTTTAAAAAATATGGTTAAGTCTTACTAATAATTAATGTAAATCACTTACTAAGTACAAAATCAGTGTAGTTCGCTTTGAGTCATATTTTGTGTACTATTATCTGGTCGCCTAAGCCGAAGCGGCTACAATGGGACTTGGACCTGATATCTAGTGGCTGATTGTTGAACGTCTTAGTCAGTAAGCCACAGCTTTAATAAAACTCTTGGCAATTGACATTTTATAGTCACGGTTAGCAAGACTATTAGCGAATTAGACAATCGTAATAAATGTAGCACCTACCATAAATGTGCATCAGTTCAATTTGCTACATTAGATTAGCACGGCAAAACGATACTAACATGAGAATGAGTAGAAGAATTGAAATAATAATACAGAAATAAACATGGAGAACATGGGGTACGAATAAAAAGAAATGACCTAAATGAAAACATTAAAAAATATTTAGACTCAGTGTATAACAAATGAGAACGTCTATGGCACAGTGACTAGTTAAGAACCATATTATATGATGTGTTATCATCACAGACACGTTAATTGAGTCAATGGAGTTAGCAAAATAAACTATAAATTACAATGATTTAATCAGTTTCACTATTCATCTCGTCAAGTTGATGTGATGCGGTAACTTGGGCTAACATGCACATCCTTGATGCCAGGCTCTAATTTGACTAAGACACTGATTCAGTCAACCTTTATAACTAAGTAGAGTTTGAAGTCAAACATCCGGAATGTGCTTGAATAAAGTCGGTTATCATTGGGACAATTTAAAGAGTGATATTAATTTATAAAATTCCTATTTATTTCTCTCTCTACATAGAGAACTCACCTTTCATTTTCATCCCAACTAGTAAACATTTACGGTAACGACAAATTTGACATTTCCCACGACTACCTTTAGCCACTATACAGTTGCCACCAGTTGGACAGACATTTGTCGGTTTTGTATCAGCCATCGAATGACGCATGAAAAATTTCTATGAAATTAGAGAAAAAGGTAAAGCAAAGAAAAGATTACCGAATTACCATAATTAATTGATGAGTTAAGTAAATAATGATAACAACTTTCTACAGAAAATGAATTACCACAAGAAAAGTTTACTGACGATGAAGTAGAGTGGACAAATACATATCTATTTGAAATTGAGAGATTGCTTTTAGTTTTAACCACCAACCAATCAATGACCAAGTGTCATAATTTTGAAACATTTCAGTTTTGGCAACCGAATAGTCGTGTTTACAACCTGATGGAGATAGAGATTTATTTTGGTGGAAAAAATCTGTCTAACCACTGGCATACTTGTCTTAGACTTAAGTATAAAGTTAGGGAAAGTAATGTTAATCAAAAACTAGACTGATAATGAAATGGTATAAGGAGAAAAGCCTCCATAGAATCAAAGTGGTTAGATAGTACAAGGTAAGCTGAATGAAGAATGAGAATAAAAGAACTGGAAGTCAGACTTTTACAAGAGATAAGTACGTTGATGAAATTAAATACAAAGAAATTAGTCCCTTTTATAAATTTCGGTAGAACAAATGTCCTGGTACGGCCGAGAGTGGGGAGAGTCCGCTCTCCCTCTCGAAGTGCTCTCACATGGCCACGCGTATGTAGCCTCTGCTAGGGAAGTCCTACTCACTGCCTTCTCGTCGCATTACTGTTGTTTACGAAAATGAGAGGACGAAAAGCGAATGTCCGGCGCTATAACCAGATCCCAAACCAATGGTGCACATGGGCTCCAGTATCCTGAAGGAACAAATGGCGTATTAACCGATTTCTTGGTCACCGGCTTCCATGAGACTGCATCTCCTTACGATGCTCCACTGTCTTGTGGATCAGACGTTCAGGTCGAAGGCTCCGGGTGTGGTCCCCTAAGAAAACCACCTGCTTCAGTTTGGGCACCCGGGCAGTATCACAGCCCTCACACATATCAAATGAGATGTGTGGTGCATATGTATTTGGTGCCTTCTTGTACCGATATCTATGTGTTAAAATAAATAATAAATAAATAAATGCGCAGTTCCTAAATTCGGTCATGTTTCAACTGATATCGATCAAGTGGAAGGTGATTGATTAATCTGAATAATTCTGTGATGCAACCTTTGAGAAATAAAAAAGGACGATAAGTTGACAACAAGGAGGCATTGTTAAATGAAGAGAGATTGAGAAAAAATCAAGCAGGAAGTAGTGATAAGAAATGCGAAAAAAACTAAAAATAGAAAAGTATGGTTGGATAAAATTATTCTACAGAGATTAAAACCCTATTCACTAGCATAACTCAAAATTAAAATTAATGACTTACTAGCTTAAAATCAAACAGGAAAGAACATTAGTGAATTTTAGTGTATTTTTACATAGATAAAAAAACAACAGAAACTATTGTAGGTATTTAAGAATGAATAGAGACCGTGGTATACACTCGGAATTTCAACGATAATAGCAGTGGATGAACGACTAACACGCCACATAATGTGTGTGATCAGAAGGTACGGTAGTAAAATAGAAGTACACAGATTAAAAATGATACAAAAATTAATCATCTCAAGAATAATTTTAAAAAAGGCAATGAAACAGGAGCGTCGACTTATTAGTACGGCATGTGAACTTTAGTAGATAAGGCATCAAAAATACGCCACATAATGTGATTATATTTTGTGAAGAAACAAACACAAGAAGGAAATGGTAAAAAAATTATTCAAATCAACTCGCTCACCAAGTACCTGAATATGAGTCATACTCCATATAAGGGGTGATAATAATACCCGACTGCCCAAACGGAAGTAGGTGGAGCGATGTTCGAACTTGGGAATGTCTTAACCACTAAACCACAGCTCCATCCAACTGGGAAGTCATACATTCCAGAAATCAATGCACGATAATAATATTTTCTGAAAGATACGGTTCCAATAAAAGTACAGCCGACATAGACTCATTTCAGTCAAGAGGCATCATCTTACTTCATGAAGATTGTGATAAAAAACTACCGAAGGACAATACCCTATGCTTCTAGCCTCACCCATGTTAAAAAACGCCTCAAGCCACTGAGTAGGGTAAGCTCGAAGACTTCAATCGAGGAGTAGTAATGGAACTATAAATATCAGCCCATGTATATATCATTAATACCACAATGCTATGTTGAAAATTGACCACTTCTCTGAGTTTTCTACCAAGTCCCAGCATTGGAGGAAAATGAGCAGTGTGGAAGACGATGGACTGACATTATTACAACAAATCTAAGCCACCAGAGTCGGGGTTTAGAGATGATGACGCTAATCGAACTATCGTCACTGAGTTCAAACACAAATTATCTGATTCCGGCATTATTTGAACGATTTGGCACTGAATGTGAGTAATCTTTCGGAGACGATGATTGAACACAAAAAGTACCCTGATCTACGAGCTGCATATATATATATATATATATATATATATATATATATATATATATATATATATATATATCGTAAAACGCAATTTATTCAGGTACACTGTGTTATTAGTTGGTTTGAATAATTTTTTACGTTTATGTACTTCTTACACTAGGTTCATAGTGTCAACACATTTGATTATGGTTTATGGGAAGTAATTTTATAAAATAAAATAAAAGTTGTGCGATTACCGGTTAAAAGAAATCAT
Source organism: Schistosoma spindalis (assembly GCA_946903255.1). Lineage (NCBI taxonomy): Eukaryota > Metazoa > Platyhelminthes > Trematoda > Strigeidida > Schistosomatidae > Schistosoma > Schistosoma spindalis. The sequence continues at coordinate 5,276,919 of OX336420.1, forward strand.
AAATCAAGGACTTTTTTGAAATTTCAATGTTGAAAATGCTAAGAGAAATCCTTCTGCGTTGGATTGGTCATAATTAACTAGTTGTATAGTGTTAACCGTCTATTGTGCCCAAGTCCCTTTTATTAAAAAATGTTGACAACTTATCATGAAGAGAATTATTACTGAATTCCAGCGAAACCATTACAGCGGTTAGTCAGTTTTCTTTCTCGTATGGTCTTTGGAGAAATAAGAGAAAATAAAACGAATATGATTGCTTCTTTGGCTATACAATTGTGAGAATTTCAAAAGGTAACTTTTGACACTGATTTGGTTAAAATTTGAGAATCGATTCCGTTTGTAAAATTAACAATCTGACCTTATTTCTCCACAGTGTTGTCTTTTTTATTTATGCAACCCATGGTAGTTTTTGGTGTCTGCAATTTACGGGTATTGAATAAAAAAGAATACAACCTATTGTATATTCCGGTTTTTTTTATCTGAGATGCAAATGTTGCGGTACTAGTGAACATGACAGTAATACACTGAGGTGATACTTATCAGACATACATAGAGATTACTTTAACGCATATAAAGTGAAAAGGAATTTAACAGAAATAGACTGGTAATAAGTGGTACTTGAATTCCAACTACTGCCAGGTAATATAACAAGCAATTGTTGTACTTAGATTTATGTACCAGGCTTTGAATTACATATATGATTACCTTAGTTTAATATCAGAGTTTGCTAGTTCGAAAAAGTAATTAACAGATATCAATGCATAGACAATACATATCTTTGGCTCAACGAAATGACAGTTGGAATTTCGGTTTCCATACCGATAGTTATTATTTCCTAACTGAACAGAATGAAGTTGAAACTTTCATTTAGATTTAGCAAAAATTATACAGGAAATCAAGATGATGGTTAATAAAGAGTAATGAACAAATTTAACTATAGTACATTTCGTACATTTATTAGACAATGGGATATTCCCAAACTGTAAATACGAAATATAAGATGATTCGGACAGTACTGGAGAAATAGTGGGGAAAAACAATGTAAAATCTTACAGTAATAAATACAGAGAGAGAAGATTGTCTGATTCCCTAATTCATAAAAATTCAGTAATAATTAAATCGAATAATTTCTGTTACTAACGATCCACATGAATACATTGGGCAATTAAAACTATTAACTTTCTCATCAGAAAATTAGACTTTAAATAATCATTATGGTGAGATTCACACCTACATTTGTATGCTATTGTGCATCATGAAATAATACTTTAGGTATATTTACCAACCATTTACCACTGAAATGGTTTGAAAAGTACTTAAGATGAAAGAACATTGGCTTAATGGTCTAAGCTTAAAGTATCCAACCGATATCAATCGTAGATTTTAACCCGGCTTAACTTGTACAGATAGGAAGTAAAATTAACCTTCACACAAATATATGGTTCAAAGTTAGATACAAAAATCTGAGCTTTGCAAATGAATTAGTTGAAGTTAGATATTAACACCGTTGGATGTCGGCTCAGCGGTTAAGCGCTCGCGCGCGAGACTGAAAGGGTTCGAATCCCGTGGGGAGCGGGATCGTGGATGCGCACTGCTGAGGAGTCCCATACTAGGACGAAACGGCCGTCCAGTGCTTCCAGGTTTTCCATGGTGGTCTAGCTTCAATTGACTCATGATTTCAACTAGTAAACTAGATTCATTCGTTCGAAAGGGAAGTCTTTAGTTACTATCAAAAGTCCTAGTTACAACGATGAAAAACATCCTTATCAATTTGGAATATTCACCGGAAAAATGTAAAAAGTGATACGTTGAAAATATGAAGATTAGGAAAAACATTGGCAGAACTACAATTTATTGACGAACCAACAAAATTAAGGATAGCAAGTTTTTCACTTGAGCGCGTCGTCGCTCAAAGGTCGTCCATAAATTACAGTTATACGATAAATTGTCAATGATGTAAGAATAATTTAAATTAGTCAAGTATTCTTACTTTATAAAAAAAAAAAGTTTTTTCTAGGAAGCAAATACAACAAACTAGTTAATATTTTTAATAAAATGGTATCAGTATTAAGATGAATGTAGCTTTATACACTTACATGAATGTAAACAATTAGAAATTGTACTAAAATACGACAGTTATGACGTTATTAAAATAAAAAAAAAATCCTATTTACGAATATAAACTGTCTAGTAATTAATAACTCATTATTGGATCAAGAAAATCACCCACCTAGACAAATATCAAATCATTTATAGTGAAAAAAGAATAAATTATATTAATTTATTGATGCCTAATTTGTTACACAGATCGAAACATTCACACACAATAACGCAAAAAATGTTATAGTAAAAATTCTCATTTTTAATAGCTCATTAATTTGTATTGTATTCTGGTAATTGAGAAGACGAAGACAGCTTAGATATATATATTTTTTTTTAGTTCTAACTAATAATGATACAAAATGCATATTCACAGAAGATTTCTATACATTCTTAAAAAATCGGTCACAATTTATCCGAGCTTTAGGATACCAGATTTAAAACGATGATCGAAAAGAATTCTATTTACTAAAACAGTAGAACTAGGTTATTATTTGAATCAAAAACTCGTACCGTACACAATTGTATACCATTAAAACAGGATGGATTGATATTGTTAACTAGCTTTCAGATATCCTACTAGTATTTCATACATAACTACTTCAGTTTTAACATCTGGGTGTATCACTAGCCCTCACACGGCCCCCAAATGCCCTGGTACGGTCGAGAGTGGGGAGAATCCGCTCTCCCTCTCGAAGTGCTCTCACATGGCCACGCGTATATAGCCTCTGCCAGGGAAGTCCTACTCACTGCCTTCTCGTCGCATTACTGTTGTTTACGAAAATGAGAGGACGAAAAGCGAATGTCTGGCGCTTTAACCGGATCCCAAATCAACGGTGCACATGAGCTCCAGTATCCTGAAGGAACAAATGGCGTATGAACCAATCGTTGGTCACCGGCTACCATGGGACTGCATCTCCTTACGATGCTCCACTGTCTTGTGGGTCAGACGTTCAGGTCGAAGGCTCCAGGTGTGGTCCCCTAAGAAAACCACCTGTTTCGGTTTGGGCACCCGTGCAGTATCACAGCCCTCACACATATCCAATGAGATTTTTGTGGCATATATGTATTTGGTACCTCCTTGTACCAATATCTATGTGTTAAAATAAATAAATACTAGCCCTCACAATTAGTGTGACATACATACAAGTACCTGGTGAACAAGTTATTTTAAATCTTATCTTTTAAGTTAGATATTTTATATGGTGTATGACAGTAAACATTGGTTTAAATCGTTACGTGAACAATTGACTTTTAACTATCTAGTCACCTGTTTAAATCATTTTCCATAACTGCTTAATATAATATCCTTCAGTATGGGTAGACAATTAGGCGAAAGTGGTAAATCAGATGGAGTTATAAATTGTCGTCACCTAAATTGGTTGTAACATATGTTAATTATCCCCTATGGATATTGTACTTTGATGTATAATGATGGCTAGTGTATGATTAGTCTAAGTGAAGGGTGGAAATTTTCAAATCGAAAATTCAATCCATGAAGCCAATGACTGTTGAATTGATTAGTATCGGGAATTCAAGTTTCTCCGTAGAGGCCTGAACGATAACTGTAATATACAGTTGGAAATCTTAACTGAAACGAATTAAATCCTGTTGTGGGTGGATTCATCCATCATCTACTCCGAGTTTATGAGTTTCAATATTATTTCATACTTTTATACCTTGATTTTATTAGTTCTTTTTTAACTTAATTGTCTACTAATAAGCGTTTGTGATTACTCGTTATTAATATTCACGACTACAATTGATCAGTCCCTGTTGCTGTATATTTACTCTGGACAGATTGACTAAATATAGCATTGCCACATTTTTTGGGATATTTAGTATGAGCTGGCAGTGGAATCCGGGACATGTGCTTCATCCTATCTGGGATTTAGTGGTTTGGTGAACAATACGTTAGGCGTATGGGGCGAAATTTACCAGGTTTGAGTTCCATTGTGGGTAAAAATACTGGGATGTAGGTACATCTAGCTGATGAGCGCCAAACGAGACAAAACGTGAATTCTACCGTCAACCACGTACCAAACATACGTAGAATATACTGTCTATGTTTAGTTTCTTTTGCTATCATTGATAATACCATTATTTCGATTCATTCGATCTTTTGTTGCCGTGCCGAAATGAAATGTACTGGGTGTATTACAATTTATAGGTCATTATCCTGGAAGACAAGTGAACCTAAACAGCATAGATCCACATGTATATACATATGTAGGGGTTAAGAAACAGACGAATACTATATCTTACCACTGCACAATATAAATTATAAGTGAATAAAAAGAGATCATTTTTAATCCGTATTGTACCCGGCAATTTCTTCGAATTTATGACAATAAACTGGTTAGTGTTGACAAGAAATTAAGACGAAGTTGTAAATCTTATCAGCCAAGTATGTATTTCCCTTTTAGCTGCATTTGTTAGTGGCTACCAGTGGAAATCGGAATGTGAATTCTTATTACATGGATCTCACACCATTCCTAGTGTGCATAGTTTATATTACAACTGGAGTCCAGAATCCATTGGTTCAAACGCCGGTCATTAAGTGTTACCACAGCTTAAAACGTTTTTCTGTTTATGGTGTCAAGATTAAATTGATCAGTCTTTGTAAGTATGTACAGTCTTCACTGATGCCCAAACACTATTTCACTGCTAACACAAGTAAAAATATATTCTGGACTCAAAGGAAAAATGCCATAACTCTATTGAATAAGATTGCAGTTTATATGGAAAAGACTGCTAAATATAAGTTACACAGAGAACTAAAAAATATTAGTTACCATATAATTTAAATAAAACAAAACATTCCAAATAACTTCGATAACCAGATAAACTATAAATGATGTTAGATAACGAAAATATCGAACATTTATAAGATAGACATTTTATTATTTACTAATTCGTATTCTGTCTGAGTGGTGTTTTGGTTAAATAACAGAACCACTGGTTCGAACCACCTATTACTACTTCCGTTTAGATAACTAAGTGATACTTCTAATCAACGAAGGTTCACAAGCAAACCTGTTCTTAGTTGTTAGGATGCAGTCTTCTATAAACCAAAGTAGAATGTTTATTTGCTTTATAACATGAAAGGTTTAGTACATAGTAGGAGGGCATCATGCGTTTCATATATTTATGGGAGATACACAAAAACAATGGACATTACACAGCACTACCAAGAAGGAAATTTAAAAGGAAGGGGAACAATAAAATACACAAATGAAAAGACAATAGCGAAAAGGCAAATAGAGCAATAATATACTTAAGGTATACAATTTTCAAAATTTAATATCTGTCATGATACATGTGATAGTTATTCAGTGAAACTTCTTAAGGGTTATATACAGAATCTTTCCCTATTAATCGGGTATTGATACTTTGGATACTCAATGATCGACCATAAGATCATGAAGCTCGAAGCTATTACATTGTAAATGTGTGTACAATTAATCCATAGATAAAATATATTGCTCTTTTAAAAAGGATTTCCTTAACTGATACTAAATTACGAATAACATCGAAATATCAATTAAAATGAATACGGACTTACTTTGCAAGCTTCACATACATATGCTCCATGATGGAAACCGGCTGCCAACTCGCCACATACTTGACATCTTTGCCCCTCCATTTTATTTTGATATTGATAGAAAGCTGATTCAGGACTACTGAATCCCGGCAGTTGGACTTCGTTACAATTTACAAAACCCTTTTGACCAGAGTCACTAATCATGTTCACCGCTTCATCGTTATTACAAGAAGATATAGGCGTTGTAACTGAATTAGATCCATTGTTACTACCAGCACGATCATATAATGTATTGTTTAATATATTTTTAAGTCTATTCGGTGAAGAGTTCGGTTGAGCTCTGTCAACAGTATTGTTATTTATATTTGAGTGTTCTTTGAAATCACTTTTCAGTGGTTCATATGTATCATATGAATAACACAAACGATGCGATTTCGATAGAGGACTGAGACCTATTAGAACCTTTGAATCGGCCTGATTAGTTACAGAAAAACCAGCGCATGGTGTATGGCCATTAGAAGTAAAACGTTTAGTCAGCGGATCACACAATGTATTAGGAAAGAAACAAGAGAAATCAGGTGTTCCTGTAAGCATACGTTCATTTGTATCATATGTATTTATACATGTTGATGATGTATCAATGAAGGTAAGCGCATCAGCTGTAACGTCTGATGAAGAGTTAACACTTGAGTTATCATTATCTAATCGACCCTGAGATACAACACGAACTGGAGAATTGTTCAATATACGATTATTACATCCGGGATTAAGAATAGTATCTGAATGAAAAGGATTACTTAAATTAGTCTGAGGTAGTGTAAGTTGATCCACTGATGAACATGGTATATATCTTGTTGATTGGGATGAAATAGATTCATTTGTATCATTATTACTATTAGTCTTATTGCTTTGTGAATGTGCTCGTAAAGACCCACACGTTTCGACAAGTTTCTGATTTTCAATAAATTGATCATCAACTATTTCATGTTCCTCAAATGATTCAGTTTTCCCTGAGAAAGATTCTAACGTAGAGTTGGTGGCGGTCGATTTACTGTTGCACATCATCTCGTATGATGACTTAGAGATTGGCGCAGATTGTCCAGACAAATTTCCAGTCGGTGAAAAACCACTATCTGCTTCACATTTAATCCTAAAATTATATAAATTTGTAGATGAATTATTTCCACCGGGGGATTCTTGTTTTTGCTGCTGGTGATGAATAGAAATCTCACTTCCTACATCATTAGAAAATTGCGTTTGAATTGTAGGATGAGTAGAAGTATATGTGGGATAACAATTTCCATTTGAAGTTATACATGATAAAAGTCTACCAATATCATTAGTGCTAGATGAGATGACAGTGGAATTAGACTTATCAGTACAGTTGTTTAGATCATTATGAATAACATTAGAATATATATGCTGCTGAGTGGTAATTCCTAAACCGACTGAAGTGGAAATAGTTGGGGACGAAATGAGCGGATATTTGCCGTTAAAACTGTTATTGTTGTCGTTGCTATCAGACATTTATAACATTTATTATTCATATAAGATGTATTGGAAATAAAAATTTAAGGCATTTAAAATAATTATTGTCCTAAAAGCTCATATGAAAAGTTTTTTAAATAAAGGATAATGAAGAGATGTAAAATTTTTTTGTTAAAAACTGACAACTCATCATGGGAAATGTGTGAAATCGAGAGTCAAACTGTCAAATGAATCCTTTTATGCGGATTAATTTAATACATGAATATATAAAAAGAGCACTGAAAGCACCGGAAACAATTAATAATAGCATGTGAAAAGTTAAACGTCACGTTACATGACAAATTATGAAACGCCCTGCGGAGGTATTTCCTGTAAGGAGAAAACGAATAAATATTTATAAACCACATCTCGGCCAACTGATAAAAAACAATATAAAACTGATAAGTACTACCAAAATGTATGTAATCTGCAATAATTAGTAGACTGTTATCCACATCTATTATGTATTACTGTATTCAAACCAATAAAAACAAAGTTCTAAATTAAAAAAACATCAGCTGAAAGTTCAATGTTTGGATTAATGAGTCGTGGTTTATAAAAAAATTGGAAAATCCCACAGGAATGTAGTACAAATAAATTTTTTTACGTTTTGATGTCAATTACTTGATTCCTTACTTTTTTTATGTATTTCGTACTGTCCGTTGACTTCAATGTATATTGATATTGAGTACGACAGATGGATATTTTAATTAGTTTTAGTTTACTAAGCAGCAAAACATGTTTGATCATTTGAATGGGTGTATACATTTAAACAGATAATTAACTAACAGCAAGTGGTAGTTACATATATTCTCCCCATAGTGAATTTCGAAATTTTTAAGTTAGCTCTAGTATATAACAAAACAGATCATTTATTAGACAAATTAGTTACTATAAGAAACTAACTCTTTAACCAGATATACTTCGGGAAGTAAAAAAATAGAAAAACAGTGGGAATTTATATGCTATTCAGATCATGATTCTTGAAAGTGCGAAGGCTGTGGTAGTCTTAGATAAGAAAAGTCAGTTCAATGAAAAGCTATTTAAATACACACACCATCAACGAGTAGGGTTCTTTAAGATTGAAGTAGTGAGATGTAAGGGGAACGTTTTCAGCATTACTAAAAACCACTGAGACATTCTGGCCATAGCTGACCTGATAAACTGACAATGTGACCAACTTCACACTCATTAAATGTATACAACCAAACAAACTACCGATCAAATCCTAAAGAGAGTAACAACTTCCTTAAGATAAGTTATGCCTCAGTGATGAATGCATGCTAGCAAGAAATTTAGAATCAAGGTTTCCAGTATACTACACCTAAAAGGTGAGCATACTAGCAGCATCTAAAACATTGTGGAAAAGTCTGAGTGTCTAAGTGCTTAAATTAAATAAAATCTATTAATCTATCACAACTATTTCCCCATCTTTTTCTGAGAGTTCTGTTTTACACCATTCAATTCCAGTTTCCACCGACAGGTTAATGTGTTGCATTTTAGATGCGTTTGGCGACGTTTAGCCGATTTTTTAAATCCTACTCGGTCCAATAGTTTTGTTGATGAGTAAGCATAAGCGGGTCAGAGTATTTCCAGTCATTAAAGAAACGCTGCATAGGTCGCTACTTTGAAATACACACCTAGCCACAGTCCCAATCTTGATCTCTACATGGCTCTAGATTAGTCACCAAAAACATAAGAGATAGAGGAAATGCAACCCAGATTTTTGAAAGCCACTGAAATGGGACTACAAATATGTTGCTAACATGTAGTTCTTACATACTTAAATGTGCAGGGACTTAAACTTTATTTCCATGTCCTAAAACAAACAACTAACAATCATTAAAAAACCAATATTGCCCTGCATTTAATATACTGATGGACAACATGAATTAAACAGGTCAATGACTAAGTTAATTCGTCGATTTTAGCAGAGAATGGTACCTGACAAGTAGATATGAATCAACATTTTGAAAGCGCACATCGAAATACGAGAGACTACAGAATTTATTCTCTTCGTGATCCTAAAGTAGTACAATTACCTAATTCCAGAAATTTCATGCAGTCTATTTGACAGCTCAGAGAGAATGATAATATAACAGAAAATATAACAAGTACGATCTCACCAGAAAAACCGGTCGCTGCATACTTAAAATGGGATATTAATATCAACAAAAAGCATTATTATGACAAGAAAGTATGACAAAACGTGGGGATAATTAAAGTCAAAACAACATACCACTTTACCAACAGGATCTTGTACCAAGCGCCTATTAATCCTAGGTCACAGTCAAATATGAGAGTAGTGAAGTGTTGCATATTAAGTAAAATTTTGTGAATTGCTATTTTGAATTAGAAGGACAAGCGTCACGTCATTTGGTTTTAATTTGTTTTGGCTTTAACAGTTGAAGCTAGTTTGATACCTCTTAATCTGTTGTAAAGACTGTAGGCCTGCTAACTTGTGTTAATACTTGTGATATGCTTTTCTTAAGGAACGAGTGTTTATTTGAATTATTTAATCAGTGGGACTTTTATCATTCATTCGGGTGGATTATCCTAGTTACTGCGAGGACATGATAATCAGTCCGCTTTATAAGGCGAAAAGCAGGGACTTAGTAGCTATTGTCCTATTGATCAAACAATTGTAGTTGCCAAAATAGTGAAAAATATTGTTTATTTAGCCATTTCAAACCGTACGAAGAAGCTAAATATTTTGTTCAGGGGACAACAGAGCTTCTGCAAATGCCTATCATTCTTGACAAATCTTCTCATTGCAAGAGATGGGGCTATAGTGAAAGATAGAAATATTCCTTTAAATGTAATATTCATAGGTATAAGTAGGGCATTTGATAGGATCTCTTATCTGAGTTTAAAATTCGTACTGGAAAGTTTTTATATCCATTATGAAGTCGTTGATAGGACAAATAACATTCACACTGATAGTAGACAACGAGTACAAGTAAATTAGGCTTTATCAATGTCGGAATTTGCAAAATACAGAGTTCCGCTAGGTGCGATCCTCGATCCATTACTTTATGCGACTCATTTATCAACGGTAGTGTAGCAGTAAATAAATCCTCAAAATAAGTAGCTCTATAAGTTTTCGACATTGAATGCTGACCACATTAGTTTTAATGGACTCATCTAACTGAAGGCTCGCGGTCATCAATCCGCACCAGAGCACGTGTGGGAACGCCGTGCTCAACATCTACTGCAATTGCTAGCCAGATTAGATCAGACGATCCTCGATATATTGATAGCCTATCAAATATATCTTCGAACCTCCTCTCTTCTGTCTTTTGATTTCACTTAGTGGGTACGCTTCATATTAGAAGGTGTTACTGGTTAAAGCGTTGTCAAAATCCGAATAGCTGTGGCATCTTCAATAGTAAAGTCATCTGTTCTACTCTTTGAGGATGGCATAAAGATTTGGAGGCAGATACACAGTATGTCAGATGGATAGGATCAACTAAATTTGTAGTGGCCCTATCCACACAACCATCAAGGCTGAATACGAGACAATTGGGAAAATGGATATTTAATATTTAACGCGGAAAATAACCCGACGATGAAGAAGGCGGGAACATTAGATTAAATTGATCCGAGTTGACCGTATGGCATGGCTCGACCTTCAGTCTTCAGTAGTAAGGATAGTAGGTTGGTGAACCTGTGTTAATCCTAACAGATTGCCTTCCAGTGAAGGTTCAGTTTCTCCTTGAAAATATTCACTGATGGGGCTGATACCACTTGTTTGGGTAACGCGTTCCAATCATTGACCTTTCAATGAGAAAAACGGAACCCCACTTTAAGTTTATTAGATCGCATTTTATGAACCTCCTTGATATGACCTCGGAGATTATTAGTGCTGGAGGGAGCAAAAGATAAGACATATTAACACCTAAATCATAATTAAAGATACGAAATGCCAGCATACGGTCACCTCGAGTCCTACGATACGACAAGGGGAAAAGGTATAGGCGTTTTAAACGCTCATCGTAAGGGAGTTTAGAAAGACCCTTCACTAATTTCGTTCCCACACGCTGGACACGCTCAAGTGAGGTAGTATCCCTTACCAGACATGGGCTAGTTGCTTGAATACAGTACTCTAAATGCGGTCTTACATAGGTGGGATATAAAATTCGAAACATTTCCTCGTCAAAGTATTTGAACACTCGGCGAAGTGACCATAACGCACGAAAACCTTTGACAGCGGCTGCGTTGCAATGCGTAGTTGTTTTTAGGTCATGACTTATTATTACTCCTAAGTCTTTATGTTCTTGGACGCATGGAAGAGGTTTACCATCAATAGTATAATGGTAACTATCTGGGATTTTATATATCATTGCCTAATTTTAAGTTTTTATACATCGTGATATTTTTTCCCGTTTTTTTGGATATATACATTTCCCACTCGTTCATTCTTGTACTTGATATTTCACCATGACTGAACAGATACCCAAGGTACTAAAGTTAAAAACTATGTCCCCACATTCGTTCCAACTAATGCCGTTCTGTCCAGACAACATGGAAGCCTGGTTTTGCTACACATAAGCCGACTTCTGTGAGCACGGCGTGACCGACCCACGTGCACAATTCCTCTCAGTAGTCAAGGCACTGCCGCGAATTCAACAGGTACGTAACACCTAGTATGTTTACCAGTGGCGTTTCTGAACCATACGAAACACTTAAACGATCTATCCTTAAACGCGGAGATCTGAACGATCGACGAAGTTTGGAACAGAGTCTCAACAACATCGACCTGCAACACGGTTCTGCCACAGACATGTTGCAAAGAATGAGAAGTTATTGGCCAAAGAACCTTCGATGGTGGCCTGTTCAAACAACTTTTCTTATCAAAACTTCCTCAACATGTGCAATCTTGGCTGGTCTCGTTTAAAAACAACGCCGTAGACGAGCTGGTTGCATCTGCCGACCGTATCCTCGAAATCACTAAATCTTCTGATGTCGAGGTTTTGTCGGTCAAAGAAAAGCCTCAAACGACCCAAATGACATAACAGAGTTATGTCTTACACTTACGCGTTATCTTAAACTTTGTAACGACCGCGAACATTCACACACCCCGCGAAGAAGCACTTCACGTAGGCGATCTGTCTCTAGACCTCGAGAGACGGATAACCCTGACTGGTACTGGTATCATAACCAGTACGGAAAGTCCTCCATAAATTGCAGAAAACTCTGCAATTTTCCCAGCTTAAAATCGATCGTCACGAAAAAACGATTCGGGAAACTTCCAAGCCGGCACGCGTTAACGGTAACCGTAGCCGGCGAACATAGCTGTCTGTTATACGTCTTAGATTTGATAACGAGAGTTCTCTACCTCATCGATACTGGCGCAGAAGTTAGCGTTTTTCCAGCAAATTCTAACGACAGGCTTCACGAATCAGTTTTAAATCTACAGTTGGCAAACGGAAAGCCTGTCCTTGCGTATGGTAAAAGGTACGTCTCCCTTAACATGGGTTTGCGCAGACCCATTCACTGGATCTTTGTTGTTGCAGATGTTTCTATGCCAATCATCGCTATGGATCTCCTACAGCACCGTAATTTGATCATCGATACGCGCAAAAGGAGGCTATTAGACGGGAAAACTAATTTGTCTGTTTGCGTAACTTCTTTTTCTGGTTGCAGGTTATCTCCAATCACAATTAAGCACTATATAGATCCATTCTATCAATCAATACTCGATAAGTATTCTGGAATTTATCAACCGCAACCGAAATTGACGTGTGTAACCAGCAACGTTACATATCACACCACGACTACAGGACCACCTGTATTCTCTGGAGCACGCCCACTGGCCCCCGAAAAGTTACGGTTGGAGAAAAACGAACTTGACCACATGATAGACTTGGGAATCATACGACTGTCGAACAGCTCATGGGCATCCCCGTTGCATATGGTACCTAAAAAGGACAGCAACGATTTGCGTCCAAGTGGTGACTACCGGCGACTGAGTGCAAAAACCATTCCCGATCGTTACCGGTTGCCTCACAATCACGATTTGACAGCTACCTTGAAAGGTACAACTGTCTTTTCGAAAATAGAGTTGGTTAAAGCGTATAACCAAATTCCTTTGGCCACTGACGATATTCCGAAAACAGCTATCATAACTTCTTTTGGACTCTACGAATTTTCGCGAATGCCTTTTGGTCTAAGAAACGTGGCACATACCTTCCAAAGGTTCACAGATGACGTTTTTTGAGGTCTCAACTTCGTAAATGCGTATGTCGATGACTGCCTAAAAGCAAGTCCGGACAGAGAATCAGATCTCCAGCAACTGAACCTTGTTTCCGACCGATTACAAAAGCATGGCATTACTGTGAACATTCGGAAAAGGCCAAATCGGATTTGACTCCTTAGACTTCCCAAAACACACTATCGATGCGCAAGATATCCGACCCTTTAGAACCAAAGTGGCGGCCATTCTAGATTACCCAGAACCGACCACCATCAAGCGATTACGCACGTTCAACGGCCTGGTAAGTTTCTATAGATGGTTCATACCGAAATGCGCGTCCCTTTTGAAACCTCTTACCGAACAACTTCGAAATCCATCAATCTGGACGACGCCGTGCGAAAAGCATCCTCCACAGTTAAGGAACGTATCGCTCAAGCGACCATGCTTGCCCATCAGGACCCTGAAGCGCCTATTAGTATCTCAGTTGACGCATCCGACTCAGCAATCGGAGGAGTCTTACAACAGTGGGTTAACTACTCCTGGTAACCTTTGGCATTTTTCTCTAGACGGTTGCTATACACTGAATTGAGGTACAGTACATTCCGCAGGGAACTCTTAGCTATGTATTGTGCTGTACGGCATTTTCAACACTATATCGAAGGCCGTGAATTTGTAGTGGCATTGATCCTACCATGAGACAATATGAGAAATAGACATCAAGCATTTAATGTGGATAAATACAGAAGAATGGAGAACGCGGGGAGAATGAATTGAATTAGTCGGAGTTGATCGTATGGCATGGCTCGGCCATGCAGGCGTGGTCCCTGCTAAATGTTACGTCATATCTTTTATTCATATCCAATATATTGTTCCATCTCTAGCCTAAGATTGTTCTCTATCATGTATTGGCAATTGTTACGATGCAGTGAGTCGGTGTAGATGATGATGTGACTTCCGCGTAAGATCTTATAGATTAGACAGTTACATCATAACAAATTTACAATTTTAGGATTAGGTCTATTATTAGAGCAGTGCTAATATCATAGTAGACCATAATTCTACATTGGTGAGCCCGACTAAAGAAGCGCAACCTATTATTGTCAATCTGTATTTCCACTTCCACTTTCGATCGATTTTTACTTATTCTAATAGTCCTCTGATTAATGTTCATATGTATTATCGTAACGTTGTATTGATTCGTACTCATAACTTACTAGCTCAATCGATATTAAAAACTGGTCATCTATTTAAATTAGTAGCCTTGATATTTCATTAGCAAGCTTTAATAGCATTTACATGCTACAGCGAAATAAACTTGTTTAAACACCAAGCTCTAGCAAATATGACCTGTAAATAACCTCAATATACATTGACTAACCATGAAATCAAGGACTAAATATTTACCTGGATCTAATTCTTAGTGTTCCTTCACTTAACCCATTCTGTCTTAAACTTTGCACTATCCTGTAATATCTTTTTTCTTCCGACCACTGCCTGCCTAATTTCATATTCTCGAGTTCCATTGCCAAACAACAAGGATGACACTACTACAAAAACATACGGTGAGTTTCAGCTATAAGTTTTCTGCAATCATAAGGTCATTTTAGATGGTTCATTCAATGGCAACCACACAATTATCTGGATCCATTGAATTGTTCTGATTCAAGCAAGTGACAAGAATGTCAGCGGCACCTAGGACCCTGGAATCAATTGATACACTGCATGTTCTATTGTGGATGCTTTATGATCATTACTACTCCTCACGAATGGCGTTACGTATGTCGTCTACTGAATAATCTGATTTTCAAAGATAATCCAGGCAAGTTCAACTATTTTACTGGATGGTTTTTTGTACTAACCATGTGTATATTTTCCAGTTGCTTTTGTCACATGTGTCACCAGGCTAAATGCAGAAACTTATTATTGAAAGTGTACAAAGCGTCGTATTCCTGCCTGAAGTTTCATAAGTAGCCTTAACTTTAGAATTGCTTTTCCGGCCATGTTTATTATTTTTAAATTGTCATATACCTCTAAAACCTGCATGTTAACATGGCCCGTACATGTGTTGCATCATATCTCTATGTCTTTTAAATTAAAAAATCATTTGAATCGCCTGTAACATCTTCAATAAACCCGTCATAGTCATTATTGCTATACGGTTTTGGGTTTATGGATTGCTCTATCATATTAGTAGCCTAGAAACACGAACATAGTTTAGATAATAAAGTTGAGAATTTGAGTACTAGCATACTGCCTTAGTACAATAACTAAACTATCAGAAAGTTAACGTCTGAACAAACATTTAAAATTAAAACTCCGAAACCTATTACTAAAATTAACGCTAGACGATATTTTTGAATTGAAATTTATAATATAATTAGGCAGCTCGGATGGTCTAAAGTTACAAAGTTCTGATAATTTCGAATAACCGAAAGCAACATTACCTATTTTTTCACTGGCTTATCCTCAATCAACACTATGGTTAGTTTAACTTAGTGGTTTCAGGATATCATCATATAGCATTGTTATGATTTGACAATCACGTAATATGATCGATAAAATTGACCAAAATATTAACAAAATCGGTCAGCAAATTGACTTGTAATTATCATTAAATAGTGTTGTTTTCTCGGTATCTTCATCCATTACAGATGATTCTCAGTATGTATCTCTATCAGTTGCTCATTCAGTAAATATCTCAAAACCTTGTCAGTTTAATTGGGGGTTTAGCGACACAAACATGCATGCAAATAATCAGTATAAGCAGTCAAGCAAATCTCCTGCAAACTGCAAATATCAATGTCGAATTTACCCCAATACTGATTAGGGTTCAAGTCATTATCATAGACATGAGTTGAGAGTGTACTCCCCTTGGTTACTACTTATGTTCTCCCTGATAATCACATGAGCATCACTCACTGTTAATCATCTTGTAAAGACTTACTTAGCCAAAGTCACCTCGCGGCACTACATCTCCAACAATTTATAATCACTATATCTCAATCAAATCGTATTCCGCCTCATGCTAAACTGCATACTTGCAAATAACTTGTATGCACCATCAGCCGTTAGGTATATATATAAATAAGTAGTCTATGGCAAGTCAGAACATGGAGTCTAAAGCATGTCTCTTACGAATACACTCATGTTTAACGAATCGCTCTTAGCTATCTGTCCAAAATCCACATGATTATCACTTCACGTAATAAAAAAACTTTTTTATAATCATTCATATGTATTAGTATTATTACTAAACTCTATCACGGTCAAGTAAAAATGAGGTCGAGAAAATCTCCCCACAACTAAATAAACCGTATCAAACTAACTGAAACACTAGTTGGAATTCTCCACGGTTATACTTTTGTTCTTTCAGTTAGCTTACTAATGCAGATGCAATTGGAAATCAACGCATGGACAAATTTCTGATATAAACGTTATTTTATTTCATGATTTGAACTAAATATAGTACCAGTTTAAACATTTCTACAATATTGATTGTTTTTAATATTTCTAAACAGGAAACCTACGGCTATTACTAACTATCTTACGGCGACTTATTAAAATATTCCTGTACGGAGTCATTTCATTATCATTATAATCATGCTTTGTTTAGCTCAAATAATCGCCCAAATTTTCATTTTAAGCGTGTTAAGCATCAAACCAGACACTTTAAAATTATTACGTGTGTTTCCCGACCAGATGCTGCCACCTTCTTTTTGATTTATCTTTCAGTTCATCAATACCCGGATGATTCTTATTATTCTTGCTAACCTCAGGAGCGTGACAATCCCGCAAAACTTGCTATCGAACCAATGTCACGTTGATTCTGGTGGGAGAGTAGTGTGGTGGCATTAGGCCCTACCATGAGACAATATGAGAAATAGACATCAAGCATTTAATGTGGATAAATACAGAAGAATGGAGAACGCGGGGAGAATGAATTGAATTAGTCGGAGTTGATCGTATGGCATGGCTCGGCCATGCAGGCGTGGTCCCTGCTAAATGTTACGTCATATCTTTTATTCATATCCAATATATTGTTCCATCTCTAGCCTAAGATTGTTCTCTATCATGTATTGGCAATTGTTACGATGCAGTGAGTCGGTGTAGATGATGATGTGACTTCCGCGTAAGATCTTATAGATTAGACAGTTACATCATAACAAATTTACAATTTTAGGATTAGGTCTATTATTAGAGCAGTGCTAATATCATAGTAGACCATAATTCTACAAATTCACCCTTTTTACTGACCATAAACCACTTACTTTCTCCTTAAGCTCTTCTTCAGACAAGTACTCACAACGTGAGTCTTGACAACTGGATTACGTTTAGCAGTTTATTTCAGACATTCAACACATTTCTGGAGCAAACCATGTAGTCGCAGATGCCTTGTCTCGAATAACTTCCTTGAACAGTATCCAAGGAATCGACCTTCTAAAACTCGCCAAGCTTCAAAAAGAAGACACTGATCTTCAGCACGAGTTAGCATCAATAACCCTCATGCTGCGCATCAAACAGGTCGGAATAGGTAAGGAAACATTACTTTGTGACACATCTACTGGTAGGGATCGTCCAATCGTGCCGAACCATTATCGACGCAACGTCTTCAATATGTTGCACAAACTTTCTCATTCAGGTGTTCGTGCAACCATCAGGCTCATAGAAGAACGGTTTTGCTAGCCTCGTATGAACGAAGACGTGAGAGAGTTGGCACGCTCCTGTGTAAGCTGCCAGAAATCTAAGGTGATTAGACACAACAAACCTTCCTTAAGCTTAGTCAAAACTCCCGATGCTCGTTTCGGCCATGTTCATCTGGATTTGGTAGGACCTTTAAAAGATTTAAATGGATAATCTTATCTACTAACTTGCGTAGAACGCTTCACTCGATGGCCAGAAGCAGTACCCATCAAGGACACTACTGTTGAAATAGAGGCCCACACCTTCGTCGAACAATGGGTGGCAAACTTCGGCTGCCCTTCAACTATCACTACAGATCGTGAACGTCAGTTCGAATCTGAATATTTCCGTTGTCTGACCGCACTTTTGGGAATCACTCGACTCCGAACGACGGCCTACCAACCACAAGTAAACAGGTTAGTAGAACGCTTTCACCGACAACTAAAGGCTTCACTATCAGCTGCAAACATTCCTTAGTGGACTGACGCAATTCCGCTCGTCTTTCTAGGCATTCACAATGCAGTGAAAGCTGACATTGGATACACTGCGTCTCAACTCGTTTATGGTACGACCGTTCGACTTCCAGGAGAATTCGTGGATCCTTTATCCTCTTCGATGAACATGGATCCAACCTCCTACACGAACAGGCTTACAATGCGTTCAGTTAAACCTGTTTCCACTCGAACGCAATCAACTGATGTTTTCGTTCAACCTGACTTCAACGTTCTTCGACGCGAACCCAAGTACTATATAATCGATAAGAACGGAACCAACGATAGCATCAGGATCGATCGCTTCAAATCAGCGTATTTTGAAGGAAATCCTATTCACGTCGACTTTCCTTCAGTGCAATCGCACGATACGACTCCTGCATTTATAATACCTCAACAGAAAGCCTACACACACGTTGATACTTCGACAGTATCAGAAAATAAACTTAAAACAACGCGTTCTGGAAGAAGAGTAAAATTTTCAGAACATTTGCACGTAAAATAGTAGTTGACATTTTATATCGTCTGGATTTTCCTTTGTAGAATATATATATATATTACAAAAAAATGTAATGTGCTTACATATTTTTATTTTTTATTTAAAAAAACAAAACATATAAAAATCCTTTTTGTGAATTGCTATTTTGAATTAGAAGGACAAGCGTCACGTCATTTGGTTTTAATTTGTTTTGGCTTTAACAGTTGAAGCTAGTTTGATACCTCTTAATCTGTTGTAAAGACTGTAGGCCTGCTAACTTGTGTTAATACTTGTGATATGCTTTTCTTAAGGAACGAGTGTTTATTTGAATTATTTAATCAGTGGGACTTTTATCATTCATTCGGGTGGATTATCCTAGTTACTGCGAGGACATGATAATCAGTCCGCTTTATAAGGCGAAAAGCAGGGACTTAGTAGCTATTGTCCTATTGATCAAACAATTGTAGTTGCCAAAATAGTGAAAAATATTGTTTATTTAGCCATTTCAAACCGTACGAAGAAGCTAAATATTTTGTTCAGGGGACAACAGAGCTTCTGCAAATGCCTATCATTCTTGACAAATCTTCTCATTGCAAGAGATGGGGCTATAGTGAAAGATAGAAATATTCCTTTAAATGTAATATTCATAGGTATAAGTAGGGCATTTGATAGGATCTCTTATCTGAGTTTAAAATTCGTACTGGAAAGTTTTTATATCCATTATGAAGTCGTTGATAGGACAAATAACATTCACACTGATAGTAGACAACGAGTACAAGTAAATTAGGCTTTATCAATGTCGGAATTTGCAAAATACAGAGTTCCGCTAGGTGCGATCCTCGATCCATTACTTTATGCGACTCATTTATCAACGGTAGTGTAGCAGTAAATAAATCCTCAAAATAAGTAGCTCTATAAGTTTTCGACATTGAATGCTGACCACATTAGTTTTAATGGACTCATCTAACTGAAGGCTCGCGGTCATCAATCCGCACCAGAGCACGTGTGGGAACGCCGTGCTCAACATCTACTGCAATTGCTAGCCAGATTAGATCAGACGATCCTCGATATATTGATAGCCTATCAAATATATCTTCGAACCTCCTCTCTTCTGTCTTTTGATTTCACTTAGTGGGTACGCTTCATATTAGAAGGTGTTACTGGTTAAAGCGTTGTCAAAATCCGAATAGCTGTGGCATCTTCAATAGTAAAGTCATCTGTTCTACTCTTTGAGGATGGCATAAAGATTTGGAGGCAGATACACAGTATGTCAGATGGATAGGATCAACTAAATTTGTAGTGGCCCTATCCACACAACCATCAAGGCTGAATACGAGACAATTGGGAAAATGGATATTTAATATTTAACGCGGAAAATAACCCGACGATGAAGAAGGCGGGAACATTAGATTAAATTGATCCGAGTTGACCGTATGGCATGGCTCGACCTTCAGTCTTCAGTAGTAAGGATAGTAGGTTGGTGAACCTGTGTTAATCCTAACAGATTGCCTTCCAGTGAAGGTTCAGTTTCTCCTTGAAAATATTCACTGATGGGGCTGATACCACTTGTTTGGGTAACGCGTTCCAATCATTGACCTTTCAATGAGAAAAACGGAACCCCACTTTAAGTTTATTAGATCGCATTTTATGAACCTCCTTGATATGACCTCGGAGATTATTAGTGCTGGAGGGAGCAAAAGATAAGACATATTAACACCTAAATCATAATTAAAGATACGAAATGCCAGCATACGGTCACCTCGAGTCCTACGATACGACAAGGGGAAAAGGTATAGGCGTTTTAAACGCTCATCGTAAGGGAGTTTAGAAAGACCCTTCACTAATTTCGTTCCCACACGCTGGACACGCTCAAGTGAGGTAGTATCCCTTACCAGACATGGGCTAGTTGCTTGAATACAGTACTCTAAATGCGGTCTTACATAGGTGGGATATAAAATTCGAAACATTTCCTCGTCAAAGTATTTGAACACTCGGCGAAGTGACCATAACGCACGAAAACCTTTGACAGCGGCTGCGTTGCAATGCGTAGTTGTTTTTAGGTCATGACTTATTATTACTCCTAAGTCTTTATGTTCTTGGACGCATGGAAGAGGTTTACCATCAATAGTATAATGGTAACTATTGCCGTGTCCGGTGTGCATTAGTACACTCTTCCTAGAATTGATTTCTAAGCCCCAACCTCGAGCTCATCTAACCAAATCGTCTAAGTCAGCTTGAAGATCCAGATGATCAGCCTCACCTCTCATTGTTCTCCAGATTTTTACGTCATCCGAAAATAATAATGTTGACGAACTAAGCAACAGCGGTAACTCATTTATGTAGAAAAAGAAGAGCAGAGGGCCTAAGATGGTGCTTTGGGGTACATCACTTTTTACAAGCTTCCAATCGAATAGCGTCCTATCGACCCTCACTCTCTGTCTGCGGTCACATAAGAAGTTTCTTATCCACTCCTGTACAGCACCTATTATTCCGAAGCTCGTGAGCTTCTGCATAAGGCCTGAATGTGAAATCTTGTCAAATGCTTTGCTAAAATCTATGAATATCACATCTACGGACAGACCTTTATCCAAGGCTGCTGTCCAATCCTCTCTTGTAATAAGCAAGTTAGTCAAGCATGAACGCTTGTCACGAAATCGATGTTGCTCATGAGCTAACAGATTGTGTGAATCTATGTGGCTTAGCAACCTAACCTGAATTATCTTTTCAAGTAACTTAACGACAATGCTAGTTAGACTGACAGGCCGGTAGTTAGACACGATCTGTCTCTGACCACCCTTAAATATAGGACTGACAATAGAATGTTTCCAATCCCTAGGGAGTTGAGCTAGTGAAAGGGACATGTTGAAGCGTGTCGCGAGCGGTTTTGAAATAATGACCGCAAGAGATGACAGCAGCCGTGGATGTAACTCGTCAGGATCCAGTATCTTACAATATTTGAGGTTAGTTATCAACGGAAGGACAGTTTCCTCAGTCACCTGTACAGATTCAATGGCTGGTATCTCGGCGTGATTGGGACAAGTATTTGTTACAATAAACGTAGGGTAGACTTCGCTAAAATAGTTCGTAAAAGTCTCAGCTTTGGCCCGATCTGATTCAGCTAGTAAATCAGAACTATAGTGTAACAATAATGGGGGAATACCATCACTACCTTTCATTCGCTGTTTAACATACGAAGACAGTCGTTTCGGACAAGTATGGCTATCATATGCCAACTGCCGTTCGTAAGTGGCACGGGATTCAGCTACGGTTTTACTTACAAATATTCCGGAGATTTCGGTATTCACGCTTAAATGATGCATGACCTGTCAACAAGAATAAGTCCCAGAAGTGTTTCCCACGCTTTAACAGCTTCCAGGTTTCCTTATTAATCCATAGAGGGTAGTGCGATAGCTCACGTGCTGACCATGGGATAAACGGCGACGTTACGGACTCGAATGTAGCCTCAAACTTATTCCATTCGTCTTCGATCGATCCATCTGCGTCAACCGACCAATCAGTCGAGATAACACAGTCTCTGATTGCCGGAATATTAGTCCGCCAGATATTGGGACGGGGTGGAGCAGATACAAATCGTATACCATGTGTCCTAAACTTAAAGTGAAGTACTACATGATACAGGCGTGGTCTCTGTTGGGTGTTGCCTTATATCTTTTACTCATATTAAATATATTGTTCTATCTCTAGCCTAAGCTTGTTCTCCATTATGTATTGGTGATTGTTACGATACAATGAGTCAGTGTAGACAATGATGTGACTTCCACGTAAGATCTTTTAGATTAGTTATATCATGACTAATCTACCATTTTAGGATTAGGTTTATCGTGATAGGCCATAATTCTGCCAATTCATTGTTTGTATGAATGTGTAGCGGTAAATAAATCCGCTAAATAATTAGTACAGTATGTTCTCAACATTAATACTAACCTCGTTATTTTTAGTGGACTCACTTATTTGAAGACGCTCAGTCATGCATCCACACCAGATCACAAGTGGGTACGCTGTACTCAACTGCTCCTACAACCGCTAACCAGTTTGGATCGGTCATTTCTCGATATACTGATAGCCTACCAAATATATCTTCGAACCTGTTCGTTTCTGACTTACGATTTCACTGGGTTGGCTCCTTTGGATTATAGGTGTTAGTGGTTAAGGTGTTGTCAAACTCCGAATACTTATGGCATCTTTAGATGGGTTGTTGGTCATTAGAAATTAACTCTAACAAGAGTGTGGGAGTTCAAATAAATAACTGCAACGATTTATATCACTACACAGTATGTGGAGCTGCGTTATTTAACGTGACAAACTATAGAGAATAAGGAGTCATAATGAGCAGTTACCTCAAAACTACGAGTAACTGCAAGCTGCCACCGTCAAAACCATCAGGGTTTTTTGGACTATTCCTTAGTCATTTCAGTACTCGAACGAAGAAACGTTTAGGGATTTATACCCGACTTTTAAGGGGTGGCATGTGGAATATTAGATTTAAGCAGTGAGTCATTGTATGGAGCGGATATGCTAGAATGAGTTCAACGGTGAGAGACTTAAGTGGTAAAAGGCCTCTCCGACCTATCTTATGAAAATAAACTGTGACACCCTGGCCAATTTTTGTTATCTTACCGCGGGTTATAAGGCTATTTATTATTTACTGAACTATGATCTTGGTATTAAAGCTTTATCTTTTCTTTCTGTCCAGAAATGTTCGTCTGAGAGGACATTCCGAGGAAAATCAAAAACCGAGATCAAACCACTTACGTCTGAGCTTTTGCTTTTTGCACCGAGTACTAAATAGCGAGAATTCTCTATTAAAAATACATATTCTTTTCACCTCCTGGTTACACATTCAAAGCGAGATTGGACCATCACATTGCTACAAATTACAGGGAATTATATCCTTAATACTGAAGACTGAAAAGGGATTTCAACATGAGTCTTTGAGCCTCTTGCTTCACTAAGGCTACTAACGGTACAAAGCCCGGGTAAATAAGGAAGGTTTCGCCTGAGGTCCCTTAGGAAATGACCTTACTAAAAAATCACTAACGAGAATAAACAAATAAATCCGTATAAACTTTTCCCTCCGAGTTGAAGGAAGACTTATGACACCTTAAGTTGAAAGCCGATATTCATCGGAAGTCACTAGACCGATGTTCTTTCTAACAACCAGAGCAACAATTAATATAAGTAGTATAAGTTGCAAAGACTTAAACACGTTAAGACCAGAGCCATCCTTTTTAATACGATGTGTTACTACTAGGTTGCCTCTCATTCTACTATAGGGGTGAAGAACGTATGTTATTCAGTTACCTATCAAAAGGAGGCTTGGAAAGATTTTTTACGACCATTTTATTTACACCTTAAACAACTTCAAGTGCACTAGTATCTTTCATAAGACGTGAAATAGCCTCGTATACGCTACACTAAGTAAGGTGTAAAGTTAAAAGAACATGAAATCGTCGAATCGGGTTACTGTATAGTCCTTTCTTATAGAGAGATTATTGGTATCATTACCAAAGTTTGATTTTAAAATTTCGAATAAATTGAGTATTGAGTAGATTATTATAAATATATTAACTAATTTATAGAGACTAAATTAGTTAAGCAGGAGTGACCGCTATGTCAGGCTCTGCAGTCAACGGATTTTTAATCATAGGTAGATCAGAAACGTACTCGAAATGTTTAAACTGCTTTATACAAACAAAAAGTAATCTGACAGGTCATAAAATAAGCAAAATGTGTAATTTCACGTTTGAAATAGCAACCTTATAATCACATATGTGTTAAATCCGTGGAAAGCACGTTCCAAATTACTTTCTCGATGGTTCTGATACAAATAACATAAATTCGTGTATTTTATCCATTGGGACTAATTGCTTATTAGTGCAGCAATCAAGCGCTAAACTGCTTCCTTTGTCAGAAAGCTGGTGTCGCGGTCTGGATCTCAGATTTGTGAATGCGAGAACAGTTGAAATTAATATTCTTAGAGCAAGCTTTCCTGAAATAATCTTACAAGCTTTCAGCTCGACCGCATTTGATTTGTCCAATATGTCCGAATTCTCATATGACTTACATCACTATTCTGTCCCACTTTTAACGTGCAAAACAGTCGCTGAAAGAAGTGAATAAACTGATCTTTCTTTCATTTATAATTTAGGAATCAAGTATAGCCTTTCCGTACGTATTGATATCTGACTTCCTTACCAACAAGCAGGATTCCTAAGGATCAATCGTGTACTGACGAAGTCGAAAAACTGCGGATCATTATTGAGAAATAAGACTAGTTACTATACACTAAATTTCCTGATCACGAGAAGACACTTGAGTGTTTGGATATATGAACCATATAAAGGCTCAATGAGCACCTTATGGGGAATTCCCAGAAGCATGTCAGATTAAGACCAGTGTGAGAAAACTCTGATTACTCTGACCTTGCCACCTTGATCTGGTGATGATGATCAGCCAGGTAAGTGAATGTTTTCACCTGTTTCAGGATTTCTCCATCAAGTGTGACTGCATTGGTGTTCTCTATGTTGTATTTGAGGATCTTGCTTTTTCCCTTGTGTATGTTGAGGCCTACTGATGTAGAGAATACTGCCACACTGACTATCTCAATCTGCGTTTGTTGGTGTCGATGAGATAGAAGAGCTATGTCATCTGCAAAGTCCAAATAGTATAGTATAGTTTCATTCAAGCTGTCCACTCTATTCACTGATTCTACTGAGATGTGGGGGTACAAAGGACAGCTGTGTCTAAATTGTATAACAGTTTATGAACAACCGAAACCCGAACCAAGAGCAAAGCGATATGGAAACTGTTGCGTTTAAACAAATTCACAAAACTGTGAATAACCGCTACAGTGATTAGGATACAGTAATTATAATGATAAATACAATGATAAGTACAATAAACGTTATAAGTATTTGTGAACATTTCAGAACATTACATTACAACTTGCGTTTAAACATAGGTTTAAAATTTGCTGGGAATACATCTGCTTACTGATTATAAATAAGTAGTATAAAACAATATACAAAAGAGTGGAAGGGAAGCGAGTAAGAACATTGTAAGACAAACGTAACATATATCAAAACACAAACTCTGTACTCAATTTAAACTGTTCTAATTTAAGAACAAATTATATAAAAAATAGAAAGCACCTCAAAAGGTACTGCTTTTGTTGTACAGTCAAGGGTTTCTCTAACACAAATTGGCGTATTAAACAACAAAAGAAACAATTAATACAAAAGAGTTCAGTGCCTGAGAATCAATTAAAATATTCCCAACAAGATGGGATAATATATTTATCTGCAGGCATCCTAGCAATCTTTCCAAGTAGGTAGTGAAAGGTTAACAGTCACACAATGAACCACACTGTGACCTTTTGCTTTGTCAAACACGACCTTATTGTCAATAGTCCGGCAACATGTAACAGAAAGTTAGGTAATAAAAAATAAAACATTATCCAAAATCACATGATAAAAACACAAGCGAGAAAGACTGAAGAATACAGAGTGTGGCTAAAAGAGATCTGAATAAGGGTTAAAATAAACGACAGGAAGGAGAAACAAATAGATGATAGTACTGGCCAACACAAGTGTTGTGGAGGGATTTTCAGCGTTTCCTCTCCTCTACAATGAATGTATTAAACCTTCGTAGTGCTGTATTCCCAATTTTTAGCGCTTCCTAAGCTTCAGATTCATCTTGGCAACTATCAGGTGGTGCTCTGAAGTTATGTCAGCTCCTCTTTTGGTTCTCATGTCTTCCGTTGACCTTCTGAATATTTTAGTGATGCAAATATGATCAATCTGATTCTCTATAGTGTGGTCCAGTGATTCTCATTTGGCTATGTGTGTGTTTGTATGGAAATATTGTGGCGCCTGCAACAATTTTGTTAACTGCAAATAAATTTGCAAGTATGTCACTATTCTCGTCCCTTGTCCTAGTCAGCCATGTCGTCTCATGATATCTTCATATCCGGTGTTTCCTATTCCATTTTTGACGTTTAGGTCTCCCATTGGGATAGTCAAGTCGTTTCCTGTACATTTCAGTATGATCAATTACAGTCCCTCGTCAAACTGATCTTTATCGTCGTGATTGCCATCATTGGTAGGTGTATAACACTGGATAACATTCATTGTGACTCCTTTCTTCTTTGCTTCGAAGGATGCTCTGATGATTCTAGTAGCATGTGTGTCTGTCACCATTCTTTGAATAGCATCAGTAGAATATCCTAAGTGTATGTGACATTTTCATCTTTGTGACCAGAGAACAGAAGCATCTCTTCCGGAGATAACATCAACATTTTTCTTGGTCATACTCCAGATTTCGAAACTTTCCATATAATCGCCGAAATAACTCAACTTATTTCAGGTAGAACTGGGTGAGCAGATACGAATGTATATTAGTTGGAATTTGAAACTTGGCACACATCAGGCATAAAAGAATAATTAGTTTACACAAACACTACAGGATGCTACAAATATTCAGGGTATCACCTGTCATAAGCTGCCTATATGAGTGTGTTCTGAATCTTTAATTCAAAATGACAGTCCATCATTTTGTCATGCGAGACTTTGCTAAGTAAATGAGGCATCAGTACTAGGATTACAAAATAGTGAAAGGCTTAAGGTGGAGTTTTGTTGATTATTTTCTAATGGAGATCCTGACGCCTTACCTAAATAATTGGTAGCTTCATGTAATAAGTCCAATGGAGGGATATATACACAACTTTTCAAAGTTTGAGTAAATGGTGTTCGTTTCATCTGTGAATACATTCCTCTTCCAATTAACAGAATATTTCTACTTGGTACGAATTTTCTCACTTAATAAAACGCATCTACCTGTAAGTCACTGATATTTTTGTAATTCAATTTATACTACTTATAAGTATGCTGATAATAGGTGAATATCAGGGGTAATTTTATCAATGTTTTGCAAAAGTCCTTACAACAAATTACTTTTTGAAGTCATATGAAGATTTGGCTCGAGGATGTAATGCAATAGGATTTTAATACTTCCAGTCTGATTTATTAATTCCATGTTATCCAAGTTGAATAGTTCAATAACGAAAAAAAATTCATAACCATGATAGAAAATATTTCAGATTGAAATGGGAAAACAATTCGATTGTTCTCTCACTCATTCCATGGTGACCATATTTTGAAAAGAGCAAGAATAGCATGAATTCCTTCCTTTTTCGTAGATTCTCATCAACTGCTTACAACCTGTGATATTTATAAATCATAATTAGATAATAAGTTTAAATGACTTACATGAGAGGGTTTGGTTAGAAGTTATATTGAAAACATATTCGTATAGTATAGCAAAGGTGTAAATGAAATTAATAGACTGAATATTGTAAATATATACCTAATGTGAAAGAATATTCTACAACATTAATTGTGACAACAGCTCAAAAAAAGGGGGTGGGGTTAGAAACAATTGATGACATAATGAGTGAAAAATTTTGATAGGAATATAGTGAGTAGAGTTCAGTTAAAAGATTATTAATTTGAAATGTAGTTGAAAAAATAAAAATAATGAAAATCAATGATGTAATAAGTACAAAAAACAAAAAAAAACAAAAACAAAATAATTTATGGTACAGCGAAGGAATATTTGTCACCAAGTCAAGGAAAGATTAATAACCATCTCCTTTTGAACACATAGGTCAGGTTTTTGACGCCTGATGGCAACAGTTTCAGCAAACTTCAGAAGACTAGAGTTTGGCTGCTTAATCATCACCTTGAAGGATTGTAAGGTATCTACCTGATGTCCTGTATCAAGGAGATGTTTGATGATTGACCATATTTATTCTGATCATTATTTATCTCACAATTTCATTTCAATTATAATCATTAACGATTTCATTTTATTTTATATCAGTATAGGATTGTAAAGATTGTTGAGTTTAGATTGATATCATGAATGAATCAATGTTAAGCCATTATTGAAAACCTGGAATCACTAAACTACCGTTTCATCCTAGTATAGGACTCTTCAACAAACAATCTTTGATTTACATCTTAATTTTAAATGATATACTCTGCCTTAAATTTGACCAATTTTATAGATTACTAATTTCAATATGCAATAATTGTAGAACCTGATGATTGTGTATTAATCATAATAAGAAATTTTCAACGGTATTATGAAAAAAAGTAGAATAAATTCTAGTTTAATTTATTTTTCATCAATAGATTTCTATTTTAAACTATCTATATGATCCACTTGATATTGTTTTTATTTGAATCTTCCCATTGATGTTTAGGACTGAAATTGTTCAGTCTCTTATTGGTATATGTGCATACTGTGCGTATGCCTCGATATTGCCTTAATTTACAAGCATTATAAGCAGACGGTGCTGGGTTCGAGTCCCGGAGTGAACATCAACTCTGAGATGCAGGTACATCCAGCTGACGAGTCCCAAATAGGACGAAACGCGCGTCAAACTGGATTCCACTGCTAGCCACTATCCATCTTTGCTTATCTATATGATCATTTTCCAAACATGGGAACAGAATCTATTTTGAGGTTATGAAGAGTATTACTATAGTTTATTAAGTTTATCCTATTAACATGTATATATGAATAGGTACATGTATATTTCTATAAACTCTTAATGAAAGTAACCTTACTAGATTGATTATTTAATCATACTATAAGGTCATTAATTAATTAATTAATTAATTAATGTATAATTATAAAATGCTTTTTTTTTTAAAATTTTTTCCCTCGTTAATTACTTCATTCATTTGTCCTTAGTGATAATAGTAGAATATTAATGACAACAATAACAACACTATAGACTTTATGAATATCATTATTTATATAAATGATTTCATTAACCATTAATCAGGAACCGGTTGCATAGATGAATAAACAGATAATTAAATACAGGAAAAATCCAGGGTAATATTAAATGTTATATTATTATTATTACTATTAGTAGTAGTAGTAGCAGTAGTAATAATGGTAATAGTAATAGTAATGGTAGTAGTAGTGGTAGTAGTAGTAGTAGTAGTAGTAGTAGTAGTAGTGGTAGTAGTGGTAGTGGTAAAAGTAGTAGTATTCTACACAATAGTCATCCATTTATTATTGTAATCCTTTTGTATTACACTTCCGGGATAGAGATAAAATCATCTTTACACAATATAATTAATATATATATTAAAAAAAAAAAAAGAAGTAGCAAACAGTATTTTTCTTATTCTAAAGATGATATACTACTATATTACATTTGTTATTATTATCTTTGCTCATTTATTCCTTTATGATCATTGGAAATTGAATCTACCTATTTTGTTTGAATCATTTGTCTTCCTGTTACTTTTTTGTATCTAAATTTATATATGTTTAATCAATAGATAGATAGATAGATAGATAGATAGATAGATAGATAGATAGATAGATAGATAGATAGATAGATAGATAGATAGATAGATAGATAGATAGATAGATAGATAGATAGATAGATAGATAGATAGATAGATAGATAGATAGATAGATAGATAGATAGATAGATAGATAGATAGATAGATAGATAGATAGATAGATAGATAGATAGATAGATAGATAGATAGATAGATAGATAGATAGATAGATAGATAGATAGATAGATAGATAGATAGATAGATAGATAGATAGATGGATGAATGAATGGATGGATGGGTGTATACAATAAAGTAGTAGAAAATGTAAACATTTTTACATAATTACTAACAATATTTATGAATAAATATCCTAATTAAACATTCTATCTTTGTATTCTTCTTATTATTCAGTTTTATTTATTACAATGAGATATAAACTATTAATTTACACCTTTCAGGTCAATAACCTGTAAATTCAAATGAATTAAAATTGTTATGTGAATAAGTGAAACATTTGTGTTTAATCTATTCACTGAAGACAATGATGGATTTCGTGAATTAGTCAAAGTTAAACATTAACATCATTGGGTATTGACTCAATAGTCTAAAGATTAAGTATTCGCGCTCAAGACTGATAGATGCTGGGTTCAAATCTCACATGACTGGTTTGTGGGTGCTTAATACTGAGGAGTCCTATGATGGATTGAAATGGTCCTCCAGTGCTTCCAGGTTTTCCATGGTTATCTAGCTTCAATTGACTCATGATCTCAACTATTGTAAATGTTTATAGTTAGAAATAATCTAACCAAAAATATATTCCAGTCTAGAATTAAGTTAATTTATAAGTCAACGAAGTAAAATGAATTCGTGCTATTCTTCTCAAATATTTGTTCTTACTCCCATCGTTTTATTAGCGGTATTCAATGTCTGCAAAGAATATTACTATACATACTAATTTCAGGCTCTACAAATTGAAATGATTAACTATTTAAAACTAATTTAATGATTTGAGATCATTATTTACTTTTTGTGGATTTTAATGTAACGTGAATTACTTAAACAAAGTGAAATAACAAAATCATGAACTGATCAATCTTAGACCACCACTGAAGGTACTGGAAGACTGTTTAGTTCTAGTATGGAACTCTTCAGCAGTGAGCATCTA
The DNA here is from genome assembly GCA_946903255.1 of Schistosoma spindalis. Classification (NCBI taxonomy): domain Eukaryota; kingdom Metazoa; phylum Platyhelminthes; class Trematoda; order Strigeidida; family Schistosomatidae; genus Schistosoma; species Schistosoma spindalis. Next base: position 5,308,484 of record OX336420.1, read on the forward strand.
TGACCCCACACGCGAGGATCAAGTCCTGAACCTTCAGCCCTGAGTGCAAACGTTTAACCTCTAGACCACTGAGCTTGTATCCAACAGTGCAATTGTCTGACTTCGTCATAGATGCGCACTAATAAAGAGTCACATACCAGGAGGAAACAGCTGTTCAATGCTTCAAGTTTTTCGATAATCGTATAAATTAAATCGATCCATGATTTGAATGAAATTCAGCAATTTCATAACCCTATACTAACGCAGTAAAATTCATTGAATCATTCAAATGAACTAGTGGTATTTTAAAACATTTGAAATAAATCCTCTATCACTGTCTAAATACTCAGATAATGGGATATAATTATACTTACTTACTTACTTACGCCTGTTACTCCTCGTGAAGGAGCATAGGCCGCTCACCAGCATTCTCCATCCAACCCTGTCCTGGGCAATCCTTTCCAGTTCTTATTCATCTCTTTCATATCTGCTTCTATTTCCCGACGTAATGTGTTCTTTGGCCTTCCTCTTTTCCGCTTCCCTTCAGGATTCCAAGTTAGCGCTTGTCTCGTAATGGAGTTTGATGATTTTCTCAATGTATGTCCTATCCATTTCCATCGTCTTTTCCTCTTCAGCTGGAAGCTGGTTGGTTCTCTCCCACAAAAGGCTGTTGCTGATGGTATCCGGCCAATGGATGTTGAGTATCATGCGTAGACAGCTATTAATAAATACCTGTACCTTCTTGATGGTGGTTGTTGTAGTTCTCCAAGTTACAGCTCCGTACAGTAGAACTGACTGTCTTGACGTTCGTATTGAAGATTGTGACTTTGATATTGATTGAAAGTTGTTTTGAGTTCCATATGTTCTTCAGTTGAAGGAATGCCGCTCTAGCTTTGCCAATCCTCGCCTTGACTTCTGCATCTGAACCTCCTTGTTTATGGACGATGCTTCCCAGGTATGTGAAGCATTCCACGTCTTCCAGAGTTTCGCCATCAAGAGTGATTGGATTGCTGTTCTCCGTGTTGTGTTTGAGGACCTTGGTTTTCCCTTTATGTATGATGACGCCTACTGATGCAGAGACTGCTGCTATGCTGGCTGTCTTTATCTGCATTTGTGATATAATTATAGAATAGTTCATTAATGGAAATTCATCTAAATTATTATTATTCTTATTTCAGAATAGTAATCTTCAACACAATTGTTTTAATCCCTTGTTAAAGATAGAATATTTAAAAAAAAAATTTAAGTCAAATAAAATCATTAAAATCTTCTATATAAATCAATTAGTTATATACTAATAATGAAGTTTTACAACAAAAGTATATAAATTCATTTCAGTATATAAGTAACTGTAATTCAGTAGTATAGACTTTCAGTTCTTTCTATACTATTTGTTAATACTATAGATTGAGATGACAGTTTACTCATTCATTAAATAATAAATAAGCTGACATTATTATGAAATTTTTAATGATATTATCCTCATCAGTGATTATAAATTTCCTTACAAAGACAATATAAGAATTTATACATGAGGTTTATGGTTACAATCTGAGCATAAGTATCCAAGATTTCATGATCTAACTAATTAAACTTGATTAAAAAAAAAATAATAATCAAAAAAAAGTGCTATCTAAATTACAAGTGAAGAGATAAATTTTCATTGTGTTAGGTAAGGGTTATTTATTTTATTATTTTTTTTTATTTTAACACATAGGTATTGGTACAAGGAGGCACCAAATACATATGCGCCACACGAATCTCGATTGATTTGTGTGAGGGCTGTGATACTGCTCGGGTGCCCAAACCGAAGTAGGTGGTTTTCTTAGGGGGCCACACCCCTAGCCTTCGACCTGAAGATCTGATCCACAAGGCAGTGGAGCATCGTGAGGAGATGCAGTCCCATGGTAGCCAGCCGGTGACCAACGATTGGTTCATACGCCATTTGTTCCTTCAGGATACTGGAGCTAGCCCATGTGCACCATTGGTTTGGGATCCGGTTAAAGCGTCGGACATTCGCTTTTCGTCCTCTCATTTTTTGCAAACAACACCCCCGCCACGTGAAGGCAGTGAGTAGGACTTCCCTGGCAGGGGCTGTATACGCGTGGCCATGTGAGAGCATTTCGAGATGGAGAGCGGACTCTCCCCACTCTCGGCCGTACCAGGGCATTTGGGGGCGTTAGGTAAGGGTAGTGAACTGAATTAAATAATTGACAATCTAAAGAATAATTAGGTGTATGAGGATAATTTAAATATACATATGAATAAGATCGTTTAAAATATTTTGATATTCAGTGTATGAACAAAAGTTTAACAACTGTAATCTATACTGGATCAACTAATCAATGGTTCAGTCTTTTGATCTAAAGTCAATTGAAGTTTGGAGCTGATTTCTATATTCAAAATATTTACTTCATTAATTTATTGTAATTATCATTCAATCTGTTAATTGATGTGTCATTAGATTAGATATTTTGAACTATATACTATCTAAATAGATATATTCTGATTTGGAAATGTTTTAGCTCCGATGTTTGCTTAATATTAATCGACTACAATATAAAATAATAAATTATAATAATGTTATGCAATTAATGTCGGTTGAAAAAACTAATTTAACCCCGCCTACAGCTCTTCTACGGTTACTAACATTCCCAAGCCGGATCAAAGGACGAGGGCTGTATTAGGGTCAGCAACCACATCTCGTACAAAACAACCTTGCTAAAAAAAACACTAACATTATACGGATTTCATACAAGAGACTACATTGTAAAGTCGTGTATGAAGGACAGTTGACAGACGCATTCCAAGTGAGGACCGGTGTCAGACAAGTCAGACAGAATTACTCTCGCTTTTTCTCATTCTTCTTATGGTCGACGGGATTATGAAGACCTTCACATCTCAGTAAAATCAGTGAATAGAGTGGACAGCTTGAATGCAATTATACTATACTATTTGGACTTTGCAGATGACATAGCTCTTCTATCTCATCCACACCAACAAATGCAGATTGAGATAGCCAGTGTAGTAGTATTCTCTACATCAGTAGGCCTCAACATACACAAGGGAAAAAGCAAGATCCTCAAATACAACATAGAGAACACCAATGCAGTCACACTTGATGGAGAAATCCTGAAACAGGTGAAAACATTCACGTACCTGGCTGGTCAGCATCATTCATGAACAAAGAGGATCCGGGGCAGATGTAAAGGCAAGGGTGGATAAAGTAAGGGAAAGATTCCTACAGTTGAAGAACTTATAGAATTCAAAATAACTGTCAACCAATATCAAAGTGAGAATCTTCAATACGAACATCAATACAGTTCTACTGTACGGAGCTGAGATGTCAAATATCATTCGCAACAGCCTAATGTGGGAGAGAGGACAGATCGGCTTCTAGTTGAAGAGGAAATTAGGAAGAGACACTCGGGGTGGATAGGACGTACACTGAGGAAGTCATCAAACTGTATCTTGAAGCAAACCCTGATGTGGAATCCTGACGGTAAAATGAAGGGAGGCAGATCAATGAACAGTGCGTCGGGAATTGGAAGCAGACATGAAAAGAGTGAATAACAACTGGAGAGGAGAGCCCAGGATACAGTTCAATGAGGAATGCTGGTGGTTGGTCCATGCTTCTGCACGAAGTGCAACCAGCGTAAGTAATAATAATGAGAAAATTCAATTCTAGTTCTAATTTTATTTAAACAACGATATATTAAAGAGGAGGTGATTATGATGAGCTGGATGTGAACAATCAACTATCCCTCGTTGGCAGTTTATTCTCTGAAAGAAAATACTAATGCGAAAAGCATTTTTTAAATACAGTTAGGTTCTTTTAAATATTAGTTAACTTGCAGACATACACTGAGTGAGTGAACCACAGAGAAAAGAAACAACAGAGAGGTATTTTACTCAAACTTGATGCCCATCAGAAGATCTGATATATATTTTCCTCCTCTGGTTCAAACATATGATTATTAATTTTTAATACACTTCAATGACGAAACCAAACACGCTAACTGATAGTACCACGAATGCGACAGAGCAATGGAGACAGACATAAATTGAATGAACAACCATTGGATAGAAGTAAAAAGGAAGGCCGAGGACATAGTGGGTTAGAGAATGCCGGTTTGCGACCTTTATTCCATTGAGGGTAACAGGCGTAAGTAAGTAAGTAAGTAAGTAAGTAACAACTGCAATACAGTTGAGCTAGTGTATTTAAATCCAATAGTAACATACTTTTGAACTGTAAACAATTAGAAAGACAAAATAATTGTTTTTAAATTTAATTAAAGATTATTTATCCCTATTTAACTGACTTCACAAACCAAGGGTTTCTTTACAAATAATTACAATAATTTTACCGTATAGTAACGAATAGCCTTTGAGTCACTATTAATAAATGTAACTTTCAATTATTATAATGATAACAAAGAAAACTAACTAACTACTTAAAATGAGTTGTTGTTTTTTTTTCTTTCTATTATTTCAAAGCATCAACTAGAACAATGTCAATTACACATTTCAACACTTTCTAAACATTGATTTAACTAATACAACTTACTTACATAAATACATACTTACTTACATACTTACTTACATACTTACTTACATACTTACTTACATACTTACTTACATACTTACTTACATACTTACTTACATACTTACTTACATACTTACTTACATACTTACTTACATACTTACTTACATACTTACTTACATACTTACTTACATACTTACTTACATACATACATACATACATACATACATACATACATACTTACTTACTTACATTACTTACTTACTTACTTACTTACTTACTTACATACATACATACATACATACATACATACATACATACTTACTTACATTACTTACATTACTTACTTACTTACTTACTTACTTACATACTTACATACATACATACATACTTACTTACATTACTTACTTACTTACTTACTTACTCAAGTAGTTGATATACGATAATGTCCATTTTTTGTTTTGTTTTTGCTTATTGTTTAATAGATGTAACTTATTCTCAGTACTTAATAAAGATTATTTCCCATTCATTCATCCATATATTGAATGTATATATATGTAATATTTGTGTTCTGATATACTTATTTATTTATACTTATCAATTCACCTAATATAGATATATCTTCTTATAAAAAGAAATAAATAGAAATATGTTAAACAATAGATTTTATTGTTTAGTTTGTATGAGTTAATCAGTAATAGATCATATACTTCCGGGTTTGTTTTTTTTTTTTTTTTGTTTTCTAATTGACAATGACATTTTATACGTGATTATTAATGTTATCTACGGATTAGTTTTATTAAGCTACCGTTATAAGCCAAAAACAAACAAACAAACAAACAAACAAACAAACAAAACAAAACAAAACAAAACAACAATCTGGTTTATGGGAGTTCAGATCATCATGAATTGTATACATGATTGACCTTTATCATTTTTATCAAGATAGTTATATGGTTATATTTTATATTACTTTTTTTTTTATCTATACCATAAACTGAAATTAAGTAGTGAACTATGGAAAACCAAAAAAATACGGATACATGATTTCTTGCTAGATTGAAATTCCTCAGGAGTATATACCAGAGTAAGTATTGATGAGGTTAGACGCAGGGTATTAGGGAATGATGATAAATCAGTTGATGAGGTTGTGAATCTTCATCAACTGAGATGGTTGTGTCACGTGTTACGTATGCCTGAACACTGTTTACCACGACGCGCAATACTAACTAGTGTTTTGGGAATGATTGGAAGAAAGTTGGGGGTGGCCGAACTAAAACGTGGCATCAGTTCTTGAAGTCACTAACTTCTAGTCTGAGCCATGTCGGTAGATGTGGATCACTTGGTTAAGGTGTGCGTGACTATCATAAACAATGGTTGAAGACTCTGTGTGACATGACTCATAATCGATCACAATGGCATCGGTGTATACACTCTCTGTCTCCCCTTAAACCGTGAGATCAAAATTGCCTTATATTCTCTCTACGAACTAATTCTTTCTTCCTGTATTATATCCTTATCCACAATCTTTCTTTTATACATTATTACCACTGAAGTGACTACTTCTATGAATTTGGTGTTCGTCTTGTTGTGCTAATGAAGTGTGGGGACTTGTATAGATGCATATATGTGCCTGGTCCTTGGTCGTGGTCGGCTAACTGACTGATATACCAACGATTCAGCAATAAATTGAACTGAGAATCTTTTGAATGTAGAAGACAGTAATCTCTGAAATCCCTCTTGTTGTTAATGTGATAGTTCCTCACTCGTATTGAATAACCGTTGTGATACATCTCAAACTACTTAAAGTTAAAAACCATTTAATACAAATTCAATGAATAAACGACATTATACTCATTACAAGACCTAAAGATTATAGAGTATATGTAAATTATAAAAGAGTTTGTGCTAATTCTATCCAGTTTTCTGTTCTCCATCAGCTTCATTTAATTCGTAATGAAACATAATTTAACATTTGCTTTATAATTAAACCAGTATGTTAGTTCACAATATATATGTATCCACTTTACAACATAAATTGACGATCTATTGTTAAAGTAATTCAAATTCATCGGTCAACATTTGTACATTAATTCGGTATGTAACTTCCATGAATAATAGATGAAAATTCCTCTTTCACAAATAGCGTATTATATCTAAGTTTATACAGTACATTTAAGCATGAATCACTAAGCTATTTGATTAAAATAAGATTTCAAATTATTCATATAAAGACAAGGTTAGATTTACCTAATAAATCTATGATATAATCTTAGCAATGGGTACAGAATCAGACAAGTTTCTTTTCTACTTTCAACTTATAATCATTGAGTTATGAATTCAAACCCATCATATATTCTTTCTATTACTTACAATGTGAGTGAACAAGTTTAATACAAATTTCTAGAAATGTATCATAAATTTTTAACTTTATTATGTTTACTAATATTTTGGTAAAGCTTATAAAACAGAATAGTATCTCTTTAAGTAAATTTCTACCAAAAAATACAGTTATTGTCAGTATAATCTTGTGGAGATCATTAAATTTTTGAATGAGATCATGAACCGATTGATATAAGACCACCATGGAAAACCTGGAATCACTGGATGTCTGTTTCGTCCTATTGTGCAGGGCGCATCTACGATCCTGCCCTTGGGATTCGAGCCCAGAGCCTCCAGTCTCGCGAACGAACACTTAACCTCTAGACTACTTAACCGACATCCAATGGGGTTAATGTCTAACTTCAACCAATACACGATATTGCGCGACTACCTTCCATTGTACTGAGGTAGATAACTGTCCCTACCTGACACGGATTAGCTCCACTGTTCACGACTTCCCACTAGAACTGCGAGAATTTCCTCACGAAGCTCGTCACTAGTGACCACATGGCAGTTATCAGCAGATACCTGTCTCTACCCCACATGGATTAATTCGTGTTCATTTAACTTGATAACTTCTTAATATAAAGTTTTTCTTTGAATTCATATTATTATAGAAATTTTCATCTTTTTCCTTTGTAATTTAATTGTTGAATTCATGAGTCAATTAAAGCTAGACCATCATGGAAAACCTGGAAGCACTGGACGGCCGTTTCATCCTAGTATGGGACTCCTCAGCAGTGCGTATCCACGACCCCGCATCTCGAGATTAGTATTTTTATGCACTATTTCACAAAACATTTCAAGTCGAACTTGTTTTACGCAAATATATAAAACACAGTGTTCGATTGATTTTGAAATCATATGCCAGAATATAAAGCAAATGTTAGTGAAACAATGGCAACGCAACGAATGTGCGCAACTCAGAAAATTGAAAAATATACATAAGTTTTGAAATAATGACACTTAAAGCAATTTCTTATTAGGTATTACTTTAAACCTGTCAATCCAATTTAGTCATTGTGTTTAACCTAATTTATTGGTTTGTGGCATTTTGTCTCATATATGAATGAATGAAAATGTTCTATATAAAGTAGTATCAATTTCTATTTAGAAAAGAAAATTTTACAAACAAATAACAAAACAAACAAAACAATAACTATCTCTGTCACTCAATTCAGATAGATACCATCAATTATGCGTTCGGACTGATTTGTCTTATGTAGCTTACTGTTCTCAAATAACAAGAGATATATGAAATGAAGAAGTTCAACCGCGTCTGTTGTGATATAGTAACTTACCGATGACGATAGTGGGTGTGTCTCTCAGTTTCGTGGATTAGTTAAAGTTAGACATTAACACTGTTCGATGCCGCCTCAGTGGTCTAGTGGTTAAGCGCTCGCGCTCAAGACTGACAGGTCCTGGGTTCGAATCTCGCAGGGGGCGAGGTCGTGGATGCGCACTGCTGAGGAGTCCCACAATAGGACGAAGCGGCCTTCTAGTGCTTCCAGGTCTTCCGTGGTTGTCTAGCTTCAAATGACTCATGATTTCAGCTATTGAAAACTCAAATGAATGCCAGTTTTTTAAAGATTTCTAACCACAGTGATAAAAATAACACAACAAACTGAGAAATCTTATTAAGGAATTTCATTGTAGTAGTTTTTCTTGATGTAAGTTCATGTCAAACTATAAATGTTGAAAATAATAACTTTGATACAGTTGATTAGTTAAAGAAATTATAAACTTTGTATAAACACACACTGTATGGAAGATAACAACTACAACAACAACAACAACAACAAAATTAGGAGCCTACTGTGTTTTATTCAGCTAGTCTCTTTTATCAATTTTAAGAATAACGAGTTCTGCATATTTTGTTACGTTTTCCTAATAGCTACATATTTATTCAGAGAAAACTTGGAAAAAGAGATCAACAACAACAACGACACCAAAAAGCACATAACAATCAATGTAGTTGCATCCTGAAGACATTGTCATTCTTGATTGTGGTAAAAATATCTAGACAATGGCATGATATCAATAGATTTTGAAAGGTGCCATAGATTAGTGATTCATAGATTATTGTTGCTTCTTTAAAGAAGTAGTTTAAAGTTTAAGCGTTCGCGTGCGAGATCAATGGGTGCTGAGTTCGAATCTCGTGAGGTGGACTCATGATCTCAACTATTAAAAACTACAGTTACATTTATTTTGAATACAGTTATAACAAGTATGACAAAGAAAATACTTGATAAATCTAAAGTCAACTCTTGAACTTCTATTTAAATATGGTTGCAAAGAATATGAAAACGGGATATTTTTCTACAGAAAATATTATTAAGTGTAATAATTTAAACATAAAAAGGAATTCTTATGAATCATATCATATTTGTAGAATTCAGTTAAATAAAGGAAGAATAACATTCTGATAATAGATTTAAAGTTACCAGTAATATAGTTTCAGGGAATTCTAGAAATATACTTTGAAATCTTATTATTTTTTAAATTTACTTGGTGTTGTTTACTTGTACCTTCCCATTGTTATTTAGGACTGCAATTGATCAACCTCATGTTGACAGATATGGATCCTGTGTGGATTGCCTCGATATTGCCCTAGGTCACAAGCTTTATGCACAAAGATAGATAATGGCTAGCAGTAGAACTCAAGATGCGCGTTTCTTCCTATTTGGGACTCGTCAGTCGGATGTACCTGCACCCCGTAACTCGAACCCAGTGCCGTTCACTTCAAACGTCATGGTGTTATTCACTTGTTATTTTTTTCAAAAAAAAACTTTAATCACTTTTATTTCACACTGACTTATTGAATGTCTAATTTATGAAAAAAACCTTCTAAAATGACTGTACTTAAAGTTTGATTATCTGTTAGGAAACAAAATTAGGCTTAGTTTTATAACTGCTCTTTACAATTCATATATCGATCGATAAACTTCAATCGTCAGTGAATATTTTCATAATGAAACCATTGTTATCTATTTGTACCTTTGATTAGATTTTCGTCTTATTCTCTATTGATGTTGAAGAAATAATCAAATGGTATTAACTGTTGAATAACATAGAAATATTAAAACGAATTATATAAATATAACTGTAAATGTACGTCATGCTTTTCATGATATATTAAACAAGAGAGTAGTTATCTGATGTATTGGGAAGTACTATATTTTTAGGAGTCCACTGTGACAATAATAATAGTTGGGAAAAAAGGAGAAACTCAGAAAACTCCAAATAAGACTCTTGCTTCAATTGTATTTCTTTTTACCTTGAAGAATATTTCTTCCTTGATCAATGCTGCTACAGTTACTGAAGAAAAACCTAGGGGAAGTTTTCTAAAGTTCTTTTATTAATGAAGTTATATCAGGTCAAACTATGTAGTTAACTGCGATAACCTCAGAGGGACCCTAACTAAACATCAGAAATATTATCTGCCGTAGAGCTCTGTATATAAATATTTTAAATAAACTGAGTAATCTCTTCTAGACTACAAGTAATGAATCATTTGGATGACACACATTAAGTCATGTTTTTATGAGTGAAATAGAAGCAAACTTTAAAAAGAATCTTTCTGTTTATAACATACATTTTTATTCCACTAGAACGCTGAGAATTATATAACCGTGGGAAGAAAAATTCTTAAATAAATGGGAAAATGCTGTATGGTTAGGATGAGACAGAAATATTATAAGCTAAATAACTCATATTGTATTCTCGGGAAGTCAGAAGGCATTAAAACTATATGTGAGCTAAGTAATAACATATATTTGGATGATTAGTGTATGTTCAAATATCTGAACGTACATTCTCAAGTAATTTCAGCCGAAATAGAATCCTGGTCCAATTTTCTTTCGCTTTTCGCTGATTCTAGGGTCGAGTCTTTTCGAATCTGTTATATATTCCTCAGGATAAAAAATATCGTCATTTTCCGAGCCACAACAATTCTGTGTCCTTTCATTGGGTGTGAATTTATAGCTTCCCATAACGAAGTGTTCAGGATGAGAATAATAATCATAAGGAAGTGCATGCAACTGAATAAAGCTAAGCAACATAAAACAATGGATGATTAACAGCATGCTTCAGAAAGCGTATTGACAAATAAACCCTAACCACTCTATTTATATTTACAAACATACAAGTCAAGGTTGAGTGAATTTTGATTCATTTTCATAAAAAAGTCTTTGAAAATTCGGGAGCCACATATTTATTTTGAAATGATTTGTTAGGAAAGTTATCAAAATAAAGGTAATCTTTTTGTTTGTCTGAATCATTTATTATGCAGAGGGCGTTTCATATCTTGCGTTACTGGGGTAAGTCGTGTAGTGAGGCGGTTGGAGGAGAATATAAGGTTTTGCAAATCACATAAAATTTGTGAGCTCTGATATTTTTTAGACTCGAAATGTTTAAATGTATGACAGCTGGATGGACAATTTATTCAATCTGTGCAAATTATTAGCTAGCTTAACACTAGATTGCTATATGTATACATATACTTATATATATATATATATATATATGTATATATAAGTGTTATATACTGATAGCTTTGAGTTAACCTCAATTACTTTGCGCAAATTTTTTAAGTGCAGTTATTGATAACGTGCGTGTCATTATTTAGCTGGTAAAAGTTGGCTTTTAAAATATTGAGAACCAATGTAAATACCGTCCATACACCGAAAAAATGGATTTTATAAGTAGCTTAAGGTAGTTCATGTGACATAAACGATTCCAGGCATGATTACTTTTATGAGCACTGAATGGCATTCATTATGTAATCAAGAGTGTTTAGTGAAGCTTGATAATCTCCCCTTCTTACTCTCATTAGGAATCTGGACTTCTAACTTCTTAAGTACGTTATCAGAAATGTGACAAGGCATTGCTTTGTTAGTTCTTGTTGAAAACCCTGACACAAAGTTTGTAAACTACTCAAAACTCCAATTTTACTCCTAATTCATAACCCTTTTGCATCACAAGTGATGCAAACGGCTAGACAGCCGTTTCGTCCTAGTATGGAACTCCTTAACAGTGTACATCCACGATCCCTCACTGAAGTATATGGTGGACGGTCGCTCAATATTAGACATTAACACCGTTAGTTGCCGGCTCGGTGGTCCAGAGGTTAAGCGTTTGCGCGCAAGGTCAGTTTTATCACGTATACTTTTGGCTTTCTCGTCACTGAATTCAACTGTAATAGGTCATTTTAATGTGTTTTTTCTGCGTCTAGTTAGGCTCAAGCAAATGCGTGCTCGTATTAGAGGATGATCAGAGTCCTAATATGTACTCCAAAATGAATCGAACCTCTTCAACGATGACTGGTAATATAGTCTATTTGAGTTCAAGGGGTTGCCATGTCAAACGATCTCTCTCCTTATGCTTAAAATTAGTGCTTGTTAAAAATAAACGATTATTAGAGTACAGTTGCAACTGACGGTCACCATTATCTGTTCGCTAAGCCTGAATATCGAAATACCCACCTAAATGTCTTTCTGTTTGGCTTAAGCTACCTACCTGTGTATTAAAGTCACCTGTATGAGTGTTTAGCTTTTCAAGAAGTTCAGAAAGCTTTCTGTAAAAGTCATCTTTCACTTCATCCAGGTTGCAGTCAGTGGGAGCGTAGGCAAAAACGACGAAAAGGCAAAGACATGTGTCTCTATCCTTCCGAGTTTTCACAGAGCCATTTATCCGAACAACACTGGTGACTGTTAACAGGGATCCATTCTAAAAGTGCTTCTTCTGTCCTCATATTTGGTGCCATGCCTACACTCACCAGTTCACGAGAACTGGTCATCGGGTCACCAGATACACGGAGAGTGTATCTCGTCCTCTCCCCGTTTTGGCGAGATGAGGTCAAGTGAATGATCACACTAGGATCCTGTATGCATGTTTTGGAGAAATAGCATATATCAGTGGTACGAGATTCTAAGGTTTTAGTCAAGGACGCCTGCTGCCCGATTCGACATAAGGTGCGTACATTGAAGGCTCCAATGAGTAGTTTGGAGCGAGGTTTCAGAAGATCTAGACAGTATTTCGCGCACTAGAATCGTTGACTAAGGTGACACTTGAGGAGGAAGTTAAAAGAGGAAGTTTAGAGTTGAAAGTCGAGGTAGGAGGAATAGTAGGAATTAAGGAAGGCGATTGATTATGAATACAGTGGTTTTGAGTGTTGTTAGAGGTATGCAAGAGGTTATCACTTTCCGGTTGCTTACACAGTGGAAGGGTTCTTCTAGAGGTACGTGTAAACGAAATTGGGTTAGAGGTAGTCTTAGTGACTGAGGGCGTGACCGCAGTACCCAAGGGACAGCTGCTTGAGGCCGGTCACACTCAGCCTTTTTGTAATTTCCGTGTTAGCTACTTACATGTTAAAACCTTGCAGCAGGAGACGGAAATCTGTGGGATAAGGCGAGGTGTGCATTTTTAGGGTTGACCTTTTCTAACCCTGTCCTTCCTTGTAGGAAGGCAGCATCTCTGTTATGATGGTTGTCTGGAGGAAATACGTTACTGCCGTCACACTTCTATACAGTTAATAGTACGATTTCGCCCTCGGACCTTGGGTTTAGTGTGTTTAGTCTTGCCGCTCTTCAACCGACCTGTCTGGCGTGGTAAGGTAGCAGCAACGGTCGGGGTAAACATCTGTAGTACATAAACTTCTCTTTGAAAAGGAACGTCAAACCAACGAACATGAAAAGGGTTTTATATGGAGTCCGCGAGGCATTTAATCTATTTACCAACAGCAGATTCATGGACTCTCCCAAATACCCTGGTACAGCCGAGAGTGGGGAGAGTCCGCTCTCCCTCTCGAAATGCTCTCACATGGACACGTGTATACAACCACTGCCATGGAAGTCCTACTCATTGTCTTCTCGCGGTATTACTATTGTTTATGAAATTAAGAGAACGAAAAGCGAATGTCCGGTGCTTTAACCGGGTTGGTGGATACATAAGATTCACCTAAGGGAGTTGGAAAACCCTGATTCGAAACCAATGGTGCACATGGTCTCCAGTATCCTGAGGGAATAAATGGCATGTGAACCCACTGTTGGGACTGAATCTCCTGACGTTGCTCCACTGCCTTGTGGATTAGACCTTTAGGTCGATAGCTGCGGGCGTGGCCCCTAAGATAGCCACCTTCTTCGGTTTGGGCACCCAATGGTGCACATGGTCTCCAGTATCCTGAGGGAACAAATGGCGTATGAACCAATATTTGGTCACCGGCTACCATAGGGCTGCATCTCCTGACGTTGCTCCACTGCCTTGTGGATTAGATCTCTAAGCCAAGACTCCGGGTGTGGCAGTATCACAGCCATTACACAATTCAATGATAACTGCTACTGGCTTTATTATTGTGTGGCACATATGTATGTTTGCTCCCTCCTAACAGTTTATTGATTTAGAAACTTCAAACAGTTTAGTAAAATTTTCAAAGGCATACAAATCGGGTTACTGCAAGCTTAACGTAATCTTCGATAAGGTTGTTGGGTTGTCTATCAAGTTATTGTGTGTTATTGATATTGATAACATTTTCTCTTGTCTACGTTTGTTATTTTAGACATATTCTTTGCCTGAAACTTAAACAAACAACTTAAACATGGACGATCAAGCAAGTACAATGTTAATTCATAACAATATTCATTTATTTCACAGCAACAAATGCCGTGTTGGTACTATGAAAGAGAAGAACTATATAAAACACCATCATATTATGATCAAATTGACCATGAAACAGAGACACGTCATCGTAGAGAAGGTGCCAGATTTTTATCAGCTGTTAGTACCAAATTAAACCTTCGATATGATACATGTGCCACTGCGATTGTATTCTTCCATCGATTTTACATGTTCCATTCATTTAAGGCATTTCCACGTTATGTAGGTCTACATGTCAGGTTTTATTGTTTATGGATATCCTTTTGTAGGTAACAGCTGCTTGTTGTTTAATGTTAGCTGGAAAAGTGGAAGAAACACCCAAAAAAGTTCGTGATATTGTTAAAACTGCTAGATCATTATTGTCTGATGCAGATTTCGAACAATTTGGAAATGATCCTAGGGTATGTTGTATTGTTATTTGTTTGAAAATTTTTAAAAATTCCTCTTTCCTCATTTATCCTATTATTTTTAGGAAGAAGTAATGGCATTCGAACGAGTTTTACTGAAAACGATTAAATTTGACTTGCAAGTTTCACATCCATATGCTTATTTACTTCAGTTCGCAAAAAGAATTAAAGGTCAGTGTTCAATGCTCATCCATTAATATATAAATATTAGTCTTCATTATTTTTCAGGGTACAGGAGCAGTAAGTTAGTGTAACTCGACAATCAGGTGAATGCTCATATATTTTTGTGTAAAGGTTACTGATAACATTCAGCTACTAAAACTGAAGTAATTAAGACAGGAACACAGACACACTTATTGCTATTCCTTTTTATCTATTCTACTTAGTTTAAGTGTCCGTGCAGAGTCCTTTGCCAAATTAGTGGTAGCGATTGGCTTGTTTTATTGTGTAATACCAAGAAACTTTGTCGTTACCCCACAAGATAAAATCAACGTTTTAGATGTTTTCGTGGAATATAGTATAATGATAAACTGTCCTTTTGTTATGTGTTTACACATATAATTGTCATAGGAGCGCTACCCTAATTCTTGAAGAACTTAAATTCTAATCACTTGGCCATACCTTTGGCTTTCATTTTATTCAGCATGGTTTTCAGAAACCATTACACTTAAATTATGTCTAGCAGACAATCCTGTACTTAGGTTTAATCAGAATAGTGTTCTTCAATTATGTGGTCTAATTTATCTGTATAAATTTTCATTTGAACTAGTGAATTGACTTTTACAATCAATTAGTAAAAAAGGCCTATCCATCACCTATTTAGACGATGATTTTTCTAAAGAGACGGTTGTCAGAAAGATCTTTTCCCTGCTTTTCGTAATAGAAGCTCCTGGGGAATGTATATCAAAACCCGATAAGTTCAAGTTTCATATATATATCGACATTTTTTTCTAGGTGTCTCGTCCTGTCGAAAATTCTACTGGATTTAGTCCATATAGGGACTAGACAAAATGATAAACCGTGACTAAGTAATACATCTAGTCAAGTCCTTTGGATCATGGGTTACAATCTGAAGACTTGGGTGATGAAGTTTTTTAAAACAACATTAAACAACACAGTGCGACAGTTTCACTAAGAATAATGAGTTCATGCGCTAAGCTACTATTTCGCAATCCCGAATTCACTTCGGTAAACGGGACTACTACTATTCTCTTCTACCCTACCCCGTTAACTAAAGTAAGCAGTCCAGTTTCGTAATAGAAGCTTTGTTGATGACGGCCACAGTAGAGTTAAAAATACGATTAAGTCGACCAGTTATATATTGATTACAATGACTAAATTTTACGAACTGAGTAATTAACAATAGCACTAATCATAGTGAAACTACATTAAAAGTCCATAAAATCACGAAAATGTTTTGAATGTTTACCTTAAACTTTCTGTAAATCGATACGAGTTTTCTTACTCAGAAGTTGTATCAAGGTATTCCACATCCCCAATAAAAATATTTAGATCTAAACCTTGACTACGTGTTGGTCAGTAGTAGGTAAAATCTCGTGTTGGTAATTTATCTCAGATTGATTCCAACCATTATATAATCCCTATACCATTTTTATGCTTAAAAAAGTAATCGTTGGACTGAGTCATGTTGGTAGATCCAAACCACTTTATTGAGGTCCGCGCCGCACCTACAATTAACGGTTTGAGATGTTTGACGACGCAGCTTTTTATTCACTGAATTGTTTTCATCTAGTTGTGCGTGAATGTTCTGGTAACTTGGGATAATGTGTGTTTAGTGGCCCGTGATCTGACTCCAATTTGATCGTAATGATTGGTTGCTATCGTCTATCCTCGTATATAATCATTGACTTAAATCGTGTTAGTTAATAACGGAATTAAATAAGTCAAATAACGAGAATGGAGTTTTGAATGCATATATTTTGTATAATTGTTGATTAGACAAACGAACGGGAGAACGACGCGAAAAGAAAGCGAAGCAAAATTGACGAGCGGTGGAGATGGCTGGTAAGCCAACTCCCATTTAACAAAGAGTTAATCAATATTTATAAGCACATCAAGATAAATTACAGACATGTGATGAGTAACGGGATAAGAAGTGTACATACGCCTACGCGCTCATATAAAGCAGTGAAGATATTGATAAGCGAATAATTAACAAAGTCAGAATGTGACTCAAATAGAATGAATAGAATGGGCTGTCCGTAAGTTATAATAAGGTATTTGGGCTTAACATAATGACAGACACTACATGTGTTTGTGCTGGCCCCTATGCTTATTATGACTGACTGTGTGGTCAGTTTGAGATAGATTCTAACTTTAGTATGAACGATGTTATGATTTAAATAACCACTACTACTATTTTTTGTCTTTATTGTAGGCAATCAAGAAAAATTAAAAGAATTAGTTCAAATGTCGTGGTCATTTATTAATGATAGTTTAGCAACAACACTATGTTTACAGTGGGAACCAGAAATAGTCGCATGCGCTGTTCTTTATCTAGCCACACGTATGAGTAAATTTACAATAGAAGATTGGGAAGGTCGTCAACCAGGTCAACGTTGGTGGGAATGTTTTGTTGAAGGTATGAGTACTGAAGTAAGTTCACTTGTCACTGATGTTATTACGTTTTTAGCAGTTTCAGTTTTGTGTACTTTTTACTCGGGTCACAAACTGACACCCACTGAAGAAAATGTGAAACTTAAAGGACCTTACACGATGAACCATTGGCTTATTGGTGATAGAACTTGGTTTCGATTAATTGACAGCAGGTTTAAAACTCACCAACTTTTTATGAGTCAGTTTAAACAGGCAAGTGATATTACTGGCTCTTGTACTAATAGTGTATCACAAAATCGAATACATAAAAATGTGCCTAATTAACAAATTACTCTAATTTAAGTCATATGACTGTTCTACAGTTTACACAGTGACGTTTAATATTGGGCTAGAAGTTTAAAGCCAATATAGTTTGCATAATGTTCACTATTATGGGAATCATCTGTATTAATTGTATTAAAATCAGCTTCCTATTCGTATAAGCCAATGGGTGGATTATTGTCTTTAGTGTAAATAATAATAAACGTAAAATCTTTTCAATAGAAAAATGAATATATCAACGCTTATGCGAATTTCATGCAATTAGTTTCCTTTATGAATTTAGATGTATACCCACTGAATATATTTTTGTCTAAGGATGACCAGATCCATATAGGAGGAAACGGTTTTTGGAGATACAATTTAAGTTAGACCATGTACCTCATGATAGTACTCGACAGTGAAATCTAATTTAAGTGTTCTTCTCTGGTTAAGTCTCATCAATTCTATATACACTGATGTCCCTACTAAGGCTAGAATCCCAGTAACCAGTCAGCCTTAATAAACATATGGGCCAGCACAGACTCACATTATCCCAAGTTAGTAGTACACATGAGCATAACTAGATAAAAATTCAGTGAATCAAAAGCAAGTTAAAATAATAGTTATATGAATACTCGTCAAACAGACTAAATATTAGGAATATATTTCTAAAAGAAGAGATGGAAAGAAGACATAAAGAAATACTGAAATCCAAGAGTCAGTAGATTTTTTTCATTGCGACCAATTTTGAGCTACCTCGACAAACGTCTTCAACCATTGATTGTAGATGTGACGCGGACCCCAATCAAGTGGTCTGCATTTACCAACATAACTCAGTCCAACGGTCAGCAACTTCATGGACTGATATTATTCTCGGTTTGACCTCTCGTAATTTTCTCCACAATTCTGTCTACTCCAGCTAACATCGCATTTTGGGATAGGTGGAAACTTAGGATATGTAACAATTGTTCAAGCCATCTCACTCGAAGAAGCTTCATGGACTGTAGTATCCAGTAGGAAAACACAAGGGTATCGTATGAAATTTAGAGAATATAAAGTATCATTGAACTCATTGAACCATCTAAGTTTAACTGAGATCGGTTAATGAATTCAATGAAGGTTAACAATCTCTGTAACCTTTTACTGATCCGTTCAAGAAAATTATTTTCCATGTAGTATTTAAATGGTATGTCCATCATTATATAAAATGGGATGTTATTTATCTATTTTATTTGAACACATAGATATTGGTACAAGGAGGCACCAAATACATATGCACCACACAAATCTCATTTGATTTGTGCGAATGCTACGATACTGCCTGGGTGCCCAAACCGAAGCAGGTGGCTTTCTTAGGGGCCACGCCCGCAGCCATCGACCTTAAGGTCTAATCCACAAGGCAGTGGAGCAACGTCAGGAGATTCAGTCCCAACAGTGGGTTCACATGCCATTTATTCCCTCAGGATACTGGAGACCATGTGCACCATTGGTTTCGAATCAGGGTTTTCCAACTCCCTTAGGTGAATCTTATGTATCCACCAACCCGGTTAAAGCACCGGACATTCGCTTTTCGTTCTCTTAATTTCATAAACAATAGTAATACCGCGAGAAGACAATGAGTAGGACTTCCATGGCAGTGGTTGTATACACGTGTCCATGTGAGAGCATTTCGAGAGGGAGAGCGGACTCTCCCCACTCTCGGCTGTACCAGGGCATTTGGGGGCGAAATTTTTTAACTAGTACATCACATTTGCCCCCAAAAATGTGATGTACTAGTTAAAAATCTCAACACTGTGATGTGACCCATTTCATGATGAAATTTTTTCCTAAAAATAAAAGAATAACATTTGACAATTGAAAGAACAATTCGTTTTTCCCAGATTATTTTCTTTGAATAACCTATTTAATTAATAATAAAATATTGTGGCTTTTTTTCTTCAAAATAATTACATATCTAGGTTATGGAAGATATATGTCATAAAATTTTAGACTTATACCCTGCTGATGGGAATACTGGTGATGAGCAAGTTGGAAGTAATATTAACACATCTACAACTAAAATAACAACGAATAATATTAATTGTAACAGTAACAGTAATGTAGCTACAGGTGAATTACCAATTCATCATGTAACACATTCAACATCATTTGATTCAAACAAATATCATGGAATAAATAGTAAAGCAGAGCCACCTGCTAAAAGGCAAACATTAATGCGTTCGTCAGGGAATGTTTATTCATCAACTGTACACACTGGTCCTTCTAGTGGTAGCAGTAATAATAATAATGTTACTTCATCGATGATGAATAACAATACTGCAGTAATGAAGCATGTTCCATATCCCTCGCATTATCGTCTACCAGTTGGTACAGTTGCTAACAATAATAAAACAACTGTCTATAAATGATATGGTGCTGAAATAAGTAAGTGATATATTATTGTTTTCTAAAAGAAAGCTTGATGGTATTCATAGATTCTCCACATGTAACTGTTACCGTAACACCTTACTTAATTAATCTCATAGGACTGCGACTCTGATCTGAAGGTCACGTACTTACGCCTGTTACCCCTCGTCGAGAAGCATAGGCTGCTAACCAGCACTCTCCATTCATCTTTATCCCGGGAAATCCTTTTCAGTCCTCTCTAGTCGCTATTCATTCTTTCCATGTCTGCTTCCTATTCCTGACATAGAGTGTTTTTTGACCTTCCTCTTTTCCGTTTCCATTCAGAATTCCAAGTTAGGGTTTGCCTCGTGACGCAATTTGATGATTTTTTCAATGTGTGTCCTATCCACTTCCAACGTTTTTTCCTAATTTCCTCTTTACCTGGGAATTGGTTTGTTCTCTCCCATAGTAGGCTGTTGGTGATGGTATCCGGCTAATGGAAATTAAGTATCTTGCGTAGATAATTATAAATACTTGCACCTTTCTGATGATGGTTGTAGTAGTTCTTCACATCTCAGCTGCATACAGTAGGACTGTCTTGACGTTTGTATTGAAGATCGCGACTTTGGTGTTGACTGACAGTTTTTTTGAGTTCCATATGTTCTTCAATTGTAAGAACGCCATCCTTGATTTACTAATCCTTACATTCACATCTGCATCAGATCCTCCTTGTTCATCGATGAGGCTTCCTAGGTACATGAAAGATTCCGCATCATCCAGAGCTTCTCCATCAAGTGTGATTGGGTTGATGTTCTCTGTGTTGTACGTGAGGGTTTTGCTGTTTCCTTTGTGTATGTTGAGGCCTATTGATGCAAAAGCTGCTGATACACTAGTTGTCTTCATCTGCATTTGTTGATGTGTATTGGATAGATAGGGCCAGGTCATCTGCGAAGTTCAAATCTTCTAATTGATTCTGAGCTGTCCATTTTATTCCGTGTTTTCCCTGAGATGTCGAGGTCTTCATAATCCAGTCAACCATCAGAAGAAAGAGAAAGGGAGAGAGTAAGCAGCTTTGTCTGACTGGTCCTCACTTGGAATGGGTCTGTCGGCTGTCCTCCATGTACGACTTTGCAGTGTAGTCCGTTTTATGAATTCCGTGTGGTGTTGACGATCTTCTCAAGTAGTAAAATGAATGAAAAATATACTTTAATGATTCAATTAATCCTTCATACATGTGTGAAGATGTAAGTAATAAAAAATATTTTCACAATAGTCAGTAACTCCTATTCATCTGCAGTAGCGAGACTTTATTATCAGTTCAGATGTCACAACTTTTTTTTTCATCCATCAGATATTGAGCAGTACGTGAATTCCAATACATTCATCTCGTCTTTTTTTTTACAAACGGTGGACAATCAGCGGAATATACCAATAATTGCAGTATTTTATTTTGAGATTTCCAGTATATCGCATCACTATAGGTTTAAAGGCTTTCATAATATCTTGTGAATGCACTTATGATTTATATTCATTTTCAGTTCAAATAAATCTAGAACAGGCAGTATTTACATCGTTTAAAAAATAGGTTTAAGCAGGCTACTAGATAATGTAAAACTAATAGAAATACTACATCATAATCAATTTTGAGTTACATCATCCAATATTTCATCATGAAGGCCTTAATCAGAAATCCTACTGCGAAGACGGTCCTCGGGTGAACTCGAGAAAGCTCTAAGATGCTCAGAAAGAGTTAAAAATATTCGATTCAATCATTTTTTGGAAGAATATTCCAGAATCCCTGTGTATATCTTCCCTAATGGCTAATAATCCCCTGTATGCGGATTGGAGGACTATAATGATGATTTCGGTTTTACTAAAAATTATAAATACCTGGCAGTTCTGTACCATAAATGACACTGTTTGGAATGGCATTCCTTTCACTTGTCTTCTGTCTTCTCATTTGCGACTTGGAGGGTTCTGGCATTCGAGTGCTCTAGTTGTACGCAATAATAATGAAGAACTGAGCTTCTAGATATAACACCTACTATTTTAAATTGTTATCATATTTCTTCATATTTGTCTATCTATGACATTTTCTATTTTGATTCTTATCAAAAACTCTTCATTCCTATTTCACAATAAACAAATACCTAAATTATATCAAATAAATAATCGGAAAATCCTATTGAATGTATAACATTGCTACAAAACATTAACATCATTGGATGCCGGCTCAATGGTTTAGTGGTTAAGCGCCAACATGCGAGACTGATAGGTCCTGGGTTCGGATCTTGCGAAGCGGGATCATGGAGGAGTTTCATACTAGGATGAGACGGTCGTCCAGTGCTTCCAGGTTTTCCATGATGGTTTAGCTTCAATTGATTCATGAGTTCAATCATTAAATGATTGATAAATTACATAAATAAAATGATTTTTTCTTTCATATTTTCAAAGTCAGTATTTATATTTTATTTTATTTTTTCCCCCCCCCCTCATAATTACAGGCTTTCATATACACAACAATAATTTATTATATAAATCAAATGGTGAAACTTACTTTATTTATTGTTTACGTTCAATGCCTGAAAAGTATTCGATCTAGATCAACTCTGGATCAACCATTTTTTTTTTTTTTTGAAAAATGTAACTATTGTATTCTAGCATTCATGTTTTTCTGTATATACAAATTCTATATCTAAATAAATATATATTTATATATCTGTGATGAAAAACTTCAGTTTCTTCTTGGAATTAACGTTTACTGTGTACCTGTTTTTGTTTTTTTTCTCTCTTTTTTTATTTAACTAACATCAAGAGTATTTTCATTGTATCACATTCTTCTCCATATGAATTCGGTTAAAAATAAAAACTATACTTTTCATTGATGAGTACAGTAATTAAATAAGAAAGATTAGTTCAGTGAAGAGTTTGGCAAATTCATTTTCAATGTTGTACAATCACAAATATACATATACTTATTTTTACAAGATGATAATAATACTGATAATAACTTTCTGTTAGGCATGTTGACAGTGAGGTTAAATAAACAAAGTTATTAAAAAAATTCTTTAAAAAAAAACAAGGAAAATTTAGAAATTGTTTGATTGTTAATGGTATAAATATTCATCAAAAGATAGATAAGGAATGTCCGGCGCTTTAACCGGATCCCAAACCAATGGTGCACATGGGCTAGCTCCAGTATCCTGAAGGAACAAATGGCGTATGAACCAATCGTTGGTCACCGGCTGGCTACCATGGGACTGCATCTCCTCACGATGCTCCACTGCCTTGTGGATCAGACGTTCAGGTCAAAGGCTCGGGGTGTGGCCCCCTAAGAAAACCACCTGCTTCGGCTTGGGCACCCGAGCAGTATCACAGCCCTCACACAAATCAATTGAGATCTGTGTGGCGCATATGTATTTGGTGCCTCCTTGTACCAATACCTGTGTTAAAATAAAAATAGTAATAATAGATAAGGAAACCGATAGCTCAGCATGATAAGATAAATGTTGAAATTGAGATTAAATGTAATGCGAATGATCGTGGAAACAAAATGAACCAGTTGGGGGTAGAAAATTTACGGGGAAGATGGAGGGTGAAGCAGATGGCTGTAAATGAAGAAGAGTATGAAAAAAGAGAGAAATTAAAAATAAAAAAAGTTGTAAGATATCAGGACCATGGTAGAAGAAGGGGTTGTACCAGTCGTTTTTGCACACACAATTCTGATTTATCCAGATGTATCGCTAATGCTTTGGCAATGTAAAGAAGATGCAGTCTAATTGTTTTTGGGAGACTTCTGCTTACCTTGTAGATGACTTTGAACGCACAGTCTGTCTTGATTGAGTGACTTGTGTTCACAAGGCGTTCGATTATTGAACTTCCTCCTCTTCTAAGTCACCCCGGGTAATGTTCTTGAATTCATTTGGATAAATTAGGCATAGAACAACCTATATACCTGGCTCCACATGAGCATGTAAAGTGGCAAATGCACATTGAGTTGGTCAGATGAGATAATTTATCCTTAAGATTATTGATGAACAATGATCGGCTGGAAAATATTTGCAATGTTGCTGCGGGGAATGCTCTTTTTAAAGAATCGGAAATTCTCTTTAGGGTATGTGTGTGTGACTCTGTCGCCCTTGAATTCGATGTTCATGTATAAAGTTTTCTTTTCTGTAGTTATCTGTGTTTTCGGCTTTATGTTCTTATCAATGAAAATCGAAGGAAATCCATTCTTAATAAGTATCTCCTTCAGGTGGCCCAATTCTTCCTCTATGACGTCGTGACTACAGATTCGTCGTATTCTTTTTGCGAGTGTTCTTATCATGTTTCGTTTTCGACTAATGGGGACCCAGCTGTGGAAACTTGATAGTTGGCCATTCCACATAGGTTTACTGTAAACAGAACTTCTTAGAGTACCATCTTTCTTTCTTGTTATTTCCACGTCAGGAAAGTGAATATTTTGTTTATTTTCAACTTCTAATGTGAATTTTATTGTTGGGTGGCAATTATTAAGTGTCTTCAGAAGATGACTCAAGTCATATTTGTTGTCACAAACGATAAAGATATCATCTACGTATCTTTTATACGAGTGAAGTTTGTCTATAGTCGCTTTCAGTTGATTGTTTTCTAAACTGGCCATGAAGCAATCTGTAAGTAATGGACCCAGAGGGGATCCCATTGCTATACCGTCCTTGAACGTAAACTGTACATTGCAAGTGCACCGCAGTAATAGTTCCTTCAAATAAACATCCGGTACTCCGATGTTAATATCATTGTTATTTACGTACTTACAGATGAAATTAATGGTCTCTGTGAGTGGGACATTAGTGAATAATGACTCGACATCCAGAGATAGCATAATTTTGTCATTTACATTAACTTCTTTTATGTGCTCAATAAATTCAAAAGCATTACGTATGGAGTGTTTATAAATGTGTTTTCTGACGGGTTATAAGAAATTTACGAGCCACTTTGCTATAGAGTGGTAAGGGGATCCTGACATATCGAGAACAGGTCTGAGAGGTAGGCCAGGTTTGTGTATTTTTGGCAGACCGTATAATCGCGGTATTATTGATCCTGTTGGTCTTATGCCCTCAAAGACATGTTCGTCAATTAACTGATCATTTTTTATTCTTTTAAGAACTTCAATCAGTTGTTTTTCTATGATTTCGGTCTTGTTTTTCTCGTTGATTTGTTTTGAGAATTTGGTGTCATCTGATAATAACGTCATTTTTTCAACATAATTATTGCGGTCTAGCAGCACTGAACCAGCGCCTTTATCTGGACGTGTTATAATCGACAGTAAAGGAACTTAATGAGTTCCTACGTTATTCTGTCAAACTTGCGGAAGTGAAGACGAAGATCACCTTTCTTAAGGATTGCGTTAACAAAACATGATTATTCCTTAGAAGATACTAATAATCGATAGTTGTTCTATCGTGTTTATTGAGTAGCTTAAATGTGATTAGATATTTTCAGTTTATTTGTTCGTGATACTTTTCATAGTTACTATCAATAGTGATCATGACTCCATTTGGATTTCATTTATTGGTTTGCCCATCGTTTTTACTCCCTTCCCCATATATCGGGTGATATATCTAAGTCATCCAAAAACCTACCCATTTGAACCGAATATAAAACTTATACGTAGCTACTTAGTTGTATTAAATGTATCAACATTTTTGTTAGATTGTGTTCCTTCATCTGCGTGGTTAAATTGTGAAGCCTTCATTGGCGTTCTGAGCTACATCGTCGGGAATTGTCTTATATAGAATTGAGCTACTTGACTATCCATTCATCATTGTGTCCCTGCTGACTGACTTACCTGTGTAAATTGATAAATCATATCCCCGTCGATATTTCTAAGTGATTTCAGATTAACTCCTAAGAATCCTCCAGGATCCTTATTTTTTCGAATTAGAATTTCTACATTTTCCCAGTCAAATTCTCCATAATTATCTACGCGTATTGATGCAATATGTTATATCTTCCCACTAATAGTTTGTGCTCATCTATACACAAATAATAGAGGAATCCACTTTAGTCAATATAATGCTTGCTACAACTGGTGTACTTTATTTAATGGATGATACTGCTATCTTCAGCATTACGTTTTGAATAAGGCGTAATGAGTAATTTCTTGCGATCTCAGTTATCCAAAGGTATGACATATTTTTTTTATAAAAAGAGGTATACTGTGGAACCTTTATTAGGCTCTCCTAATTAAAATAAGTTTACCGTTTAAAATGATACCAGATGAACGTGGCAGTGATAAATTGTAAATTTATAATTCTAAAAAGATTGCTGTGATTGTTAGTCTGTCAATCAATCATGGACATTTCTACAAACTGTTAATATTGACTTGAAATATTACCACCAAATCAAACTAAGAAGTATGCCTAATTCACTCAAGTGATGTACTTACGCAAGGGTATAAACAATGAACGAAGTTTTTGAGTCGTTAATATCTTTTTACAGTGAATAAACCAGTCACTAAGTTACAGTTCTGTTCAACAAGAATATACACACTAAATCATAAAAATATATATTATGCCACTCAGTAAAAAAGAAAAAAAGAAGGTAGGTAGTTGATGAAAATAACGTAATCGACGAATTGAAGTTATTACAATTCTATGCAGTAAAGTAATTTTTCAGAGAAAAGCAACAATATGTATTGTAGAACGTCGGATGAATAAACAAGTGGGAGAAGCAAATGTTAATTTAACTATTAAGAAAGATTTTTTTTCTCTTTGGCGTCTTTGTTCAAGTGTAATTGACTGATAGAGCTGAATATTTCGATCTTGAAACTTTCTATCTGGATAACAGGGGGATTAATTGTAATTATCACATTTTCATTCTTAAAGTTGTTCGTTCTACGTTTCGACTTTCTTCATGACAGTCCATATTTGTCCACTTTGAATTGGATGTCATTTTTCTCCTGATATCTTGTACAATGAAATCATAATCAGCGTCCAAAAGCAAGCTAGACTGAGCTATTCGGCCATAGCTTCGATTACTGAATTTATGAAAGGCAGCCTGTAAATAGATATTAGTAAAATAAACATGTGCTTAATCTTACCATGTGATCAGTTGGTTAAAACGTGTGAGCGGTAAAAATGAAGCGGCTCAATGAGTATACTCATAGTATATTAATTATTACATGATATTATCGTAATAAATACATGAAGTTGTACATAATAATAGTGTACTCAACTTTACTCCACACATTCTCATGTGACGGTTAATGATACACCTCTGCTCTTGGAACCGAATAATAGGCACAGATGGGTTTCAACCTGAGTATCATTGGACGAAAAGCTATCTTTTTAAGTACCAACCCATTTCAATGGTAGATATAACAGTGAAGATTACTGATTACATCCGAACAAACTATTCTTGCCGTTCAGGTTTGTATACTCTTTTTCTGTCTAAGCACATCTATAAATAAGTACTTTTACTTCACCATAGAGCCATATATTTGTTATGATCGTAGCTGAGAGAACAATAAAGATGTAACCTGTTATTTTCTTCACTGAAGTTTCAACATCACAATACGTCAGAAGTTTGGGACATTATAGATAATGTCATTTAACCCTAATATAGTAACTGTGCTCCGAAATTTGGATAATGAATTTCACTTCGTTTATCAGTCTTATAATGGTAATCCAATCAAGAAAAAGTATCCTCCAAACATAATTCGCAAGCTTTCCGGTGGTTCGAATCTACGTTATTCAGTTTGATCCACTGGTTAATCAGACTCTATCTTATTACTGAGTATGACTATAAGTTGTTCGCTAAATAACAAATAAAAACCAATTGCATGATAAGTGACGCATGTTCAACTCTTTGAAATAGCATGGGTTTCCATAGATTCCCAGTTATGAATGCTTGCAAGTGACAACAAGCCTGTGGGGTGATCATAGGGTCTTGACAATAGACTAAATACCTAAAGTCTAAAAATACTGATGATTGGTTTTGTAACGCTCTGAACACATTCCTTAATCTAGAGACTCGATACATCACATATCACCTAAGGATGATACTGGTTGACACTCAGTAATCAACCGATATACACCAATGTTTACCAAGCAGTTATTTGGTTATATACTGTTAACATGTATGCATAATAATCAGGACAAATCACTATCACCTTATTGCTATTTAGTTAACAAGTTATTGTTCATTCATTCTTCGTTTCCAACAGATAGTAACGAGTGAATAACGTAAATAATTGAGACAAGTAGTATTGTTGCACCTTTTTTCTAAAACTTAATACATACGATTTTGTAGCGACTTATATTTATTTAAGAATAACCCTTTAGGGCTAAACGTACCGATTTCGAAATTTCTGTTTTTGTTAAATTTTCTATTCGGATTTATTACTTACCTCGTAATTTCTGTTGTTTATGTTGGAGATTGGTAAAGTTCGTACAATATTTTGCACATATATAAGTACTATTGGCAATAAATTGGTAACATTCTCATGTCCCATACTTAGGCCAAGTACTTTTGGCCATGTTTCAAATGTTACTGATAAACCCAAGACGCCATTATTTTCAATCCGAATATCATCTGTTCCGCTTTTTCCACTTTCATACTTTAATCGTATAAGCTCACGTGCCAAGTAGACACCAGCTGCGCATTTTACACTAGCTAAAGTACCTGCAGTTGATAGTTCAGTTAAGTTCAATTCGAAAAGATAACGACAAACTAATTCTATCTATAAATTTTTAGGAGAGAAGCAGAGAATAATTTTCAATCACCAATTGCCTATTATTATTATTATTATTACTATTATTATTATTATTATTATTATTATTATTATTATTACTATTATTATTAGGCCAGAATATAAAAATGCTTATACTTCTAAACTAATCTAAGTGCAAGACATGGGTTTTGAAAATTTCAGTACAATTAGTAAACAGACTCATGTTAACATGTTCTATCACAAAAAGCACATTTTGCATTAGGCCTGCTCAAATTGTAGTAGAAGTGGAGTTTGAACAAGCAACTCAATGACTGATAACCTTGATGCATTAAATACTAAGCCGTTGTAATCTTCTTGTCGTACAAAGAATCATGTTTTCCTTTCTATGGAGACTGACTCGGATTCCTGAGGTATCCTTGGTCAAAAGACTAGTTCATTTTAGGGAGAATAATTATGTTGGTTGAAGTTGTAGCTAAGGATTTGTTATTATTAGAATCAAAATTTTGTTAATTTGTAAGTCACCAACTTTACGTATACTTGTTTGGAACTCTGTCTAACTTATCTGTTAGTTCGATGAAATTCCAGTATTTATGTTATCTCATTTATCCAACAACTAAACATGACAATCCTTAGTTGAATAGACTGTTAGGTATAACTCGGTGTTTTCTTGTCACTTGTTTAGTTCCGCGTCAATAATTTACAGCTCTCAGTAGAAGCGAAATGTAACGAGTCTCTTTTAACCATTTAACCATTTCACTTAGTTTTATTTAATTATAATTGGATCTCGAAAAACTATCATGTTCGGTACAAGATACGTAGGTAACGTTGAAGCGTATGAGGTTTAAGGTTACATGTAGATGGAGAGTTTTAAACGTAGATGACTCGATCATTATATACTCCTCAAACTTTAATATTTCTCCATCATAGAATTAATCACCAAAATCAAATAAAATTCTGAGAATATAGATCTTGGAAGAGCTGAAGATTGAAATACAAAACTTTCATATCTAAATATCTATCCAAAAGATTTTAAATTTCTGATCAAATCGAGCGATTTAATTGGCTTAAAATCTTCAACATCAAGCTTCTTTTTGTCACATCAGTCAGATAGTCATATGCAACATGAAACCTGGTTCATATATTCTTTGGTTCTAGTTGCCACACTACATTAGCATTGTGATGAAAAATTGTGAAGACAAACCCCGGAGTAGAAGAAGTAGTGGCAGTTTCAGCAGTAGTACAAAAAATGGGTACAGGGGAAAGTAAAAAGTGATTTAGAGACTTTGGAAGTACACAGAATGAGTGTCTTTGCACCATTGCAGAAGACTTTAATCCATGTCACCCAAGGTCTACAGCCGTTGATCATGATAATCCCGTGGAACCGAACCAGATATTCCCCATCTGTTTATCGAGGACTTTCGTGAACTGCTTCCTCGTCTTGTTTAGACCTCCATAGCTCTGTTCCAGCTTACTGCTCTTATTATATTAGCATCTGCACTCATGTGTCAACCAAATTGCTAAATCACTCAAACGAGCTTACAAAACTGTATCAGTTGAGTAAATTCAGTCACAACTGATTGGTTGTGGTCCCTTATGCCAGCAACGGGAAAATACAAACCCTTACAAGTAACCTTATACCCGTTGAACAAGCGGGTGCTTATTCGGACATCGAAAGTGAGAGGTTCCCAGCCTTAATATGGACATAAACACTAGGATCCAGATACGTCAAGCTGACAAGCATCAGAGGATGAAACACGCATCTTGAATTTCCCTGCTAGACGTAATCTAACCAAATGCCAGAATCGACGAAATCTGCTCAATATTAACTTATGTCAAGATAAGCTGTTTTATTCCAGTACTAACCCTTCCAAAAAGATTCTCTACAGTATCTGGACAAAGGTTATCTTACTACATCTTAATTACCATCCCTATTATTATTTAAAAAACCCAGTGAGAAACAAGAAGGACTGGACATCCATTTCGTCCTAGTACGGAACTCATCAGCAGTGCGCATTTACGTTCT
This sequence comes from Schistosoma spindalis, assembly GCA_946903255.1. Lineage (NCBI taxonomy): Eukaryota > Metazoa > Platyhelminthes > Trematoda > Strigeidida > Schistosomatidae > Schistosoma > Schistosoma spindalis. The sequence continues at coordinate 5,339,446 of OX336420.1, forward strand.
CACAGCAAGGGGTCCGTACCCAAGACCTTCGGTTTTGCGCACGTACACTTAGTATCTAGAGCATGAGGCCGGCGTAAAATCGTATACATGTCTAACTTCTACCAATGCATAATATCGTTCAATCACCTTCCAATGTATTGAATGTGCAGCTATTTTGCACTCAGCATTGTTGAAATCCGCTGGTTACGGCTTCTCACTAGAACTCCGGAATTATCTATTGAAATTAGACGCTAGCGAATACACGAATATTTATTATAGGGAGTTTATAGCATTCTTTTACTTTTGTATTCAGTATCATGGAACAATCATAGTTAACTTATCGTACGCAAAAATAACTTGATAAAGATACAGAATGTAATTAAATTTTTATTCCTATATTTAAAATAAATCTTACTTTTGCCTTGCCAGTTAGAGTTAGATCATTACAAGCTGCAAATGCTCGATCTAAAAAGTGATGTGGCAAGGGTATATTGATATCAAAATCCAATGCTTCTAACATTTTAAATTCGAAATCTAGCACCTGTGTAAGTAAAAAAACACAAAGTAAAGTAGAATGGTCAAACTAGATTCATTGTTTACATCTCGTACTGACTTTGGCTTAAGAGCTATTGAAAACCTGGAAGGGCCAGGCAAGTCGTTCACTCTATTATGGCGTTATATACGTGAAGAATTTCAGACTAGGATGCCGGGAAAAATGTCTGAAATATGTTCCACTTCTGCTGTTTCAATTTTGATGATCATTTGTTATTCTGTGGTTTGTATTGAATGTTATAACACCAGATTCAGAAGCAGTCATGGAAGAGCTTAGATGAGAATCAGTTCCACCTACTAGGCATCGTGGAAACAGTTTCTAACGTAAGTAATGACCAAGTGATATTGCACTGATGAATACTGTTTCTGTGAGCTTTTTACAACTAATCCTTTGTGGACTACTATCATAAGTCTCAACTTTTGTGCAGTGACTGAAAAACCTGCTAGCCTAAACATGCAAATAAAATAAGAATGAACGTTACCTCCGTAAATTGTTTAAAATTTATTGATCTAACTGGAGTGATTAGTTGGATGAATCGTAATGTTGATAAGGTAGATTGTAATCTAGGTGATAAGTCATTCGACTACAATTGGTGATGTCTGAGAAGCTGGTTGGAACACAATAATCGGTAAGGTAATTGGACACAGTTTTCAGCACTTTACAGTTAGTTATTACAAACTATCGCAACTAAATGTAATACAAAATCTCTGAATCACATTAATACACTCATTTTGAACTACATTTAAACGTCCTTGCAGAGATGAAAGTGATCACATGTTAGTAGGGTAGATTCTGTTGATTGAAGAAAAAATCTCATGTAAACTATCTAAATGAAAGTGTTATGTTACCACTTTGTTGGTAACACTGCAAATTTGATATTCTAAAAACAACCCATCAAACATCAGTAGTCATACAGCATTAATACTAATAATTACGTAAACACATAGACTATTTGATTCTTATGTATTCAGTTCGTCATAAGTTAGATATATGCTTTGTAATATGTCGCAAGTACATTAACACAATTGATTAGATGCTTTATCTACACTTAACACTGATAATGGATCAGAAATTTTATGTATATAAATAGTTATATGCATACTGATGAAAAACTGACAGATGGAATCAACCATTATATAACTGAAAGTAGAATAAATATGATTATTCAGATTACATATTAGTTTTTGCAATAATACATCATAAAGATCGAAAGCTTCGAGTTGATTTCCACTGTGCTGAGGTCTCAAAACCTAGCTCTATCTTCACCCGTTTGATAACCAGATAGGATCAATAACATTTATTCTATGTATAAGGATTAAACCTGAGTACACAAATCGTCACTTGTTGGGTAAGCTGTATGATGATCGATATTATTATATATCAAATAAGTTATAGAATACTTTATTCAAGTTAATTTAGTAATTACCTGTTTAGAATTATACGAATCTTCAGTTCAATAACACCACATTTTAGATGCTGGATGGAAGCGTTCAACGAATTTTACAGCAACAAATATTGCTGTAAAACCAAGTAGCTGGTTTTCTGACGGATATAAAGTAATTTGACTCCAGGTAAACTGACCAACTAAACTGACAGCTAAATGCAATGATTCTGTGCGCAACTTTAAATACTGTTGTACCTAGAATTAAAAAAAAAAAGATAATGTATATGGAGATTTAAAGCATAAGTGATTAACTGGACAGGTAACAATTCTATCTCTTTTGTTTCATAGTACTGTTTAGATGTAAGTAATCAAACTAACTTTGTGATCATTTAGCTAAGTGACTTAAACTGGAAGCATACTGTATTGCAATTCGAATGACTTGAATCCATTACCATTAAGATGTATTCTGAATAGAAATATCTGGTATTCTTTGTTTGGATGTATTTTTTTTATTAATTTAAACATGTTAATGGAAAATCTTGGCGGCCTGCTTGAATATCTGGGCTACCTGTTTCTGCCATCTAGTTATTTCAACAAGTTATCTGTTTTTTCATTTTGTTTAAACCTCTCATTATGTCCATTAATCGCATAACCTATACAGGCGCGTTTATGAAAAGCCTACGACCTTTCGCTGCACAAGTTACAAAAACCTACAATAAAAGACATCGTGGTGGTTGGCAATATGCGTTGAAGAGAATGAACATTAATCGTATGTCGATTCCCGAATTGCTCAATTCTAACTGCCGATCATTAATTAACAAGATAGACTATCTTCAATCCCTACTAAGTCAAAATATGTATCGTAATTGTGGTGTCATCACAATTCAAGAATCTTGGTTAAACGATTTACAGGACGACTGGCTAGTATCCCTACATGATTTCAAAATTTATCGTCAGGATCGATCAAACGATAAAAAGAGGTGTGGCGGCGGTGTAGCTACTTTTGTAAACGTGAACTGGTGTCGATCTACGTTTGTATTTTTTTGTGCTGAGAATTCTATATTGTACCAAAATATAATATTGAATAAAGCCATAAAGAAAATCAAATCAAAATCAACTAACCTCATAGGTTGAGGGCAGAAAACTATGTGTTCAATAATCTGAGTAATCTGTTTCTATGCTATTAACTTAATTCGATTTAATCATTTTCTACCCAATATGAATTCAATGCAGTTCTATGTTATTATTTTTTGTTAACTTATTGATGGTCATGCTACTTATGATGACAAATATCAGTAAACATCGTGTTGATGAAGCTTCTGTAATACATTAATGGTGTTAATAAAACCTAAAAAATACAAGTTCTGTTCTAGACATTATTGTTATTCAGAGAAAGATTTTAGACGGGAATAATATTTAAAATACTAAAAAAATATTTTATGTTACTTTGATCCCAAACTGATATGAATTGAAAAACTACAAAAAACTAGGGAGATTTGACGGCTGTTTCATCATAGTTTAGGATCTAAGAACCCTATTCACAGGATAGTATAGAACCATCAGCTCATGTAGGGACCACAATACTGTTCAACCTTTGACTTACAATAAAACTCATCACATTTTCAAATCCAGTTATTTTGAATAATAGCACAATTCTGATTTTAAATTGTTTCCCAACTAGTGCTAACTCTGAATATAAATAATCCCTTGACTAGATGAGATCTCTAAAAACCAACTTCATCTTATTAATGGTTAAACTCACTCTTATCATCCAATCGCAAAGAGTTGCTCTTACAGTTTCTGTCAAACCATGTCGTTCCAAGGAATTCGCCTGATAATACGAAGCCGCTTTCAAATCTTGGATGAATAAGTAACGAAAAATCTGTGTGTCGGGTGAATAGCCATGAATAAAATGAGAAAAATAGTAATTATTTACCAAATATGGATCAATATAAAAGATAAAACACATAGTCCGTTGTTCATTATTCAAAATACAGTTTTATATGTACTATGTTAACGCTGGACACGCAATTACACACTGTGATACATGCATAAATAGCTTTTCTATCAAACAGCTTAGTATAAATTCATTTGCATTGATTGTTTGACTCTTTCGACTGATGTTTAAGACTATAATTAACCAGTATCTCTCTATATGTGTGCATCCTGTGACTTGATGGCGAACAGGATGCTCATATCCCAAAGGAGACTGATCATTTGCAGTCCTAAGAATCAGTGAGATGGTTCAAATAACCAATACAAATAAATGAAAATTCAACCTTATCACAAACCCCGGTATCTATTTGGGCTCAGTAGCCAAGTTGACAACTCGGTGGCGTTTGGAGCGAAAGGTACTGGGTTCAAGTTCCCGGGTGAACATCAACTCCGGGATATGGGCGCATCCAGCTGACGAGTCCTGAATAAGACAAGACATGAATCCTTCATCTCACTTCTAGTCATCATTCAACTCTGTTTATCAGGTTGATATAAGTTTAATTACATATTGGTTACATACAATTTGCTCTATAAAAGATTTATCATCTTCAAAGAAATTGATTGGATCTGGAGTGATCCCAGGTTCTTCAAATGTCTTACAATTATCAAAGAAATAGTTAAGTCGTGTTATTGAAGTCACTCTACTGAACTATTATTTCCATTTATAATTCAATCTTTTTGATAAACGTTAGAAAGATGTGTATGTAACACAAAGACTGATGTCACATGAGAAATTCATTATCACAGATTCGATTAATACCATCAAGCTAAACAAACCATATAGTTTAACCAGAATTCCTGAACTTAAAACTGTGTAGAATTTATTGTACTATCCTTATCTCAGATCACTTGTCCCTACAGTATAGTGAATATTATTTAGGCAAAATGTGTCTAAAGCTACTACTTGCTGCTTGTCAACAAATAGTGTTCCTGTCAAATAATTGAAAAATAGTAACCTTCATTGTGATGGTTTTTTTTGCTCAATGGGATTTCAATCGGAAGTTGAAATTCGTACATTAACATCGATCATACTTGACTTTTGATGGTAGCCGGAGCGTGTATCCGATTACATTATAACTCATTTAAGACACCAAAATATCAGATAAACAGTTAAACAGGTACTTCTTTCGAGAGTGAATCACCATAGAGTTAATAGTGTTAAACTACTATCTTCATGGTCTTTGATAACTTAAACAATGAAAAGATCATTTAATTAACTCAAACTATTAATTACACTTAAATTATATCACTTGATCCATATATATTCATGTTTATTACAGAATACTTTCTTACTGAACCTCAAAGATACATTTACTTTAAATCTTAAAACAAAGACTAACTTACACGTTCATGGTTTAAGTGAAATTCTCCCAAATGTTGTTCATCGGCTACAGATCGTGGCAGTGAAATCACTGAACGATGACTATAGTATGATTTAACTTTCTCGTTAGAACTATTATTATTATTATCACGATAGCATTCAGAAAGAATTTCATTTGCTGTTATTTCATTGTTAATCTCTTTTTCAAAAATTATTGGTAATTCATCAAAGAATAGTGCTGTCATCATTTTGGTGCTTTCTAAAACAGACCATTTATTTAATCTTCTATTCTTATTACATATGTACAAATCACTTTCCTGACTAGTACTTATTCCTACAAATTGATCATCAACGATTTGATCATATGATTGACATTGAAAAACACATTCTTCACTTTTAATTTGAATTTGATCCCATTCTGTTATCTTATGTATATTATCATTTAGAGTAAGCTTTCGAAAATGTATTAATCCTACTACTGAATCATCTATAGACTTGGATTTTTCTAAAGAATAATGTAAAAAAAAAAAGAAGAATAAGTGCGATCCATAACACACAAATAGTATTTATTACAGAATAATATCTATTAAAAAAAGTATTTGTATTCAAGCTACACTAATCATGATACACAACAATGGAACAACCATTCAGTGCTCTCTGGTATTCACTGATGACCTAGATAATATCAGTTTGTAATGTAAATCTTACGATTGATTTTATATCGCATAAATCAAAAACAGGATCCTTCATCAATGATCTAATTTCAATATCTTGTAAGATACATACTGATGGTGCGGTTGAGTAAAAATAAGATCACATATCATTTGTGACTTGTTACAAAATAAATTTCATTAGCTTATTTTTTTTTTTTTGTTTTGTTAGAACGACTGATCTTTAGGCTGAGATTGAGTTGACAACAATTAGGTATATTCACCGACAATAGTTGTGCCATAAGATTGACTAAAATCACGATACCCTGATAAATGAATGACCAAAAAAAAAAAAAAACAAAAAAAAAACAACACAATTATTACAGAATTTGAAATTTTCACAATTGAGTCTGACTGGTCGATTACTATTCAGTCCTAAGATAACTTATTTCTGATATTATCTATTTCTAAGGGGCTGTCATTCAGTTTGTGTTATGCACTGATATAAATCATCTCCAAAAACCTAGAATAACATGACATAAATTTCCAAAGAACAAAAAATTATGTTAAAAGTAATAAATGAATAAAGAATTTCTCAAAAAAAAAAAAAACAATTTATTACTTGAATTTAATTTCTTTGTTTGTTCAACATGATTATTTTTGTTAGACTTTCTCAACTCCATTAAACCACGTGTTCTAATTGATTTAAAAGCACCAGTAGTACTACTACTACTACAGACAGTATTGCGTCTTAAACCAACATTCATATTCTCTTTGCCAACATTATTTGAATTCAAACAATTTTGATTATTTTTATTATATTGTTCATTTTCTTTATTGGATTGTACACTATGATGACGACCAATTGTAAGTCGATTTTTTGATCCAGTTAATAAAGTTAATCGGCCATTAACTTTTCTGTTAGATGACATGGTTTCTGTGTCGGTGGATGATAATCCATCACGCTTTTTCTTAGGCTTTGAGAAGCAAACATTTAAAACACAAAGTGATAGATTATTATTATTATTATTATTATAAGCTTTATTCAACATTATATTTGTGCTACACTATTGAATTCTCAGCATAAAGTATTTCAACAAGTTTCTTTTTCTTATATCTTGATCGATCCTGACGATAAATATTGAGTAATGGCCAGTTAGATGTTAGGAGTTCGATAATCGACATCTGAATAATGTTCATTCGTTTCAATGCATATTGCAAGCCACCATGATGTCTCTGGTTGTACCTTTTTGTAATCCGTACAGCGAAAGGTTGTAAACTTTTCGTAAACGTGCCTGAATAGGTTGTGAGCTCAATAGACATAATAGTGTGTTAAAACAAACAAGAAAACAGATAACTTGACGAAATATCTAGATGGGAGGAACAGGTAGCCCAGATATTTAAGCAGGCCGCCGTTAAATAATGTAGACGTATAATTGTGAGTCAACAGAAAATATTGATTATAAATGTTCTTATTATCAAGCTTGTTAACCTGATCAGTAAACAATAGCTTATGTACAAAAAGAATTTGTAATTCATCTTCAAAAATGTAATCTATTCAACGGGAAACTTAAAGAACTTTTTCTAAGAACATGATGGTTTGCAATCAGTAATTTATCGTACTAGTGACGTTAAACAGATGTTCGTCTGTTCGTTAACATGCAACCTTATAGTATAGCCATTTCTTACCTCTGAATGTAAATACAGTCCTTTTAGTTTTAGAAGTTAGACATTAACACTGTTGGATACTGGCTCAGTGGTCTAGTGGTTAAGCGCTTGCACGCTAGACTGGTAGGTCCTGGGTTGGAATCTCGCGAGGCGAGATCACGGATGCGCACTGCTGATCGATACGGTTGACAATTTACCTCCAAATTTAGTTCTGACATGAATGAGAGAAGACTTACCTTATGCTTTATCCAACTAGTGAGAAAAATATTTAGAGCAAAAATTGTTGTTTTATATTTTACTATATGATGAATAAACCATACGAGAATGAACTACCAGTTACAAAGTTTTTATTAACAAGCCCAATGTTTGAGTATTTTTAAATCACTCAAAGAAGCTATTGTTTATGACTATTTAACACCATGAGTTGTGGTTGCTGATATGAATAAGTTGAATTCTATAAACGCCAATCTGAAAGTTTTATTGGACAGATTACTTTTCGATCAATAGTGAGTAACTATATCACTTTTCTGTTTTAAAAATTGTTTTATCCAGACGAGAATTATGAATGGTAACTTTTGGGAACTACTTATAGACCAATACGATACATATATTTTTATTGTATAATTATTAAATAGCTAAAATATGCATATTCATGTTCCTCTTATGAAAAGCTTTATTGTGACACATAAACTATCATTATACGATTTAATGTTTTTTTCAGTTATACCCAGCCTACTAATTACAGTCTCCCACATTCACAGCCACTTTTAATTAGATCTTGTAAAAATGTTATGTTTTACACAATGTGATCTGTTTGGTTTTGTATGTAAACTGAATATGCTTAAAATACATGATTCATATCACGTAATTTGAGATTGGTGTTCCGAAGTTAACAGGTAGTGTCCTATAAAGACTCTAGATTGTTCATAAGGGTTTTGTGCGTTATTGGTCCGGCCGATAAATCACTGTTCTCTAATTGTCAGTATTCCTTACGTTATCTATAATAATAGGGCACAATACTACAAGTTATAACCAAAAATACATTATAAAACATTTATCCAGTTTATATTAAATAAGTTGTGAATACAATTTCAGCTTAGTTAGACAAAACGATATATATTGCCTATTAAAATAGAACAATCCGAGCAAGACGTATAAATGATCAACTCGAAACAAAAATAACCAGTATTAGGATTATTTATTTATTTATTTATTATTTATTTTAACACATAAATATCGGTACAAGAAGGCACCAAATACATATGCGCCACACAGATCTCATTTGATATGTGTGAGGGCTGTGATACTGCTCGGGTGCCCAAACCGAAGCAGGTGGTTTTCTTAGGGGGCCACACCCCGAGCCTTCGACCTGAAGATCTGATCCACAAGGCAGTGGAGCATCGTGAGGAGATGCAGTCCCATGGTAGCCAGCCGGTGACCAACGATTGGTTCATACGCCATTTGTTCCTTCAGGATACTGGGGCCCACGTGCACCATTGATTTGGGATCCGGTTAAAGCGCCGGACATTCGCTTTTCGTCCTCTCATTTTTGTAAACAACACCCCCGCCACGTGAAGGCAGTGAGTAGGACTTCCCTGGCAGGGGCTGTATACGCGTGGCCATGTGAGAGCATTTCGAGAGGGGAAGCGGACTCCCCCCACTCTCGGCCGTACCAGGGCATTTGGGAGCTCGTACCAGGGCATTTGGGGATCAATTTAAAATTTACTCAAAAAAATTTGTAGATTCAAATACATGGTACCTAACTATACGATTCGTTACAAAGTATATTAGACAATATAACCATGATCTTACATGACAGATAAATGTAGAAAAACATTTTTTTTCTTTCAAATCTAAAATCATTGATAGATTTTGTATGTATCCATTTGAAAATTTAAATTAAAAAAAAATAAATACAAGTTGACAAAGGAATATTTAGTATGTGTACACTTTAAATGCTTCTTAAATTAACATAGATAAATAAATGGTAGTGATAAATCTAACGAATGTCTTAGAAAAACCAATCATCTTTAAAGTAGATAAATTTTATTCAAGGGAAAAAGTATTGAATTATCTTAGTCAACTAAGCTTAGATAGTTTTTTTCTTATAAAGTATCCTCTTTAACAGATACTAAACATTTTAATTATAATCAGAAGGGGTTGTTTTTTTTTGGATGGATATTATTACTGAACGGTCGTTTCATCCTGTTGTGAGTCTCCTCAGTAGTGCCTCGCAAAATTCGAAATCAGGATCTATCCAGTTTGCGCATAAGCGCTTAGTCTCTAGACCAATCAGTCGGTCGACATACAACGGTGTTAATGTATAACTTCAACTAATCTACGTGGATGCGCACTGCTATGGTGACCCATAACAAGATGAAATGACCGTTCAGTAATCTCACGTTTTCCACGATGATCTAGCTTCAATTGATTATTATTTCTTTTACTATTTTATTTAAAACATATCCAACAAGATCAATTTAATACAAGCAAATCTTTCTATGAACCCTTAAGATTATTGGTAGAATACTGAAAATTTTGAGCTTAATTAAAATTCATCAAAAAGGAAACTGAATTTCGGTACAAATTTCAAGGATTTGATATCATTACGTATTATACTTAGAGTTTCGTATTTTGAATCATATTCCCCTGATTATTTGGCTTCCTTAGTATGAGAACACAGTCATTCTATTACTAAAATAAAAAGGGAGGTACTGGGAGGAATCATTAATTTATCATCCCTATAGAACGCACGTTTCGTGACTTCATTGATCAAACAAACAAAAGAAACTAGTTGGCGTGTATTACTTGAAGAATAGAAGTTTTTAGAGAAGATCACTGCTACAATGAATGATATTACACTCTAATTCATACTGTTTGTATAATTCTATACATCAGCGAGTAAAGTATTAACACTGGTAAAGGCCGAACGTAATTCGAAGGCCATTCCATCCTAGTTTGAAACTTTCTAATAATAGACACAGATGATCTGACATGATATTGAGCAGGAGAAATGAATTTCAATCGCACAAGTTATGAGACAATTAATTTTTCACTTTTTTAAATCATCCTCAGGTACTACAATTTAACTTCCGTTAAAAGGTTTGACTTACGGATCAAGGTTTTAAAATGACAGTATAGAGAATTAGAAGTAATTACAACAGATGTTGATCGTCAGGATACTCGTTTTCTCACCTAGCACTTAAACTCATATTGTTGGTGTTAAATATCATACGACTGTTTATTGTTTTATCTAAATAATCGAAATTAACTGATTGATCAGCTTTCTAGTGTATTTATTTCAATGATATTTCCGATCAGTGCAGAGTGTTGTCTTTCTATGTCCCCCTTACCTGAATGTAATAGGAAATACTAAGAGTGGTATTATTATTTGTAATCGGTAGGTATGAATTTATGTATTTTATTTGGTGCATGTATATTCAGATACCATTATCATTGATTGTCAAACAGCATCGTGTACATGTCAATAAATAAATTTTTAATCCCTGATAGATACGCCATAAATAAAACAGACAATATTCGTTGATTGTTAGTCTCAAAACTGTTCATCATAAAGAGATTAGTTGTTCTAACATTTTACTATCAAATATTTAGTCACAGGATCCAGTTCTTTATTACTTACACTGATTGAAGCAATGAGTTACTCATGTTAGTCTTGAAAAAAATTAGATAACTTTATAATAGTTTAACATATGAACAGTCTATAATGAAAATGAAAAGTATAAGGCAGGTTTCAAAGTCAATGCATTTTTAATATGAATTAGAAAAAGTTTAGAAAGATTAGTTTAATACCGAATTATAAATATTAATGAATCAGCAAACAGTTAGTCCAAACAAAGACTATCCTAGAGCGTTTAAACATAGATTACTTACAATTTCCCCAAAACTTCTTACAAAACGTCTACGATCTGTTGAAGAAGAAGACGATGATGATGATGATGATGATGATGATGATGATGACAACGTTGATGATGATGATGATGATGATGGTGTTCTCTTGTCAATATATTTTAATCCATAAGATGACTTTTGTAAAGTCTTTTTAAAAGTGAATTTATGTGTAACTATTGTTGGTGATCTATGTTTAAAACAATGTATCTCACAGAATTTTAAATGCTTTAAACAAATTGACATTATTTATAAGTGCAGCCAACAACAACAACAACAACAACAAAATTAGAAGGAACGATAGTAGGTGTGATGTAAAATTTGTCACATTTGCAAATCATAAAGAAGAGACATGGATCATTTTTAAAATTTCTTTTTAATCTATTAAATAAGCTAAGTTTCGCTTGCTAAAATGACAACTATAAAAGGTGCACATATACCTATCAATTCCTTTCCTATACCATATTTTTTTCTCTGTATGAACATTATGTACATGTGTAGTTTAGTTTCGTATAAATTAAACGAGTAATTTCATATCTCTATGATTCATAATTAGAACAAGCATCATTGAATAGATCTCATAAGTGCACGTAACTATTCAATAGAATAATCAGACAATCGGTTAGTTTACCTTAGCAAGTGCATTCTATTGATCTACACATGTAAAAATCAATTCAGTATTATTATTATTACTATTATTGTTATTATTATTATTATTATTATTATTATTATTATTATTAAAACTTACTGATAGATGTCAGTCCTTTGTATTCTACTGATTTATATAACCTATATGTTATTTGATTTCAACTGAGATTATATCTCTGCCTAATTACACAGGTAGGTGATCTATCACGCAAATCATGGTTGATTTTTTCACTTCCAGTTTAGTTAGTGATGTTGATAGAGATATACAACTATTCAGTGGATAATAGAATTAAGCATCATTAGCTGTTTATCGTCAAATTAAAGGTAAAGTGATACTGATAAGCTTTTTGTTAAAGAATCTTTAGATCAATTGATAAATTAGCTAACCTGCATATTGATTATTTTGATTCATTGAAAATCTTTATTCATGGATATTCATTTTAATGTAAATCGTAACGGAATCAGATCTTGTACACTATTTTTTTTTTTTGTATGAAAATGTCTAGGCACATTTGTTACTGGGATAAGAACCAAACTTAACTTTATATTCTTCATTATTATAGAATTTTTAGGCAGTATCCTCTGATGTTGCATTAATATTGATATAACAGTGTGAGATTTAAGAAAAAATTCTTTTTAAAATAATGACTATTCATTGAGACATTTAATTAATAGATATACAAATGTACAAAAATGTAAACTGGCAAAAAGTTGTATAACAATTACACAATAATCCACTGACTCCATATCTGGCATAATACGTACTTTTTGTTTAAAGTAATTTCTAGTTTCAAGTGAATATTGTGAATAACGTCAACTTTGAAAACTGATAAATTTTGGAAGATTTCAACAGAAATATAATGAAGTCTAATACAGAACCTTTGTCAATGAGATATTAGAATTATAGTGTCAGTTATGATGTTAAGCCCATATGCCTCAATTACCAACTAGGTTCTCAGTGCTGACTGTTAAGACATAATGACTAAATTGTTGATTATGGAATATTAATTACAGTTTTTAAATGAAATAGCTTCATCTTAATTTATTCACTATGATAGATCTATCTCTTATAAGTTAACTAATAACAAGCATTTTCAACTTCATTACAAATTAAGAAGTGATAAATGTTAGTTTGTTAAAACTTTTTTTCAAAAATTCCATTGATATTTAATACATAGCGTATATATAACTTAGGGATTTGAGTCAAAGTCAATTATAGTGGTCTAGGCTTCTTCAATGAACTCATGAATTCAACTATATATATATATACATACATAGTGATAGAAAGCTTTACATTGTCCTAGATTTTATTGATTTTTCTTATATAGTTCACAAGTTAACTTATGTAACATTACCAATTACAATAGAATATATTGAAATTGTCAATTACTTTGATTGTGAAATGAGTTCTATTCATAAACATATTAAGTGATCAATAATTGCTAAATGATTACCAATTAGGTTATTAGTGCTGACAGTTAAGACATAATGTTACACAGTGGTCTGATATGCTCATTTACATCAACAGAAATCGATGAAATACGAATATAAGTAAAATTTATCTTCACAATAGCTTTTTGATAAGCAAACCTTTATCTCCTATATATATATATATATATATATATATATATATATATATATATATATATATATATATATATATATATATATTTGAACATATAAATATTGGTACATAGAGACATCCAATACATATATGCCACATAATTCACTTGATTTGTGTTTAAGTTATGTTACTGCACGGATGCTCAGGCAGAGCCAGGTGGTTTTCTTAGGAGGCCATACCTTGAGCCATCGACCTAACGGTCCAGTCCGCAAGGCAATGGAGCAACGTAGAGATGCAGTCTCATTGTAGCGAGTGACCAACGATAGATTTGATACGTCATTTCATTCCTAAGGATCCTTGAGCCCATGTAAATCATTAGTTTGGAATCAGCGTTTTCCGATTCTCCTAGACGGATCCTCCATATTCACCTACCCAGGTAACGCGTCAGACATTCGCTTTTCGTCCTCTCAACTTTGCAAACAATACCCCTGCCATGAGAAGGCAGTGAGCAGGAATTTACTGGCAGTGGTTGTATGCACGTGACCATGTGAGTGCATTTTCAGAGGGAGAGCCAACTCTTCACACTCTCGGTCGTACCAGGCATTGGGAAAAAAATGATGCAGAATGCAAACCCAATGCGAATTCTATACGATATATACTTTATTCAATATGATTTACTTCGAAATCATGACGCTCAGGGTATTTCAATTAATGGGAACACTTACGTCGTTCAAGTTACCTAGAATATCACAAACTCATTCACATGATAATATCATTTTGTTGACATTTAGGAGAGTACGCAGTGAAAAATTGTAAAAACTATAAGAACTCATTGATGAAATTATTTATACATTATAAGAGATAAACATATTCTGACTAGTAGAATAAATGAGTTGCTTTGGAGTAATTAAAACTGTTGGAGTCTAAATGTTATCACATTTTCAGTTATATATACATAGTTCGAACTTGTTTATGCTCATCATTGAGTGCTAGTCGTAAACCTTTCACAATCAGTTTTAAAATCACTCAATTTGAAAAGTGAAGTATACTTTCCAGCCTAAAACCTGTTATGTTTCATATGCATAGTCATCGTAAGGTGGATATTGTGATCTAATAATATCAAGCTACTGTTGGAAACGTCTGATGAAATGTTAACAAAAGAATTATGTAAGAGTTCTTAGATAAATATCAAAATGTACTGTCACGTTGTCTAGGAAAACGACGAACGACACTGAAGACGAATAACTAATAGATGAAAAGACTTGATTTCTATTTAATTCCATTTCGAACATAATCATATATATGAAGATATACTAAGAAATATCACAGTATCAAAATAGTTACTGGTTGATAACGTATTGTTTATTAAAATTTTAAGCATAGGAAATAGGACTTTACTGTTCTGATTGATCATATTACCATATACAAGATAGTCTGATTAAAACAAAATACTTTATGAACAGCATTTCACCATAGAGAACTGGGTATTTGTTCTGGTAATTTGAAGGCGAGTCAAGAAATAGACCTGTTTTTATGAATAACGTATAACCAATATTCTCTTAGAACTGGAGTGTGTGCAAACTTTCTTAGTTAGTAAGTGCTCGTTTTGCATTCACACATCAATTGTCTAACATGGATTTACTCAATACTTGCTACGTGTTTCTTATGTACAATAATTAATAGGGTAGAATAGACAAGCGCTTGAAAAACAACAGGGAATATCCACGTTTTAAAACTATCGACAACATAATACCTTTCTATTGTTTTGTCAATCACTCAACATTACTATTCATAAAAGAGGGGACATTTTACGAGTCAGTACTAAGGTGTACATACATAGATATTTATGATTGATGATAGGTTTATTGAGTTAGAAATGAAAATTTATAACATTGATTAAATAGATAATAACCCAGAAACTGATATTCACTTTTAATTTCCATTAATTAGATCTCATCATTAGAAATTTTCCAGAATACTGGTTATCTATTGGTATAGTGTCTTTCAATTCACTTAATGTTACATCTGTTAAATGAACATTTATTACTTAACCAGTAGATTATATATTCAAATTCATTTCACTTTACTCAATACAAACATTTATGACTATCTCATAGATTATATGTAACTAAGTGCTTGGTGAACATATACATGATTATAGGTACTAGATAAGATCATTAAAAGTTTCAGAGTAGTGGGATATACAAGGATATTAGCTGCCATATATATATATATATATATATATATATATATATATATATATATATATATATATATATATATATATATAAAGCTTCTTCAGAGAAAAAATATCAGAAAAAATTGTTGATTATCCTCTTCTACACAGGATTATTTTTATGGAGAGTTCATCATCGTGAAAGCATCAACGGACTAGATTATCAAGGAAAAAACAATACTTGAACTATTTCATTTCAATACCTGACATTTCTATATAAATAATCAGATATTTATTGTCAAAAGCAGTACATACTTTTTAAAACTGTACTCAAAGAGTTAAATCATTCTAAGGTTTTGTGATAAAATACGAATGTTTAGTAATCAAGTTGATCACTGCTACAATGAATGTTATTACACTCTAATTCATACTGTTTGTATAATTCTATACATCAGCGAGTAAAGTATTAACACTGGTAAAGGCCAAACGTAATTCGACGGCCATTTCATCCCAGTTTGAAACTCTCTAATGATAGATACAGATGATCTCACATGATATTGAGCTTCTGACATATCGTTATGTACCAATCCAACTATACTGGCTGGATTAATCGTTCCTCAAGGTCCTACCATACCAGACAGGTCGGTTGAAGAACGGTAAGACTAAAAGCAACAAACCCAAATTCCGAAGGTGAAGTCGTACTGTTGACTGTGCGGAGGTGTGACAGCAGTAATGTGTTTCCTTCAGACAACCAGCATAACAGCGATGCCGCCTTCCCACAAGGAAGGACGGTGTTAGAAATGGTCAAACCTAAAAATACACACCTCGCGGATCTCCGTCTCCAGCGGTAAGGTCTTAACATGTACGGAGCTAACTCGAAAATTACACACAGATAGGTTGTGTGTGACTGGCCTCAAGTAGTTGTCCCCTGAACACTGCGGTTACGCTCTCAGTCACTAAGACCACCACTAATCCAATTTCCTTTTCAGGTACCTCCAGGAGAACCTTTCCATGGTGTGGACAACCGGAAAGTGATAACCGCTCTCATACCTCTAACAGCACTCAAGATCATTGACTGACTGACTGACTGACTGACTCAGGTCTTATTTGTAAGGATGATATTGAGATAGTATGCAATTTTAAAGAAACCAGTAGACTAGTGTTCATCAGTAAATAACTGCTACAGTCATTTATCATGTTATATCATGTAGTGATTGTTGAATTTCACCTGAGTCACTCAATGGTATTTCATTCCTCTCAAGATATGAACTCGATATCATATGGAGTTGGTTAACAATACAAACTATTTATCCACATCTTATCTATATATTTAAACAATACAAACAAGTATGAGATTAAAATCGCTTCATATCTTTCGTTCTACGAACTAATTCTTTCTTCCTATACTATATCTTTGTATATTACCACCAATGAATTAATTTTCACTGGTTGAAATCATGAATCCATTGAAGCTAGACCACCATGGAAAACCTGGAAGCACTGGACGGCCGTTTCGTCCTAGTATGGGACTCCTCAGCAGTGCGCATCCACGATCCCGCTCCTCGCGAGATTCGAACCCAGGACCTATCAGTCTCGCGCCAGGCGCTTAACCAACTAGACCACTGAGCCGGCATCCAACGGTGTTAATGTCTAACTTCAACCAATCCACGAAGTTGCGCCACCGTACACCATTGTCTTCAGTGAGCTGATATCTCACAACAGACCTGGTTGAACTCCACTGGTAACGGCTTCTCACTAGAACTTCAGGAGTATCTCTTGAAGTCAGTCACTAGTGAGCAGATGATTATTATTATCAGAAGGGATTGTGTGGAGATTTTAGAAATTTTCACTGGTTGAAATCATGAATCCATTGAAGCTAGACCACCATGGAAAACCTGGAAGCACTGGACGGCCGTTTCGTCCTAGTATGGGACTCCTCAGCAGTGCGCATCCACGATCCCGCTCCTCGCGAGATTCGAACCCAGGACCTATCAGTTAATTACTTTTATGAATTTGATGTTCATCTTGTTAGGCTAATAAGGTATAGCAATATGGATCGATGTATATATGTGGATGGTCCTATGTTGTAGCTTATTGACTGACTGACAATACAAACAAATAACGGGATATGTTTATATTTATGACAAATATATGAAATAATTTATAAAAGATAATTAACAATCATACATTCTATTTGTTAAAACAAAAAAGAAAAACAAAACAAAACCAAAATTACATTGAGAAAAATAGCATACCATTTCATTAGTACGATGTTTACATGTTATAGGATTAGTTGATGAATTGAATAGATCCGTTATTGTTAAACGTTTCATAATATAACTTAATAAGGTTATTATAATTTTATCATTATTACAATAAACAAATATTGATTATACAAGTAATCATTTTATGAGCTCAACTCTTAATTATTGATTAAATTGATCGATCGAGATTAAAAGGGGGGGTGGTACAACATATCATTGGAAAGTATCTCAATTTATTGACCAATATGGAAATTGTGTCATGTTTGAAATATTCATCAAAATTGTATGGTTTTTAAATCTTTTTTTTTTTTGGTTAGGTACCATGTATTATTTTAATTTATCAATTATTGCTGCATTTGATATTCATCAATTCAGTATTGACATAACTGATTTACTATATTTGTTGAAGACAATGGTGAATGTGTTGTTCAATTTCATGGATTAGTTGAAGTTAGACATTAACATTGTTGGATGAAGGCGGGCTCAATGGTGTAGTGGTTAAGCGTTCGCGCACGAGACTGATATGTATTGGGTTCAAATTTCGTGAGTCGGGATCATGGATGAGCACTGTCGAGGAGTCCCACAGTAGGATGAAACAGTCGTTCAGTACTTCCAGGTTTTTCGTGATAGTCTAGCTTCAAATGACTCATGATTTCATCTAGTAAAAATATATTAATTCTTAGTATCCGTTATAGTTACATAGCAATAAGATTTTTATTTGGTCGAACCGACAGACATTACTTTGAAGACTAGTATAGACACTAGTTGAACTAAGTTACCATACCACATCAGCTCAACAGGATGAATAACAAACGAGATCAGAATACTGTAGTACCGACGTGAAGAATGGAGAGTAAACATTAGGAATATAGTTTTAAAAACAAAGTCGACGGTACGTACTTTGTGAATGATTTTAAGCTGTTACTCACGGTTTCAAATAACTGATTGCAGTTATCGCTCTGACTTAGACAAGGTAACCTGCATTTATCAACATGGAACAAACTAACAATTAGCAACTAAAATGGACTGATGCCAATTTATTTTAAGTCAAAAAGACAGCAACAAATAGCATTAATTGATAAAATGAAAATAAGTAACCATAATAAATGCCAGAAAAGTCTTGATTAAATGTGGATTCGACATGTAGACGTAGAATGATAATAATAATAAAAGGCAATAAATATGGAAAGATTACGTTGGTTCACTTATAGGTTTAATATATGAATATTGTAGACGAAAATGGTCCACCAGGGTGCTTGATACCTGTATGGCTGCGCCACAGGATTGAGCTATACTATTCAGATTGTAGCATTAAAGTCGATACGGTGACTCACTTTCCTGTTAAACGGGATTGAGCTGTACTCTTTCGGTTGTCACATGAAAGTCTAGATGGTGTCTCGTTCTCCTGTAAACCAATATTAAATTACCACAAGGGTATATTAATAAGTATGTAGACGAAACAACTGAAGAAAAAAAAAACAACATGAAGATAGAGCTTTAAGAACTCGAACATTCATATCATTGATTATAGAATACTGATAAAAAACCAAAGTTCAAATCAAAAGTAAGAAATGAAAAATTAGAAACTATTCAGTGAAGATAACGTTACTTAATTCAATACAAATTATATTTACATTTAATTAGTAACAGTAAATTAAATCAATAATAAATCATGTAGAAAGTGTAGTGAAGTAATTTTAATTATCGAATAGAATAGAATACAAATAGAAGAGAATAGTCAACTTGAAGAATCGTGAAAATTATGAATTCAGAATAGTATTATGTAATCAATTGTTCGGAAATATGAAATATAAACGTACATTATATAATCATGTAATTGTTTTAATGAAGATATTTTATAGATGAAAGAAAATACAGTAATCATATGTTATAATATTAGCTAATTAATGATTATTACTCACTGACTTACTTTCATCTGTTACACTTCATGGAAGAGCAGAGGTCTCTTACCAACATTCTCCATCGAACTCTGTATTGAGCAATACTTTTCAGTTCTTTTCAGTTGCTATTCACTTTTTTTTTTTCATGTCTATTACCAATTCCCGATGCAGTGGTGCAGTTCAATGATTTTCTATCTACTTCCAGAGTTTTTTCCTAATTTCCTTTTCAACTGCCAGCTGCTTCTTTCTCTCCAACAGTAGGTTGTTATTGATGGTACCCGGTCAACGGACATTCAGTATCTGGTGTAGACAATTGTTTATGAATACCTGTATATTTCTGATGATGGTTGTAGTAGTTGTCGATGTTTTAGTTCCATACAGTAAAACTGTTTTGACGTTCATATTGAAGATTCTCACTTTGATATTGGTTGACAATGGTTTAGAGTTCTATATATTCTCCAACTGTAGGAATCTTTCCCTTACTTTGCACATCTTTGCCTTTACATCTGTATTGTATCCTCTTTGTTCATCGATAATGCTGATCAGTCGAGTACATGAGAGCTTACACCTGTTCTAGAGTTTTTTTCATCAAGTGTGATTGGATTGGTGTTCTCTATGTTGTATTTGAGGGTCTTGCTTTTTCCCTTGTTTATGTTGAGACCTACTGATGCAGAGGCTGCTGTTACACTGCTTTTGTTGACCTGCACTTGTTGATGTATATGGGATAGGAGGACCAGGTCATCTGCAAATTTCTAGTCGCCTAATTATATTCAATCTGTCTGCTCTATTCAGTGATTGCACTGAGATGTGGAGGTCTTCATAATCCAGTTGGCCATCAGGAGGAAGATAAATGGAGAGAGTAAGCAACTTCGTCTAACACCAGTACTCACTTGGAATACGGCTGTCAGCTTTCCTCCTTACACGACATTGCAGGGTAGTCCGTCATATGAATTACGTACGATATTGAAGATTTTCTCAAGTTCACCATAGGATGCTTTGATGATTCCGAATCCATGAGATTCTCATCCCATAAGTGCTTCTCGAACTTCTTTGGACAGCATCAAAACAACTTCTTGAGTGTGCGCAGCATATCTTTCTTCATAATAAAGGAGTAACTACTAAAATGGAGGTTTATACCAAGGTAAGGTATAAGATTAAACGTATTGCTTTGTACATAGAGGTTAGGTTGAAACTGTTGGACTGCTAAAGCTTCTACGATATACAAAATTTAATTTGTACTGCATTTAAACCACTGTGTTTGATTGTATGAATGAATCTAAAGAAAGACTCCGGCAGAGAAGTGTGGCTAGTGTTTATGATATATATATGGCCAAGGTAACACACCACATTGAGAAAAATGAACTTATTAGTACAATTTGATGTGGCCCAAATTGATACTTTGTCATTCCTACGATTACGAGCCAAACACCGGCTAGAGAATGCAATGCGAAGTTCAGCATGAGAAAATGATTTTCTTAGAAATCTCGAGAGTCCATTTTCATAATCTCCGTCATAATATTTTTTTACCTCTTTCAATGTTCTGAAAACGATCTTTTAGTTTCATAGGCACTTTTTGTTTTACTGATTCGGTTTCAGATTTTTCTCATTGAAACTAGTTGGATGACCGTTTATGATTAGTATCTGTCGTAGATTGTCAAGTTCGGGGTCACTTATATCAGTAAATCTATTTTGTCTGCTTCCTGTGGTTAGAATGTTGCGTAACGAACTCACAGAAATAAGGTCATTAATGCAAAGCAAGATTGATAACCATATCTTTTATGAAGCATTAATTTAGTTTGCCTTTTGTTAGTAGCTGCTTCTAAGGGGCTCAATAATTTGTTCTTCGTTTAGAGATTATCGTAGAAGATTTCGAAATAACAACATCATATCCATTGTCAAGAAGATAACTAGCATCTGTACTCGTGAAAATACGCTCAGATTAAAAGTCTCAACTTTTTATGGGATGTTTTAAGTTCAGGTTGCTTTTACTAAACACTTATCATCTTAAAAAGACATAAAACTATTGATTTCAGCATATTTCAAAATGTTTCAAACAAAGTAAATAGTGTGAGATTGTGTTATGTGCTAAGATAAAAACCTTAGTTTT
This sequence comes from Schistosoma spindalis, assembly GCA_946903255.1. Taxonomy (NCBI): domain Eukaryota; kingdom Metazoa; phylum Platyhelminthes; class Trematoda; order Strigeidida; family Schistosomatidae; genus Schistosoma; species Schistosoma spindalis. The sequence goes on from OX336420.1 coordinate 5,361,565, forward strand.
GTACTCAGGAAAGTTGCAGTCTAAAATTATACACAACATTTTTCTATAGTATTGTAGTGTGCATTACTTATATATATACATAAGTAGTATATAACGATAGTCAGGAGTAGAATGTATTTCAGTAGAAGATCCAGAAAATATGAAGGGGAACGGATATCAATTGGTATGAAAATGCAGGAACAATGAAATCTGAGACAATGGACTGATATTTGCAAAAAAAATCAGTCAAGTTTGAGACAATGGATTGATATTTTTCATTTAAGTATTTACTGTACTGTCCTCAGATTTTAATGAGATTTTCGTGATCAATTACAGTTGGTTGTCCCCACTCTTGTTGTTGTTCACCACAGTATGTATTAAATACACGTAATATATGAATTCATGAGTCAATTAAAGCCATACCATTGTGGAAAACCTGGATGTACTGGATGGCCGTTTCGTCCTAGTACTACACTCTTCAACGTTGAGCATTTATATAAATTGCTTTGTGTATTTTCAAAGAGTATTTCCCGGACATATTTTATTATTATGTTTTCATTTCAATTTTCAATATCATTTTGATGAATCATTAATCATCTTTATATTTTACGCTGATCAAACATAACAGTCAGATAAATATGTGCCTACGAAGTTTGTACAATTCATAGGCGATGCACCGAGTCAAATGCTAAGACTGAGATTAAGAAGATCAACTCAAAAGACTTTTAGTGCACGTAAACTACAACTATTGTTTTCCACACGTCCAACTATCACTCCCAGGTTGAAAGATAAATTGCCTAGACTAGCCACCTCTTATTCTATTTATCTATCAATTCTATTGCTCCTGTGGAGCTAGTGATACTGGCAGATGTTATAGGAATTTGTACATTCGGGTTCGTGAGAACCTCCCCGTGTGGTTAAGCATAGGCGTAGTCAAATGAGTTAACGGCTCCATTTTAGACTATGTACTTCAAATGGGACATGCAGCCAACATGGAGCAATCTTTCGCAATAACATATCGTGTTAACAGCAGTCTACCTAATTACATCAGACTGAGAATCCTACAGACTGCTGAAGCAATTGCTGTTCGGATAAAAAAGCTAGAGCTTTGCATTCAAAAGAAATATATGTTCAGCCACCCCTTTTAGTCTAGCCAACTTTTGGGCCAACTAGTTAATAATCGATCTTATAATATGGTGACGTAATTTGATTAATATTCATTTTATGTCTTAAACTTATTATTATTACTATAAATATCTTTACCATTATTATTATCATCATCTTTATGATTGGTATTATTATTATTATTATTATCATTACACTTGATAACTTTTTGAGGGATTTATTCAGTATCCACCCCTATCTAACCTAATTCATATTATACTATATATTACGTAATTTCTGATTTTTCATCGATTATTTTCTCTCTCTCTCACATCATGTTGAGCATATTTATTATGATCATTTATCCTACAATTTTATTTCTCTTATAAACTGAATCAAGTTAACACATCATATTTGTCAGCCTCAACGTTAATGATTTGATTTGATTTTGTATGACAAACAACCATTATTGATTCATATAGGACAAAATTAACTGATGTAGTTTTCCTTAAACTTGGCCAATTATACGGATTATTCATTTGGATTTATAATAGTAGAACATCAGATGAAATAATTGAAAAGAGCAGCAAAGCTGCCTTCCAAGTAGGAGAGGCAGGGTTTAAAAAGTTGCACCATAAAAATACGGAGAACTGCTTTGAAGAGAGTGGATTGGAGAATAATGGTCGGTGAGCTATGCTCGATTGAAAGTAACAGTCATCAGTAAGTAAGTACGTAAGTAAGCACGTATTATTATTTGTATACATTCAGACAACCAGGAGAACGGCTATAATGCAATTCCACAAGAAGTGACGGGGTGACACAAGTTCCATGTATGAACTGGAAAGCAAGGCCTAGGATAGAGTGGATTGGAGAATTCTGGTTGGTGACCTATGCTCGATTGACAGTAACAGGCATAAGTAAGTAAGTTAGTAAGTAAGTAATATTATCTCTTGACTTACACACAACTAGGAGAAAGGCACTGCTGCCCCCGTCCCAAAAGCAGAGGCGGGGTTATACAAGTTCCACGTTAGAAGGTCTGGAAGAGAGTGGATTGGAGAATCCTAGTCAGTCAAAAATGCTCGATTGGCAGTAAGAGGAATAAGTAAGTAAGTAAGTAAGTAATGAGTAATTATTTATTAATTAAGTAATTAATGAAGTGAAGGAGTGAGTGAGTAATATTATCTGATTATCTTTAGAAAACTGGGAGGAACTCGATATAGCCTTCCCACAAAGAGAGGCGGGGTTAAACAAGTTCCACGTTAGAACTGGAAAGAAAGTTCTGGGATAGTGTGGATTACAGAATTCTGGTCGGTGACCTATTCTGCATTTACATTAGCCGTCATATGTAGGGAAATAAGTAAGGACGTAATATTGATTGTTTACCTTCAGACAACCAGTAGAACAGCGATTCTGTCTTCACAAAAGTTGTGAATATTTTATGATAGTTTCACCTTAGAGCAACAAGGAAAAACCCAGGACAGAGTGGATTGAAGAATTCTGGTCGGTCACCTATGCTCAATTGACATTTACCTGCAAAATTAAATAAACAGGTAGGTAAGTAAGTAAGCAATTATATTAGTGTACTTTCAGACAATCAGTAGAACAGTGATGAAGTCTGTGACCGACAAATAGAGTCAGTTATAAAATAGTTCCGCCTTCGAGCTAGAAAATCAAAGCCTATTGTAGAATTCTGGTCGGTCACCTATGCTCGATTGACAGTAACAGGCATAAGTAAGTGATATAATGGAAAGAAAAGTCAAAATTCTATTGATTTACTTATATTATTAGTCTTATTCGATTTTCCAGCCCTTTTGTTTCAATGTTATGATTACTCAATGTAGTATTTATTTTCTTTACTCATATAGATATTGAATTCTATATAATGTACAATATTCTTGTATTTGATTGACATAAACTATGCTTTGTATGTGATTTCATTTCAAAATATTCCTAATATATATGATTTTATCCTAAATATAAATCAAATAGTGTGTCCAATCAATGTACACAAGAGAGTTTTTACACTCAGGTCGTCCTCGTCCTCTTATTTTGATGTTAATACAGCTTCGTTTATACCAGTCTTTCTGTTTTTAATTTGGCGTCGTCGGCATTGCAGAGGTCATTTGTTCCGAGTATATGTGATAAGCCATTGCAACATAACAATAAGCGACATCCAGATATAACAAGTAGCATTCAAGTAACGAGTTATAACAATTGGAAACAAGGATAGAAAAAGAGCTAAAACAACAAACATTGAATTCATAAATTAAATCAGAAAGTCAAAAAGTGAGTAAGTAAATAAGTAAGTAAGCATGTTAAAAATAATATTATTCGTTTAATTTCAGAGAACTAGGAGAACAGTGATGCTGTCGAATTCCGACAAATAGAGGCACGATAAGGCATGGATAGTGACGTGCCATGTACAAGAGCTGTTGTTTCTCACGTTGTCACAGAAACGGAGGATGTATTTTTGACTACATTGTTTCTCGTTGCGTTCCAATCAGTTGAAGCGTTAAAGTCGGCTATCAGAACTTATGAAAGATCTACGTACTGTCATTATGTGGTGAGAGATTCTCATTTGGACAGAGATCAGAAATCGTATATTAAATTTGTATGTTGGAGAACTGGCCGTAGAAGATCTAGCGGTTCGTCACAGCCGATTAGACGGAGGAGGTAAATTGATTAGTGTTATTACATTTTTTTCACGAAAGACTTCCATGAACACTCACTGTCTGGTCTTCATCTTTTGTAAGTTTATAGAAGGTTACTGGACTGTTGTACGTGGGAATGTGAGTCACAATCACGAGTGCAATTCCTTGAGGTACGACAGTAATTCTTGGGTGCGCAGGTTAACGGAGGCTGAGTTTAAAGCCGTGCGACCGCTCCTGATATCTGGGACAGCAGCATTCGATATTAAGCACTTTGCTTACCATTCTTATGGAAAGCGTTTGAATGCTCAAGATATATTTAATATGCGGTACAAAGTGTTCTCACACGCCAACCTTCCTGATAAGCAATCTGCCTATTTATAATGTAAACGATAGGTGATTACGCCAAATTAAAAGCTCACATAATGTCCTTAGGTGGGCTTTGCGATTACGAATTAGACGAAGAAAATTGTCTATCGTATTTTTTCTTCACTACTGCTGATCAAATGAATTTGGCCACTCGTTTCTTAGATGTTGTTGGTTTCGACGGGACGTACAAAACAAATAACGTGAACGTATATTTATATCAGGTAGTAGCCCTTGATATGAATTTTATGGCAATACCTGTTTGTATTGCATTTATATGTCGCGAAACATCGACTTTGATTTCTCGATTCCTGTCGTTCTTTCAACGGTCAACAAACAATCGACAGGTGGTAGGCAATGTGACAGATGATTCACCAGCAATAGCTGCTGCCATCACGCAGGTGTATCCAAATGTTCAGCACATTTTGTGTCGTGTACACTTAATTCGCAATGTCATTAAGAGGGTAAGTGTTTTGTTCCTTAACATTGACCCATTTACCGTCATTGTAGAGAGTACGATCAGAAGTGATACAACTGTTTTTTCGGCTGATGTTCACTCGGACTGTTGAAAGGTAAATGAAAATCTTCATAACATTATTTTGTAGTTTTAACAGTTATTTGTCGTTGATCGAAATATCCGACGAAACGTTTTTTTGATATGTAAGAGACCACTTACTGCCGAGAAAACAAAAATGGTCTACTGCTTTTCGACCATCAGCAACGCTACTTCAACAAGATAATACCAACTTCGTTGAGACAACTCATGGAATTTTGTAGAGGCATAAGCTGAATCGAAAAACACCCGTGTTGAGATCTATATTTAGTGTGCTACTTTGCACTGGATATTGGATGGAAGCACGAATGCAAAAGTATACATCGGACTGTCGGAACAAAGCGATTATTGGTCGGGGGCTACTGATACGTCGACTTCAGGAACGACTGTCACCAACTGCATGTCAAATACTGAAGCGACACTTGCGCACTCCGATAACTGAGTTCGTAATGTCTGTTGATATCTTCACGGCTGTGGACGCAACCGGCACTTACACAGTCAACCGCAATACCTTTCAGTGTTCGTGTACTTTTAATATTGAAAACGAAATGCCATGTCGTCACATTTTGGTTTACTGCGCACACAGTAATACTGATGTGAACGTACAGTCAATTTGTGACAGGTGGTTACAGTCGGAGAATTCTATAACTCATATTGCGATTGAGAATTACTTCCCAGTGCAATTAAGACAGCCAAGCCTCAGGAATTCGGTAAATGCCTTAGTCAGGCGACTGTCTGAGGAACAATTCAGTTCAGCCTATAACCATCTTTATCAACTGGTTCACGGTAGAATGCCACCAACGCCGTTGAACTTGTCTGCAGAACCGCATTTGCACACCGAACCAAGCACTTCCACGCACATCCCAGTGCCCTTGATGAATGATAACTCAGTGCCGAACTACGACGGTAATGTGGATTTGGATGAAAGGTCCAGTAACGACGAGGAGGAAGTAGTTTCTATTAACATCCAGATATAACAAGTAGCATTCAAGTAACGAGTTATAACAATTGGAAACAAGGATAGAAAAAGAGCCAAAACAACAAACATTGAATTCATAAATTAAATCAGAAAGTCAAAAAGTGAGTAAGTAAATAAGTAAGTAAGCATGTTAAAAATAATATTATTCGTTTAATTTCAGAGAACTAGGCGAACAGAGATGTTGCCGAATTCCGAAATGCAGAGGCAGGTTATACACGTTCCACGTTTCAACCAGAAAGAATGGCCTATTGTAGAGGGGATTGTAGGATTCTGGTCAGTCACCTATGTTCGGTTGACAGTAACAGCCCAATATAAGTAAGCAAGCAAGTTAGTAAGTAAGTGAGTGAGTAGTATTGTATCTTTACCGTTTCACTTTACTATTATCTACATGAAACCACTCAGTTCCATGAAGTGTACATAACTGGAGATCAACAACAGAAATCAGAACGAAAAGAAAAACAGAAAAGTGAGACAGGAAATCATCCATAGATCCATCTCTAAGAATAATAATAATTCAGTAAGTCTTGCATCTGATTTCAGCTTCCCCTCTCAATCTTGATATTTTTCTGTTGCTTTTCATTTATACCAATTGAATAGTGATTGTAATGTGTTAATTTTCAGTGTTAAACCATCACAATAAACTAGGCAGTCTAGTTCATGTTGTTTAGTTAAATTGAATTGAATTGATTTGATTGATAGCATTGTTGTTGATATTGTTGTTGTTTTTCTAATAGATTTGCTATATGTATTTCCTTCAGACAACCAGTAGAACGGTGATGGTGCCCATGGTCTGACAAGGACAGTCGGTATTAAAATCATTCCGCGTTGGATCCAGAAAATGAGTGCGAGGACTGAGTGGATTGGAGAATTGAGGTCGGTCACCAATGCTCTGTTGGTGATAGTGGCCAGAAATACGTAAATGAATAATTAGGTAAGTAAAGCATGAATTGAACTGTGTTACATTTTAACTATTGCATTTTGCTGTTATCCACATGAAATCAATTAATTCTCTGTAGTTCAGGCAACTGAACATCAATAATTAATTGCAGACGGAGAGGAAATTAGAAAAATGGGGCAGAAGGAAATCACCCATCCGTCCATCCATCCATCCATCCATACGACCATCCATTCAAATTATTAATGATAATGATAATTTGGTAAGTGTGGCATCTCAATTGAGCTTCTTCTCTCAATCTTTATATATTTCTGTTGCTATTCATTTATACCAATTGAATAGTGATTGTAATGTGTTAATTTTCAGTGTTAAACCATCACAATAAACTAGGCAGTCTAGTTCATTATGTTTAGTTAAATTCCTCAATCCACTGTCCAGTTCTTTGGCGGAATAAATTTAATCCCACATCTCCTTGAGAGATTGTGACACATTCGCTATTCTACTGGTAGTCTGAAGAAAATACAAATAGCAAATCTATTAGAAAAACAACAACAATATCAACAACAATGCTATCAATCAAATCAATTCAATTCAATTTAACTAAACAACATGAACTAGACTGCCTAGTTTATTGTGATGGTTTAACACTGAAAATTAACACATTACAATCACTATTCAATTGGTATAAATGAATAGCAACAGAAATATATAAAGATTGAGAGAAGAAGCTCAATTGAGATGCCACACTTACCAAATTATCATTATCATTAATAATTTGAATGGATGGTCGTATGGATGGATGGATGGATGGACGGATGGGTGATTTCCTTCTGCCCCATTTTTCTAATTTCCTCTCCGTCTGCAATTAATTATTGATGTTCAGTTGCCTGAACTACAGAGAATTAATTGATTTCATGTGGATAACAGCAAAATGCAATAGTTAAAATGTAACACAGTTCAATTCATGCTTTACTTACCTAATTATTCATTTACGTATTTCTGGCCACTATCACCAACAGAGCATTGGTGACCGACCTCAATTCTCCAATCCACTCAGTCCTCGCACTCATTTTCTGGATCCAACGCGGAATGATTTTAATACCGACTGTCCTTGTCAGACCATGGGCACCATCACCGTTCTACTGGTTGTCTGAAGGAAATACATATAGCAAATCTATTAGAAAAACAACAACAATATCAACAACAATGCTATCAATCAAATCAATTCAATTCAATTTAACTAAACAACATGAACTAGACTGCCTAGTTTATTGTGATGGTTTAACACTGAAAATTAACACATTACAATCACTATTCAATTGGTATAAATGAAAAGCAACAGAAAAATATCAAGATTGAGAGGGGAAGCTGAAATCAGATGCAAGACTTACTGAATTATTATTATTCTTAGAGATGGATGGATGGATGGATGGATGGATGATTTCCTTCTTCTCTTTTCTGTTTTTCCTTTTTTAATTTTTTCGTACATCTTCAATGTTTCGTACTTCATGTACTACATTTGTGACCGTCTGACATGTAGAGAAGGGTTTATGCAAGTTCCACGTTGCCAATAGTAAGAAATTCCAATTGTAGAGTGGATTGGGAAATTCTAGTCGTCTGTGTTTTCTAGATTGACAGTATCAGGCATAAGTATAGAAGTATGCAAGTAGGTAAATAAGTGAGTTATGGAGATATGCATGGCAAACATATTTGGTACATAGTTTTTGATGTTGTTTGTATTTATTCTGTTAGTTTTTCACAGCCTGTACATTTTCCATTAAACGATTGTACGTGATGTTTATGTGTATCAACTTAAACACACTTTCTTCCGTCGTGTTACACTCATAGCATGACACGCTGTTATCTACCAACAAATTCACTACTATACACATAGCCCATGTTCTTCATTGCTCGTGATTGTGATAACTGAACTCTAAATCACCTACTATCTACATTTATAGACTACAGCCAAATTATATTATATTCTACGTTTGGTTATACCACTGGAAGGACAACAATCTTACTGGAACCTTCAATTATTTATAATTGTGGATTCTGGTACCAAACTCAACCTGAACACGCACAAACGTGCTGAATTAAGTAACGTCCCTAATTTCTATCGTGGTTATAACGTTTAACTGACATATATATTAACATTACTGTTTGTACCCAATAACTCTGTTATTATTTTTGAGTTCATATATTGTTTGGTCCACCCCAATTATGTGGTGAGCCTCGAGTCTATTCTAGTTGTTATATTGCTTATTTTTTTTACTTGACATATTAGTTTATTTTTCACATAATGTACTCGCCAAACAAACTTATTGACATGGACTGTCCTCCAGTAAATCCTCTTAACAAAAGGAATGCACGGTACATCATGTTCAACACCACATTACCACTACCGGTCCACCCATTTGTGCCAAGGCGAGGAGATTACCTTCACACAAGTTACAGACTGCTAAAAGGGAATCTGAGCACATGATACAACATGGAATCATCAGACAATCTAACAGCCCATGGGCTTCGCAATTGCACATGGTTCCCAGAAAAGATTAAGACTGGCGCCCATGTGGTGATTACCGACGTTAAAATAGTCAAACCGTTCAAGATAAATACCCAATTCCACACATACACGATTTCTCATTAAACCTACATGAAAAGCGTTTCTGTTCAAAACTTGATCTCGTGCGAGCCTACCACCAAATTCCGATGGTACCAGAAGATATCGAAAAAAACAGCCATTATTACACCTTTTGGTTTGTTCGAGTTTATAAGAACGACATTCGGATTGAGAAATGCCGCTCACACATTCCAACGATTTATCGACGAGGTCATCAGAGGTTTAGACTTTGTATTTACCTACATCGGCGAGGTTTTGATTGCTAGCTCATCAATCGAAGAGCATGTTCAACATTTACAGCTCCTTTTCGACCGTTTTAAAAAGCATGGTGTTATAAATAATCCTTTTAATGTATATTCGGCGTCTCAGCCTTAGAGTTTTTAGGACAGTACATCGAGTCGGAAGGCATTCAGCCACTTCAGAAGAAAGTTGATGTATATCTCCACAGAGTAAGTAATGTAATCTCTTTATCATTTCACTTTACTATTATGTACATGAAACCATTCAGTTCCATGAAGTGTACATAACTGAAGATCAACAACAGAAATCAGAACGAAAAGAAAAACAGAAAAGAGAAGAAGGAAATCATCCATAGATCCATCCATCCATCTCTAAGAATAATAATAATTCAGTAAGTCTTGCATCTGATTTCAGCTTCCCCTCTCAATCTTGATATTTTTCTGTTGCTTTTCATTTATATCAATTGAATAGTGATTGTAATGTGTTAATTTTCAGTGTTAAACCATCACAATAAACTAGGCAGTCTAGTTCATGTTGTTTAGTTAAATTGAATTGAATTGATTTGATTGATAGCATTGTTGTTGATGTTTCAGTGGTTGTTGTAGTTGTAGTTGTTGTTTTTATGATACATTTGCTATTTGCATTTCATTCAGCGTGGGATCAGGAAAATGAGTGCGAGGACTGAGTGGATTGGCGAATTGTGATCGGTCACCAATGCTCTGTTGGTAAAAGTGGCCGGAAATACGTAACTAAATAATTATGTATGTAAAACATGAATTGAACTGTGTTACATTTTAACTATTGCATTTTGCTGTTATCTACATGCAACTAATGAGTTCTTTGTAGTTCAGGCAACTGAACATCAACAATGAATTGTAGACGCAGTGGAAATTAGAAAAGTGAAGACTGAAATCACCCATCCATCCATCCATCTATCCATCCATCCAGCTACATCATTAATGTGAATGATAATTTGGTAAGTTTGGCATCTCAATTGAGCTTCTTCTCTCAATCTTTATATATTTCTGTTGTTTTTCATTTATACCAATTGAATAGTGATTGTAATGTGTTAATTTTCAGTGTTAAACCATCACAATAAACTAGGCAGTCTAGTTCATGTTGTTTAGTTAAATTGAATTGAATTGATTTGATTGATAGCATTGTTGTTGTTTTTCTAATAGATTTGCTATATGTATTTCCTTCAGATAACCATTTGAACAGTGATGGTGTCCCTTGTCAACAAGTATAAGCGCTGTGTTTACATGGTCCGCTGTGATACAATATTATGTGGATATTATTATTGAATATTTATTATTATAACCTTTATATTTGTCGTTTTTCTTCATATCTCTTTATCTGACCCATAAATTACTTTCGTCTTTATATTCCTTCCTTACTGTTGGATTATTGCATAAACTCATTTGGCTCGAATCAATTTATGATGTAATCATTTTTATGCTTCTATAGACTCATTTATTGATTATGTAACCATAAATACGAATGTACAGCTTCATTAAATGATTTAGTCCAAAAGAAAAGTTTCTTTGTTAAATTCTCTTTATTTTTATATAGAAAAGCATTTTTAATAATAATGACAAGTGAAGTATAAATTTAAGTTCAGCAAATACAGTTTAAATCAAATAAATAAGGTTAATGAATGACGAATATCCTTGTACCAAGATTATGATAGTTATCAATTTAACAGAACTTATAAAACTTCGAAAATAAGTGAATACTGTACTTTGTCAGAGTATTAATCGAAAATAATTATCTCATCTGTGTACTCTGACAAAACAATTTCTTTAAGTGGACAACATTGGAATTATGTGGAACAATTCAATTTACCTAATAGACTATAATTTTAAGAAGGCTTAATGTTTGGAAATACATTGAAATCCATACATTGTTCATGAAATTTTATATTTCCTTAGTAATTTTTTATTTATTTGGAATAACAAAAGACACATAAGCAGTCCATATTCATAGTCAATATCTATTCTAGACATCATATTCAACTTGTTTCTAACTCATCGAATGAGGTTAATTGATCACATAATGATAGTCAGTTTTATATTATAGTTGGAGTTAATTAATTTCTATCAATTGACTTACTCGAGATGACATTACGTTTATTCGATATTATTTTGTTTGAAAGTATCTAGAGGAAGAGAAAATTCACAAATCAAACATTCATTTACGCCGTTTTTATCAATGTACCGTTCACCTACACATAACCTAGCTAAATGGCTAACAAAATTTTTTGATCCTATTCCAAGATGTTTATCTAAGTATTGTTTTAAGTTCAGGTTGCTTTTACTAAACACTTATCATCTTAAAAAGACATAAAACTATTGATTTCAGCATATTTCAAAATGTTTCAAAGCAAGTAAATAGTGTGAGATTGTGTTATGTGCTAAGATAAAAACCTTAGTTTTGTACTCAGGAAAGTTGCAGTCTAAAATTATACACAACATTTTTCTATAGTATTGTGAGATATTAGCTCACTGAAGACAATGGTGACGGTGGCGCAACTTCGTGGATTGGTTGAAGTTAGACATTAACACCGTTGGATGCCGGTTCAGTGGTCTAGTTGGTTAAGCGCCTGGTGCGAGACTGATAGGTCCTTGGTTCGTATCCCGCGGGGGGGGGCGGGATCGTGGATACGCACTGTTGAGGAGTCCCATACTAGGACGAAACGGCGATCCAGTGCTTCCAGGTTTTCCATGGTGGTCTAGCTTCAATTGATTCATGATTTCAACTATTGAAATTACCAATTCTCTACAAAACCCATTCTAGCAATAAAAAATTTATTAATTTTGTGTTCATTAAAACGACTATATTCTTATTTCTTTTTTACACCCCCTATATGACCTTGAATCACATTAATATTCCTATTAAAAATGTACTATTAATAGATAGTTTACAAATATGTTACTAATACGTGAACGGTAATCACATTATTTTGAATATAATTCTCAACTACAATCATCCATTTATGCTTCCTTGGTAGAAGGTGTTCTCTGACGTATCTACCAAACGTTTCATCAGACATTTCAATTATAGAAAGCACATTGTTAAAACTGAAATATAATGTTATACAAACTTTGATTTACCTTTCAACCATTCGAGTGAACATAAGACGAAAGAACAGCTGCAGAATTTCTGATTCAACCCTCTACATAAACGGTTAATGAGATAATGTTAATGAATTGTCTACTTACCCTCTTTATCACATTCCTTACTAGGTGTACGCGACACAGAATATGGTGGGATTTGTTCGTCAGACATTCGCCTAACTATATCTCGAACTTCATTCCTCAAGTTCGGCTAACTCAATTGCACTGGGATATAATTCTCAACTGCGATATGAGTCAAATAAGCATCGCAGTGTAACCACCGGTCACAAATAGACAGTACATTCACATCAGTATTACTATGTGCATAGTAAGCCAATATGTGACGGCATGGTAAACCGTTTTCAATGAAGAATGGACACAAGCAGCGGCTAGTATCGACGTGTACACAGTACGTTCCCGTGGCGTCCGTTGCCGTGAATGATTCTCTTGACAATACAGACTGCATAATAGGAATGCGCAGGTGTCGCTTCAGTAGTTGACAGGCAGCTGGTGTTAGTCGTTCCTGAAGTCGACCAATGTCCGCTTTTCTACGACAATCCGTCGAATATTTCTGTAATCATGCTTCCATCCAATATCCAGTCCGAAGCAGCACACTAAAAATCGATCTGAGCACGGGTGTTTTACGATTAAGATTATACATCTTCAACACTCTGTGACTCGTCTCTACGAAGTTTGTATTATTCAGTTGGAAAAGCGTTGCTTGCGGTCGGAAAGCACTCGCTCATTTGTGCTTCCTTGGTAGAAGGTGTTCTCTGACGTATCTACCAAACGTTTCATCAGACATTTCAATTATAGAAAGCACATTGTTAAAACTGAAATATAATGTTATACAAATTTTGATTTACCTTTCAACCATTCGAGTGAACATAAGACGAAAGAACAACTGCAGAATTTCTGATCCAACCCTCTAAATAAACGGTTAATGAGATAATGTTAATGAACTGTCCACTTACCCTCATTATCACATTCCTTACTAGGTGTACGCGACACAGAATATGGTGGGCATTGGGAAACACATGCGTGATAGCAGAAGCTATTGCAGGTAAGTCATCGGTCACGATTCCTACCACGTGTCGATTGTTGGTACACCGTTGGAAAAAACGCAGGAAAGTAGAGATTAACGTTGACGTTTCATTACTTAAAAAGGCAATGCAGATGGGTATTACCTTAAAATTCATGTCAAGTGCAACTATTTGATATAAATGAACGTTCTGGTTATTGGTTTTGTAAGTCCCGTCAAAACCAATAACGTTACTGAAGTAACCAGCCCAATTCAATTGGTCGGCAGTCATGAAGATTGGTAAAAAAATTCTTTACGTGGAATGCTGCGATACAAGATATCAGCAGCGGTTTAACAGCTTCAAGCTCACCATCCGTTAACCTACTCACCCATGAATTACCTTCGTACCTGAGGAAACTGCACTCGTGATTGTGACGCACATTCCCACGTATGACAGTCCAGATGCCGTCTACTATCTTACAAAATATGAAAGCCGGACATTGGGTGTTCATGGAAGCTCTTCGTGAAACAATTTATAACAACAAGAAGCAATTTACCTCTTCCTTCTAATACGCTGTGACGAACCGCTAGATCTTATACGCACGTTCCTCCAACACACAAATTTTATATAAGAATTTTGATCTCGCCCAACAAAATGACTGTAACTCGACCTTTCATAATTAATGATAGCCGTCTTCAACGCTTCATTCGATGGAAACGCAACCAGAAACAAGGTTGTTAAATACACTTCATCCAGTTCCGTTACGTGAGAAACAACAGTGCTTGTACTTGGAACGTTACTGTCCTCCATAATGACGATTAAAATGTACATCGTCTACATGTACTGATAATTTATAACAACTTTCCAGACATAACTAACCAATTACATAGAAGTTTTAAAACTACCCATTTCATTGGACGAAACAGGGGATGAAAAGTATTGTAATTTGGGGGTGGAAAAAATTTTTTCAGGGGGGGGGTGGGGGACAATTTAAAAAAAATTGCCGGTGAGATAAGATAATTCTCTTATTCGATTATCGAAATTTATCAAATGGAACTAATTGGTTTAAATTTAAACAGAAAATGCATTAATTTCATATTAATCACCACTTTTCAGAGACTATATTTACATTCCAATGGAATAATTTATTGGCATCCTCTTAGTGATGTAAGATAATTATGTTAACTTGAAAACCCTTATTGATAATATCTTTGAATATGGTACTTAATAATAAGAATTCTAATCAAACATATACTTTAATTTATCATGACTTAACCTTGAATTCATATTGATTTTTATCATTTTACAGTATTCAATTGTTATTCATTTATAGATACTCATTCATCTTTGTATATCAGAGGGGGGTTTTTGTGGATATTATAGTAGTGAAACGGCCGTCCAGTACTTCCAGGTTTCCCGTGGTGGTCTGGCTTCAATTGACTCATGTTCTCACCTATTAGAAGAAATTGCTTTGATATGCATATAAACCCCTTCTAATATTAATTAAGGCATGCTCATTAGTGACTGGCTTCAAGAGGTATTTCCTGAGTTTCTAGTGAGAATCAGTGATCAATGGATTTCAACTGGGTCTGTCATGAGATAGTAACTTACTGAAGACAATGGTGGATGGTGGCAAAATTTCGTCGATTGTTTCAAATTAGACATTAACACCGTTGAATGCCAGCCAGTTCAGTGGTCTAGAGGTTAAGTGTTTGTGCACGAGATTGATAGGTCTTAGATTCGAATTTCGCGAAGTTGATTCATAGATACACAATGCTGAGGAGTCCTACAATAGAACAAAATATCTATCCAGTGCTTTCAGGTTTATCATTCTGGTCTAGTTTCAATTGATTCATGATCTCATCTATTGATGTAGTATTTCAATTAAAGTACTTTAGAATATTGAACATTTAATTTATTACATTATTGATTATGTTATTATGAAATAATAATTATAAAATAATTCCATTCAATTTTAATGAAAATTTCTTAGTAATAATACATTTTATTTCATAAGATAATCGAATATTAATTAATAATTAAATTAATTGAAGAAAATTAAAGAATAAAATGCCTAAATTGAATTCATTCATAATCTATATTTATTTCATATTATTTAAGTAGAATTAATGATAGATAGGTTGTTCGTTGTTGTAGTTGTTGTGGTTGTGGTTGTTGTGGTTGTTGTGGTTGTTGTGGTTGTGGTTGTTGATAATGACGTTATTGATCCTATTGATGTAGTTATAACAGTTGATTTTGTTGTATTAGGGTTTAAATTCATATTTAATATATGATCGGTTGGTATTAAGAATTGAGAGTTTTGTAGAAGAATCTCTGGATTTATTGATGCATTCGATAGTAATAATGATGATGATGGGGTTGGGGATGATGAGGGCGATGACATTATATAAGATTGTGAAATTGCTGAAGAATAACTAATAGACGATATATTAGATTGATTTTCAACAGTATTTATTATTCCTACATGTTGCAGTAATTCAATTCCTTGATTTAAAGGAAATAATGTTGTTGGTAAAGTATTGTTTATTTCATTTGTTGTCGATGAATATGGTACATTCAATAGATAATTAAATGGTAGAATTGAATCAACAAATTGAGACGTTAAATAATTACCGTGTGAATTAACTGGTATATTAGTAGTTTGTGGTATATTAGCTAAGAATAATGATGGATTATTTATAATCAATGTATCCAATAATTTAGACCATGAAGGTGTCTAAAACAAACAAAAGGGAAAGAAAGCAATATATTTAAAGATGACTAGATGTTATGACCTGTGTTTTATCTTTGTTGCTAATAGATCAGATCAGATCATCTGATAAATTTATGTAGAAAATGGTTTTCACTTGAGAATGGATAAACAAAGTCACTACTGGAACCGACATCTACCGACTTAATAGACTAATATATTCTTTTGAAATTTAGTTATTCTAATTAGACTCGATTGCTTAGAGCATTGGTTCTATTCAGACCATTAGGACTTATACTTTTAGGAATATAAACAAGATCTTAAGGTTTGAGATAGACTGGTAAGCCCCGTAGATTAACTAAGGTCAGCTTGTGATTTAAACCATCGTAAATATTTCTAAGTTGCTAATCACTACATTCAAAAGACTTTATAAGTCTTCACTCAATAGAAGTGACTGATACCGAATCACGAAACTCAAAAAATCGAATTTTTCTACTCAATGGGATATTACAAATGTATTAGTTTATTTATAACAATCTAACCAATTCTCAATTCATTCGAAATGATCAAATCAAACCTTGGTAAACTAAACTTTAAACTACTATCAGATTTCACTCATTACGTAATCACTTATCTCCTACACTTTGAACTTTTGTTACTATATATAAATACAATATATTTTATGAATTCTATTAAATGTATCTCTACCTTGCTAGATTATACTTTTGTATGATCGTAGCAAACTCATTCGTTCAAGTTAGTTGAACCGGTTTTGTAATTATAATTCTTCTATGTTACAGATTGTAAGAAGCTGATGAAAATTAAAATGAGTTCATGCTCTCCTACTCCAATCTTCGTTCTTGATTTGCTTTAAAATCAACCATTTTAATCAGAGAAGAGTTTTTGTGGATATTGTAGTAGTTTAATAGTTGAATTCATGAGTCAGTTGATGTCAGACCATCATGGTAAACCTGGAAGCACTGAACGGCTGTTTCGTCCTATTGTGGGACTCCTCAGCAATGCGCATCCACGATCCCGCTCGTGCGATTTTGACCCAGGACCTATCGGTCTCGCGCTTAACCACTAGACCACTGAGCCGGCTGGCATCAAATGGTGTTATTGTCTAATCTCAACTAATCCACGAAATTGAGCGACACATCCACTATTGTCATCAGTAAGTTACTATCTCACAACTTACCCGGTTGAACTTCATTTTGTTTGTAGATATTATTAACTCATATTCACTTATTTAGCTGTGTAACCACCTTGTTTCATTACTTTGATAATTTTGATCCTGTCGTTATTGACATTTGACATCTATTTTTTCCATATCATATTTATTTGAAACAGACTTTATTGTATATGAATAATATTCAGATATTTTGTATATTATACAAATATGCTTACATTAAGATCTGACCAACTTCACTCATACTCAAAAGCGTCTACAACCTCATTCGTAATGTTTTCTTTACATAGAGCAGCAGATGATTAGAAAGTTACGAAATGAAATGTGCATCCTGTGCGGATTGCCTCGATATAGCCTAAAGTCACAAGTTTTTTAAACAAAGATGAATAATCACTAGCGTCTGGGCTAGCCCGACTAGGGATCGTCGCAGGCTTCAACAAACCGTAGTACAATGGTGAACTTCCACCTGGGACCAGGGCATTCGTGATCACCCTGGCCCCGGTGTCAAGTAAGAATGTGAGAATTGCATAGATTTCTTAATGAACCTTAACCTATTGATTTACTAATAACAATATCTGAAAGTGTTGATTCAAACTCACTAAATTCGACGAATAAATTGGCTGCGTTAACTGTGTAGAATTTAACAAAATTAGATTGCACAACTTTTCGTAGTCAATTTGATTTGGTGTACAGAACAGATTTACATCGGGAAATTGAGATTTTGTTGTATTTGTTAGGACTGGACGAGGATTAGGTAGGAATAAACTTGAATTAATACTGGATGGTGGAATGTAAAGTAAATTACTCAACAAAATATTTGATAAGTATGAAGAAATACTGTTGGAGATTAGATGAGAATTTGACTGATTTGTTGTACCACATGAATGAATGAATGGATTGAAATTTGTTTGTTGATTTAGCTGTGATGATTGATGTAGTTGAAGTGATGCGGATGGGAGTGAATGTTGTTGTAAATGATGGTGAGTTAGATTTGTCAACTGAACGGAATCAGCATGGCAATCATGTAACAAATTATGTACATTATCTCCGTTAATAACTGATGAATGAATATCCGTTATTCCAGTTAACTCCTGAGGAACTAATGATTGGTTACAAGACTTATTTAGTGTTGTCAGTTTATTCTGTGAAATCCTTGTAATATTATTACCAGGATTTATGTTTTGCTCAAACGTTAGTAGACCATTAAGTTTACGAGATTTCGAAGCATCACGAATTACTTTTTCACGAAGATATTGCGCGTGTCGTTTAGCGACAATTTTATCTCTGATTAGTTTCGGTGGATGATAAAAATAGCAATCAGATCGATTACAAGTAAGCTAAATTATAAAAAAGAAAATAAACCTTATAGATAGAATTGGATATTTGCAATCACAATCAAGATAGTTCAGTATTAACTTCAAATCCGCCTGTAATCCATCTATAATTACTGTGGGGATCAAACCCGTGTAAATAAAATAGGGTTGGGCATGGGATCGGAAACCACATTCCGTACAAAATAACCGTGTTAAAATGACGCTTACCAGAAAAAAAAACAGTTTAAACTATTTAAACTCTGTCCTGGCAGTTGAAGAAAGTATTATGAGATTCTTTGGAAGTTACTAGGTCGATGGCCATTCTAACAATCAGAGCAACAATTAATATTGTGGCGTGTTCAACTTATATCGACATAAGTAGTGTGTGACGTTAGTCGGGAACAGAATGTCTGGCAGCAGAGAGACAAGAGGATCGAACAGTAAAGAATGGAAACAGAACGCAATTAGCATGAAAATGCAAGAACAATGAAATCTGAGTCATGTTAAGACAACTGATGGACATTTTCACAAATTAACCATTTACTGTATGTTTCTCAGATTTCATTGAGATGCTCTGTAATTTTGTACTCAAATACAATCGATTGTTTCCCACTGGTGTTCTTGTTCACTACAATCTGGATACATGGAATGTCAGAAAAATATAAGAGACGGGGAGAACAAACCAAATATCTAAGGAAATGAGGAGATAAAAATTGGTGGTTCTCTTTAACAAACCATACGACTACATAGATCCTATTATGAAAGTCGAAGAAGAAGTTAAATACCATTTCATAGATATATGAATCAAACGACCAATAAATTGACTTCAGAAATGAGGAAATGTAAATTGGTGGTTCTCGGAATAAGTGAAATCTATTGGACTAAACCTGGAAAGAAAAGATTGGACTCATGAGAGATGCTATCCTACTCTAGTCATGAGGAAGAATATGCTCCACACACTCAGACAGTTGAAACGATGCTGTCCAAAGAAGCACATAGAGCCCTCATAGGAATCCACAATCATCAAAGCATCATTGAAAACGTCACATATTTGTATCAGCAAATTGTTCAAAAGGTCACAGGAAGACGAGAGGACCAGGAGAGGAATTGTTGACGTAGCTTCGGAACACAACCTAGAGGTTAACAACACTAAACTCGATCCAAGAAAGCACTGGACATCTGGGGAAGCTGCATTACAGAGGTTCAATACAGTCCCTTTTCGAGATTCTGACAAACTCAACGAATTCGAGATGGCCCTCAACAACATGTCCCCACTCTTAAAAGGTTTACTCAATGAAGTTACTATGAAGGACAACTGGAAAGGGATTACAGAAACACTAATTTCAACATCAAAAGAGCTTCTGGGTGGCTAGAAGCATCATCATAAAGAATGGTTCGGATAAAATTTACTAGCTACTTAATGATTTTTCAAACCGTGCTGACGATTCCCAATAGGTCAGTGGTAGCAGTGGCAGAGCTAGTCGTAGTAGTAGTAGTAGTTGTTGTTGTTAATGTTGTCGTCCATATTGAAGTGGCTCTGTCGAACCTTCTTTGGTTTTAACAACTAAGAATCTTTTTTTTTAGAAGACGTTATGATTTTGCGTCAATCATAAGATGTTAGGTTAAAGTAAAATGCAATTCTGTGGATCACAATCATGCCTTATTTATACCTACTATCACTTTCCAGCAAGTATAGTTAATTTGGATCTTTGGAGCGACTTGTAATTACCTAAATTATTTTCTTTATGAATTCTAAAGAAATGAGTTATAAGGAAGTTTCCAAACGACTTTCGAAGCACAAACCTACGGGACCTTCATATAGAGCTAAAAAACCGTTGCAAAATTTATCTGTACTATAACTATCCAATATTTAGGCCGTTTTCGTTACTTACTGACTCCAGTTAGATAACCATGAGGAAATAGAGGACGCTTCCAAATTGTTTATTCCCAGTTATTAGCTTCACACTAGTGCATGCTCATTTTTATATCACAGGTTGAACTCAGGGCTTTCACATGTAGAGACCAGAATGTCCAATGTGTTTACTCTACTCTTGTAAAGAAAAGCTATTTGTTATGGAGATCTAATCAAATAAACTACTACAATAAATTTATTTGTTCTGTTGGTTATGAGCTATTTGTCGTTTGTGTTATGTAGTTAAAGATTCCATTTTTATGTAAGTGACAATATTTAGAGTCTGAATATTTTGTTTGATACTTTTTTTATGGTGGAAAGAATTCAAGCTTAATAGTGAGAGGTGCTTTATGTCCGGAACCATAACCCAAATGTTCCAAAGTACATTATTATCTTGAAGTCAATGTAATCTTCTTAGTCATTTTGATTATATTTGTTAACAAACTTCTGTTATCAGTGACAGTAGTTTGCAATATCCAGACGAATTACAGCATATATTGTCCGGTATTAGTTCTTAGATTATCTGAGTTTCTATCAAGATATTAATGAATGACATTTAAAACCATGCTGAGGAATTTCACAGTGGTTCATGAAAAAATAATTTTTCTTCTCACATTTACTAATCCCATCGAATCAAAGCAAACTCGAACTTGACCATCTGATGATAAAGGCACTTGATCATTTGGACCAATATGAGCAGCTTGACACATTTGTGATGCTGGTAATGTACCATTAGGATTATATCCTAGACAATAACCAGTTGTTCGGTACTGAATACAAATAGGCCATTTACACCAATCTTGTCTTCGATTACGTGAACCAAAGGTTGTTGAATTATTCAATACATTTTGATTTTTTATTCGAGTATTTGTACTTGTTGTTGATATTGTTATGACTGATGATGTTGACGATGAGGAAGAAAATGGAGATATATTATTTACACTTAATGTTGAAGATGTATTACTATCTGATTTGGAAGATGTGGATGTATCTGAAGTTAGGTCACAACTGGAAATTTTCTTTTTACCGTCATTAGAAAACTGTAGTTCCTTTATATCTGAATTTAGAGATGTACAGTAGAAAAACAAAGAAGTTTTACCAAGTATTTAACTTTTCTAAGAAATCTATAAATACTAATAGATTTTGATGAATGTATCATAGTATGGTAGATTTATTATTTATTTATTTCATCACATAAACATTGGTACAAGGAGACATCAAACAGATATGTTCCACATAAATCACTCGATTTATGTGTGAGCTGGGATACTGTACGGGTGCTCAAACCGTACTACGTGGTTTTCTTAGGTAGCCACACCCAGAACCTTTGACCTGAAGATCTAATTCATAAGGCAGTGGAGCAACGTCGGGAGATGTAGTGGCCATATGAGAGCATTTCGAGAGGAAAAGTTGACTCACCCTACTCTCGGCCGTAACAGGAAATTTGGGGGGATGGCATATTCTATCTACAAAATATAACACTAGCTAGAGCAAAGAGCATTTTCACATTGGATGTATGAGTTTCAATGATTACTATGAACAAATACATTCCAAACACTATTGTGAAGATTAATAATAAAGAGAGGAAGTAGTTCATTTCACTCAAATTCTATAAGCTAACTGTATAACATTTTTATTATGAATAGAAAAAGGGATAAACGAAGTATCAAAAAAGCTTGGCTTTGAAGCTTAACCTCTCTCCAACAACTATATCTACAGTTTTTATTTGTGATCTAAAAGTTATAGCAGCTAAAATTCTTAACAAATTTGCTGATCATATTTTCATGATAAGAAAACTGAAATCAATCGTTTTTTTTTTTTTATATTTCAGTTAGACATTTCTAAAATGCTCATATTTTCCGTATGCTTCCAGGTATCGAGAAATGTCGATAGAAAAAATTTTGTAATATGAGATGCTTGAGTTACTGGAGTGGAATAATGGAAATTTAGAAGGAAGTTTACTGACTAAAATAAATCACCAAAGTCTCTTAACAGTACATATGTACGATCATGTTAAATATTTGATCGAAAACCATTGATCCTCATAGTAACCGTTTAAATTTTTAAACTATCCATTTGAAACTCGGGAATCGATATTCATCAAGTTCTATAGTTCAATTACTTTTATAATGATTTTTAGTATATTAGTTTACTCTGATATATAGAAATTCATTAATTACATATTTTTTGCAAGTGAATTCTGCATTATCTGATTATATATTTAGACCAAAATACATCAAGTGTTTGTTTTGTTTTGTTTTTAGTTGATTATTGTGTATAAAATTGTTTTTATAACTTGGATCATTATTCATATACATGAGATCAGACTCATGATTTTAATCATTGAAATTACTACCATCTCCATAAAACCCTTTCTGTTAATCATTAAAAAGTTACTAAAAACAAGATTATTTTAAAGTTTCAATTGTTTATTATGTATCATTTTAGTGTTTCATAATTATACAAACACAAGACATTATACAAAATAAACTTTAAGAACTTTAGACTTATTGAAGTTTATGAGATACTAGTCGATAAGGGGATAGTTAATATTTTCAATTTAAATTTGTATAAGTTTGATTGTATAGGTTTAGGCTTTTGATTTAAAAAGAAAAACAAAAAAAAATTCCATTGATTAAGATCATGAGTCAGTTGAAGCTAGACCACCATGGAAAACCTGGAAGCACTGGACGGCCGTTTCGTCCTAGTATGAGACTCCTCAGCAGAGCGCATCCACGATCCCGCTCCTCACGAAATTCGAACCCAGGACCTACTGGCTTCGCGCGCGAGCACTTAACCACTAGACCACTGAACCGGCATCCAACGGTGTTAATGTCTAACTTCAACTAATCCACGAAATAGATCGACACATCCACCATTGTCTTCAGTGAGTTTCTATCCCACAACAGACCTGGTTTGAACTCCACTGGTCACTACTTCTCATTAGAACTCCAGGATATACCTCTTGAATCCAGTCACTAATGAGCATATGTTAATTATTATCAGAAGGAGTTTTGTGGAGATTGTAGTAATTTCAACTGACTCATGATCTTAATCAATGAAATTACTACAATCTCCATAAAACCCCTTCTGATAATAAAAAAAATTCCATTGAATTTCTTCAGATAATATTAATCGGTGATGAAAAAAAAAAACAAACAAAAACAAACCATAGTACTGAAATACTTTAATTCATCATTTGAAAAAA
This sequence comes from Schistosoma spindalis, assembly GCA_946903255.1. Lineage (NCBI taxonomy): Eukaryota > Metazoa > Platyhelminthes > Trematoda > Strigeidida > Schistosomatidae > Schistosoma > Schistosoma spindalis. The sequence continues at coordinate 5,385,422 of OX336420.1, forward strand.
CGTGCATATAATAATAATAATAATAATAATCATCAAGTAATTACTTAATACTTCAAAAACATTAAAAAAAATCACATTTATATCACAAAGTATCACAAATCAGTCTTAGTGATATCAAATTATCTAGGAGTTCATTTAAGATATGTTAGGTGATTTAAGGTCATTTAATATTAAGATTAGACTTTATAATTTAATAACAGATTGAATATTTAGTTAAGTATATACTTTCATAATTATAATACCCTTCAAATAATGTTTAAGATTAAGAGTTTTCCACATACTTTAAATTATGGATTAACAAATGTTAGAAACTAAAGAGTATATGACAACACTAATTAACAATACACACTCTTAATCCAGTTACTGACTAAAAGTGAAACTATTAGACTATTCAAAAGGTAAATTGTTATCTAGATCATTAATTGATGTTGAAAGATTTTAATGACTAACTTTAGTCAATTAGTCATATTTGATTATCTGAAAGCCCTGTATTCCGGTAATTTCTCAGCTAAGAAGAATCTGTATCTTGAAGTTGAATGATCTGTTAATCAGTAAATACTAGTACATTTTAATCTCTGAAATATCCCCATTATATTAAAATTATATTAAAATCTTGTGATCAACCCATTGCGTTGAAGGCACTCAATGAGTTCCTGAACTAGTACATTTGTAAATAAATTCAGTTCACAACAAGATATTAAGAAAGCATAATAAAATTTCAAAGTAATGAAAGTAGTTACGATATTAGTAATAATAGAAAACACCGGGCGTAGATAATATGATTTGAGAAGAAAGAATCAGTTCTCAGGATAAAATGAATAAGCGAACTTGGATTCATATAACAATTATGATAGATTCTGAGTCATGTAATATAACGTCACCAATTAATATTCGTGGTAATCGCGCGTACTCCACCCATGTAGTCTACACTGACCTAAATGGCTCAGTTCAACGATCAGTATATTCATGTTTTCGATTGACTACTTCAGGCCGAATACTCAGTAATAAGTAAATTCGAGTAAGTTAATAGAAGTTTAGTTATTCAGAAGAATAGAGATTCAATCATTAGGTTGCATATTTTTAACTTTATTTAATCTATATTAATTTTGGCAACCAAGTAGATACATCTGTGGTGTATGCTACATATATTTATAGATTTAAGTAGTACATAAAACCAGTCGAAAGTAGAATGTCTGAGAGTAGAAGGTTGAGAAAATCGAAATCAAGAGAAGAGAGGAGAAAAATTAAAGAAATCAAAATCACAACAGAAACGAACAAAAAATGTAATCTGTAAGTGAAAATTCAAAGATATGCAAATGATCTATGATTTTCACATTTTACTAAACCACCAGATGATTATTCACTAAACAATAAATTGGTTATCTGCACCAAGTCTTCGTTCTGTACACATTACTCTACACGTACACATATACAAAAGAAAGATTTAGATGAAAGTAAAGAGTAATTGTATTTGATTGTTTTGGAATTAATCAAATTTATTTTAAGTGTTTTGTAAAGTCAATTTATATTTAGCAACATTTCATTTATATTTTATTTGTGTGTGATACTGCCCGTATGCCCAGAGCAAATCAGCTAGTTTTCTTAGGAGGTCACCCTGAGATTTTGATCTGGAGATCTAATCCATATGGCAGTAGAGCAATGTCAGGAGATGTAATCCCATGGCAGTCGGTGACCAACAATGGATTCATAAGCCAATTGCACTTTCAAGATCCTATGTACATCATTGGTTTGGAATGAGAATTTTTCAACTCCCCTAGGTGAACTCTCCGTGTCTGCCAATCCGGTTAAAGCGCCGGACATTCGCTTTTCATTCTCTTAATTTCATAAACAGCACTCTTGTCGTGAGATGGAAAATCATCTATTTTTGTGATTTTATTTACTGAAACTGTACAATCATATGTAGAATTATATATATATATATCAACTGTTATTGAATGATGAATTGCTTAGAGGACTAGTTATTATTATGAAATAATGATAGGTGTTAGTATAAGGTTACTTGAGGTTTTTTAAAACTGAATTTACTAATGATTCCAAAAAGCATCTTGTAGGCAACCTGTCTATGGAATCCTCAAGGTCGAAGGAGGAGAGGAAGGCCAAACAACACATTACGCCGAGAAATAGAGATAGACATGAGGAAAATGAACAAGAATTAGATGGAACTAGAAGAGAAGGCCCAGGACAGAGTGGGTTGGAGAATACTGATCGGCGGCCTATGCTCCATTGGGAGTAACAGGCGTAAGTAAGTAAGTAAGTTAGTAAGTAAGTAAGTAAGTAAGTACGACAATCTGTATAACATTTAACCACTACTATGATTTATACTATGCATAAAATGTATAAATTTCTTTTAAAAAGTGCTGAAATCAATACAGAAAACTACTCGGTTGGAATAATATCATGTGAATATTAAACCTGCATTGAAATATTGCGAAAATGAGAGGACGTAAAGCGAATGTCCAGCACTTTCACCGGGTTCGTGGATATGGAGGATCCCCGTAGGGGGGATGGCAAACTGTGCTTCCAGATCAATGATGCACATGATCTCCAGTGTTCTAAAGGAACAAATGGCTTACGAACCTATTGTTGGTTACCGACTATCATGGGATTACATCTCCTGACGTTGCTCCACTGCCTTATAAATTAGATCTTCAGGTCAAAAGTTCTGGGTGTGGCCCCCTAAGAAAACCACGTAGTACGGTTTGAGCACCCGTACAGTATCCCAGCTCACATATAAATCGAGTGATTTATGTGGAACATATCTGTTTGATGTCTCCTTGTACCAATGTTTATGTATTTAAATAATAAAATAAATAATGTCCACTTACAAACTATTCAACTGGAATCAATATTCAAAGTTTAAGCATTTTTTTATTTATGTCAATATGTTCTATTTGTTGAAGAGAGTTTTTAAAGATCGGTTCAATTTATTTGTGATATTCTTCAAAATAGGTATATGACTAAAAACCCGACAAGCATAAATCAAAATACCTTTAACAAATCACACAAAGAATATGTATACGGTCTACAAGACCCATTTTCTATTATTACCAATTTATATACCGTGAATAAACATCAGAATATAATAGTTACTTACCCATCAATCTGTTTGAATAGAGAAGGCTTAATAAGTTGATTTTAATTAAATAAAAGAATGAATGAAGAATACAAAAAAAAAAAAAGAAAGAAATTATCGTCTACGTGATTTGCTTAATTTATATACACATTTTAATTTATTTGTTATTAAACTTTCACTTAGTCTTTTGATAATACATGAAACTATATGATTCAAATAACAATGACCAATTACCTAAATTATCATGTTTGACACGTTCCAATCACAGTCAATATCTTTTAAGTTCTACCAATAAAAAAAGACTTTATCACTTCATTTTCTCATCAGATTCGGACTCAGGACATGTCGGTCTTGCACGTGAACACTTAACGTCTAGACCACTGAACTGGCTGGCATCCAACGGCATTAATGTCTTACTTTAAACAATCCACGAAATTAAGTCATCATCCACTATTATCTTCAATAAGTTACTATCTCACGACAGACCCAGTTGAAATTTATTGATCACTGATTCTTACTAGAACCTCAGGAAATATCACTTGAAGCCAGTCACTAATGAGCATGTCTTGATTAATATCAGAAGGGCTTTTGTGGATATTATAGTAATTTAATAATTGAGATCATGTGTCAATTGAAGCTAGATTGAAATGTACTAGCTTTTGCTTCAAACACCAATGCGTCATCCCCTTATTTATCAGGTGAATCTTAACTCTGGTTTGCAAGCACACTTAGCTGTGAGTTCCAAGATGAACAAAGTATGTGTCTTGGATTCTTCTTTAAGTCACCATCAATTTCAGCTTACACTTGAAATATACACTAGAATTGTTAAATATGGTAATGTATTTATTCTTGATTAAATTTTAATACCTAGTTTAAGTTTTATATTATGTTACCCATTAATATTCAGTAACTAACGCAAAAACATTCATTTCCTATCAACGATCGTTCAAAATAATTCGCTTTTTATACAGTAAACTTTTTAAAGTGAAAACGCTAAATTAAACTGACAATGTAACAACAAGTAAATGATCAAAAAATGATATGATTTAAAAGATGACACGAATAGAATCGGTGATAGTTGGTGTGATGTCTTTTGTTCCAAAATCACTAACAATATAACTTATTGTATAATGTGATATGGACAATTGATTGACAGTGAAGTGTTTACATCAACTATCTACATTCACACAAGATGTTCAACTGTAAACAAACTAGATAACATATGAATTTATAACATCAAAATCTGTTCTGTGTTCAGTCGAAGTGATAATTTTGATTAGATGATCAGATGTGAAATTCGCTCATTCAATCGATCCTCAATCACTACATACTCAAATAATCGGTCATTTCAACGCTGAAATTAGCTGTAACCGCTTCACACATATTTTCCATCCATCTACATCATTATGATAATGATAATTTGGTAAGTGTGGCATCTCAATTGAGCTTCTTCTCTCAATCTTTATATATTTCTGTTGTTTTTCATTTATACCAATTGAATAGTGATTGTAATGTGTTAATTTTCAGTGTTAAACCATCACAATAAACTAGGCAGTCTAGTTCATGTTGTTTAGTTAAATTGATTTGGTTTGATTTAATTGATGGCATTGTTGTTGATGTTCCAGTGTTGTTGCAGTTGTAGATGTAGTTGTTGATTTTATGATACATTTGCTATTTGCATTTGGTTGAGCATGGGATGAAGAAAACGAAGTTCGAGGACTGAGTGGATTTGCGAATTGTGCTCGGTCACCAATGCTCAGTTGGTAATACTGGCCAGAAATACTTTAATAAATAATTAGGTAAGTAAAGCATGTATTGAACTGTGTTACGTTATAACTATTGAATATTGTTTTTTCTACTTGCAACTAATGAGTTTTTTGTAGATCAGGCAACTGAAAATCAACAATTAATTGTAGACAGAGAGGAAATTAGATGTATGGGGAAGAGGGAAATCACCCATACATCCATCCATCCATCCATCCATCCATCCATACGACCATACATCCATCCATCCATCCATCAATCCATCCATCTACATCATTATTGATAATGATAATTTGGTAAGTGTGGCATCTCAATTGAGCTTCTTCTCTCAATCTTTATATATTTCTGTTGTTTTTCATTTATACCAATTGAATAGTGATTGTAATGTGTTAATTTTCAGTGTTAAACCATCACAATAAACTAGGCAGTCTAGTTCATGTTGTTTAGTTAAATTGATTTGGTTTGATTTAATTGATGGCATTGTTGTTGATGTTCCAGTGTTGTTGCAGTTGTAGATGTAGTTGTTGATTTTATGATACATTTGCTATTTGCATTTGGTTGAGCATGGGATGAAGAAAACGAAGTTCGAGGACTGAGTGGATTTGCGAATTGTGCTCGGTCACCAATGCTCAGTTGGTAATACTGGCCAGAAATACTTTAATAAATAATTAGGTAAGTAAAGCATGTATTGAACTGTGTTACGTTATAACTATTGAATATTGTTTTTTCTACTTGCAACTAATGAGTTTTTTTGTAGATCAGGCAACTGAAAATCAACAATTAATTGTAGACAGAGAGGAAATTAGATGTATGGGGAAGAGGGAAATCACCCATACATCCATCCATCCATCCATCCATCCATACGACCATACATCCATCCATCCATCCATCAATCCATCCATCTACATCATTATTGATAATGATAATTTGGTAAGTGTGGCATCTCAATTGAGCTTCTTCTCTCAATCTTTATATATTTCTGTTGTTTTTCATTTATACCAATTGAATAGTGATTGTAATGTGTTAATTTTCAGTGTTAAACCATCACAATAAACTAGGCAGTCTAGTTCATGTTGTTTAGTTAAATTGATTTGGTTTGATTTAATTGATGGCATTGTTGTTGATGTTCCAGTGTTGTTGCAGTTGTAGATGTAGTTGTTGATTTTATGATACATTTGCTATTTGCATTTGGTTGAGCATGGGATGAAGAAAACGAAGTTCGAGGACTGAGTGGATTTGCGAATTGTGCTCGGTCACCAATGCTCAGTTGGTAATACTGGCCAGAAATACTTTAATAAATAATTAGGTAAGTAAAGCATGTATTGAACTGTGTTACGTTATAACTATTGAATATTGTTTTTTCTACTTGCAACTAATGAGTTTTTTTGTAGATCAGGCAACTGAAAATCAACAATTAATTGTAGACAGAGAGGAAATTAGATGTATGGGGAAGAGGGAAATCACCCATACATCCATCCATCCATCCATCCATCCATCCATCCATACGACCATACATCCATCCATCCATCCATCAATCCATCCATCTACATCATTAATGAGAATGACAATTTGGTAAGTGTGGCATCTCAATTGAGCTTCTTCTCTCAATCTTTATATATTTCTGTTGTTTTTCATTTATACCAATTGAATAGTGATTGTAATGTGTTAATTTTCAGTGTTAAACCATCACAATAAACTAGGCAGTCTAGTTCATGTTGTTTAGTTAAATTGATTTGGTTTGATTTAATTGATGGCATTGTTGTTGATGTTCCAGTGTTGTTGCAGTTGTAGATGTAGTTGTTGATTTTATGATACATTTGCTATTTGCATTTGGTTGAGCATGGGATGAAGAAAACGAAGTTCGAGGACTGAGTGGATTTGCGAATTGTGCTCGGTCACCAATGCTCAGTTGGTAATACTGGCCAGAAATACTTTAATAAATAATTAGGTAAGTAAAGCATGTATTGAACTGTGTTACGTTATAACTATTGAATATTGTTTTTTCTACTTGCAACTAATGAGTTTTTTTGTAGATCAGGCAACTGAAAATCAACAATTAATTGTAGACAGAGAGGAAATTAGATGTATGGGGAAGAGGGAAATCACCCATACATCCATCCATCCATCCATCCATCCATCCATCCATCCATACGACCATACATCCATCCATCCATCCATCAATCCATCCATCTACATCATTATTGATAATGATAATTTGGTAAGTGTGGCATCTCAATTGAGCTTCTTCTCTCAATCTTTATATATTTCTGTTGTTTTTCATTTATACCAATTGAATAGTGATTGTAATGTGTTAATTTTCAGTGTTAAACCATCACAATAAACTAGGCAGTCTAGTTCATGTTGTTTAGTTAAATTGATTTGGTTTGATTTAATTGATGGCATTGTTGTTGATGTTCCAGTGTTGTTGCAGTTGTAGATGTAGTTGTTGATTTTATGATACATTTGCTATTTGCATTTGGTTGTGCGTGAATTACGTTGGATTGTTCCTCACTGGTTTTCTTATTCACTACACTTTGTCTATTGGTGTTGCAGTGCAGTGGGTTAGGTTTGATCACGAAATGTGTAGTATATGAAGTGTGTGATTTGTATCTGTTGAGATGAGGATAGATGTGTGTGGTTGTGAGAAGATTTCGTGAGACGAATGGAATGACCACAATTGGGCATCGATTCACGCATTTCTCAGTCGATCAATCAACACTCAGTGTACTACGAAGAGCATCCACCACAATCCCCATCTCACATGAAACAGAGGAGACTGCAGTCAACTGACCGTGATGAATGAGCTGTGTGCATTCTAGTCAGTGAAACACGACTGCAGTAGGATGGATGTAAGTGATTTTGTGCTGTGATCTACTCATATTGACAGAAGTGATATATGAGGTTAGTCAGGAATCAAATGTCTGGGGCAGCAGAGACACAAGAGGATCGAACAGTGAGGAGTGGAATCACAATGTAATTTGTATGGAAATACAAGAACAATGAAGTGAGAGCCATTTTCACACAATTGATGGTCATTTTGCAAATTGAGCATTTACTATATCTGTAGTGACCTACTTTTGTCAACAGAACGCGATTAGTTCAATTAAAACAATTATTATTATAACCAATTGTACCAGTGTCTGTTTTACTGTGCTCGTTTGTTTAACTGTGCTTATGACAGCCAATATACTTACTTACTCTCCCGTTGACTTTGAACTTGTACGAATTCGGTTACGCTCAGTAATCACGCTTGTACTCCTTTGGCACGATCTCGGTATTCTTTCGATACCACGAGATCGCCAACAAATACATCTCGACTACAGCCATCATCTGTCTTCTGATATTGGCCTACGGGGATCTTATTGGTTAATTGGCACGTAGTCTTGTAGCGGTGTTCATATTCAAGCTCAACTCGACACCACGCTACATTTGGTGAGCCAAATATTGGAATACGCCTCAACTTCGGTCAAATCTTCTGCAACTGGTTAACCTACATCTACGACCACTTGGCAATCGCAACCAAACCTTCCAAAGGAGTCAATTTTGGTGAGTCTACCGCTTATCTATCCACGTCTGCCATATATTTTCATATTAATTTTTAACATATAATATATATTTGACATGACGGATAACGATAAGAATAGCATTAACGTAATAGACTCTGACGTACAGGTTATACACTTTCGACCTGTATCTTTTATTCCTCACGATCCCGAAGTTTGTTTTGCTGCTATAGAGTCTCAATTTGAGACCCGTCATATTACAAGCCAACGGCAGAAGTACACTTACGCTCTCGAATGTTTACCGGGAGACCATTTAGTAGCTGTCCGTGAGGTTGTCCTCAATTACAATGTGCCTACTGTTTACGATCGTCTCAAGGAGGCGATCCCCAGACATTTCCTCCCATCGAGGGAGGAACGATTGAGGACGTTATTAGCACGTCACCCCCTGGGTGATGCTAAACCGAGCCACCACCTCACGCGCCTGCAATCTCTTGCAGGACCCACGGCAGCCGATTCTGAAATCGTTAAAGAACTGTGGCTCGAATCTCTACCAGCATTTATCCAACCTACAGTTACGGCCCTGCTCGAGGACGCACCACTGAAACAGGTAGCCCTCACAGCAGACAAAATTCTAGCTGGGACTGGCAACCGAGACAACTACGTAGTTGCCTCAACGTCGCGTCCGAAAGTCGATATCGACGGCAGCCACTCCTTGGCTCAAGGTGACAGGGAAGGGTGTATTCACACACGTCTTAGTTTTCGAGACCGTTGTAACGTACCCCAACCCTATGTTACTCGAGTCCGCTCACGCTCTCGAAAAGCCGTCAACACTCGCCCAACGAGGGCATCTTCCAAACCACGCCAAATGGCGGCTTCGGAAGCGATTGAGGGTTGGTGCTGGTTTCATCGATTTTTCTGATCTGGTGCCCGCCTTTGTCGAGCCCCGTGCTCATACAAGGCGGGAAACTCCAAAGCTGGCGAGTAAAAGCGGCAGTACTCACCGGCCCTGCCCCCCAGGTTGGTCGTTTATTTTACGTGCACGATTATCACACAAACGCCAGGCACTTAGTGGATACAGGTGCCCAAGTTTCTGTCGTACCACGAGGTAGCATCAAGTCACAAGCTACAATGCTTCGACTACGCACTGCAAATGGCTCAGCCATTCCTACCTACGGTACACGACAACTCGCGATCAACCTGGGCAACCGACGACGGTATCTGTGGAAGTTCATCATTGCTGATGTTCCCACAGCCATACTAGGTATTGATTTCCTACAACACTATGAATTGCTAGTCGATTCACGTAGGCTGCAGCGAATCGATACTTCGTCGAACAGTAAGTTGTTGGGCTTTAAAGCTCACACAAACGCACACCGAATCCTCGGCACTTTTTATTCGCGTGACGATAAATTCCACGCCTTATTCGAGAAATTCCCCAGAATAACTAAACCACTCGAGGAGATCTCATCGGTGACCAATCGTGTGGTACACCACATAGTCACCCGCGGACCACCAGTCACGGCAAGACCACGCCGACTGGCACCGGACAAATTAGCCTTCGCTAAACGTGAGTTTGACAATTTACTATCTGCTGGTATTATTCGTCCTTCTCACAGTCCTTGGGCCTCTCCTTTACACATGGTGCGCAAAAAGGATGGGGTTAGTTGGAGACCTTGCGGCGGCTACCGAGCATTATACGTAGTTACGCGCTTTGATAGCTACCCCATCCCCCACATACACGACATCACGGCATCGCTCAAGGGCACGACTATCTTTTCTAAAATCGATCTGGTACGAGCATACCACCAGATCCCAGTCGCTCTTGAAGACATCGAAAAAACTGCTATCACGACTCCTTTCGGTCTGTTTGAGTTCCTACGAATGCCATTCGGATTACGGATTGCTGCTCAAACTTTCCAAAGGTTTGTCGATAGCATAGTACGAGACTTGGATTTTGTTCACGTCTATATTGATGACCTGCTGATCGCATCATCAAACGTAGATGAATATTATCAACACCTTACGCTATTATTCCAACGTCTTTCGGATAATGGAATAGTAGTCAACCCAGAGAAATGTGAATTGGGTAAATCAGAAATAATATTTCTGGGTCACATCATCAAGCAAGAGGGACAAAATTCGAGCAATCAAGGAGTACAACGTGCCGTCCTCAATAAAGGAACTGAAGGCTTTTCTCGGTTTGGTTAACTTCTACCGACGTTTCATCCCTCACGCGGCAGAACGGTTACGACCATTAACCGATTTACTACGCGGTAATCCACGCAAATTAGAATTGAACGATACCGCACGTACTGCATTTTCAGAGATCAAAACGGCTCTCGCTGAAGTTACACTCCTCGCTCATCCTGACCCATCAGCCACGCTTAGTATAGCGGTTGATGCATTAGATTTCGCTATAGGAGCCGTTATGCAACAGAATATCTCCGGTAGTTGGCAACCGCTTGAATTCTTCTCACGACGCCTTACTCCCACGGAGACGAGATATAGCGCTTTTGGTCGCGAGCTGCTTGCAGCCTACTGCGCCATCAAACATTTCCGGCACGCAGTAGAAGGACGCCAATTCATTTTATTCACCGACCATAAGCCCTTAACGTATGCCCTGCATACCAAGTCTGACCGCTACTCACCACGAGAGTGCAGACATTTGGACTATATCGCCCAGTTCACGACAGACCTTCGTCACATTAAAGGCGAGTCGAACTATGTTGCCGATGCTCTTTCACGTATCCAGACGAATGCAGTTACTTCACCGGTGCTCGATCTTCCTGCTATGGCGGCCGCGCAAGCAAAAGATCCTGTCTGTACAGAAGCACCACAATCTTCGTCCCTTCAGTGTCAGGAAGTACCCCTAGCTACTAGCTCAGGTACTATCCTATGTGATATTTCTACCGGTCTTCCTCGACCCATCGTACCCTCTGCCTATCGCCGTCTCGTCTTCGATGCCCTTCATGGATTGTCTCATCCAGGTATCGCAGCCACCTTACGTCTCATCACTGCACGATACGTCTGGCCGTCCATGAATAAAGATGGTCGTATGTGGGCAAAGCAATGCTTACAGTGTCAACGATCAAAAGTGCACAGGCACGTAGCTGCCCCCATTGGCACGTTCGCTACGCCTGATGCTCGCTTTGATCACGTTCATATAGACATTGTAGGACCATTGCCACCATCGCATGGGTATGATCACATACTCACGTGCATTGACCGTTTTACAAGATGGCCCGAAGCTATTCCCATCACGTCTATCACGGCGGAGATGGTTGCTCACCGCTTCGTAGAACGATCGATAGCATTGTACGGTTGTCCCTCGACTGTCACGACTGACCGAGGACAACAATTTGAGTGCGCATTATTCTCCTTACTGACCCGGCTGCTTGGTACGGAACGCAAACGCACTACCGCCTACCATCCAGCATCGAATGGTTTAGTCGAACTGTTTCATCGCCAACTTAAAAGTGCTCTTCGAGCACACGAAAACGATAATTGGTACGAAACCTTACCGCTCGTTCTCTTAGGCATCAGAACGAGTTTGAAGGCAGATATCCAATGTCCCGCCGCTGAACTTGTATACGGCACGACATTGCGTCTGCCTGGGGAATTCTTCACACCACAGAGCAGTAATGATTTCGGTGAATCAGACTACGTCCATCGACTGTCTGCATTTATGCGAACGCTGTCTCCGGTGTCGACTCGAATACAACATCGACAGGTCGCTCTCCCTCGAGAGTTATCTACCTGTTCACATGTTTTCATACGAGTTGATTCGGTACGCAAACCTTTGCAACAGCCTTACGAAGGCCCTTCTCACGTGATCTCTCGTCACGAAAAGACCTTCAAGGTTGATCGACACGGCCGCGTCAAGATCGTCAGCATTGATCGTCTCCAACCAGCACACGTCGATTACAGTGCCCTACCCGATAACTTGAGACTCAAGGATAGACCTATCAAACCTTCTAGCGGGATCTCTACGTCTACCTCGAATCACACGCTAGATACATCAGAGACCTCGTTCTCACGTCCCGGTCAACAGCACGCGTCATCTGCACCATCTACGGACGAGACTTCCGTCTCTCGTCCAGATCGGCAGACCACGCCGCCCTTGACCTCGGATGAGATCGCAGTCTCACGAAGTACAAACGAGACCACCGTCTCACGTTCCGGTCGCCGAGTACGATTACCCGTACGATTTCGCGACTAAACGCACAGTCAATAACAGATACGGTGTAGGATTATTCCTATACTACACGCATGCTACACTTTTCTTTTTTTGATTTTTTTTTGTATCCTGAGCCCACGCCTCCGACCATCGCCCGTTTGATAACGTCTACTTCAGTCAACTTTGGAAAACGCTGGTTTGGCCACCCATGCTCTAGTCAACGCACTCAGTCGATTATCTGGTCTCGAATTCGCCTGGCATACGCTTGGTCGTTATGGTCGCGTCCAGTTTCTTGGCTCAACGTGGTTTCGTCCTACGTCTGCAGCGTTTTCTGGTTCGCATCCCTACGAACACAATCATCAGATCCTGGATACAAACCACTCTGGTGTGGTATGCTAATTCGAACAACAAATACAGCACACTTCTGGGACCGTTCTGCGCAAAAGACTTTCGTTGGCAACTCGAGGATCAACGATCACTTCCTATTCCGCCGATTTCCTCCATCCTACAACCGCACTTCTGCCGATCAGTCCTACGAATCAAACCGCTAACTATAGAAAGTGTAAACCCTTTCTAGCGGAGGGCTCCTGTAGTGAACTACTTTTGTCAATAGAACGCGATTGGTTCAATAAAAACAATTATTATTATAACCAATTGTACCAGTGTCTGTTTTACTGTGCTCGTTTGTTTAACTGTGCTTATGACAGCCAATATACTTACTTACTCTCCCGTTGACTTTGAACTTGTACGAATTCGGTTACGCTCAGTAATCACGCTTGTACTCCTTTGGCACGATCTCGGTATTCTTTCGATACCACGAGATCGCCAACAAATACATCTCGACTACAGCCATCATCTGTCTTCTGATATTGGCCTACGGGGATCTTATTGGTTAATTGGCACGTAGTCTTGTAGCGGTGTTCATATTCAAGCTCAACTCGACACCACGCTACATATGGTTGATCGATCTGTTTGATAGGTTCTGTAATTGTTTGTTGTCAAATGCATTGGATTGTTCCCCACTGGTGTTCTTGTTCACTACAATTTGACTATTGATGTTGCAGTGCAGTGGGTTAGGTTTGATCACGAAATGAGTAGTATGTGAGGTGTGTGATGTGTATCTGGTGAGATGAGGATAGATGAGTGTGTTTGTGAGAAGATTTCGTGAGATGAATGGGATGATCACAATTAAGCATCGATGCACGCATTTCTCAGTCGATCAATCAACGTTCAGTGTACCACGAATTGCATCCACCACAATCCGCATCTCACATGAAACAGAGAAGACTGCAGTCAACTGACAGTAATGAGTGAGCTGTGTGCACTCTAGTCAGTGAAACACGACTGCAGTAGGATGGATGTAAGTGATTTTGTGCTGTGATCTACTCATATTGACAGAAGTGATATATGAGGTTAGTCAGGAATCAAATGTCTGGGGCAGCAGAGAGACAAGATTATCGAACAGTGACTAGATGAATCAGTAAGCAATTTGTATGGAAATACAAGAACAATGAAGTGACGGCCATTTCCAAAAAATTGATGGTCATTTTGCAAAGTGAGCATTTATTATATGGTTCACAAATAACTGTCAGTTGACTGCAGTCTCCTCTGTTTCATGTGAGATGCCGTTTGTGGTGGATGCACTTCGTGGTACACTGAACGTTGATTGATCGACCGAGAAATGCACGAATCAATGCTTAATTGTGATCATTCCATTCATCTCAGTAAATCCTCTCACAACCACACTCATCATTACTCATCTCAACAGATACACATCACACACCTCATATACTACTCAGTTCGTGATCAAACCTATGCACTAGACTGCAACACCAATAGTCAAATTGTAGTGAACAATCCAATGCTTCTGACAACAAATTACAGAACCTGTTTATAAAATCGAACAACCATATAGTGAATGATCAATTTGCAAAATGACCATCAATTATCTGAAAATGGCCCACACTTCGTTGTTCTTGTATTTCCATACAAATTGCATTCTCATTCCACTCCTCACTGTTCGATCCTCTTGTCTCTCTGCTGCCACACATTCTGCTCCTCACTAACGTCATTTACTACTTATGTCAATATAAGTAGCTCACAGCACAAATCACTTTCATCCTCCCAACTGCAGTCATGTTTCACTCACTAGAATGCACACAGCTCACTCATCACTGTCAGTTGACTGCAGTCTCCTCTGTTTCATGTGAGATGCCGTTTGTGGTGGATGCACTTCGTGGTACACTGAGCGTTGATTGATCGACCGAGAAATGCGTGCATCCATGCTTAATTGTGATCATTCCATTCATCTCACTAAATCCTCTCACAACCACACTCATCATTACTCATCTCAACAGATACACATCACACACCTCATATATTACTCATTTCGTCATCAAACCTTACTCGCTGCACTGCAACACCAATAGTCAAATTGTAGTGAACAAGAACACCAGTGTGGAACAATCCAATGTATTTGACAACAACAAATTACAGAACCTGTTAATCAGATCGAACAACCATATAGTGAATGCTCAATTTGCAAAATGACCACCAATTGTGTGAAAATGGCTCTCACTTCATTGTTCTTGTCATTGCATACAAATTGCATTCTGATTCCATTATTTACTGTTCAATACTGTTGTCTCTCTGCTGCCAGACATTCTGTTCCTGACTGTTAAGTTTGGTTGCATCGTTCCTACTCGTTTCCTTTCCACTCTTTTGTATATTGTTTGGTACTACTTATTTACATTCAGTAAGCAGTTGTATGCCTAACAATTTTACACCTATGTTGTATCGCAAGTTGTAGTGTATTATTCTGAATTGTTCACATATATTTATGACGTCTATTGTACTTATCATTGTATTTATCATTATGATTACGGTACTTTAATCACTGTGACGTTTAGTCACGGTTTCGTGCATTAGTTTAAACGCAACACTTTCCATATTGTTTTGCTGTTGGTTCGAGTTTCAGTTGTTCATTAATTGTTATCAAATGTATACACAGATATCAGCTGTCCTTTGTACTATCGTATGTTATAATTATTCTTTATGTTACTGTTACAGGAAGCATTTGTGTCTTTATACTTGAAGGACGCGTTTGAACGCCACAGACACCTCACAAGTTGAGGTATGTAACTAAAATTTGTGTATTATTCAATAAAGAAGCGCTATTGTAGACAAATCGTTGTTTTGGAACTTCGGTTTCGCGCGTATCGCAATCAAGTGAACTAGACGCTTCGATAGAATTAACACTGACTAACGGCATATAGTACTTATGTCAATATAAGTAGCTCACAGCACAAAATCACTTACATCCATCCAACTGCAGTCATGTTTCACTCACTAGAATGCACACAGCTCATTCATCACTGTCAGTTGACTGCAGTCTCCTCTGTTTCATGTGAGATGCTGATTGTGGTGGATGCAATTCGTGGTACACTGAGCGTTGATTGATCGACCGAGAAATGCGTGCATCCATGCTTAATTGTGATCATTCCATTCATCTCACTAAATCCTCTCACAACCACACTCATCTATCCTCATCTCACCAGATACACATCACACACCTCATATATTACTCATTTCGTCATCAAACCTAACTCGCTGCACTGCAAAACCAATAGTCAAATTGTAGTGAACAAGAACACCAGTGTGGAACAATCCAATGTATTTGACAACAACAAATTACAGAACCTGTTAATAAAATCCAACAACCATATAGTGAATGCTCAATTTGCAAAATGACCACCAATTGTGTGAAAATGGCTCTCACTTCATTGTTCTTGTCATTGCATACAAATTGCATTCTGATTCCATTATTTACTGTTCAATACTGTTGTCTCTCTGCTGCCAGACATTCTGTTCCTGACTGTTAAGTTTGGTTGCATCGTTCCTACTCGTTTCCTTTCCACTCTTTTGTATATTGTTTGGTACTACTTATTTACATTCAGTAAGCAGTTGTATGCCTAACAATTTTACACCTATGTTGTATCGCAAGTTGTAGTGTATTATTCTGAATTGTTCACATATATTTATGACGTCTATTGTACTTATCATTGTATTTATCATTATGATTACGGCACTTTAGTCACTGTAACGTTTATTCACAGTTTCGTGCATTAGTTTAAACGCAACAGTTTCTACTCTGTGAACATATCTTTAGTTGTTTTGATGTAAGTGAAATGTTCTGTGATCTACTTCTGTTGACATATGTAGTATATGACGTTGTTGAGGAGCAGAATGTGTGGCAGCAGAGAGACAAGAGGATCGAACAGTGAGGAGTGGAATGAGAATGTAATTTGTATGGAAATACAAGAACATGGAAGTGTGGTCCATTTTCATACAATTGATGGTCATTTTGCAGATTGATCATTTACTATATGGTTGTTCTATTTCATTAACAGATTCTGTAATTTGTTGTCAGAAGCATTGGATTGTTCACTACAAGTCGACTATTGGTGTTGCAGTCTGTTGATTAGGTTTGATCACCAACTGAGTAGTATATGAGTTGTGTGATGTGATGAATTTTCAATAGGATTGTGTTCTAAATTTTTACTTCCGTTATATGACTGATCAATCTCTGAGCAGTGATGATAGCGCCCGTGACTTTGAAGCTAAGTGAAAAAGGATCAAGTCCAAAGGAGAGAAATAGTTGTTTCAAGATTATAGACATATCTTGTTGATGAGTTTAAAATAGCGTGAAACTCAGGCCTAGGGTTTCTGTCATCTACCTCCAACAACCGCACTACATATACTATCTTAGCTTTATTTATTGAAAGAAGAGTAAAAGAAAGATTCAAATAAAGTTTGAGGAGGAGAAATGAATTTCAATCGCAGAGGTTCTACGACAATTAATTTTTCACTTTTTTAAGCCATCCCCAATTACTACAATTTAACTTCCGTTAAAAGGTTTGACTTACGGATCAAGGTTTTAAAATGACAGTATAGAGAACTAGAAGTAATTACAACAGATGTTGATCGTCAGGATACTCGTTTTCTCACCTAGCACATAAACTCATATTGTTGGTGTTAAATATCATACGACTGTTTATTGTTTTATCTAAATAATCGAAATTAACTGATTGATCAGCTTTCTAGTGTATTTATTTCAATGATATTTCCGATCAGTGCAGAGTGTTGTCTTTCTATGTCCCCCTTACCTGAATGTAATAGGAAATACTAAGAGTGGTATTATTATTTGTAATCGGTAGGTATGAATTTATGTATTTTATTTGGTGCATGTATATTCAGATACCATTATCATTGATTGTCAAACAGTATCATGTACATGTCAATAAATAAATTTTTAATTCCTGATAGATACTCCATAAATAAAACAGACAATATACGTTGATTGTTAGTCTCAAAACTGTTCATCATAAAGAGATTAGTTGTTCTAACATTTTACTATCAAATATTTAGTCACAGGATCGAGTTCTTTATTACTTACACTGATTGAAGCAATGAGTTACTCATGTTAGTCTTGAAAAAAATTAGATAACTTTATAATAGTTTAACATATGAACAGTCTATAATGAAAATGAAAAGTATAAGGCAGGTTTCAAAGTCAATGCATTTTTAATATGAATTAGAAAAAGTTTAGAAAGATTAGTTTAATACCGAAATAAAAACATTAATGAATCAGCAAACAGTTAGTCCAAACAAAGACTATCCTAGAGCGTTTAAACATAGATTACTTACAAATTCCCCAAAACTTCTTACAAAACGTCTACGACCCGTCGAAGAAGACGATGATGATGATGATGATGATGATGTTCTCTTGTCAATATATTTTAATCCACAAAATGACATTTTTAAAGTCTTTTTAAGGGTGAATTCATGAGTAACTATTGTTAGTGATCAATGCTTAAAACAATGTATCTCACAGAATTGACTTTATTTATAAGTGCAGCCAACAACAACAACAACAACAACAAAATTACAAGAAACGATAGTAGGTGTGATGTATATATATATAGTGATAGAAAGCTTTACATTGTCCTAGATTTTATTGATTTTTCTTATATAGTTCACAAGTTAACTTATGTAACATTACCAATTACAATAGAATATATTGAAATTGTCAATTACTTTGATTGTGAAATGAGTTCTATTCATAGACATATTAAGTGATCAATAATTGCTAAATGATTACCAATTAGGTTATCAGTGCTGATAGTTAAGACATAATGTACACCATTGGTTTGGAATCAGCGTTTTCCGATTCTTCTAGGTGGATCCTTCATACCCATATTCGCTTTTCGTCCTCTCAACGTTGCAAACAACACCCCTGCCATGAGAACGCAGTGAGCAGGACTTTCCTGGCAGTGGTTGTATGCACGTGGCCATGTGAGTGCATTTCCAGAGGGAGAGCCAACTCTTCACACTCTCGGTCGTACCAGGCATTGGGAGGTAAATGATGCAGAATGTAAACCCAATGCGAATTCTATACGATATATACTTTATTCACTATGATTTACTTCGAAATCATGACGCTCAAGGTCGTTCAAGTTACCTAGAATATCACAAACTCATTCACATGATAATATCATTTTGTTGACATTTAGGAGAGTACGCAGTGAAAAATTGTAAAAACTATGAGAACTCATTGATGAAATTATTTATACATTATAAGAGATAAACATATTCTGACTAGTATAATAAATGAGTTGCTTTGGAGTAATTAAAACTGTTGGAGTGTAAATGTTATCACATTTTCAGTTATATATATATACATAGTTCGAACTTGTTTATGCTCATCATTGAGTGCTAGTCGTAAACCTTTCAGAATCAGTTTTAAAATCACTCAATTTGAAAAGTGAAGTATACTTTCCAGCCTAAAACCTGTTATGTTTCATATGCATAGTCATCGTAAGGTGGATATTGTGATCTAATAATATCAAGCTACTGTTGGAAACGTCTGATGAAATGTTAACAAAAGAATTATGTAAGAGTTCTTAGATAAATATCAAAATGTACTGTCACGTTGTCTGGGAAAATGACGAACGACACTGAAGACGAATAACTAATAGATGAAAAGACTTGATTTCTATTTAATTCCATTTCGAACATAATCATATATATGAAGATATACTAAGAAATATCACAGTATCAAAATAGTTACTGGTTGATAACCTATTGTTTATTAAAAATTTTAAGCATAGGAAATAGGACTTTACAGTTCTGATTGATCATATTACCATATACAAGATAGTCTGATTAAAACAAAATACTTTATGAACAGCATTTCACCATAGAGAACTGGGTATTTGTTTTGGTAATTTGAACGTCAGTCAAGAACTAGACCTGTTTTTATGAATAATGTATAACCAATATTCTCTTAGAACTGGAGTGTGTGCAAACTTTCTTAGTTAGTTAGTGCTCGTTTTGTATTCACACTTCAATTGTCTAACATGAATTTACTCAATACTTGCTACGTGTTTCTTATGTACAATAATTAATAGGGTAGAATAGACAAGCGCTTGAAAAACAACAGGGAATATCCACGTTTCAGAATGTGGTGGTCGGTGTTCGATATATTCCTTAAACTCCATATACAGTTCGTCTCGGTAACCGTCACCAAATAATGCTCCAACGGTACGTTAATCAGAAGGCGAACACGAAGCGTTAATTACGTTTATTAAGGGACCACACACAGATATCCAAAATTACAGATGCGTTAGGCAAGCATGAAATAGTTGTGCCGAAAGGCAAACAGGCAAGCGAGCGGGTGAGAGAGAGCAAGGGCAAGAGCGGGCGAGCGAGCGATCGAGCGAGTGAATGAACGAGCGAGCGAGTAGTGAATATGAATAACATGGACATATATATACATAGTGAAATTAATGAATCATCGAGTCCATTAAGCGGTTAATAGTAAAGCTAGTAGTGTGAATAAATGCGTAGGCAGTAAGGCTTGCCGAGCATACATATTCATACAAGGATAACAATAATAAAGGTACATACATTCGCAACAGTAATAAGGATACAATAAGTTATTATAGTGCAGGTGACTTCGTCCGTTTAATAAGTTAATAAAAGGGCTTAAAAGAATTAGGTGAGAGCAAACTCAATGGAATGTGAGTTGCTATAAGAACTATCGACAACATAATACCTTTCTATTGTTTTGTCAATCACTCAACATTACTATTCATAAAAGAGGGGACATTTTACGAGTCAGTACTAAGGTGTACATACATAGATATTTATGATTAATGATAGGTTTATTGAGTTAGAAATGAAAATTTATAACATTGATTCAATAGATAATAACCCAGAAACTGATGTTCACTACTAATTTCCAATAATTAGATCTAATAAATAGATATTTTCCAGAATACTGGTGTAATGAACCGTAATCTGATTCCAAATAGATCGTATGAATGTTTTGCTATCGCCTATCCTCGTATGAATTCATTGACTTAAACCGCGTTAGTTAAAAACAGAATTAAATAAGTAAAATAACGAGAATGGATTTCTGGATACATATATTTGTATACGAAACGAACGGAACAGAGAGAAGAAAAATGACGCGCAGTGGAGTTGGCTTACCAGTCAACTCCCCTTTAACAAAGAGTTAATTATAATTTTCAGGCACACAATGATAAATTACAGACATGTGATGAACAGTGGAATAAGAAGTGTACGCACACCCACGCGTTCACATATGGAGACAAGATTGATTAGCGAATAATTAATAAGGTCAAAATATGACTCAAGTAGAATGAATAGATTGAGATGTCCGAAATCTAGAATAAGGTATTTACGCTTAACATAATGGCTAGACTATACTGTTTATAACTCCCCTGTAGCTCTCCTGGAGTTACAGCCGGTCCCAAGCTCGGATAAAGGAGGAGGGTTGGGTATGGGGTTAGCGTCCCCATCTCGTAAAAAAATAACTCTCTAAAAAAGCGCTAACCAGAAAAAATAACTCAAACCATTTAAACTCTGCCCTGGGAGTTAGAAGGTCTTCATTTAGAAGAAATATGACGCCTCAGGGTAAAAGCCGAGTTCCTTCGAGAGCCATGAGGCCGATGCCCCTTCTTACAACCAGAGCAACAATTTTTATAGGTACATGGAGAGGAACGAAACGGGGAATGATTTGTAAATCTGTGTGCATTCAACAAATTGATTATAGGTGGCACAATATTTCCACACAAACGTATACACAAAGCTACATGGATCTCACCATACCACACCACAGAGAATCAGATAGATCATATTTGCATCAATAAAAAGTTTCGAAGGACAATGGAAGATGTGAGAACCAGGAGAGGAGCGGACATAGCTTCAGATCATCACCTGGTTGTGACCAATTTAAAACTGAAGGTAAAGAAGAACTGAACAACTGGACAAACAGCGCTGCAAAGGTTCAATACAGCCTTCCTTCGAGATACTGACAAACTCAATGAATTCAAGATAGCTCTCAACAACAGGTTCCAAGCCCTACAGGATCTACTGAATGAAGAAAAAACTACTATGGAGGATAACTGGAAAAGTATCAAAGATGCATTAACTTCAACGTGTCAATAGTTTCTGGGCCCCAAGAAGCATCATCACAAGGAATGGATCTCTACAGTAACACTGGACAGGATCAAAGAAAGGAAGAACAAGAAGACAGCAATTAACAATAATCGAACACGAGCAGAGAAAGTCCAAGCACAAGCTGAATATACAGAAGGAAACAAGAAAGTGAAGAAGAACATTAGAGCCGACAAGCAGAAATACGTGGAAGAACTAGCAACGACGGCGGATAAAGCTGCAAGAGATAGAAATATGAAACAGCTTTACGATACAACGAATAAACTAGCAGGGAAATATAGTAAAGCAGAGAGACCAGTCAAAGACAAAGAAGGAAGACCGATCACTGAGATTCAGCAACAGCGGAACAGATGGGCAGAGTACTTCGAGGAACTGAATAGGCCGGCGCCAATTAATCCACCGGACATCAAAGCAGCACACAAAGATCTTCCTATAGATGTCAATCCACCAACGACGGAAGAAATCAGAATGGCCATCAGACAAATCAAGAGCGAGAAAGCAGCAGGACCCGACAATATACCAGCTGAAGCACTGAAGTCAGACATCGAAGTAACGACAAACATGCTTCATCTTTTATTCAAGAAGATTTAGGAAGAGGAACATGTGCCGATGGACTGGAAGGAAGGACACCTTATCAAGATTTCAAAGAAAGAAAACCTGAGCAAGTGTGAAAATTACAAGCTTGATTCCGTAAAGACCGGTTGTGCACATATCAAATTGCTACACTACGGATCATCGTCGAACAATCAATTGAGTGGAACTCGTCACTCTAAAACTTGGAGAACTACAACAACCACCATCAAGATAGTACAATAGCTGTCTACGCAAGATACTCAACATCCATTAGCCGGATACCATCAGCAACAACCTTTTGTGGGAAAGAACCAACCAGCTTCCAGCTGAAGAAGAAATTAAGAAAAGACGATGGAAATGGATAGGGCATACATTACGCAAATCATCAAACTGCATCACGAGACAAGTGCTAACTTGGAATCCTGAAGGCAAGCGGAAAAGAGGAAGGTCAAAGAACACATTA
This sequence comes from Schistosoma spindalis, assembly GCA_946903255.1. Lineage (NCBI taxonomy): Eukaryota > Metazoa > Platyhelminthes > Trematoda > Strigeidida > Schistosomatidae > Schistosoma > Schistosoma spindalis. Next base: position 5,408,539 of record OX336420.1, read on the forward strand.
CGTCGGGAAATAGAAGCGGATATGAAAAAGAAGGAATAACAACTGAAAAGGATTGCCCAGGACAGGGTTGGATGAAGAATGCTGGTATGCGGCCTATGCTCCTTCACGAGAAGTAACAGGTGCAAGTAAGTAGGTAAGTAACACTGGTTATCTATGGGCATAATGTCTTTCAATTCACTTAATGTTACATCTGTTAGATGAACATTTGTTACTTAACCAGTAGATTATATATTCAAATTCATTTCACTTTACTCAATACAAACAACATTTGAACTATTTCATTTCAATAGCTGACATAATATTTTTGGGTTGAAAGATAAATTGCCTAGACTAGCCACCTCTTTCTGATACTTGCTGATGTTCTAGGAATTCGTACATTCGGGTACGAGAGCCCCTCCCCGTGTGGTTAAGCATAGGCGTATTCAAATGAGTTAACAGCTCCATTTTAGACTATGTACCTCAGATGGGACATGCAGCCAACGTTGAGCGATCTTTCCCAATAATATATCGTGTTAACAGCAGTCTACCTAATTACATCAGACTGAGAATCCTTCAGACTGCTGAACCAATTGCTGTTCGGATCAAAAAGCTAGAGCTTTGCATTCAAAAGAAATATATGTTCAGCCACCCCTTTTAGTCTAGCCAACTTTTGGGCCAACTAGTTAATAATCGATCTTATAATATGGTGACGTAATTTGATTAATATTCATTTTATGTCTTAAACTTATTATTATTACTATAAATATCTTTACCATTATTATTATCATCATCTTTATGATTGGTATTATTATTATTATTATTATTATTATTATTATTATCATTACACTTGATAACTTTTTGAGGGATTTATTCAGTATCCACCCCTATCTAACCTAATTCATATTATACTATATATTACGTAATTTCTGATTTTTCATCGATTATTTTCTCTCTCTCTCTCACATCATGTTGAGCATATTTATTATGATCATTTATCCTACAATTTTATTTCTCTTATAAACTGAATCAAGTTAACACATCATATTTGTCAGCCTCAACGTTAATGATTTGATTTGATTTTGTATGACAAACAAGCATTATTGATTCATATAGGACAAAATTAACTGATGTAGTTTTCCTTAAACTTGGCCAATTATACGGATTATTCATTTGGATTTATAATAGTAGAACATCAGATGAAATAATTGAAAAGAGCAGCAAAGCTGCCTTCCAAGAAGGAGAGGCAGGGTTTAAAAAGTTGCACCATAAAAATACGGAGAAATGCTTTGAAGAGAGTGGATTGGAGAATAATGGTCGGTGAGCTATGCTCGATTGACAGTAACAGGCATAAGTAAGTGGTATAATGGAAAGAAAAGTCAGAATTCTATTGATTTACTTATATTAGTAGTCTTATTCGATTTTCCAGCCCTTTTGTTTCAATGTTATGATTACTCAATGTAGTATCTGTTTTCTTTTCGCTTATAGATATTACATTAAATATAATATAAAATATTCTTGTATTTAATTGACATAAACTATGCTTAGTATGTGATTTCATTTAATAAATCAAAATATTCCTAATATATATGATTTTATCCTAAATATAAATCAAATAGTGTGTCCAATCAATGTATAAATGAGTGAGTTTTTACACTCAGGTCGTCCTCATCGTCATCTCCTCCCAATCTTGATATATTTCTGTTGTTTTTCATTTATACCAATTGAATAGTGATTGTAATGTGTTAATTTTCAGTGTTAAACCATCACAATAAACTAGGCAGTCTAGTTCATGTTGTTTAGTTAAATTGATTTGGTTTGATTTAATTGATGGCATTGTTGTTGATGTTCCAGTGTTGTTGCAGTTGTAGATGTAGTTGTTGATTTTATGATACATTTGCTATTTGCATTTGGTTGAGCATGGGATGAAGAAAACGAAGTTCGAGGACTGAGTGGATTTGCGAATTGTGCTCAGTAACCAATGCTCTGTTTGTTATACTGGCCAGAAATACTTTAATAAATAATTAGGTAAGTAAAGCATGTATTGAACTGTGTTACGTTATAACTATTGAATATTGTTTTTATCTACTTGCAACTAATGAGTTTTTTGTAGTTCAGGCAACTGAAAATCAACAATTAATTGTAGACAGAGAGGAAATTAGATCTATGGGGAAGAGGGAAATCACCCATACATCCATCCATCCATCCATACATCCATCTACATCATTAATGAGAATGACAATTTGGTAAGTGTGGCATCTCAATTGAGCTTCTTCTCTCAATCTTTATATATTTCTGTTGTTTTTCATTTATACCAATTGAATAGTGATTGTAATGTGTTAATTTTCAGTGTTAAACCATCACAATAAACTAGGCAGTCTAGTTCATGTTGTTTAGTTAAATTGATTTGGTTTGATTTGATTGATGGCATTGTTGTTGATGTTCCAGTGTTGTTGCAGTTGTAGATGTAGTTGTTGATTTTATGATACATTTGCTATTTGCATTTGGTTGAGCGTAGGATGAAGAAAACGAAGTTCGAGGACTGAGTGGATTTGCGAATTGTGCTCGGTCACCAATGCTCAGTTGGTAATACTGGCCAGAAATACTTTAATAAATAATTAGGTAAGTAAAGCATGTATTGAACTGTGTTACGTTATAACTATTGAATATTGTTTTTTCTACTTGCAACTAATGAGTTTTTTGCAGATTAGGCAACTGAAAATCAACAATCAATTGTAGACAGAGAGGAAATTAGATCTATGGGGAAGAGGGAAATCACCCATGCATCCATCCATCCATACGACCAACCATCCATCCATCCATCCATCCATCGACATCATTAATGAGAATGACAATTTGGTAAGTGTGGCATCTCAATTGAGCTTCTTCTCTCAATCTTTATATATTTCTGTTGTTTCTCATTTATACAATTGAATAGTGATTGTAATGTGTTAATTTTCAGTGTTAAACCATCACAATAAACTAGGCAGTCTAGTTCATGTTGTTTAGTTAAATTGATTTGGTTTGATTTAATTGATGGCATTGTTGTTGATGTTCCAGTGTTGTTGCAGTTGTAGATGTAGTTGTTGATTTTATGATACATTTGCTATTTGCATTTGGTTGAGCGTAGGATGAAGAAAACGAAGTTCGAGGACTGAGTGGATTTGCGAATTGTGCTCGGTCACCAATGCTCAGTTGGTAATACTGGCCAGAAATACTTTAATAAATAATTAGGTAAGTAAAGCATGTATTGAACTGTGTTACGTTATAACTATTGAATATTGTTTTTTTCTACTTGCAACTAATGAGTTTTTTTGTAGATCAGGCAACTGAAAATCAACAATTAATTGTAGACAGAGAGGAAATTAGATCTATGGAGAAGAGGGAAATCACCCATACATCCATCCATCCATCCATCCATACGACCATACATCCATCCATCCATCAATCCATCCATCCATCTACATCATTAATGAGAATGACAATTTGGTAAGTGTGGCATCTCAATTGAGCTTCTTCTCTCAATCTTTATATATTTCTGTTGTTTTTCATTTATACCAATTGAATAGTGATTGTAATGTGTTAATTTTCAGTGTTAAACCATCACAATAAACTAGGCAGTCTAGTTCATGTTGTTTAGTTAAATTGATTTGGTTTGATTTAATTGATGGCATTGTTGTTGATGTTCCAGTGTTGTTGCAGTTGTAGATGTAGTTGTTGATTTTATGATACATTTGCTATTTGCATTTGGTTGAGCGTAGGATGAAGAAAACGAAGTTCGAGGACTGAGTGGATTTGCGAATTGTGCTCGGTCACCAATGCTCAGTTGGTAATACTGGCCAGAAATACTTTAATAAATAATTAGGTAAGTAAAGCATGTATTGAACTGTGTTACGTTATAACTATTGAATATTGTTTTTTCTACTTGCAACTAATGAGTTTTTTGTAGATCAGGCAACTGAAAATCAACAATTAATTGTAGACAGAGAGGAAATTAGATGTATGGGGAAGAGGGAAATCACCCATACATCCATCCCTCCATCATCCATCCATACGCCATCCATCCAACCCATCTACATCATTATTGAGAATGACAATTTGGTAAGTGTGGCATCTCAATTGAGCTTCTTCTCTCAATCTTTATATATTTCTGTTGTTTTTCATTTATACCAATTGAATAGTGATTGTAATGTGTTAATTTTCAGTGTTAAACCATCACAATAAACTAGGCAGTCTAGTTCATGTTGTTTAGTTAAATTGATTTGGTTTGATTTAATTGATGGCATTGTTGTTGATGTTCCAGTGTTGTTGCAGTTGTAGATGTAGTTGTTGATTTTATGATACATTTGCTATTTGCATTTGGTTGAGCATGGGATGAAGAAAACGAAGTTCGAGGACTGAGTGGATTTGTGAATTGTGCTCGGTCACCAATGCTCAGTTGGTAATACTGGCCAGAAATACTTTAATAAATAATTAGGTAAGTAAAGCATGTATTGAACTGTGTTACGTTATAACTATTGAATATTGTTTTTATCTACTTGCAACTAATGAGTTTTTTGTAGTTCAGGCAACTGAAAATCAACAATTAATTGTAGACAGAGAGGAAATTAGATCTATGGGGAAGAGGGAAATCACCCATACATCCATCCATCCATACGACCAACCATCCATCCATCCATCCATCCATCCATCCATCCATCCCGCCATCGACATCATTAATGAGAATGACAATTTGGTAAGTGTGGCATCTCAATTGAGCTTCTTCTCTCAATCTTTATATATTTCTGTTGTTTTTCATTTATACCAATTGAATAGTGATTGTAATGTGTTAATTTTCAGTGTTAAACCATCACAATAAACTAGGCAGTCTAGTTCATGTTGTTTAGTTAAATTGATTTGGTTTGATTTAATTGATGGCATTGTTGTTGATGTTCCAGTGTTGTTGCAGTTGTAGATGTAGTTGTTGATTTTATGATACATTTGCTATTTGCATTTGGTTGAGCGTGGGATGAAGAAAACGAAGTTCGAGGACTGAGTGGATTTGCGAATTGTGCTCGGTCACCAATGCTCAGTTGGTAATACTGGCCAGAAATACTTTAATAAATAATTAGGTAAGTAAAGCATGTATTGAACTGTGTTACGTTATAACTATTGAATATTGTTTTTATCTACTTGCATCTAATGTGTTTTTGTAATTCAGGCAACTGAAAATCAACAATTAATTGTAGACAGAGAGGAAATTAGATGTATGGGGAAGAGGGAAATCACCCATACATCCATCCATCCATCCATCCATCCACATCATTAATGAGAATGACAATTCGGTAAGTGTGGCATCTCAATTGAGCTTCTTCTCTCAATCTTTATATATTTCTGTTGTTTTCCATTTATACCAATTGAATAGTGATTGTAATGTGTTAATTTTCAGTGTTAAACCATCACAATAAACTAGGCAGTGTAGTTCATGTTGTTTAGTTAAATTGATTTGGTTTGATTTAATTGATGGCATTGTTGTTGATGTTCCAGTGTTGTTGCAGTTGTAGATGTAGTTGTTGATTTTATGATACATTTGCTATTTGCATTTGGTTGAGCATGGGATGAAGGAAACGAAGTTCGAGTACTGAGTGGATTTGCGAATTGTGCTCGGTCACCAATGCTCAGTTGGTAATACTGGCCAGAAATACTATAATGATTAATTAGGTAAGTAAAGCATGAATTGAACTGTGTTACGTTTTAACTATTGAATATTGTTTTTTTCTACTTGCATCTAATGTGTTTTTTGTAGATCAGGCAACTGAAAATCAACAATTATTGTAGTAGGATATCCTACGACGTC